>JAECXV010000202.1:3395000-3995000 GCA_018153235.1 Drosophila malerkotliana malerkotliana | reverse complement strand
TCACAACTGTTGCAAGCCCCGTAACAAAGAGACTCCGTAATCAACAATCTGGATATAATGGAGGAAGAGATCGATCATCCGTCATCTGTTACAAATGTGGAAAAGCTGGACATGTATCTACAATCTGCCCGGAGTGTCAGGAACGTCTGCCAATCAAAAGAAACAACATCAAAGATGTGAACATATGCACCGTACTTGAGCCCTTAGGACTTTACTACAGTCTAGTGAGTCGTTCCAATTTTACCTCGACTCCGAAGCCGAATGCTCACTCATCAAAGAGACTGCATCGCTGAGATTATCAGGCACTAGAATAAACAACCTAGTGACATTAAGGGGTATAGGTGGTAACTCCGTTTGTAGTGAGCGTTGACTTGAAATCTTATTTCACGTAGTTATAGATAATCATATTAAATACGAAGCTTTGATTGGTCGTGAAATTTTGAGCCAGGGCATCGGCGTGACAATTAAATCAAGCGCGCTTACTTTGTTTAGTAAAAAGTCTATATTACCTGTCGTAGTTTCGGAATGTAATCGTGACCTGGCCGATGTTGACACCGATTTGCATGGACCAGATAAAGATAGACTGCTATCAATATTACAAAAATTCTCAAATTCGTTCATAAACGGTATTCCACAGAGCCGCGTGACTACGGGACAGCTAGAAATTCGCTTGATTGATCAAAACAAGACGGTTCAGAGGCGCCCTTACCGTTTGAGTGTGGAGAAAAAATAAAAGGTTAGACATTCTATTCAAGAGCTGTTAGATGCGAACATTATAAGATCCAGTTCCTCTCCTTTTGCGAGTCCGATGTTACTTGTCCGAAAGAAAAATGGTACAGACCGTCTCTGTTTTGACTATCGGGAGCATAATGCTAACACTGTTTCCGACAAGTATCTGTTGCCACTTATATCTGACCAGATAGCTAGGTTGGGTGGGGCTAGGTTTTTCACACCACAGAAGGACAGTACGAATACTTGGGCTTTTGGGCTTAAAAATGCGCCTTCCGTATTCCAAAGGGCTTAGGTGATTTGGGTTGTTTATATAGACCATTGTTTATATAGACGATGAAATGATAGTCCCACGTACAAATGAAGAAGCTTTTGAGAGATTACAAATTACCCTGCAAACACTATCCGAAGCAAAATTTTCTTTCATCATAAAAAAATGTTTCTTTCTAAAATCTTGTGTCAAATACTTAGGTTTTGAATCCTGGGAAAATACGAGCTCTAGGAAAATATGAGCCCCGCAATCCGCAACGCAACTGGGACAATTTATTGGACTGGTCTCGTATTTTCGTCAGTTTGTACCTAAGTTTTCACAGTTGCTAAAACCCCTCTGTTGTTTTACTTCAAAAAGTATGTAATTTTTATGGAAACAAAAGTATGAGCAGTTACGGCAGAAAGTGATTCGTATCCTGACTAGTGAACCTGTTCTGACTATCTTCGATCCCCAATTCCCTATTGTCCCTATACATTGCTTTTAAGCATTTTCGCCATTACCTACAGGGTCGACATTTCGTCGTGTTGTCTGACTGCAATTCGCTCAAAGCCTTTCGCACAAAAACAGAAGTAACTCCGAGAGTCCATAGGTGGTGGCCATACATGCAATCTTTTGAGTTTGATACTCAGTATAGAGTGGCTCACGTAGATTTTCTGTCCCGAAATCCTATATCAAAAGATCGCGTCAAGTCAAAAGGTACAGAAGAACAACATATAAATTTGAGCAAGTAAAGCAGCAAGTAAATTGCGTAACGATGATCTTGCTGAGGATTTGCCCAAAACGTATGAACTAAGGTTATGAACACTTTATAAAAAAATTCAACGGAATGGGAACACTCGTTGCCTCCCTATTATCCCCAAGCCGTTTAGTTGGTCTGCCGTTAATAATAAAATAATGCACGAGTCCATTATGCACCTTGGGTGGGAGAAAACCCTTGAGAAAATGTATGAATATTATTGGTTCAAAAGGATGTCCAAGTACGTTTACAAATCTGTCGACAACTGTATTGCATGCAGACTGTCAAAATCCCCATCTGGCAGCTGAATTGCATCCTATACCGAAAATTGACATCCCGTGGCTTACAGTCCACATGGACCTTACAGGGAAGCTTTGTGGTCAAAGTGGAATATATAATAAGGAATATATAATCGTGTTAACCCACGAAGTTTGTCTCTTTGTCCCATACAGTGAGGCTGGATACAGAGAGTTGTATTAAGGCTTTAAAGTCGCTAATATCATTGTTCGGTGTCCCTTCTCGTCTGATTGCATTTCAGGGGCGTAGTTTTTCTAGTACAGCATTCCGTTCAAGGCGTTAAATAATAATAGGACATATAGATACTCTCACGAATTTTTGAGACGTATGCCTGAGAAGGGAATTGCAACAGAATTGGAGCTGAATGATAAAGGTGGATCAAACCGGTAAGGGCTGTGATTTTGAAGGTGGTGATGGAGATACCACAGATCAAGCCGGTGAGGGCTGTGATTTTGAAAAAGAATGAAATTTTTTAATATGATCGGTGAATTGTTATTTGGCCGGCTTATGAATCAAACTGCGAGCTATCTATTATGGCCGGTTTGCCTAGATCAGTGGTCGGCACCCCAATACATTAATATAATTTTAACGCATTAGTATTTGTAACGAATAGCAGAAAGTAGGCTGTGAGCATGACGTTTCATTTACATTTATACGTTACATTTATACGGTGTGTGCGTGGCAGAGCTCGGGCAGAGAAATTATCCTATGTGTTTCCTAATTTCCTAAGTGTAAAACCATCTTAAACTTTATTTTGTAATACATCGCTCAACGAGAGAGTCGAGTGACGCTTGCGCAGAGGGACTCATTAAAAGACCGATTGACTGAAAAAGTCAGCGAAAAAAGTCTTTTCAATAATTTGTCTTCGTTTCGTTGCACAGTGGTACGTTGTGTCCTACGACATGCCATTTGCACGAATAAACTTCTTAAAATTTTAAACGTGCATTTGTCAAATTTTAAACTAATATATTGATTATTTTAATTAAAAAATGAATAGTTTTCTTTTTAATTCATTTATTTTGAGTTAAGCTTAACAACTAATAAAGAGTTTAAGTTTTTGGAACCTAGTGAACTACGTCGTTCGCTTACAATAAAATGTAATATAAAATGTAATATAAAAAATTGATGCACTTTTTTATTAATTTGTCTTCCCATTTTTAATAAATTTGAAAGGTCAATGTTTACACGCGAGATTCACAAAGCCAATTGACGCGTTGAGCCCACGAAACTTAACATACACATAGACATGCACAAAAAACTTTTTGGATCGTCGATCGCGAGCAAACGGTCCGAGAATGAGCAGAGCAAACGGAAACAGAAAAAACTGTTCTTCGGCTGATCCCGAGCAAAATTTGTTTACGAGCAATTTAATCGGTTGCTCTCAGACTTTTTGCTCAAAGTCTCAGTGACGAACACTTATTTTGAGACCGCACGAATCGGTTAACAGTTATTTGCAAGCTATGTTTTGTATAGAACATAAGATAATATTTTGTAAACCTTTATATTGTACACTCACGAGGACGTAAGATAGGTCAGGAAGGCCGTGTCGCAGATTGTTTTGAATATTTAAATTATAACGATTATTTGTATGTACACTCTTGTTCTACTTCTTATTATCTCGGTTCTTTCAATGTAGTCTGGGCGTGGGCGTGAGTGAGACAAATAGTGTTTGTCATAACTCACCGCACTGTGCGTGTGTATTTAAGGGTGAGGGAAATTAGAAGTAACGGACATGAGTTTAAGCGTCAGACTGGAAAAGAAGTTGGAGATCATGCCACACATGATCGCCGTTTCGCCGAAAGCCCAGTCGAGGCATTTGATACTGGATCGTCGTTACAGAAGTGGGAATAGCTCCGCCTCCAGCCAATGATGAAAATCTTCTAGCCGGCAATCTAGCAAAACAGTGCCGTGCTCTCAAAATGAGCCAAGATATCAAAACCATTACACTGCCAAAGTTCAACGCCGATCGTGCAGGATCAGACGCGCTGTCTTGGTGTTCAACAGTCGACTACATTTTGTCTGAAAATCAGCTCGTGTGCAGCGCTCTTGTAATGGCGCTCAGCAAATCACTGGAAGGCATGGAAGCAGTTCCGAGAATTATTTTTGCAACATTTTTCTGGAACGGAGACTTGGCCGACACCGTTATGAATTTGTTAAATGGACGGAGAAATGATGGAGAGTGTTTTGTCGTTGTATGGGAGCAGAATGGTCACTTCCCTTATGGCCCGCTGGAACTCGCTCAGCGTCTAGCAGATTGCAGTATCCATTACGTTGGCACATGCAGCTGGGATAGATAAACGATTGCGCCGTTTGGTTTTTACCGCGGATATCCAAACCAGAAACGAGCTTCATCAGGAACTCAAAGCCTTTTCGTTTGACGCCAGACAGAACCAGCAGATAGACAACGTGCCAGTGCCACTAGGAAAAAGAATCAGGGCTATGCCTCACATCACGTGTCACAACTGTTGCAAGCCCCGTAACAAAGAGACTCCGTAATCAACAATCTGGATATACTGGAGGAAGAGATCGATCATCCGTCATCTGTTACAAATGTGGAAAAGCTGGACATGTATCTACAATCTGCCCGGAGTGTCAGGAACGTCTGCCAATCAAAAGAAACAACATCAAAGATGTGAACATATGCACCGTACTTGAGCCCTTAGGACTTTACTACAGTCTAGTGAGTCGTTCCAATTTTACCTCGACTCCGAAGCCGAATGCTCACTCATCAAAGAGACTGCATCGCTGAGATTATCAGGCACTAGAATAAACAACCTAGTGACATTAAGGGGTATAGGTGGTAACTCCGTTTGTAGTGAGCGTTGACTTGAAATCTTATTTCACGTAGTTATAGATAATCATATTAAATACGAAGCTTTGATTGGTCGTGAAATTTTGAGCCAGGGCATCGGCGTGACAATTAAATCAAGCGCGCTTACTTTGTTTAGTAAAAAGTCTATATTACCTGTCGTAGTTTCGGAATGTAATCGTGACCTGGCCGATGTTGACACCGATTTGCATGGACCAGATAAAGATAGACTGCTATCAATATTACAAAAATTCTCGAATTCGTTCATAAACGGTATTCCACAGAGCCGCGTGACTACGGGACAGCTAGAAATTCGCTTGATTGATCAAAACAAGACGGTTCAGAGGCATTCTATTCAAGAGCTGTTAGATGCGAACATTATAAGATCCAGTTCCTCTCCTTTTGCGAGTCCGATGTTACTTGTCCGAAAGAAAAATGGTACAGACCGTCTCTGTTTTGACTATCGGGAGCTTAATGCTAACACTGTTTCCGACAAGTATCTGTTGCCACTTATATCTGACCAGATAGCTAGGTTGGGTGGGGCTAGGTTTTTCACACCACAGAAGGACAGTACGAATACTTGGGCTTTTGGGCTTAAAAATGCGCCTTCCGTATTCCAAAGGGCTTAGGTGATTTGGGTTATAAATATGCCATTGTTTATATAGACGATGAAATGATAGTCCCACGTACAAATGAAGAAGCTTTTGAGAGATTACAAATTACCCTGCAAACACTATCCGAAGCAAAATTTTCTTTCATCATAAAAAAATGTTTCTTTCTAAAATCTTGTGTCAAATACTTAGGTTTTGAATCCTGGGAAAATACGAGCTCTAGGAAAATATGAGCCCCGCAATCCGCAACGCAACTGGGACAATTTATTGGACTGGTCTCGTATTTTCGTCAGTTTGTACCTAAGTTTTCACAGTTGCTAAAACCCCTCTGTTGTTTTACTTCAAAAAGTATGTAATTTTTATGGAAACAAAAGCATGAGCAGTTACGACAGAAAGTGATTCGTATCCTGACTAGTGAACCTGTTCTGACTATCTTCGATCCCCAATTCCCTATTGAACTTCATACAGACGTGAGTGCTGATGGCTATGGCGAAATTTTATTACATAAAATCGAACACAAGGCACGAGTTATCGAATACTTTAGTAAACGGACCTCGCCAGCGGAATCGCGTTGTCATTCATACGAACTGGAAACACTTGCAGCTTACAATGCTATTAAGCATTTTCGCCATTACCTACAGGGTCGACATTTCGTCGTGTTTTCTGACTGCAATTCGCTCAAAGCCTTTCGCACAAAAACAGAAGTAACTCCGAGAGTCCATAGGTGGTGGTCATACATGCAATCTTTTGAGTTTGATACTCAGTATAGAGTGGCTCACGTAGATTTTCTGTCCCGAAATCCTATATCAAAAGATCGCGTCAAGTCAAAAGGTACAGTAGAACAACATATAAATTTAAGCAAGTAAAGCAGCAAGTAAATTGCGTAACGAGAATCTTGTTGGGGATTTGGCCAAAACGTGTGAACTAAGGTTATGAACACTTTATAAAAAAATTCAAAGGAATGGGAACACTCGTTGCCTCCCTATTATCCCCAAGCCGTTTAGTTGGTCTGCCGTTAATAATAAAATAATGCACGAGTCCATTATGCACCAAGGGAGAAAACCCTTGAGAAAATGTATGAATATTATTGGTTCGAAAGGATGTCCAAGTACGTTTACAAATCTGTCGACAACTGTATTGCATGCAGACTGTCAAAATCCCCATCTGGTAGCTGAATTGCATCCTATACCGAAAATTGACATCCCGTGGCTTACAGTCCACATGGACCTTACAGGGAAGGTTAGTGGTCAAAGTGATCAGAAGGAATATATAATCGTGTTAACCCACGAAGTTTGTCTCTTTGTCCCATACAGTGAGGCTGGATACAGAGAGTTGTATTAAGGCTTTAAAGTCGCTAATATCATTGTTCGGTGTCCCTTCTCGTCTGATTGCATTTCAGGGGCGTAGTTTTTCTAGTACAGCATTCCGTTCAAGGCGTTAAATAATAATAGGACATATAAATACTCTCACGAATTTTTGAGACGTATGCCTGAGAAGGGAATTGCAACAGAATTGGATGATGAGTGTGATGATGAAGAAGCCATGGAGCTGAATGATGAAGGTGGATCAAACCGGTAAGGGCTGTGATTTTGAAGGTGGTGATGGAGATACCACAGATCAAGCCGGTGAGGGCTGTGATTTTGAAAAAGAATGAAATTTTTTAATATGATCGGTGAATTGTTATTTGGCCGGCTTATGAATCAAACTGCGAGCTATCTATTATGGCCGGTTTGCCTAGATCAGTGGTCGGCACCCCAATACATTAATATAATTTTAACGCATTAGTATTTGTAACGAATAGCAGAAAGTAGGCTGTGAGCATGACGTTTCATTTACATTTATACGTTACATTTATACGGTGTGTGCGTGGCAGAGCTCGGGCAGAGAAATTATCCTATGTGTTTCCTAATTTCCTAAGTGTAAAACCATCTTAAACTTTATTTTGTAATACATCGCTCAACGAGAGAGTCGAGTGACGCTTGCGCAGAGGGACTCATTAAAAGACCGATTGACTGAAAAAGTCAGCGAAAAAAGTCTTTTCAATAATTTGTCTTCGTTTCGTTGCACAGTGGTACGTTGTGTCCTACGACATGCCATTTGCACGAATAAACTTCTTAAAATTTTAAACGTGCATTTGTCAAATTTTAAACTAATATATTGATTATTTTAATTAAAAAATGAATAGTTTTCTTTTTAATTCATTTATTTTGAGTTAAGCTTAACAACTAATAAAGAGTTTAAGTTTTTGGAACCTAGTGAACTACGTCGTTCGCTTACAATAAAATGTAATATAAAATGTAATATAAAAAACTGATGGACTTTTTTTATTAATTTGTCTTCCCATTTTGAATAAATTTGAAAGGTCAATGTTTACACGCGAGATTCACAAAGCCAATTGACGCGTTGAACCCACGAAACTTAACATACACATAGACATGCACAAAAAACTTTTTGGATCGTCGATCGCGAGCAAACGGTCCGAGAATGAGCAGAGCAAACGAAAACAGAAAAAACTGTTCTTCGGCTGATCCCGAGCAAAATTTGTTTACGAGCAATTTAATCGGTTGCTCTCAGACTTTTTGGTCAAAGTCTCAGTGACGAACACTTATTTGGAGACCGCACGAATCGGTTAACAGTTATTTGCAAGCTATGTTTTGTATAGAACATAAGATAATATTTTTTTTTTTTTTTTTTTTTTTACCGGTCTTTCAGAATTTGGAAATGGCTTGTGCATCAATAAGAGCATCAGCTAGCATTCCTGTATTCATCATAAAGCTTAGAGGCCCAGACGACCGAGGGGCGCTCAAGAAACGATTTGTTAGAATATGTTAAGTTATTAGTTAATTATTAAGCTAAGAGGAGTTAGTAAGGAAATTTAAAATTCTATATTTTAAATTAGAGGGGCAGGAAAGAGATGTAATAGAGTAGAGACCATTGTAGTTCGAACATAATACCCTAAAAGGGTCATGCAGTGCATATGTCGAACTACAACGGCTAAGGAACAGAGGACTAAAGTTTCGAGTCCTTCTATTAGGAATGTTAAAATTTAAGCGTGTTAGTAAATGCTGGCTATCTACATCCGCGTTAATAAGGTTATGCAGAAAAACTACACCGAGCATTGTCCTACGATTTGTTAAGCTAGGTAAGTTTATGAGTAAGAGTCTACTACTATAAGATGGAAGTTGAAGATTTGCATCCCAGTTTAGACCTCTAAGTGCGGTCCTGATGTACTCCATATTGGGGACTCCAGACACATGAACCGTACTCCAGTATAGGACGGACCAAAGAAATGAATAGTGTTTAGGTTATAAAGGGGTCATTAAATTCTTTTGACCACCTTTTGATAAAACCAAGGACTCCTTTAGCCTTATTAACCATTAAGGAAATATGGTCGGCAAATTTAAGTTTGATGTCTAATAGGATGCCGAGATCATTAACCTGGGTTAATTTTTCTAAGGCAATCCCATTAATAGAATAAGTAGCTTGCAGAGGGCAAGAACGATAAAAAGACATATGTTTGCATTTAGATCCATTAAGTATTAGATCATTAGCTAAACACCATTTTTGAAAGTTATCAAGGTCAGACTGAAGACTGCATTGGGCAGAGATGGATTTGTGCTGAAGACAAAGCTTTACATCATCTGCATACATAAGAACTAGAGAGTTCGTTAAAGCAGGGGGCAAGTCGTTTATAAAAAGCGTAAATAATAACGGGCCAAGATGACTTCCTTGAGGGACGCCGGATGTAGCACGGACCAGTCGGGACTGAATGTTTTTAAATAAAACTCTTTGTGTCCTTCCATCTAGGTAGCTGGAGATCCACGTTAAGAGGTCTTTAGGAAAACCCAGCATATTCAGTTTACTCAACAAGAGTGAGTGACTAACTGAATCAAATGCTTTGCTGAAGTCTGTGTAAATTACATCGGTTTGATATCCCTTACAAAAGCCATCTATGACAAAGGATGTCAACTCCAATAAGTTTGTGGTGGTGGAGCGACGCTTAATAAAGCCATGCTGACAAGGAGTGATAATCGAAGAGCAAAGGTGTTGCAAATGAGGGGTAATTAATTTTTCAAATAACTTTGGAATTGCCGACAACTTAGAGATGCCTCTGTAGTTGGCAGCCTCAGACTTTTTTCCTTTTTTATGTAGGGGAATTATAAATGATTCCTTCCACTTAAGGGGAAAAATCGAGGTTTCCAAAGATAAGTTGAAAAGTTTAAGTAGAGGTTTACACAGAGCCCTGGCACAGTATTTTAGCACACAGCCTGGTACTCCGTCGGGGCCTGGCGAATAAATGGGTTTGACCCTTAAAAGACCAGATAATATGTTGTTCTCAGAAAAAAACGGACAGAAAATAAGATTTGCTGCTTGAATGTTATATGCGTAAGGCTGATCAGTCAATTTTGGAGAAGAATAAGTTGTTTGAAAAAATTCTGCGAATAGATCGGCAATGGCCTGATCAGAAGTCGCAGAGGAATTTTCAAACGTAAGCAGGGGTGAAAAAGATACGTGTTTACGCTTAGTGTTTACAAAATTATAAAACTGCTTTGGATCCTGAGTAAATTGTATCCGGCAGCGGTCAAAATAATTCCTATAACATTCAGCGTTATGCACGGTAAAATTCGACCGAGCTAGTAGGTATCTTGAGAAATCAACACTACTGCAGGTTTTTTTATATTTTAGTAAAAGCTTATTTTTTTTATTTTTTTAAGTTAGCGAGGCACCTTGTAAACCAAGGAGGATTTGTTGAAGCGGACGGATATTTCCAAGGCACACATGAGTCAAAAAATTTATTTAAAGTAAAATAAAATTTTTCTAAAGTGACATTAAGATCAGTGCACGCCAGAATATCAGACCAGTCAAATGTATCAATAAGGCTATTAAGTTTCTGAAAATCAGCTTTACGGCAACAGCGAATCTTATTTACCACGCTCGGAGACATCTGATCGATACCAGGAGTGGTTTCGATTGAGACCTCCAGTGTAAGGTGATATGGATCCTCTGGGGATGAAAGGGGAACAGCTCTGGAGAGAGCAGTACCATCAGGATCAGATACAAAACATAAGTCTAAAAGCCGACCTAGCGAATTTCTAACATGATTGATCTGACCTAGGGACATGTCAAACATGCCCGCGGTGAAGTCATGGTAAGTTATAAGTGACAAAGATGGTGAGTTATCGACGTTGGACCACTTTAATTCTGGGATATTAAAGTCGCCCACCGCTACGAGTTGGTCACGATCCGTCATAAGATTAGAGACGTATCGAATGGCGGACAAATGCTGCCAATATGTAGGCGGTTCAGACATAGGAGGTATATATGAACATGTAATGTATAAAGCTTTAACGGACATAGTGATTTTAACGCAAATAAATTCTATGTCACCAAACTCATGGGATTTCACCTCTTCAGAAGCAAGAGTAGAGTCTACCGAAATGAGGACTCCACCTCCTCTTCGCTGAGATCGATCCCGTCTAAAAGTGGTGTACTTACTTGGAAAAACTTCGGAGCTAAAGATCTCCGGATTTAACCAAGTTTCTGTAAATGCTATTATATGGGATGCAAAGAAAGAACTATCAGAATATAGCTTGGGGAGTTTGCTACGTAGCCCCCTAGTATTCTGATAGGTAAGAGTTAATGAGGAAACTAGTTTTTTGGGTTAGTAGCCAAAGAAGAGGTGGAGGGTTGGTCAGTGGTTCCGATATTGGGGAGTCTCACTCCCACTGGTTTTTTAACTTTTTTCTTCACGGAACTAGGCTGATGTTTTTGGACGATGTTCTGGGAGAACAAACCTTTTATATTGTACAAACCTTTATATTGTACACTCACGAGGACGTAAGATAGGTCAGGAAGGCCGTGTCGCAGATTGTTTTGAATATTTAAATTATAACGATTATTTGTATATACACTCTTGTTCTATTTCTTATTATCTCGGTTCTTTCGTGCGAGACGGATACGCAATTCCGTCAATGTAGTCTGGGCGTGGGCGTGAGTGAGACAAATAGTGTTCGTCATAACTCACCGCACTGTGCGTCTGTATTTAAGGGTGAGGGAAATTAGAAGGAACGGACATGAGTTTAAGCGTCAGACTGGAAAAGAAGTTGGAGATCATGCCACACATGATCGCCGTTTCGCCGAAAGCCCAGTCGAGGCATTTGATACTGGATCGTCGTTACAGAAGTGGGAATAGCTCCGCCTCCAGCCAATGATGAAAATCTTCTAGCCGGCAATCTAGCAAAACAGTGCCGTGCTCCCAAAATGAGCCAAGATATCAAAACCATTACACTGCCAAAGTTCAACGCCGATCGTGCAGGATCAGACGCGCTGTCTTGGTGTTCAACAGTCGACTACATCTTGTCTGAAAATCAGCTCGTGTGCAGCGCTCTTGTAATGGCGCTCAGCAAATGACTGGAAGGCATGGACGCAGTTCCGAGAATTATTTTTGCAACATTTTTCTGGAACGGAGACTTGGCCGACACCGTTATGAATTTGTTAAATGGACGAAGAAATGATGGAGAGTGTTTTGTCGTTGTATGGGAGCAGAATGGTCACTTCCTTTATGGCCCGCTGGAAGTCCGCTTACGTTGGCACATGCAGCTGGGATAGATAAACGATTGCGCCGTTTGGTTTTTACCACGGATATCCAAACCAGAAACGAGCTGCATCAGGAACTCAAAGCCTTTTCGTTTGACGCCAGACAGAACCAGCAGATAGACAACGTGCCAGTGCCACTAGGAAAAAGAATCAGGGCTATGCCTCACATCACGTGTCACAACTGTTGCAAGCCCCGTAACAAAGAGACTCCGTAATCAACAATCTGAATATACTGGAGGAAGAGATCGATCATCCGTCATCTGTTACAAATGTGGAAAAGCTGGACATGTATCTACAATCTGCCCGGATTGTCAGGAGCGTCCGCCAATCAAAAGAAACAAACTCAAAGATGTGAACATATGCACCGTACTTGAGCCCTTAGGACTTTACTACAGTCTAGTGAGTCGTTCCAATTTTACCTCGACTCCGAAGCCGAATGCTCACTCTTCAAAGAGACTGCATCGCTGAGATTATCAGGCACTAGAATAAACAACCTAGTGACATAAAGGGGTATAGGTGGTAACTCCGTTTGTAGTGAGCGTTCACTTGAAATCTTATTTCACGTAGTTATAGATAATCATATTAAATACGAAGCTTTGATTGGTCGTGAAATTTTGAGCCAGGGCATCGGCGTGACAATTAAATCAAGCGCGCTTACTTTGTTTAGTAAAAAGTCTATATTACCTGTCGTAGTTTCGGAATGTAATCGTGACCTGGCCGATGTTGACACCGATTTGCATGGACCAGATAAGGATAGACTGCTATCAATATTACAAAAATTCTCAAATTCGTTCATAAACGGTATTCCACAGAGCCGCGTGACTACGGGACAGCTAGAAATTCGCTTGATTGATCAAAACAAGACGGTTCAGAGGCGCCCTTACCGTTTGAGTGTGGAGAAAAAATAAAAGGTTAGACATTCTATTCAAGAGCTGTTAGATGCGAACATTATAAGACCCAGTTCCTCTCCTTTTGCGAGTCCGATGTTACTTGTCCGAAAGAAAAATGGTACAGACCGTCTCTGTTTTGACTATCGGGGGCCTAATGCTAACACTGTTTCCGACAAGTATCTGTTGCCACTTATATCTGACCAGATAGCTAGGTTGGGTGGGGCTAGGTTTTTCACACCACAGAAGGACAGTTGTACTTGTAAATACCCAGTAAATACTTGGGCTTTTGGGCTTAAAAATGCGCATTCCATATTCCAAAGGGCATAGGTGATTTGGGTTATAAATATGCCATTGTTTATATAGACGATGAAATGATAGTCCCACGTACAAATGAAGAAGCTTTTGAGAGATTACAAATTACCCTGCAAACACTATCCGAAGCAAAATTTTCTTTCATCATAAAAAAATGTTTCTTTCTAAAATCTTGTGTCAAATACTTAGGTTTTGAATCCTGAGAAAATACGAGCTCTAGGAAAATATGAGCCCCGCAATCCGCAACGCAACTGGGACAATTTATTGGACTGGTCTCGTATTTTCGTCAGTTTGTACCTAAGTTTTCACAGTTGCTAAAACCCCTCTGTTGTCTTACTTCAAAAAGTATGTAATTTTTATGGAAACAAAAGCAGGGGCAGTTACGACAGAAAGTGATTCGTATCCTGACTGGTGAACCTGTTCTGACTATCTTCGATCCCCAATTCCCTATTGTCCCTATACAATGCTTTTAAGCATTTTCGCCATTACCTACAGGGTCGACATTTCGTCGTGTTTTCTGACTGCAATTCGCTCAATGCCTTTCGCACAAAAACAGAAGTAACTCCGAGAGTCCATAGGTGGTGGTCATACATGCAATCTTTTGAGTTTGATACTCAGTATAGAGTGGCTCACGTAGATTTTCTGTCCCGAAATCCTATATCAAAAGATCGCGTCAAGTCAAAAGGTACAGTAGAACAACATATAAATTTGAGCAAGTAAGCAGCAAGTAAATTGCGTAACGAGGATCTTGCTGAGGATTTGCCCAAAACGTATGAACTAAGGTTATGAACACTTTATAAAAAAATTCAAAGGAATGGGAACACTCGTTGCCTCCCTATTATCCCCAAGCCGTTTAGTTGGTCTGCCGTTAATAATAAAATAATGCACGAGTCCATTATGCACCTTGGGTGGGAGAAAACCCTTGAGAAAATGTATGAATATTATTGGTTCGAAAGGATGTCCAAGTACGTTTACAAATCTGTCGACAACTGTATTGCATGCAGACTGTTAAAATCCCCATCTGGCAGCTGAATTGCATCCTATACCGAAAATTGACATCCCGTGGCTTACAGTCCACATGGACCTTACAGGGAAGCTTAGTGGTCAAAGTGATCAGAAGGAATATATAATCGTGTTAACCCACGAAGTTTGTCTCTTTGCCCCATACAGTGAGGCTGCATACAGAGAGTTGTATTAAGGCTTTAAAGTCGCTAATATCATTGTTCGGTGTCCCTTCTCGTCTGATTGCATTTCAGGGGCGTAGTTTTTCTAGTACAGCATTCCGTTCAAGGCGTTAAATAATAATAGGACATATAAATACTCTCACGAATTTTTGAGACGTATGCCTGAGAAGGGAATTGCAACAGAATTGGATGATGAGTGTGATGATGAAGAAGCCATGGAGCTGAATGATGAAGGTGAATCAAACTGGTAAGGGCTGTGATTTTGAAGGTGGTGATGGAGATACCACAGATCAAGCCGGCGAGGGCTGTGATTTTGAAAAAGATTGAAATTTTTTAATATGATCGGTGAATTGTTATTAGGCCGGCTTATGAATCAAACTGCGAGCTATTTATTATGGCCGGTTTGCCTAGATCAGTGGTCGGCACCCTAATACATTAATATAATTTTGGAGATTGGAAAGAAGTTGGAGATCATGCCACACATGATCGCCGTTTCGCCGAAAGCCCAGTCGAGGCATGGCCCGCTGGAAGTCGCTCAGCGTCTAGCAGATTGCAGTATCCATTACGTTAGCACATGCAGCTGGGATAGATAAACGATTGCGCCGTTTGGTTTTTACCACGGATATCCAAACCAGAAACGAGCTGCATCAGGAACTCAAAGCCTTTTCGTTTGACGCCAGACAGAACCAGCAGATAGACAACGTGCCAGTGCCACTAGGAAAAAGAATCAGGGCTATGCCTCACATCACGTGTCACAACTGTTGCAAGCCCCGTAACAAAGAGACTCCGTAATCAACAATCTGGATATACTGGAGGAAGAGATCGATCATCCGTCATCTGTTACAAATGTGGAAAAGCTGGACATGTATCTACAATCTGCCCGGATTGTCAGGAGCGTCCGCCAATCAAAAGAAACAAACTCAAAGATGTGAACATATGCACCGTACTTGAGCCCTTAGGACTTTACTACAGTCTAGTGAGTCGTTCCAATTTTACCTCGACTCCGAAGCCGAATGCTCACTCATCAAAGAGACTGCATCGCTGAGATTATCAGGCACTAGAATAAACAACCTAGTGACATTAAGGGGTATAGGTGGTAACTCCGTTTGTAGTGAGCGTTCACTTGAAATCTTATTTCACGTAGTTATAGATAATCATATTAAATACGAAGCTTTGATTGGTCGTGAAATTTTGAGCCAGGGCATCGGCGTGACAATTAAATCAAGCGCGCTTACTTTGTTTACTAAAAAGTCTATATTACCTGTCGTAGTTTCGGAATGTAATCGTGACCTGGCCGATGTTGACACCGATTTGCATGGACCAGATAAAGATAGACTGCTATCAATATTACAAAAATTCTCAAATTCGTTCATAAACGGTATTCCACAGAGCCGCGTGACTACGGGACAGCTAGAAATTCGCTTGATTGATCAAAACAAGACGGTTCAGAGGCGCCCTTACCGTTTGAGTGTGGAGAATAAAAGGTTAGACATTCTATTCAAGAGCTGTTAGATGCGAACATTATAAGACCCAGTTCCTCTCCTTTTGCGAGTCCGATGTTACTTGTCCGAAAGAAAAATGGTACAGACCGTCTCTGTTTTGACTATCGGGAGCTTAATGCTAACACTGTTTCCGACAAGTATCTGTTGCCACTTATATCTGACCAGATAGCTAGGTTGGGTGGGGCTAGGTTTTTCACACCACAGAAGGACAGTACGAATACTTGGGCTTTTGGGCTTAAACATGCGCCTTCCGTATTCCAAAGAGCTTAGGTAATTTGGGTTATAAATATGCCATTGTTTATATAGACGATGAAATGATAGTCGCACGTACAAATGAAGAAGCTTTTGAGAGATTACAAATTACCCTGCAAACACTAGCCGAAGCAAAATTTTCTTTCATCATAAAAAAATGTTTCTTTCTAAAATCTTGTGTCAAATACTTAGGTTTTGAGTCCTGGGAAAATACGAGCTCTAGGAAAATACGAGCCCCGCAATCCGCAACGAAACTGAGACAATTTATTGGACTGGTATTTTCGTCAGTTTGTACCTAAGTTTTCACAGTTGCTAAAACCCCTCTTGTTTCCATTTTTATGGAAACAAAAGCATGAGCAGTTACGACAGAAAGTGATTCGTATCCTGAATAGTGAACCTGTTCTGACTATCTTCGATCCCCAATTCCCTATTGAACTTCATACAGATGTGAGTGCTGATGGCTATGACGAAATTTTATTGCATGAAATCGAACACAAGCCACGAGTTATCGAACAATTTAGTAGACGGACCTTGCCAGCGGAATCGCGTTATCATTTATACGAACTGGAAACACTTGCAGCTTACAATGCTATTAAGCATTTTCGCCATTACCTACAGGGTCGACATTTCGTCGTGTTGTCTGACTGCAATTCGCTCAAAGCCTTTCGCACAAAAACAGAAGTAACTCCGAGAGTCCATAGGTGGTGGTCATACATGCAATCTTTTGAGTTTGATACTCAGTATAGAGTGGCTCACGTAGATTTTCTGTCCCGAAATCCTATATCAAAAGATCGCGTCAAGTCAAAAGGTACAGTAGAACAACATATAAGTTTGAGCAAGTAAAGCAGCAAGTAAATTGCGTAACGAGAATCTTGTTGGGGATTTGGCCAAAACGTGTGAACTAAGGTTATGAACACTTTATAAAAAAATTCAAAGGAATGGGAACACTCGTTGCCTCCCTATTATCCCCAAGTCGTTTAGTTGGTCTGCCGTTAATAATAAAATAATGCACGAGTCCATTATGCACCTTGGGTGGGAGAAAACCCTTGAGAAAATGTATGAATATTATTGGTTCGAAAGGATGTCCAAGTACGTTTACAAATCTGTCGACAACTGTATTGCATGCAGACTGTTAAAATCCCCATCTGGCAGCTGAATTGCATCCTATACCGAAAATTGACATCCCGTGGCTTACAGTCCACATGGACCTTACAGGGAAGGTTAGTGGTCAAAGTGATCAGAAGGAATATATAATCGTGTTAACCCACGAAGTTTGTCTCTTTGTCCCATACAGTGAGGCTGCATACAGAGAGTTGTATTAAGGGGAGGTTCTTTTGGATTTTTTTGAAAAAATCTTTTTTTTTTTTTTTAATAAAATGAAAGTTACATATGTGTAGAATATACGTGCCAAGGGATTTTTCGATACGACGCGTATTTCTTGAGCTAGAGCGTTTCAAACATACCCATGATAACAAGAAAGCTATGTAAAGGCAAAGTTTCTAAAAACTTTAAACGCGTTTTTCTCGGAACCATGTTTTCAAACCTCTTGTCGCGCCTAGGGCTCGTTCTATTGATCCGATTTACTTCATTCAAAAAATTTTTAAAAGAACATACTTTTTTGTATGCCTTATACCTAAAATTGGCATAAAAAATTGTTTATTTATAACTTTTAAACGTTATCAAAGTAAAAAAAAGAGAAAAAATGTCAATTTTTTTTTTTTTAATTTTTTAATTGGTTTAATTTTGGCAAAATTCATTGTCGTTAGGTATAAGGCATAGGAAATTCCATCAATTTTAATAAATTATATACATTTTTAATTTAAGTTCACTACCAGCGGCCCTACACTCGACAAAGCAAAAACATAGAGGTCTACGAGATCCGCCATTTTGAAGACGCCATTTTGAATTTCCTAAATATTGAATATTTTTTTTAATCGTTAATAAACAAAGAATCAAAAATTCAAAAGCATATGTTCGTATGTCTTTTCATTTTCCCGCAATCCATTCTCAAAGTTTGCTTAATTTTCGGAAAAATCCAAAAGAACCTCCCCTTAAGGCTTTAAAGTCGCTAATATCATTGCTCGGTGTCCCTTCTCGTCTGATTGCATTTCAGGGGCGTAGTTTCTCTAGTACAGCATTCCGTTCAAGGCGTTAAATAATAATAGGACATATAAATACTCTCACGAATTTTTGAGACGTATGCCTGAGAAGGGAATTGCAACAGAATTGGATGATGAGTGTGATGATGAAGAAGCCATGGAGCTGAATGATGAAGGTGGATCAAACCGGTAAGGGCTGTGATTTTGAAGGTGGTGATGGAGATACCACAGATCAAGCCGGTGAGGGCTGTGATTTTGAAAAAGAATGAAATTTTTTAATATGATCGGTGAATTGTTATTTGGCCGGCTTATGAATCAAACTGCGAGCTATCTATTATGGCCGGTTTGCCTAGATCAGTGGTCGGCACCCCAATACATTAATATAATTTTAACGCATTAGTATTTGTAACGAATAGCAGAAAGTAGGCTGTGAGCATGACGTTATAACAATGATGATTGGCATACTTGGGATTCATTAAAAAAAAATAAGAAATCCCAGCTCCAGGCGAGGTGTTATGTTCGGGAGGGGTGCCGCACGCAATGATCGATCTCTTCCGGCTCTGGCTCGCCAGCTATTGTGGTGGTATTCTTGCCACGCCCCCCGAGGTGCCTTTCCTCATCATCCCATAAAAATTTTGCGTGCATGGGGCAAGCGAAGAGGTTGGCTACTCATTTCAGCCATCGATTGTTCTGCTTCTGGAAATCAACATAATTAAAAGAAAAGGGGTTCCTCCGCATCCGTCCTTCCGCCGAGCCCCTAAGCCTCTGATCTACCAAGACTTAGTCTGCCCACCCTGCCTTTGGCTATCTGTTCCCTGGGGCAAAGCCCATTCTCTCCGTGATAGCCCCTGCTTCGGCGGCCTCAAGGGGGACTGTTATGCCGGGTCAAAACATTGTTTTTTAATGCATTATAATATTTATTTAAATTTTAAGAAGTAATATATATAAGAAAAGATTCGCTTAGCTCCTAAAAAGTACATTCCCTTTTGATTAATTTTCTATGGGGTAAAATCTAAATAATAAATAAATATAACAAATAAAGCATTCATGAATGGCGAGAAGACGTTTAACGAAATTAAGTCTAAATGTTTAAATTAATTGGATTCTATAAAAAAAATGAATAACCAAAACGGACGCAAGCAAGACTTTTATACAAGAAAAAATACAATAAAGTTACATGACGAACACCTCGAACATGTAAACGAACTTGCGCTCGAACATGAGTGAAATTGCTTAGCTAAATGGTTCGATCGGGTGGTCTGACGGACTAACCATATATTCTAAGATTTTTCCTTTTTATTTTCTTTTTATTTTAAAAATCTAGAGTGGTCATTAGGCTTAGCGAATTTTCCTTGCTTTCTCTTGTTACGAAAGTATCTACTTCCTTTGCTTTCAACACTTGAAATTTAGCATAATTTGGGTAATTTTTCACTCACCCCTGCCTTGTTGCATCCATCGTTGAAAGCGCTTTCACCGGACTGGAGCGGCTGAAAATTTTAGAAATCACTTACACATAAAAAAAACAAGGAAAATTAACTAGGGGGACACACAAATCATTGGGGCGTTGGAAAATTATTAGTACAAGATTTTCTTCTTCTTTTTTTTCTTTTCTCTTCTTTCTTTTCTTTTAAAAAGGTTAGGTGACCCCTCGAACCTCTTTGGCCAAATTTCCACTCTTTAAACTATGCTTTTTTTTTTTTTTTTTCGCTCGGCATCCGTTAGGCCATAGCCCACCACAAAACTTATGACTTAACACTAATGGAATTTAAAACTACTTAAACTAACACCTCTCTACCGGCCGAAATCCCACGTGGATTCGGCAGCACTGGTTTTCCCGTGTTGGAACGGCTCCGGTTTTCCGCGCCAGGGTCGTTGGACGCCTCCGACACCCCGGGTCGCAATCGGGTCCCTTTCCCGCCGGAAAATTTGTTACTTTGCCCGATTTTCTACGATCGCGGCGAGGAAATGCGCTCTGCCAAGCGCGGTTGGCACTCAACTGCCAGCTCGAGCCAAAGGTTCGATGGTGTGCCTACCGAATCGAACTCCAACCTGCTGACCGAGTCTTTTTCTTAGAGTTTACTTTCTTCCTCCGCTTTTTGATTTTTGGGGACGTTCTTGGCGATGATCCGGAACCCACTGGAACTCCTCCGAAACTCCGTGGCTTCCGAATTTCCCTCCGGCAGCTATTTGCCTTGACGCTGACCTTCGACGGATCCTTGGCCACAAACCGGTGGACTCTTTTATACTCTGCTTGCCCTTGGACACCAGCGCCTCCGGTCGTGGTCGTTGTCGTTTTTTTAAACAATTCTCTTCCACTTAAAAAAAAAACTTCTGATCGATGAGAAAAATCCACTTGACCAGCCCAGAGGAGACGCACTGAGAGAATGAGTACCCTGACGCCAAAATTTGGCGCTGATCCCTCCATGGCCTATGACCGGAGAGACACTGCCCCAACGGAAAATTTCTGCCATCTTTCCCGGTTGCGCTCCTTCTAATCTCCTTGTGCCCCTTTCTCGTCCGAAACTCCTCTCCTAGATGGCGCACCTCTCCCCACTACATTTCTGCTAACAGATACAAGCGTTACAAAGCCCCTCGCCCCAAAGAATCTGACTTGGGGTTTGACACCCTAAGACAGATTCCACCAACAGCTTGTATCTGCCTTGGCTACTGTCTCATGTCCTTTGCATGAAATTTTCCCAGGAGATGGCCTTGCAGATCCTCTAACTCATAGCATGAGTTTCCAACTCTTTTTCGCACTCTAGCTGTTATGAATGCTGGGCCTAATTTGGCACTGTATCCGGCCGCAAAATTGCTCTGTTTAAAATTTCTGTAAAATATCTCTTGCCCTTCTTTATAAGCAACCTCTCTAGCCCGCAGGTTATACTGACGCTCATTCTTCTCATTCTGTTTTCTCAGAACCTCGCAAGCCTTCTTCCGGACTATTTCCAAAGAGTCCTCTTTTGAAAACGCCAAAGACCTGTCCTCCAACAACCCTAAAGCTCTCAAAAGTTTATAGGATGACCCTGAGGAGACGAAATTCTGGCCGAATGCCATATAATAAGGGCTAGTACCCAACGCCGAATGAACCGCAGTACGGAGAGCGCAGCAAATACTGCTGAGTTGCTCGTCCCAATCTTTTTGATCAGGTCTAACATAAGATCTTATTGCTGCGATGACTGATCGGTTAACCCTCTCCGAGGCGTTCGACTGGGGCGAATAAGCCGCGGTCAAAGTGTGTGAAACAGAATATTGCCTTAGCAATTTCTGAAAAGTCTCAGCCCTGAACTGCGTTCCATTATCGGATACAATGGTTTCCGGTACGCCAAAAGTGTGGAAAAGATCTTGCTGGAGATATTTAGTGACTAAGTCTGTCGTGAATTTTTTTACCGCTTTTAAAAATACAAACTTGGAGTAATGGTCCAATACTATAAAGATTCCGATGTTCCGACTCCGAGACCGAGGGTACGGACCGAGAAAATCTATATAAAGACGCTGGAAAAATCGCTCTGATACAGGAGCCACACCCATTGGAGGTCGTTGAGTTTTATTTGAGGCCTTGGTGGATTTGCAAACTTCACAAGCTTGCGTATACGCCCTCACGTCGTTGACTAACCCTGGCCAATAGTAATAACGCCTCACCCTTTCCAACGTTTTGTGAATACCTCCATGAGAAGCTAGAGGCTCGTCATGATTTTTTCTTAGTACCTCGGCAACTAGCTCCTCGGGAATCCACAATTTCCAATTGAAAATATCATGCATCTGATCTCCAGTTGCATGTTCGGTTCTTCGATAAATGAGTCCATCGACCACTTTCAAATCTGGCAATTGATTTTGATTGGCCTTGACTTTCTCTGCGATTTCTAAATACTTCGCCGACTTGAACTCCGGTGCTTGCAGATCTATTAAAAGCCCGTGTCTCGCCTCTATAGCAGCTAATTCAGCCTCATTGACCCTAGACAAAGCATCCGGTACCACATTCATTTTCCCACTTCTGTGTTCAATTTTGAACGTGAACCCTTGCAACTTTAAGGCCCATCGAGCTAGTCGCGAGTGAAGATCCGTCTGACTCATAAGCCATTTGAGTGAAGCATGATCCGTAATCACTGTAAACTCATGGCCTTCTATATACGGCCGGAAACGCTTGATGCTAATTATGGCCGCGAGACACTCCTGTTCAGTGACCGAATAATTCCTTTGGGCTTTGTTTAATTTTTTTGATACAAAAGCAATGGGATACTCGTCACTCTGATCTGTCTTTTGCACCAGCACGCCTCCCACTCCAGACTTGCTTGCATCGCATTGCACGAAGAAGGGTCTGGTGAAATCCGCGCTGCGTAAGACTGGAGCGGAGCAAAGCATATCCTTAAGCAAGAAAAACGCCTTCTCTCCCTCCGAAATCATTTCGAATTTCTTTCTTGGCTTCAATAAGTCTGTAAGTGGAGCCGATACTGATGCGAAGTTGTTGATGAATTTGCGATACCACCCCACCATGCCAAGAAAATGCCGAAGAGATTTTAAATTTTGGGGAAGTGGAAAGTCTGCCATTGCCGATATTTTCTCTGGATCAGTTCGTATAGTCCCTTCTCCCACTATATGCCCAAGATATTTTACCGTTCTCACGCAAAATTTACTTTTCTCCACGTTTAGTGTGAGTCCAGCTAGTTTCATTTTCTCGGCCACCACACTCAGAACCTTCATGTGGGTTTCAAAGGTATCTGAGACGACCAAGAGATCGTCTAAATAGACAAAGACCTCGTTCCTAAGCTCAGGCGGGATAACTTTGTCCATTAACCGAGTCATCGTTTGAGACGCGTTGGTCAAACCGAATGGCATCACTTTAAATTGATACAACGGTTTTCCCGGAATTGTAAAGGCTGTCTTATCCCGAGATTTTGGGTCCAACGGGATCTGCCAATAGGCATTTTTCAAATCGAGGCTGGAGATATACATTGCCTTTGGAAGTCGAGATAAAATTTCATCGATTTTGGGTAAAGGATAAGCGTCCTTTTTGGTAGCAGCGTTGACTTTACGACTGTCCAAGCACAACCTTACTTTCCCGGGTTTTTGTACTAGGACAACGGGCGAGGACCACGCACTCTGGGACTCCTCAATCACCCCCATTTCCAACATTCGATCGATTTCTTGGTAAAGAAGCTTTTCGACCGCTGGTGACACCGGAAAATGACGTTGTTTGATTGGCTTCGCATCCCCTACCTCGATTTCGTGAGAAATGAAAGATGTCTTTCCTAATCCCGATGAGGCAAACGAAGGAAATTTCCCGATTACTTCGCTTAGGCTGCATCGCTGACTATCCGTCAGATCATGTGAATTTGATGCGATCTCAGATATTTGCATGGAAGACGGCAGCAAACTAAATGCTGTCCAGAACGTGATACCCAAGTACAAATCCTGATTCAGGGACGGAATGATATGGAACTCGAGATCCTTGGTTTCTTCCTTGTACTTTACGGCTGTTTGAAGCTTCCCTACTACGACCTGTTTTTGACCATCTTCCGTGGTAGCGACCGTTGTTACTCTTTTGAACGGAACTTTGCTTCGTATTAACTGTTCTGCCAATTTTCCCCCAATCACATTAATAGCCGCCCCCGTGTCTAATAGACCAACTACTACCCTATCTAGGAGCATGACCTCGGCATACGGACGATTATCTTTGTTTTTGAACCTAATCGTATTTATAGTTTTAATATTATTCCAATAGGACCTTATTCTTTTAGTATTTCTAGACAATCTTTTTTGCTTCCCGTTCGGTATTAAACCTGTGACTTGTGGAACCCCCAGATCTGGCCAAGATTCCTTGATCGGATCAGATGTAGGTGATCTCGCAGGATCTTCTAAAGTCTGAACTGGACATACTAGTTCAGGTCCCCGTTCAGGAACACTTGCCTGCTGTCGACCGCTGAAAGTGTTCGCTTTCCCGTTTTTTTAAAAAATTCGGACAATGTATGGTGGTAGTTGTTTGGGGCGCCACAGCCGAAGCAAAAAACTTTGCGCTTCATTCGACATTGCTTGTGGCGATGGCCTTCTTTGCGACAGTTCCAGCATATTAGCGCCATTGCACAGACTTCACTATTCACTTCGCCTTCTGCGAATTCCTCAGCATCCATCATCTCCTCAACCAACTCGGAAACTTGCTTGCGGAACGGCACCACTTTCTGATATCCTTGGGATTTTCTGACGTCTTCTAAGAAATTTTCCCTGCGCCGGCATATTGCCCTTAAGTTTTCTACCGACCGTACTGGAATGTTCAGAATTTCATGCCTTATCTCTGGCCTTAAATTTCTCTTTAAAATCTCCACCACTTCCATTTCGGTAAGTGGCATGTCCAGGTGGTCCATTAACTCCTCTATTGCATTATAGAACGAATCGAATCCTTCCCTTTCCCGCTGCTTCCTATCTCGAATGGCTTCTCGGATATCTAAGTCCGTCCGCGCATCTCTGAATTGCCTCCTTAGCGCAGTACCTCCAGTAGAATTCTCTCGCTTTCCCTTCAAATAGAAGGCTAGCATTGCTGCTTAGAATTGAAAAATTACCTTCCAGCGTTTGTCTAGTGAGGGCTTCTACTCGGTAAATGAAATTATCGACACTAAGACCTTCTGGATTTCCACTAAACCTCAACTTCCAACTATTTAAAATATGGCCTACTTTGTCGGGCCTCTGGCTTAGGTCTGAGTGGTTACTCCTGGGTGTTTCGTGAATGGACCCTATTGGTTCATCCATACTGCCTAGTGGAATTTGGTCTAAGGAATTCCTTCCAAGTGCTACATCCGGGTTGGAAACTTCTACCGCTGGAACTGATGCCGGAATATTGGCTTCAATCAACCTGGCCATTCTTTCCGATAATTCTGTCAACAACTCATTCTGCATGGACTTTACAGCGTCTACAATTGTGCTTTGAATTAACTCTTTCTGAGCCAATCCCAACGCTGCTGCCCCTGACGAGCCACTGGGCGTAGAATCTAACGTCTGCCCTCTAGTCGACCTAGTGTTTTGAGATGGAGTATCAAATTTCTCGAAGCATACTGTGTTACAAAACGGACATGTTGTTTTACTTTTGGCATAGCCTGCAATGCAGGACTGATGGAAAACATGACCACATTTGGTT
This sequence comes from Drosophila malerkotliana malerkotliana, assembly GCA_018153235.1. Lineage (NCBI taxonomy): Eukaryota > Metazoa > Arthropoda > Insecta > Diptera > Drosophilidae > Drosophila > Drosophila malerkotliana. The sequence continues at coordinate 3,969,588 of JAECXV010000202.1, read as the reverse complement.
TTGTACGTTTTTCCCCCATCTAAGGTAGACTCACACAAAGGACACTTTTGTGCCGCATTTTCTTCGCGATTTGGCATGACTGGTTAATTTTTGATTTTCGCAAGGACAGAAAGAATAATATAAATATTTAAAAAAAATACTGGCACGACTATTTAATGGCAGATTAACTATTATTAATATTAAGATTAACTTACGAATAAATCTAAAACAAATATAACTCAAAATGACAAAAAGAAATTCAAACAGCTGTACTATGGGATTTCACCGACCGAAAAGGTCAATGAACTTTTCGTTGGATCAGCTGACTCTTTTGCTTCCCACTTTGGTTTACTCGAACCAATGCAGAACTGACCTAGCTTAACTTCGGTTTGATCTAACCGTTGGAACAAACCAACTGCTGTGATCGCCTGATTTAAATAATAAATAAATATAAAAATAAATATAATAAATAAATATAATAAATATTATATATATAAAAATAAATATAATAAATATTATATATATAAAAATAAATATAATAATAATAATAATGTTTTAATGTATGTTTTTTTTTTTTTTTTTGATAATAATAATAAAATAGTGTTTTTTTTTTTTTTTTTTCAAATCACGGCAAAGACCAAGAAAAAAACTAAAATCGCAAACGACAAATATATCATAAAATAATTGACCCTGAGCATAACTATACCCCTTGAGATAAGACCTGCATGCTTAGGAAAAGAAAAGAATAAAAAAAACGTGAGTGGCGCTTAACACCTGTTGTTTGTGCGCTTACACCAACAACAAATGCTGCTTTCCGACAGCGGTTAGGCGATTGCGAGCGATCGCTTTTGCCTATAATCCAAGCTTCGTACACATGCGCTAACAACTTAGTTTTCCCATTATTTCGTGGTCAGCTAATACTTCATTATGAAAATAATTGCTGCAATTCCAAAGCGACTTTTTACTTGAGAAAACTAATGCTGTTGCTTTTATATTTTAAATTGAGTAGTTCTGTGCGTTCTATCATCATCCGTGGTCAGGCAATGCGGTTGTAAGTAGCCCATCAATGCCTGCAATTCCTATGCGTATGATGACAAAACGTAAGGACCTGATGTGGATAGAGTGTGTTCTAAAAGGGTTTTTTTTTTTTTTCGCACTCGCTCGAGTTTAGGTCAAACCGTGGCCGAACGACCCTACCTCTCAGTACTTGGTCTATCCGTTTCCTATGCGGCTGATCGAAATTCGAACGAGGTTGAAAATAGTATGAGCTACAAAACGAGATCAAACTCCACTTGCGGCTATATCAACCAATGAAATTAATTGATTTTCCTAATGTGAGATCTGCTTTGCAAACTCTGGCCAAAATGAGTAGTTGTGATGGTGAGCTACGTCGCATAACGTGGCCCTGAAGTTGGGCGCCATTTATAACAATGATGATTGGCATACTTGGGATTCATAAAAAAAAATAAGAAATCCCAGCTCCAGGCGAGGTGTTATGTTCGGGAGGGGTGCCGCACGCAATGATCGATCTCTTCCGGCTCTGGCTCGCCAGCTATTGTGGTGGTATTCTTGCCACGCCCCCCGAGGTGCCTTTCCTCATCATCCCATAAAAATTTTGCGTGCATGGGGCAAGCGAAGAGGTTGGCTACTCATTTCAGCCATCGATTGTTCTGCTTCTGGAAATCAACATAATTAAAAGAAAAGGGGTTCCTCCGCATCCGTCCTTCCGCCGAGCCCCTAAGCCTCTGATCTACCAAGACTTAGTCTGCCCACCCTGCCTTTGGCTATCTGTTCCCTGGGGCAAAGCCCATTCTCTCCGTGATAGCCCCTGCTTCGGCGGCCTCAAGGGGGACTGTTATGCCGGGTCAAAACATTGTTTTTTAATGCATTATAATATTTATTTAAATTTTAAGAAGTAATATATATAAGAAAAGATTCGCTTAGCTCCTAAAAAGTACATTCCCTTTTGATTAATTTTCTATGGGGTAAAATCTAAATAATAAATAAATATAACAAATAAAGCATTCATGAATGGCGAGAAGACGTTTAACGAAATTAAGTCTAAATGTTTAAATTAATTGGATTCTATAAAAAAAATGAATAACCAAAACGGACGCAAGCAAGACTTTTATACAAGAAAAAATACAATAAAGTTACACGACGAACACCTCGAACATGTAAACGAACTTGCGCTCGAACATGAGTGAAATTGCTTAGCTAAATGGTTCGATCGGGTGGTCTGACGGACTAACCATATATTCTAAGATTTTTCCTTTTTATTTTCTTTTTATTTTAAAAATCTAGAGTGGTCATTAGGCTTAGCGAATTTTCCTTGCTTTCTCTTGTTACGAAAGTATCTACTTCCTTTGCTTTCAACACTTGAAATTTAGCATAATTTGGGTAATTTTTCACTCACCCCTGCCTTGTTGCATCCATCGTTGAAAGCGCTTTCACCGGACTGGAGCGGCTGAAAATTTTAGAAATCACTTACACATAAAAAAAACAAGGAAAATTAACTAGGGGGACACACAAATCATTGGGGCGTTGGAAAATTATTAGTACAAGATTTTCTTCTTCTTTTTTTTTTCTTTTCTCTTCTTTCTTTTCTTTTAAAAGGTTAGGTGACCCCTCGAACCTCTTTGGCCAAATTTCCACTCTTTAAACTATGCTTTTTTTTTTTTTTCGCTCGGCATCCGTTAGGCCATAGCCCACCACAAAACTTATGACTTAACACTAATGGAATTTAAAACTACTTAAACTAACACCTCTCTACCGGCCGAAATCCCACGTGGATTCGGCAGCACTGGTTTTCCCGTGTTGGAACGGCTCCGGTTTTCCGCGCCAGGGTCGTTGGACGCCTCCGACACCCCGGGTCGCAATCGGGTCCCTTTCCCGCCGGAAAATTTGTTACTTTGCCCGATTTTCTACGATCGCGGCGAGGAAATGCGCTCTGCCAAGCGCGGTTGGCACTCAACTGCCAGCTCGAGCCAAAGGTTCGATGGTGTGCCTACCGAATCGAACTCCAACCTGCTGACCGAGTCTTTTTCTTAGAGTTTACTTTCTTCCTCCGCTTTTTGATTTTTGGGGACGTTCTTGGCGATGATCCGGAACCCACTGGAACTCCTCCGAAACTCCGTGGCTTCCGAATTTCCCTCCGGCAGCTATTTGCCTTGACGCTGACCGTCGACGGATCCTTGGCCACAAACCGGTGGACTCTTTTATACTCTGCTTGCCCTTGGACACCAGCGCCTCCGGTCGTGGTCGTTGTCGTTTTTTTAAACAATTCTCTTCCACTTAAAAAAAAAACTTCTGATCGATGAGAAAAATCCACTTGACCAGCCCAGAGGAGACGCACTGAGAGAATGAGTACCCTGACGCCAAAATTTGGCGCTGATCCCTCCATGGCCTATGACCGGAGAGACACTACCCCAACGGAAAATTTCTGCCATCTTTCCCGGTTGCGCTCCTTCTAATCTCCTTGTGCCCCTTTCTCGTCCGAAACTCCTCTCCTAGATGGCGCACCTCTCCCCACTACATTTCTGCTAACAGATACAAGCGTTACAACATTTCATACATTTATACGGTGTGTGCGTGGCAGAGCTCGGGCAGAGAAATTTCCTATGTGTTTCCTAATTTCCTAAGTGTAAAACCATCTTAAACTTTATTTTGTAATACATCGCTCAACGAGAGAGTCGAGTGACGCTTGAGCAGAGAGACTCATTAAAAGACCGATTGACTGAAAAAGTCAGCGAAAAAAGTCTTTTCAATAATTTGTCTTCGTTTCGTTGCACAGTGGTACGTTGTGTCCTATGCCATGCCATTTGCACGAATAAACTTCTTAAAATTTTAAACGTACATTTTTCAAATTTTAAACTAATATATTGATTATTTTAGTTAAAAAATGAATAGTTTTCTTTTTAATTCATTTATTTTGAGTTAAGCTTAACAACTTATAAAGAATTTAAGTTTTTGGAACCTAGTGAACTACGTCGTTCGCTTAAAATAAAATGTAATATGAAATGTAATATAAAAAACTGATGGACTTTTTTATTAATTTGTCTTCCCATTTTGAATAAATTTGAAAGGTCAATGTTTACACGCGAGATTCACAAAGCCAATTAACGCGTTGAACCCACGAAACTTAACATACACATAGACATGCACAAAAAACTTTTTGGATCGTCGATCGCGAGCAAACGGTCCGAGAATGAGCAGAGCAAACGAAAACAGAAAAAACTGTTCTTCGGCTGATCCCGAGCAAAATTTGTTTACGAGCAATTTAATCGCTTGCTCTCAGACTTTTTGGTCAAAGTCTCAGTGACGAACACTTATTTGGAGACCGCACGAATCGGTTAACAGTTATTTGCAAGCTATGTTTTGTATAGAACATAAGATAATATTTTTTTTTTTTTTTTTTTTTTTTACCGGTCTTTTAGAATTTGGAAATGGCTTGTGCATCAATAAGAGCATCAGCTAGCATTCCTGTATTCATCATAAAGCTTAGAGGCCCAGACGACCGAGGGGCGCTCAAGAAACGATTTGTTAGAATATGTTAATTATTAAGCTAAGAGGAGTTAGTAAGGAAATTTAAAATTCTATATTTTAAGTTAGAGGGACAGGAAAGAGATGTAATAGAGTAGAGACCATTGTAGTTCGAACATAATACCCTAAAAGGGTCATGCAGTGCATATGTCGAACTACAACGGCTAAGGAACAGAGAACTAAAGTTTCGAGTCCTTCTATTAGGAATGTTAAAATTTAAGCGTGTTAGTAAATGCTGGCTATCTACATCCGCGTTAATAAGGTTAAACTACACCGAGCATTGTCCTACGATTTGTTAAGCTAGGTAAGTTTATAAGTAAAAGTCTGCTACTATAGGATGGAAGCTGAAGATTTGCATCCCAGTATAGACCTCTAAGTGCAAATATTAAAAAGTTCTTTTGTACGGATTCTATGCGGTCCTTATGTACTCCATATTGGGGACTCCAGACACATGAACCGTACTCTAGTATAGGACGGACCAAGGAAATAAATAATGATTTGGTTATATAGGGGTCATTAAATTCCTTTGACCACCTTTTGATAAAACCAAGGACTCCTTTAGCCTTATTAACCATTAAGGAAATATGGTCGGCAAATTAAGGTTTGATGTCTAATAGGATGCCGAGAACATTAACCTGGGTTAATTTTTCTAAGGCAATCCCATTAATAGAATAAGTAGCTTGCAGAGGGCAAGAACGATAAAAAGACATATGCTTGCATTTTGATCCATTAAGTATTAGATCATTAGCTAAACACCATTTTTGAAAGTTATCAAGGTCAGACTGAAGACTGCATTGGGCAGAGATGGATTTGTACTGAAGACAAAGCTTTACATCATCTGCATACATAAGAACTAGAGAGTTCGTTAAAGCAGGGGGCAAGTCGTTTATAAAAAACGTAAATAATAACGGGCCAAGATGACTTCCTTGAGGGACGCCGGATGTAGCACGGACCAGACGGGACTGTATGTTTTTAAACGTGTCTGTCTTTGTGTCCTTCCATCTAGGTAGCTGGAGATCCACGTTAAGAGGTCTTTAGGAAAACCCAGCATATTCAGATTACTCAACAAGAGTGAGTGATTAACTGAATCAAATGCTTTGCTGAAGTCTGTGTAAATTACATCGGTTTGATATCCTTTACAAAAGCCATCTATGACAAAGGATGTCAACTCCAATAAGTTTGTGGTGGTGGAGCGACGCTTAATAAAGCCATGCTGACAAGGAGTGATAATCGAAGAGCAAAGGTGTTGCAAATGAGGGGTAATTAATTTTTCAAATAACTTTGGAATTGCCGACAACTTAGAGATGCCTCTGTAGTTGGCAGCCTCGGACTTTTTCCCTTTTTTATGTAGGGGAATTATAAATGATTCCTTCCACTTAAGGGGAAAAATCGAGGTTTCCAAAGATAAGTTGAAAAGTCTAAGTAGAGGTTTACACAGAGCCCTGGCACAGTATTTTAGCACACAGCCTGGTACTCCGTCGGGGCCTGGCGAATAAATGGGTTTGACCCTTAAAAGACCAGATAATATGTTGTTCTCAGAAAAAAACGGACAGAAAATAAGATTTGCTGCTTGAATGTTATATGCGTAAGGCTGATCAGTCAATTTTGGAGGAGAATAAGTTGTTTGAAAAAATTCTGCGAATAGATCGGCAATGGCCTGATCAGAAGTCGCAGAGGAATTTTCAAACGTAAGCTGGGGTGAAAAAGATACGTGTTTACGCTTAGTGTTTACAAAATTATAAAACTGCTTTGGATCCTGAGTAAATTGTATCCGGCAGCGGTCAATATAATTCCTATAACATTCAGCGTTATGCACGGTAAAATTCGACCGAGCTAGTAGGTATCTTGAGAAATCAACACTACTGCAGGTTTTTTTATATTTTAGTAAAAGCTTATTTTTTTTTTTTTTTAAGTTAGCGAGGCACCTTGTAAACCAAGGAGGATTTGTTGAAGCGGACGGATATTTCCAAGGCACACATGAGTCAAAAAATTTATTTAAAGTAAAATAAAATTTTTCTAAAGTGACATTAAGATCAGTGCACGCCAGAATATCAGACCAGTCAAATGTATCAATAAGGCTATTAAGTTTCTGAAAATCAGCTTTACGGAAACAGCGAATCTTATTTACCACGCTCGGAGACATCTGATCGATACCAGGAGTGGTTTCGATTGAGACCTCCAGTGTGGGGTGATATGGATCCTCTGGGGATGAAAGGGGAAAAGCTCTGGAGAGAGCAGTACCATCAGGATCAGATACAAAACATAAGTCTAAAAGCCGACCTAGCGAATTTCTAACATGATTGATCTGACCTAGGGACATGTCAAACATGCCCGCGGTGAAGTCATGGTAAGTTATAAGTGACAAAGATGGTGAGTTATCGACGTTGGACCACTTTAATTCTGGGATATTAAAGTCGCCCACCGCTACGAGTTGGTCACGATCCGTCATAAGATTAGAGACGTATCGAATGGCGGACAAATGCTGCCAATATGTAGGCGGTTCAGACATAGGAGGTATATATGAACATGTAATGTATAAAGCTTTAACGGACATAGTGATTTTAACGCAAATAAATTCTATGTCACCAAACTCATGGGATTTCACCTCTTCAGAAGCAAGAGTAGAGTCTACCGAAACGAGGACTCCACCTCCTCTTCGCTGAGATCGATCCCGTCTAAAAGTGGTGTACTTACTTGGAAAAACTTCGGAGCTAAAGATCTCCGGATTTAACCAAGTTTCTGTAAATGCTATTATATGGGATGCAAAGAAAGAACTATCAGAATATAGCTTGGGGAGTTTGCTACGTAGCCCCCTAGTATTCTGATAGGTAAGAGTCAATGAGGAAACTAGTTTTTTGGGTTAGTAGCCAAAGAAGAGGTGGAGGGTTGGTCAGTGGTTCCGATATGGGGGAGTCTCACTCCCACTGGTTTTTTAACTTTTTTCTTCACGGAACTAGGCTGATGTTCTTGGACGAAAAGATTCTCTGGCCAAAAACTGGGAGAACAAACCTTTTATATTGTACAAACCTTTATATTGTACACTCACGAGGACGTAAGATAGGTCAGGAAGGCCGTGTCGCAGATTGTTTTGAATATTTAAATTATAACGATTATTTGTATATACACTCTTGTTCTACTTCTTATTATCTCGGTTCTTTCGTGCGAGACGGATACGCAATTCCGTCAATGTAGTCTGGGCGTGGGCGTGAGTGAGACAAATAGTGTTCGTCATAACTCACCGCACTGTGCGTGTGTATTTAAGGGTGAGGGAAATTAGAAGGAACGGACATGAGTTTAAGCGTCAGACTGGAAAAGAAGTTGGAGATCATGCCACACATGATCGCCGTTTCGCCGAAAGCCCAGTCGAGGCATTTGATACTGGATCGTCGTTACAGAAGTGGGAATAGCTCCGCCTCCAGCCAATGATGAAAATCTTCTAGCCGGCAATCTAGCAAAACAGTGCCGTGCTCTCAAAATGAGCCGATCGTGCAGGATCAGACGCGCTGTCTTGGTGTTCAACAGTCGACTACATTTTGTCTGAAAGCTCGTGTGCAGCGCTCTTGTAATGGCGCTCAGCAAATCACTGGAAGGCATGGACGCAGTTCCGAGAATTATTTTTGCAACATTTTTCTGGAACGGAGACTTGGCCGACACCGTTATGAATTTGTTAAATGGACGGAGAAATGATGGAGAGTGTTTTGTCGTTGTATGGGAGCAGAATGGTCACTTCCCTTATGGCCCGCTGGAAGTCGCTCAGCGTCTAGCAGATTGCAGTATCCATTACGTTGGCACATGCAGCTGGGATAGATAAACGATTGCGCCGTTTGGTTTTTACCACGGATATCCAAACCAGAAACGAGCTTCATCAGGAACTCAAAGCCTTTTCGTTTGACGCCAGACAGAACCAGCAGATAGACAACGTGCCAGTGCCACTAGGAAAAAGAATCAGGGCTATGCCTCACATCACGTGTCACAACTGTTGCAAGCCCCGTAACAAAGAGACTCCGTAATCAACAATCTGGATATACTGGAGGAAGAGATCGATCATCCGTCATCTGTTACAAATGTGGAAAAGCTGGACATGTATCTACAATCTGCCCGGATTGTCAGGAGCGTCCGCCAATCAAAAGAAACAAACTCAAAGATGTGAACATATGCACCGTACTTGAGCCCTTAGGACTTTACTACAGTCTAGTGAGTCGTTCCAATTTTACCTCGACTCCGAAGCCGAATGCTCACTCATCAAAGAGACTGCATCGCTGAGATTATCAGGCACTAGAATAAACAACCTAGTGACATTAAGGGGTATAGGTGGTAACTCCGTTTGTAGTGAGCGTTCACTTGAAATCTTATTTCACGTAGTTATAGATAATCATATTAAATACGAAGCTTTGATTGGTCGTGAAATTTTGAGCCAGGGCATCGGCGTGACAATTAAATCAAGCGCGCTTACTTTGTTTAGTAAAAAGTCTATATTACCTGTCGTAGTTTCGGAATGTAATCGTGACCTGGCCGATGTTGACACCGATTTGCATGGACCAGATAAAGATAGACTGCTATCAATATTACAAAAATTCTCAAATTCGTTCATAAACGGTATTCCACAGAGCCGCGTGACTACGGGACAGCTAGAAATTCGCTTGATTGATCAAAACAAGACGGTTCAGAGGCGCCCTTACCGTTTGAGTGTGAAGAAAAAATAAAAGGTTAGACATTCTATTCAAGAGCTGTTAGATGCGAACATTATAAGACCCAGTTCCTTTCCTTTTGCGAGTCCGATGTTACTTGTCCGAAAGAAAAATGGTACAGACCGTCTCTGTTTTGACTATCGGGAGCTTAATGCTAACACTGTTTCCGACAAGTATCTGTTGCCACTTATATCTGACCAGATAGCTAGGTTGGGTGGGGCTAGGTTTTTCACACCACAGAAGGACAGTACGAATACTTGTGCTTTTGGGCTTAAACATGCGCATTCCATATTCCAAAGGGCTTAGGTGATTTGGGCTATAAATATGCCATTGTTTATATAGACGATGAAATGATAGTCCCACGTACAAATGAAGAAGCTTTTGAGAGATTACAAATTACCCTGCAAACACTATCCGAAGAAAATTTTCTTTCATCATACAAAAATGTTTCTTTCTAAAATCTTGTGTCAAATACTTAGGTTTTGAATCCTGGGAAAATACGAGCTCTAGGAAAATATGAGCCCCGCAATCCGCAACGCAACTGGGACAATTTATTGGACTGGTCTCGTATTTTCGTCAGTTTGTACCTAAGTTTTCACAGTTGCTAAAACCCCTCTGTTGTCTTACTTCAAAAAGTATGTAATTTTTATGGAAACAAAAGCATGAGCAGTTACGGCAGAAAGTGATTCGTATCCTGACTAGTGAACCTGTTCTGACTATCTTCGATCCCCAATTCCCTATTGAACTTCATACAGATGTGAGTGCTGATGGCTATGGCGAAATTTTATTGCATAAAATCGAACACAAGGCACGAGTTATCGAATACTTTAGTAAACGGACCTCGCCAGCGGAATCGCGTTGTCATTCATACGAACTGGAAACACTTGCAGCTTACAATGCTATTAAGCATTTTCGCCATTACCTACAGGGTCGACATTTCGTCGTGTTGTCTGACTGCAATTCGCTCAAAGCCTTTCGCACAAAAACAGAAGTAACTCCGAGAGTCCATAGGTGGTGGTCATACATGCAATCTTTTGAGTTTGATACTCAGTATATAGTGGCTCACGTAGATTTTCTGTCCCGAAATCCTATATCAAAAGATCGCGTCAAGTCAAAAGGTACAGTAGAACAACATATAAGTTTGAGCAAGTAAAGCAGCAAGTAAATTGCGTAACGAGAATCTTGTTGGGGATTTGGCCAAAACGTGTGAACTAAGGTTATGAACACTTTATAAAAAAATTCAAAGGAATGGGAACACTCGTTGCCTCCCTATTATCCCCAAGCCGTTTAGTTGGTCTGCCGTTAATAATAAAATAATGCACGAGTCCATTATGCACCTTGGGTGGGAGAAAACCCTTGAGAAAATGTATGAATATTATTGGTTCGAAAGGATGTCCAAGTACGTTTACAAATCTGTCGACAACTGTATTGCATGCAGACTGTCAAAATCCCCATCTGGCAGCTGAATGGCATCCTATACCGAAAATTGACATCCCGTGGCTTACAGTCCACATGGACCTTACAGGGAAGGTTAGTGGTCAAAGTGATCAGAAGGAATATATAATCGTGTTAACCCACGAAGTTTGTCTCTTTGTCCCATACAGTGAGGCTGGATACAGAGAGTTATATTAAGGCTTTAAAGTCGCTAATATCATTGTTCGGTGTCCCTTCTCGTCTGATTGCATTTCAGGGGCGTAGTTTTTCTAGTACAGAATTCCGTTCAAGGCGTTAAATAATAATAGGACATATAAATACTCTCACGAATTTTTGAGACGTATGCCTGAGAAGGGAATTGCAACAGAATTGGATGATGAGTGTGATGATGAAGAAGCCATGGAGCTGAATGATGAAGGTGGATCAAACCGGTAAGGGCTGTGATTTTGAAGGTGGTGATGGAGATACCACAGATCAAGCCGGTGAGGGCTGTGATTTTGAAAAAGAATGAAATTTTTTAATATGATCGGTGAATTGTTATTTGGCCGGCTTATGAATCAAACTGCGAGCTATCTATTATGGCCGGTTTGCCTAGTGGTCGGCACCCCAATACATTAATATAATTTTAACGCATTAGTATTTGTAACGAATAGCAGAAAGTAGGCTGTGAGCATGACGTTTCATACATTTATACGGTGTGTGCGTGGCAGAGCTCGGGCAGAGAAATTTCCTATGTGTTTCCTAATTTCCTAAGTGTAAAACCATCTTAAACTTTATTTTGTAATACATCGCTCAACGAGAGAGTCGAGTGACGCTTGAGCAGAGAGACTCATTAAAAGACCGATTGACTGAAAAAGTCAGCGAAAAAAGTCTTTTCAATAATTTGTCTTCGTTTCGTTGCACAGTGGTACGTTGTGTCCTATGCCATGCCATTTGCACGAATAAACTTCTTAAAATTTTAAACGTACATTTTTCAAATTTTAAACTAATATATTGATTATTTTAGTTAAAAAATGAATAGTTTTCTTTTTAATTCATTTATTTTGAGTTAAGCTTAACAACTTATAAAGAATTTAAGTTTTTGGAACCTAGTGAACTACGTCGTTCGCTTAAAATAAAATGTAATATGAAATGTAATATAAAAAACTGATGGACTTTTTTATTAATTTGTCTTCCCATTTTGAATAAATTTGAAAGGTCAATGTTTACACGCGAGATTCACAAAGCCAATTGACGCGTTGAACCCACGAAACTTAACATACAAATAGACATGCACAAAAAACTTTTTGGATCGTCGATCGCGAGCAAACGGTCCGAGAATGAGCAGAGCAAACGAAAACAGAAAAAACTGTTCTTCGGCTGATCCCGAGCAAAATTTGTTTACGAGCAATTTAATCGGTTGCTCTCAGACTTTTTGGTCAAAGTCTCAGTGACGAAGACTTATTTGGAGACCGCACGAATCGGTTAACAGTTATTTGCAAGCTATGTTTTTTATAGAACATAAGATAATATTTTGTAAACCTTTATATTGTACACTCACGAGGACGTAAGATAGGTCAGGAAGGCCGTGTCGCAGATTGTTTTGAATATTTAAATTATAACGATTATTTGTATGTACCCTCTTGTTCTACTTCTTATTATCTCGGTTCTTTCGTGGGAGACGGATACGCAATTCCGTCAATGTAGTCTGGGCGTGGGCGTGAGTGAGACAAATAGTGTTCGTCATAACTCACCGCACTGTGCGTGTGTATTTAAGGGTGAGGGAAATTAGAAGGAACGGACATGAGTTTAAGCGTCAGACTGGAAAAGAAGTTGGAGATCATGCCACACATGATCGCCGTTTCGCCGAAAGCCCAGTCGAGGCATTTGATACTGGATCGTCGTTAGAGAAGTGGGAATAGCTCCGCCTCCAGCCAATGATGAAAATCTTCTAGCCGGCAATCTAGCAAAACAGTGCCGTGCTCTCAAAATGAGCCAAGATATCAAAACCATTACACTGCCAAAGTTCAACGCCGATCGTGCAGGATCAGACGCGCTGTCTTGGTGTTCAACAGTCGACTACATTTTGTCTGAAAATCAGCTCGTGTGCAGCGCTCTTGTAATGGCGCTCAGCAAATCACTGGAAGGCATGGACGCAGTTCCGAGAATTATTTTTGCAACATTTTTCTGGAACGGAGACTTGGCCGACACCGTTATGAATTTGTTAAATGGACGGAGAAATGATGGAGAGTGTTTTGTCGTTGTATGGGAGCAGAATGGTCACTTCCCTTATGGCCCGCTGGAAGTCGCTCAGCGTCTAGCAGATTGCAGTATCCATTACGTTGGCACATGCAGCTGGGATAGATAAACGATTGCGCCGTTTGGTTTTTACCATGGATATCCAAACCAGAAACGAGCTGCATCAGGAACTCAAAGCCTTTTCGTTTGACGCCAGACAGAACCAGCAGATAGACAACGTGCCAGTGCCACTAGGAAAAAGAATCAGGGCTATGCCTCACATCACGTGTCACAACTGTTGCAAGCCCCGTAACAAAGAGACTCCGTAATCAACAATCTGGATATACTGGAGGAAGAGATCGATCATCCGTCATCTGTTACAAATGTGGAAAAGCTGGACATGTATCTACAATCTGCCCGGATTGTCAGGAGCGTCCGCCAATCAAAAGAAACAAACTCAAAGATGTGAACATATGCACCGTACTTGAGCCCTTAGGACTTTACTACAGTCTAGTGAGTCGTTCCAATTTTACCTCGACTCCGAAGCCGAATGCTCACTCATCAAAGAGACTGCATCGCTGAGATTATCAGGCACTAGAATAAACAACCTAGTGACATTAAGGGGTATAGGTGGTAACTCCGTTTGTAGTGAGCGTTCACTTGAAATCTTATTTCACGTAGTTATAGATAATCATATTAAATACGAAGCTTTGATTGGTCGTGAAATTTTGAGCCAGGGCATCGGCGTGACAATTAAATCAAGCGCGCTTACTTTGTTTAGTAAAAAGTCTATATTACCTGTCGTAGTTTCGGAATGTAATCGTGACCTGGCCGATGTTGACACCGATTTGCATGGACCAGATAAAGATAGACTGCTATCAATATTACAAAAATTCTCAAATTCGTTCATAAACGGTATTCCACAGAGCCGCGTGACTACGGGACAGCTAGAAATTCGCTTGATTGATCAAAACAAGACGGTTCAGAGGCGCCCTTACCGTTTGAGTGTGGAGAATAAAAGGTTAGACATTCTATTCAAGAGCTGTTAGATGCGAACATTATAAGACCCAGTTCCTCTCCTTTTGCGTGTCCGATGTTACTTGTCCGAAAGAAAAATGGTACAGACCGTCTCTGTTTTGACTATCGGGAGCTTAATGCTAACACTGTTTCCGACAAGTATCTGTTGCCACTTATATCTGACCAGATAGCTAGGTTGGGTGGGGCTAGGTTTTTCACACCACAGAAGGACAGTACAAATACTTGGGCTTTTGGGCTTAAAAATGCGCCTTCCGTATTCCAAAGGGCTTAGGTGATTTGGGCTATAAATATGCCATTGTTTATATAGACGATGAAATGATTGGACTGGTATTTTCGTCAGTTTGTACCTAAGTTTTCACAGTTGCTAAAACCCCTCTGTTGTCTTACTTCAAAAAGTATGTAATTTTTATGGAAACAAAAGCATGAGCAGTTACGGCAGAAAGTGATTCGTATCCTGACTAGTGAACCTGTTCTGACTATCTTCGATCCCCAATTCCCTATTGTCCCTATACAATGCTTTTAAGCATTTTCGCCATTACCTACAGGGTCGACATTTCGTCGTGTTGTCTGACTGCAATTCGCTCAAAGCCTTTCGCACAAAAACAGAAGTAACTCCGAGAGTCCATAGGTGGTGGTCATACATGCAATCTTTTGAGTTTGATACTCAGTATATAGTGGCTCACGTAGATTTTCTGTCCCGAAATCCTATATCAAAAGATCGCGTCAAGTCAAAAGGTACAGAAGAACAACATATAAATTTGAGCAAGTAAAGCAGCAAGTAAATTGCGTAACGAGAATCTTGTTGGGGATTTGGCCAAAACGTATGAACTAAGGTTATGAACACTTTATAAAAAAATTCAAAGGAATGGGAACACTCGTTGCCTCCCTATTATCCCCAAGCCGTTTAGTTGGTCTGCCGTTAATAATAAAATAATGCACGAGTCCATTATGCACCTTGGATGGGAGAAAACCCTTGAGAAAATTTATGAATATTATTGGTTCGAAAGGATGTCCAAGTACGTTTACAAATCTGTCGACAACTGTATTGCATGCAGACTGTCAAAATCCCCATCTGGCAGCTGAATTGCATCCTATACCGAAAATTGACATCCCGTGGCTTACAGTCCACATGGACCTTACAGGGAAGGTTAGTGGTCAAAGTGATCAGAAGGAATATATAATCGTGTTAACCCACGAAGTTTGTCTCTTTGTCCCATACAGTGAGGCTGGATACAGAGAGTTATATTAAGGCTTTAAAGTCGCTAATATCATTGTTCGGTGTCCCTTCTCGTCTGATTGCATTTCAGGGGCGTAGTTTTTCTAGTACAGCATTCCGTTCAAGGCGTTAAATAATAATAGGACATATAAATACTCTCACGAATTTTTGAGACGTAAGCCTGAGAAGGGAATTGCAACAGAATTGGATGATGAAGAAGCCATGGAGCTGAATGATGAAGGTGGATCAAACCGGTAAGGGCTGTGATTTTGAAGGTGGTGATGGAGATACCACAGATCAAGCCGGTGAGGGCTGTGATTTTGAAAAAGAATGAAATTTTTTAATATGATCGGTGAATTGTTATTTGGCCGGCTTATGAATCAAACTGCGAGCTATCTATTATGGCCGGTTTGCCTAGATCAGTGGTCGGCACCCCAATACATTAATATAATTTTAACGCATTAGTATTTATAACGAATAGCAGAAAGTAGGCTGTGAGCATGACGTTTCATACATTTATACGGTGTGTGCGTGGCAGAGCTCGGGCAGAGAAATTTCCTATGTGTTTCCTAATTTCCTAAGTGTAAAACCATCTTAAACTTTATTTTGTAATACATCGCTCAACGAGAGAGTCGAGTGACGCTTGAGCAGAGAGACTCATTAAAAGACCGATTGACTGAAAAAGTCAGCGAAAAAAGTCTTTTCAATAATTTGTCTTCGTTTCGTTGCACAGTGGTACGTTGTGTCCTATGCCATGCCATTTGCACGAATAAACTTCTTAAAATTTTAAACGTACATTTTTCAAATTTTAAACTAATATATTGATTATTTTAGTTAAAAAATGAATAGTTTTCTTTTTAATTCATTTATTTTGAGTTAAGCTTAACAACTTATAAAGAATTTAAGTTTTTGGAACCTAGTGAACTACGTCGTTCGCTTAAAATAAAATGTAATATGAAATGTAATATAAAAAACTGATGGACTTTTTTATTAATTTGTCTTCCCATTTTGAATAAATTTGAAAGGTCAATGTTTACACGCGAGATTCACAAAGCCAATTGACGCGTTGAACCCACGAAACTTAACATACAAATAGACATGCACAAAAAACTTTTTGGATCGTCGATCGCGAGCAAACGGTCCGAGAATGAGCAGAGCAAACGAAAACAGAAAAAACTGTTCTTCGGCTGATCCCGAGCAAAATTTGTTTACGAGCAATTTAATCGGTTGCTCTCAGACTTTTTGGTCAAAGTCTCAGTGACGAAGACTTATTTGGAGACCGCACGAATCGGTTAACAGTTATTTGCGAGCTATGTTTTTTATAGAACATAAGATAATATTTTGTAAACCTTTATATTGTACACTCACGAGGACGTAAGATAGGTCAGGAAGGCCGTGTCGCAGATTGTTTTGAATATTTAAATTATAACGATTATTTGTATGTACCCTCTTGTTCTACTTCTTATTATCTCGGTTCTTTCGTGGGAGACGGATACGCAATTCCGTCAATGTAGTCTGGGCGTGGGCGTGAGTGAGACAAATAGTGTTCGTCATAACTCACCGCACTGTGCGTGTGTATTTAAGGGTGAGGGAAATTAGAAGGAACGGACATGAGTTTAAGCGTCAGACTGGAAAAGAAGTTGGAGATCATGCCACACATGATCGCCGTTTCGCCGAAAGCCCAGTCGAGGCATTTGATACTGGATCGTCGTTACAGAAGTGGGAATAGCTCCGCCTCCAGCCAATGATGAAAATCTTCTAGCCGGCAATCTAGCAAAACAGTGCCGTGCTCTCAAAATGAGCCAAGATATCAAAACCATTACACTGCCAAAGTTCAACGCCGATCGTGCAGGATCAGACGCGCTGTCTTGGTGTTCAACAGTCGACTACATTTTGTCTGAAAATCAGCTCGTGTGCAGCGCTCTTGTAATGGCGCTCAGCAAATCACTGGAAGGCATGGACGCAGTTCCGAGAATTATTTTTGCAACATTTTTCTGGAACGGAGACTTGGCCGACACCGTTATGAATTTGTTAAATGGACGGAGAAATGATGGAGAGTGTTTTGTCGTTGTATGGGAGCAGAATGGTCACTTCCCTTATGGCCCGCTGGAAGTCGCTCAGCGTCTAGCAGATTGCAGTATCCATTACGTTGGCACATGCAGCTGGGATAGATAAACGATTGCGCCGTTTGGTTTTTACCATGGATATCCAAACCAGAAACGAGCTGCATCAGGAACTCAAAGCCTTTTCGTTTGACGCCAGACAGAACCAGCAGATAGACAACGTGCCAGTGCCACTAGGAAAAGAATCAGGGCTATGCCTCACATCACGTGTCACAACTGTTGCAAGCCCCGTAACAAAGAGACTCCGTAATCAACAATCTGGATATACTGGAGGAAGAGATCGATCATCCGTCATCTGTTACAAATGTGGAAAAGCTGGACATGTATCTACAATCTGCCCGGATTGTCAGGAGCGTCCGCCAATCAAAAGAAACAAACTCAAAGATGTGAACATATGCACCGTACTTGAGCCCTTAGGACTTTACTACAGTCTAGTGAGTCGTTCCAATTTTACCTCGACTCCGAAGCCGAATGCTCACTCATCAAAGAGACTGCATCGCTGAGATTATCAGGCACTAGAATAAACAACCTAGTGACATTAAGGGGTATAGGTGGTAACTCCGTTTGTAGTGAGCGTTCACTTGAAATCTTATTTCACGTAGTTATAGATAATCATATTAAATACGAAGCTTTGATTGGTCGTGAAATTTTGAGCCAGGGCATCGGCGTGACAATTAAATCAAGCGCGCTTACTTTGTTTAGTAAAAAGTCTATATTACCTGTCGTAGTTTCGGAATGTAATCGTGACCTGGCCGATGTTGACACCGATTTGCATGGACCAGATAAGGATAGACTGCTATCAATATTACAAAAATTCTCAAATTCGTTCATAAACGGTATTCCACAGAGCCGCGTGACTACGGGACAGCTAGAAATTCGCTTGATTGATCAAAACAAGACGGTTCAGAGGCGCCCTTACCGTTTGAGTGTGGAGAATAAAAGGTTAGACATTCTATTCAAGAGCTGTTAGATGCGAACATTATAAGACCCAGTTCCTCTCCTTTTGCGAGTCCGATGTTACTTGTCCGAAAGAAAAATGGTACAGACCGTCTCTGTTTTGACTATCGGGAGCTTAATGCTAACACTGTTTCCGACAAGTATCTGTTGCCACTTATATCTGACCAGATAGCTAGGTTGGGTGGGGCTAGGTTTTTCACACCACAGAAGGATAGTACAAATACTTGGGCTTTTGGGCTTAAAAATGCGCCTTCCGTATTCCAAAGGGCTTAGGTGATTTGGGCTATAAATATGCCATTGTTTATATAGACGATGAAATGATTGGACTGGTATTTTCGTCAGTTTGTACCTAAGTTTTCACAGTTGCTAAAACCCCTCTGTTGTCTTACTTCAAAAAGTATGTAATTTTTATGGAAACAAAAGCATGAGCAGTTACGGCAGAAAGTGATTCGTATCCTGACTAGTGAACCTGTTCTGACTATCTTCGATCCCCAATTCCCTATTGTCCCTATACAATGCTTTTAAGCATTTTCGCCATTACCTACAGGGTCGACATTTCGTCGTGTTGTCTGACTGCAATTCGCTCAAAGCCTTTCGCACAAAAACAGAAGTAACTCCGAGAGTCCATAGGTGGTGGTCATACATGCAATCTTTTGAGTTTGATACTCAGTATATAGTGGCTCACGTAGATTTTCTGTCCCGAAATCCTATATCAAAAGATCGCGTCAAGTCAAAAGGTACAGAAGAACAACATATAAATTTGAGCAAGTAAAGCAGCAAGTAAATTGCGTAACGAGAATCTTGTTGGGGATTTGGCCAAAACGTATGAACTAAGGTTATGAACACTTTATAAAAAATTCAAAGGAATGGGAACACTCGTTGCCTCCCTATTATCCCCAAGCCGTTTAGTTGGTCTGCCGTTAATAATAAAATAATGCACGAGTCCATTATGCACCTTGGATGGGAGAAAACCCTTGAGAAAATTTATGAATATTATTGGTTCGAAAGGATGTCCAAGTACGTTTACAAATCTGTCGACAACTGTATTGCATGCAGACTGTCAAAATCCCCATCTGGCAGCTGAATTGCATCCTATACCGAAAATTGACATCCCGTGGCTTACAGTCCACATGGACCTTACAGGGAAGGTTAGTGGTCAAAGTGATCAGAAGGAATATATAATCGTGTTAACCCACGAAGTTTGTCTCTTTGTCCCATACAGTGAGGCTGGATACAGAGAGTTATATTAAGGCTTTAAAGTCGCTAATATCATTGTTCGGTGTCCCTTCTCGTCTGATTGCATTTCAGGGGCGTAGTTTTTCTAGTACAGCATTCCGTTCAAGGTGTTAAATAATAATAGGACATATAAATACTCTCACGAATTTTTGAGACGTAAGCCTGAGAAGGGAATTGCAACAGAATTGGATGATGAGTGTGATGATGAAGAAGCCATGGAGCTGAATGATGAAGGTGGATCAAACCGGTAAGGGCTGTGATTTTGAAGGTGGTGATGGAGATACCACAGATCAAGCCGGTGAGGGCTGTGATTTTGAAAAAGAATGAAATTTTTTAATATGATCGGTGAATTGTTATTTGGCCGGCTTATGAATCAAACTGCGAGCTATCTATTATGGCCGGTTTGCCTAGATCAGTGGTCGGCACCCCAATACATTAATATAATTTTAACGCATTAGTATTTATAACGAATAGCAGAAAGTAGGCTGTGAGCATGACGTTTCATACATTTATACGGTGTGTGCGTGGCAGAGCTCGGGCAGAGAAATTTCCTATGTGTTTCCTAATTTCCTAAGTGTAAAACCATCTTAAACTTTATTTTGTAATACATCGCTCAACGAGAGAGTCGAGTGACGCTTGAGCAGAGAGACTCATTAAAAGACCGATTGACTGAAAAAGTCAGCGAAAAAAAGTCTTTTCAATAATTTGTCTTCGTTTCGTTGCACAGTGGTACGTTGTGTCCTATGCCATGCCATTTGCACGAATAAACTTCTTAAAATTTTAAACGTACATTTTTCAAATTTTAAACTAATATATTGATTATTTTAGTTAAAAAATGAATAGTTTTCTTTTTAATTCATTTATTTTGAGTTAAGCTTAACAACTTATAAAGAATTTAAGTTTTTGGAACCTAGTGAACTACGTCGTTCGCTTAAAATAAAATGTAATATGAAATGTAATATAAAAAACTGATGGACTTTTTATTAATTTGTCTTCCCATTTTGAATAAATTTGAAAGGTCAATGTTTACACGCGAGATTCACAAAGCCAATTGACGCGTTGAACCCACGAAACTTAACATACAAATAGACATGCACAAAAAACTTTTTGGATCGTCGATCGCGAGCAAACGGTCCGAGAATGAGCAGAGCAAACGAAAACAGAAAAAACTGTTCTTCGGCTGATCCCGAGCAAAATTTGTTTACGAGCAATTTAATCGGTTGCTCTCAGACTTTTTGGTCAAAGTCTCAGTGACGAAGACTTATTTGGAGACCGCACGAATCGGTTAACAGTTATTTGCAAGCTATGTTTTTTATAGAACATAAGATAATATTTTGTAAACCTTTATATTGTACACTCACGAGGACGTAAGATAGGTCAGGAAGGCCGTGTCGCAGATTGTTTTGAATATTTAAATTATAACGATTATTTGTATGTACCCTCTTGTTCTACTTCTTATTATCTCGGTTCTTTCGTGGGAGACGGATACGCCATTCCGTCAATGTAGTCTGGGCGTGGGCGTGAGTGAGACAAATAGTGTTCGTCATAACTCACCGCACTGTACGTGTGTATTTAAGGGTGAGGGAAATTAGAAGGAACGGACATGAGTTTAAGCGTCAGACTGGAAAAGAAGTTGGAGATCATGCCACACATGATCGCCGTTTCGCCGAAAGCCCAGTCGAGGCATTTGATACTGGATCGTCGTTACAGAAGTGGGAATAGCTCCGCCTCCAGCCAATGATGAAAATCTTCTAGCCGGCAATCTAGCAAAACAGTGCCGTGCTCTCAAAATGAGCCAAGATATCAAAACCATTACACTGCCAAAGTTCAACGCCGATCGTGCAGGATCAGACGCGCTGTCTTGGTGTTCAACAGTCGACTACATTTTGTCTGAAAATCAGCTCGTGTGCAGCGCTCTTGTAATGGCGCTCAGCAAATCACTGGAAGGCATGGACGCAGTTCTGAGAATTATTTTTGCAACATTTTTCTGGAACGGAGACTTGGCCGACACCGTTATGAATTTGTTAAATGGACGGAGAAATGATGGAGAGTGTTTTGTCGTTGTATGGGAGCAGAATGGTCACTTCCCTTATGGCCCGCTGGAAGTCGCTCAGCGTCTAGCAGATTGCAGTATCCATTACGTTGGCACATGCAGCTGGGATAGATAAACGATTGCGCCGTTTGGTTTTTACCACGGATATCCAAACCAGAAACGAGCTGCATCAGGAACTCAAAGCTTTTTCGTTTGACGCCAGACAGAACCAGCAGATAGACAACGTGCCAGTGCCACTAGGAAAAAGAATCAGGGCTATGCCTCACATCACGTGTCACAACTGTTGCAAGCCCCGTAACAAAGAGACTCCGTAATCAACAATCTGGATATACTGGAGGAAGAGATCGATCATCCGTCATCTGTTACAAATGTGGAAAAGCTGGACATGTATCTACAATCTGCCCGGATTGTCAGGAGCGTCCGCCAATCAAAAGAAACAAACTCAAAGATGTGAACATATGCACCGTACTTGAGCCCTTAGGACTTTACTACAGTCTAGTGAGTCGTTCCAATTTTACCTCGACTCCGAAGCCGAATGCTCACTCATCAAAGAGACTGCATCGCTGAGATTATCAGGCACTAGAATAAACAACCTAGTGACATTAAGGGGTATAGGTGGTAACTCCGTTTGTAGTGAGCGTTCACTTGAAATCTTATTTCACGTAGTTATAGATAATCATATTAAATACGAAGCTTTGATTGGTCGTGAAATTTTGAGCCAGGGCATCGGCGTGACAATTAAATCAAGCGCGCTTACTTTGTTTAGTAAAAAGTCTATATTACCTGTCGTAGTTTCGGAATGTAATCGTGACCTGGCCGATGTTGACACCGATTTGCATGGACCAGATAAGGATAGACTGCTATCAATATTACAAAAATTCTCAAATTCGTTCATAAACGGTATTCCACAGAGCCGCGTGACTACGGGACAGCTAGAAATTCGCTTGATTGATCAAAACAAGACGGTTCAGAGGCGCCCTTACCGTTTGAGTGTGGAGAAAAAATAAAAGGTTAGACATTCTATTCAAGAGCTGTTAGATGCGAACATTATAAGACCCAGTTCCTCTCCTTTTGCGAGTCCGATGTTACTTGTCCGAAAGAAAAATGGTACAGACCGTCTCTGTTTTGACTATAGGGAGCTTAATGCTAACACTGTTTCCGACAAGTATCTGTTGCCACTTATATCTGACCAGATAGCTAGGTTGGGTGGGGCTAGGTTTTTCACACCACAGAAGGACAGTACAAATACTTGGGCTTTTGGGCTTAAAAATGCGCAAAGGGCTTAGGTGATTTGGGTTATAAATATGCCATTGTTTATATAGACGATGAAATGATAGTCCCACGTACAAATGAAGAAGCTTTTGAGAGATTACAAATTACCCTGCAAACACTATCCGAAGAAAATTTTCTTTCATCATACAAAAATGTTTCTTTCTAAAATCTTGTGTCAAATACTTAGGTTTTGAATCCTGGGAAAATACGAGCTCTAGGAAAATATGAGCCCCGCAATCCGCAACGCAACTGGGACAATTTATTGGACTGGTCTCGTATTTTCGTCAGTTTGTACCTAAGTTTTCACAGTTGCTAAAACCCCTCTGTTGTTTTACTTCAAAAAGTATGTAATTTTTATGGAAACAAAAGCATGAGCAGTTACGGCAGAAAGTGATTCGTATCCTGACTAGTGAACCTGTTCTGACTATCTTCGATCCCCAATTCCCTATTGTCCCTATACAATGCTTTTAAGCATTTTCGCCATTGCCTACAGGGTCGACGTTTCGTCGTGTTGTCTGACTGCAATTCGCTCAAAGCCTTTCGCACAAAAACAGAAGTAACTCCGAGAGTCCATAGGTGGTGGTCATACATGCAATCTTTTGAGTTTGATACTCAGTATATAGTGGCTCACGTAGATTTTCTGTCCCGAAATCCTATATCAAAAGATCGCGTCAAGTCAAAAGGTACAGAAGAACAACATATAAATTTGAGCAAGTAAAGCAGCAAGTAAATTGCGTAACGAGAATCTTGTTGGGGATTTGGCCAAAACGTATGAACTAAGGTTATGAACACTTTATAAAAAAATTCAAAGGAATGGGAACACTCGTTGCCTCCCTATTATCCCCAAGCCGTTTAGTTGGTCTGCCGTTAATAATAAAATAATGCACGAGTCCATTATGCACCTTGGATGGGAGAAAACCCTTGAGAAAATTTATGAATATTATTGGTTCGAAAGGATGTCCAAGTACGTTTACAAATCTGTCGACAACTGTATTGCATGCAGACTGTCAAAATCCCCTTCTGGCAGCTGAATTGCCATATCGAAAATTGACATCCCGTGGCTTACAGTCCACATGGACCTTACAGGGAAGGTTAGTGGTCAAAGTGATCATAAGGAATATATAATCGTGTTAACCCACGAAGTTTGTCTCTTTGTCCCATACAGTGAGGCTGGATACAGAGAGTTGTATTAAGGCTTTAAAGTCGCTAATATCATTGTTCGGTGTCCCTTCTCGTCTGATTGCATTTCAGGGGCGTAGTTTTT
Source organism: Drosophila malerkotliana malerkotliana (assembly GCA_018153235.1). Taxonomy (NCBI): domain Eukaryota; kingdom Metazoa; phylum Arthropoda; class Insecta; order Diptera; family Drosophilidae; genus Drosophila; species Drosophila malerkotliana. Next base: position 3,945,569 of record JAECXV010000202.1, on the reverse strand, counting down.
CTAGTACAGCATTCCGTTCAAGGCGTTAAATAATAATAGGACATATAAATACTCTCACGAATTTTTGAGACGTATGCCTGAGAAGGGAATTGCAACAGAATTGGAGCTGAATGATGAAGGTGGATCAAACTGGTAAGGGCTGTGATTTTGAAGGTGGTGATGGAGATACCACAGATCAAGCCGGTGAGGGCTGTGATTTTGAAAAAGAATGCAATTTTTTAATATGATCGGTGAATTGTTATTTGGCCGGCTTATGAATCAAACTGCGAGCTATATATTATGGCCGGTTTGCCTAGATCAGTGGTCGGCACCCCAATACATTAATATAATTTTAACGCATTAGTATTTGTAACAAATGGCAGAAAGTAGGCTGGGAGCATGACGTTTCATACATTTATACGGTGTGTGCGTGGCAGATCTCGGGCAGAGAAATCAATCAATCAATCTCCTGACTGTGCAACAGTGCAGGAGACATCTCCGACCCTATAAGGTTTATATATTCTTAATCAGCATCACCTCCGTCTATCCGTCTGTCTGTTTCTACGTGAACTTGTCTCTCAGTTTTGAAGCTATCGACTTGAATCTTTGCACACACCCTTCTTTCCTTTGCACGCAGTATATAAGTCGGAACGGCCGGGATAGGCCGACTATATCCAATAGCTGCCATTAAACTGATTCATCGGAAATGGTATAAATTTGGTGTTCTTAGAGTTAGAGAGTTCAAATTTTACACGAGAGCTACAAAATAATACGACATGCGAAATTTCATAAGGATCGGCCGACTATATCCTATAATGATCGGAAATGACCCAACTTTCGTGTTTTTGAAGATAGAAAGCTTGAACTTGGTACAGAATATATTTTTGGTCAGTTAATCCGACCTACCAAATTTCAAACCGATCGGTCGACTATATCTTATAGCTGCCATATATCATAACTGGAAAGCGGTATTTGGTAGAAATACCAAGTTTGGTATTTCTGAAGATAGAAGCTTGGGACTTTTTTTTAGATTTTTTATTGTAATTAATTGGTTATATTATGATATTCTCATAAAGATCGAACACTGCAAGGGTATATCAACTTCGGCTCCGACCGAAGTTAGCTGTTCTATCTTGTTTTCAGTGACATTGCAATGAAAAGTCTCTTAAAGTTCGTTGTGGTTTCTCAAAAATTGCTTTGGCTTTGTGCCTTTAAAATAGTAAGCCCAAATTTTTTTTTAGAATTCGTAGTGGAGTATATTTAGTATTAATTGGTTTTACTGGGTGTAAAAATGTAGAAGTATTGAACATATAAATGTTCAATATGGAGCTTCAGAAACGTCCATTTAAGGAGATATGTATTATTTTAGGTATCATGTCAGTTTCCAAGCGAGTGCTTTAGAATGCTCTGTTTTCATTTCCTATAGTTCAGTTATATGAAACATATTATATATAATTTTAAGTATATGATATATGATCCTTATGTAAAAAGATCGGATCAACTGACCAAAAATAAAATCTGTACCAAGTTTCAGCTTTCTATCTTCAAAAACACGAAAGTTGGGTCATTTCCGATTGTTCATGGTTACCGGCTGACTTAACAGAGATTCAACACTTACTTAAACACTCGGTTCTATATTTTCGGCGTTGCCAGCGTATTTATCGCAACACTCCCCACTTGTATATTCTGTCAGAGATCTACCAAATGACCTTCGATCGGACTGCCGTCTTCGTCGCGGGCCTTGTACACACGCCAGATAGGGTCCTAACCGCGGCGCTACACGATATCCCCTTCTGCAAGAGGCTTACTCTTATCGCACCATTTGGTCCGCTTAGCTGTCACTGGCTGGTATTCTTGAAGCCATTGCTTCCTGAACGAGTCTGCTAGTTGATAAAATTCCATCTAGCTCTTCTTGAGCAGTACTTCTTTTGCAAACTTCCAAGCAGGAAATGATTTGGTGTCTTCATTTTCGTCTTCCACTGGAATGTAAGTAAAAGGTCACGAGATGACGATCGCCTCCGTCTCCATCAAGACGGCTCCCAGCAATACATTCGATGGTCTTTTATCCAGGAAGATTGATCCCGATGTCCAGGAAGATTTTACGGTACGCACTTAGCTTTTTCATGCCCAACCCATGTAAAAATATGCGGAATAGAATAACCTTAGATGTCATCTGGGGTCCAGTGAACTCGCGGGAGAAAAGAAACTTTTAAATAGACGCCTTACGCCTACCCGTTGTCGCTCCAGTGTTTAACTGGGCACTCTCAAATGGTCATAAAGCTCCGCACTGCTATCATACAAAAGTCAGTGGTTAGAGAATACGCAACTTCGTGATTTCCTTGTAGAGAAGCAGGTGAATAGCACGCCATATCGATTCTCTGAATTGCGTCTGACCCGCACCATCAAAAGCCCAAAGTTGTCCACTCCCGTTAAGCTTAAGGGTCTATGAAAGGCTGCTACTCTCGGATAAAACAGTTCAGCCATGCGTGCCGGTTTGGGGCTGCCCGTGGGTTTTTGTATCGTTAACAGGATCGTCGTACCCAAGCAAAGGTGGACCTTCGCTTTGGTATTCAAAATGTTTTTCGTAATTTGTTGGTGGTTGATGGATATATGGTAGCGAATTAGATCTTCCTTCCTCTCCCACCACATTCCCAACAGCTTATCGGTCTGTCTATCTGTAGTCTGTAGTCTCACTAACGTGGTTTCTCCTTCGCCGAGCGAGCTTATTACTTCTCTGGAGTTCGATACCCAGTTTCGAATGAGGAATCCGCCCTGCAGACGAATGTAGTGGACGCGACGCGCAAAACGAATGGCTTTTTGCTCCGTGCTGTTGCTGTTCAGCATGTCGTCTGCATAGTGACTCTCCAGGATGCACTTTACAGCGCGTTTGTACTGCATTTACAGGTTCTTCACGTACAGGGCACAGCTGTGTGTATAGCTGTCTCCGTTGTGTGTATTGGTCTATAAATACAAATCGTTGGTACATCTGATCTTCTGCTAAGTATTGGTACCAACTGCGCTAGTAGTCAGGTCCCTTTTACAATCCCTTTAGTCTTTGCGGCCGCATCCCAGACTATGCAAACTTTTACGGATTATCGTCCAGCACATGAAAAATGGATAAATATCAATATGGGTTTTCCTCAGCTTCTTCCGTCGTAATGGGTCATGGGTTGTTTAATAGCCCTTCTTCACGTACTAATCTTGCTTTTGGCGAATTTTCTTTGCCAGCTTCGCTTGCGAGTCAATTTTTGGTACAAGCATTTTTCGTAAGCTATTCGGACATACCAACATCGGAGATTCTTAGTCCGACCTAGGTAGTCGGTGTATTAATAATACCGGTGCATTCCGGCAATTCACTGCATACATAGATGCTGTGGTTGTCCGTTCACTCTAAAGACTTCTAACAATGAAGCGTCGATCAACGTTAGAGATGACCTGTCGTCAATGAACGCATACGTGTTGAGTTGTCTACCATTCGCACACACAGTCACTGGCAATACCCTGAATACCATTGCCTCACCCTCTTGTTGGTGGGCATGGCACCTGACTTAGATAAGATTCCTGCTCCTCGATCCAATAGGGAATAATGACGTTCTAAGCAGCCATCCGTAAGGATTGGGAACGGCGCATCTTTCCACCATGTGGCTCTAAAAACATCTTCACCACAGGCCACAACGTCTAGAAGCATTTCCGCAATCGCGGATGGTCATAACCGGGGGATCCCAGCGTGGACTCTCTGCGTACTGCCGTTTCCTTCCACAAAGGCAACTTCACCAATTGTATCCGTACCAGCATTCTGGTACCGCGAAATGGATGCTCCAGGGATCTTCTCTGCGAGGCCAGTCTCTGCCCTCTTCTGGTTGCCATATGAGTAACTCTGGTAGTTGTCCCCAGCCGCCAGGCTGGTCAGTCGCAGTCGGCGCCGATACAGTCAACTATAACGTCCTCGTCCTCCACTTCGAATCATATCGGCGTATACCGTATTGAGTAGGCATCTCCATGTTGATTTCGCGTTCTGATACAAGTATTCTCCAAGAATACACCAGAAAAGAATGTAAAGAAATGTTGCGATTCCTTGAAGTTTGTAGCGCCGTCCCAGTAAAGACGCCCGTGCAGATGCTATTGATCTTTAATTTGTTTAGTTCGCTCATAAGAGACAAAAGCCGGTAAAGCTTTTCAGCAAGGTCAGCAAGGGTCTTATAAAGTCGATAAGCACTGTAACACTTTAATTTCCCAGGAATAAAATAATCGTACAATTCCTCATTCCTCACAATCAAATCAACATTTGATTATGAATCAACGGGCAGGCCGGGATCGGCTGACTATATTCTAAAGCTGTCATATAAGGGGACCCCCCCCCCATTCTCGATTTTAAATTTTGACGATTTTCAATGGGCTGGCAAATTAACATAAATTATTTTTTAGGGTTGTAACTGTGCTTACATATATTAAGACACAAAAAGGAAGAAAACCATTTCACAGAATTTTTTTTTTTTGTTGTTGTTTTTTGTGATCAAAGAAAAGCCCTTCTTTTTGGCGGCGCATGTGATTTCCGTTCACTGGAACATCTGAATCCAAAAATTCCAACAGGATTAAAAAAAGTACATGTTTGGCTCTGGTATAAACTAGGATTATTAACTTCGGTCAAAAATTAACAAAATGGTGGACCTTTGAAATTTTTTTTTGGAAATTTCCATTTTTTTCAGCCACAAATCGAGTTGAAAAGTAAAGAAGATCTTCACCGATTTGATTTATCCTAGTTCATACGAGAGCTATATATGTATAGAATAACGTGTTAAAACTTGGAACCGATTGGATTAATAGTTTTTGAGTAACCTCATGCGCCAGTCGTAAAACACTGTTTCGAGAAAAACGCGTTTAAAGTTTTGAGACGGCTCTCGCCGTCGCCTGAGGCTTCCACCTTAAATCGGCTATATCTTCAAGAGTTTTTGAAATTTTTACTTGAAATTTTCAGGGAACATTCTTGAATAGTTATAAGTTCGAATTAAATTCGAGAATGGGGGGGGTCCCCATAACCGATTGTTCGGAAATGGTATAAATTTGGTGTTTTTAGAATTAGAGAGTTCGGATTATAAATGCTATTTTTGGTACAATAATATGACAAGCCGAATTTCATAGGGATCGGACGACTATATCCTATTTGTTCGGAAATGGTAAAAATACCAACTTTGTTAGATAGAATCTGGCAACTTTTTACTAGATTTTGTATTGTAAAAAATTGGTTTTATTATGATATTCTCATAAGGATCGGTCAACTATATCCGATTTTTGCGATATATATGCGGTTTCAACTGCAAGGGTATATCAACTTCGCTCCACGAAGATTGTTAGAAAAGATGAAAGTGCGATGATGAAGGACCGCCTTTTGAGAATCCGACCAGTTGAGTAGAATCAATGTAAATTGTGAGCACCAAAGCCGTGCCAGTCGAAAAGAGCCCGAAGAAAGTTTCTAATCAAGACACTCTAATGCAAGGTGAGAGATAGGTGAAAGACAAAACCAACTCTCCCACATTTACCATATTTGGTTATTGTATGTATTAGGTGCGCAACTAAGTTCACGCTGTTTGTCGATACATCGCTCCAGCAGTTAGTGGAGATCAATTTTGATATATCGAAGACGGGATAAGCTTAACCTTTACATTTGAATAAGAAACGGCGTTTTCATATTAGTGACTTTGTTTATGTGTCATGTACTTTTGGTTGTGCGAATATGTCCGATTTTGTGCCAAATAATCGTCATTTGCGGGATGTATTGATTTTCTTCTTTCATTCAAAGAAATTGGTAGCTGAAGCACATCGAGAACTCCGAAAAGTTTACGGAGGTGTTTCCCCAAATGAAACAATTGGGGATTGGCCGTGATTGGTTTTGTCGCTTCCAAGACGGCGATTTTGATATTAACGTCTGCGTGAAGGAACCGTCTGCGTGAAGGAAGGCCAAAAACATTTTAAGACTGTGAATTGGGGACGTTACTCGATAAGGATCCATGTCAATCGCAAGAAGACATTGCTTCAGCATGCTTCAGATTCAGAAACAATTTTATTAAAAAAACAACGAGAACTTAATTGCGCACATATTAAGATGCACAGATTTAATGCGGTATTGATGAACAACATATTGGGGGCTACATTACCCGTACTCCAGTATAAAATTAAAGAAAGATATTAATATCAGGTCCATCTGTTGGCCATATTTTAATGAAACTAGCTGTACATCTAAGCGAAGTACTTTGGATCTTAACTAAGCTGAATTCGGTAGCGGCGAATGGCTTGAACATATTCAATTTAAAAAAAATTTTTTTTTTAATGTCTGAAAATGAATGAAAATTTTCAAGGGGCCATATTGGCTTTTTTTTTTTTTTTTTTTTTTTTCGCGGTCTTTCAGAATTAGGAAATGGCTTGTGCATCAATAGGAGCATCAGCTAGCATTCCTGTATTCATCATAAAGCTTAGAGGCCCAGACGACCGAGGGGCGCTCGAGAAACGATTTGTTAGTACATATTAAGCTAATTGAAATTTGTTAAGCTAAGAGGAGTTAGTAAGGAAATTTAAAATTCTCTATTTTAAATTAGAGGGACAGGAAAGAGATGTAATAGAGTAGAGACCATTGTAGTTCGAACATAATACCCTAAAAGGGTCGTGCAGTGCATATGTCGAACTACAACGGCTAAGGAACAGAGGACTATAGTTTCGAGTCCTTCTATTAGGAATGTTGAAATTTAAGCGTGTTAGTAAATGCTGGCTATCTACATCCCCGTTAATAAGGTTATGCAGAAAAACTACACCGAGCATTGTCCTACGATTTGTTAAGCTAGGTAAGTTAATAAGTAAAAGTCTGCTACTGTAGGATGGAAGCTGAAGATTTGCATCCCAGTATAGACCTCTAAGTGCAAATATTAAAAAGTTCTTTTGTACGGATTCTATGCGGTCCTTATGTACTCCATATTGGGGACTCCAGACACATGAACCGTACTCTAGTATAGGACGGACCAAAGAAATGAATAAAGTTTTGGTTATATAGGGGTCATTAAATTCTTTTGACCACCTTTTAATAAAACCAAGGACTCCTTTAGCCTTATTAACCATTAAGGAAATATGGTCGGCAAATTTAAGTTTTATGTCTAATAGGATGCCGAGATCATTAACCTGGGTTAATTTTTCTAAGGCAATCCCATTAATGGAATACGTAGCTTGCAGAGGGCAAGAACGATAAAAAGACATATGCTTGCATTTTGATCCATTAAGTATTAGATCATTAGCCAAACACCATTTTTGAAAGTTATCAAGGTCAGACTGAAGACTGCATTGGGCAGAGATGGATTTATACTGAAGACAAAGCTTTACATCATCTGCATACATAAGAACTAGAGAGTTCGTTAAAGCAGGGGGCAAGTCATTAATAAAAAGCGTAAATAATAACGGGCCAAGATGACTTCCTTGAGGGACGCCAGATGTAGCACGGACCAGACGGGACTGTATGTTTTTAAATAAGACTCTTTGTGTCCTTCCATCTAGGTAGCTGGAGATCCACGTTAAGAGGTCTTTAGGAAAACCCAGCATATTCAGTTTACTCAATAAAAGTGAGTGATTAACTGAATCAAATGCTTTGCTGAAGTCTGTGTAAATTACATCGGTTTGATATCCCTTACAAAAGCCGTCTATGACAAAGGATGTCAACTCCAATAAGTTTGTGGTGGTGGAGCGACGCTTAATAAAGCCATGCTGACAAGGAGTGATAATCGAAGAGCAAAGGTGTTGCAAATGAGGGGTAATTAATTTTTCAAATAACTTTGGAATTGCCGACAACTTAGAGATGCCTCTGTAGTTGGCAGCCTCGGACTTTTTCCCTTTTTTATGTAGGGGAATTATAAATGATTCCTTCCACTTAAGGGGAAAAATCGAGTTTTCCAAAGATAAGTTGAAAAGTCTAAGTAGAGGTTTGCACAGAGCCCTGGCACAGTATTTTAGCACACAGCCTGGTACTCCATCGGGGCCTGGCGAATAAATGGGTTTGACCCTTAAAAGACCAGATAATAAGTTGTTCTCTGAAAAAAACGGACAGAAAATAAGATTTGCTGCTTGAATGTTATATGCGTAAGGCTGATCAGTCAATTTTGGAGGAGAATAAGTTGTTTGAAAAAATTCTGCGAATAGATCGGCAATGGCCTGATCAGAAGTCGCAGAAGAATTTTCAAACGTAAGCAGGGGTGAAAAAGATACGTGTTTACGCTTAGTGTTTACAAAATTATAAAACTGCTTTGGATCCTGAGTAAATTGTATCCGACAGCGGTCAATATAATTCCTATAACATTCAGCGTTATGCACGGTAAAATTCGACCGAGCTAGTAGGTATCTTGAGAAATCAACACTACTGCAGGTTTTTTTATATTTAAGTAAAAGCTTATTTTTTTTATTTTTTAAGTTAGCGAGGCACCTTGTAAACCAAGGAGGATTTGTTGAAGCGGACGGATATTTCCAAGGCACACATGAGTCAAAAAATTTATTTAAAGTAAAATAAAATTTTTCTAAAGTGACATTAAGATCAGTGCACGCCAGAATATCAGACCAGTCAAATGTATCAATAAGGCTATTAAGTTTCTGAAAATCAGCTTTACGGAAACAGCGAATCTTATTTACCACGCTCGGAGACATCTGATCGATACCAGGAGTGGTTTCGATTGAGACCTCCAGTGTGGGGTGATATGGATCCTCTGGGGATGAAAGGGGAAAAGCTCTGGAGAGAGCAGTACCATCAGGATCAGATACAAAACATAAGTCTAAAAGCCGACCTAACGAATTTCTAACATGATTGATCTGACCTAGGGACATGTCAAACATGCCCGCGGTGAAGTCGTGGTAAGTTATAAGTGACAAAGATGGTGAGTTATCGACGTTGGACCACTTTAATTCTGGAATATTAAAGCCGCCCACCGCTACGAGTTGGTCACGATCCGTCATAAGATTAGAGACGTATCGAATGGCGGACAAATGCTGCCAATATGTAGGCGGTTCAGACATAGGAGGTATATATGAACATGTAATGTATAAAGCTTTAACGGACATAGTGATTTTAACGCAAATAAATTCTATGTCACCAAACTCTTGGGATTTCACCTCTTCAGAAGCAAGAGTAGAGTCTACCGAGATGAGGACTCCACCCCCCCTTCGCTGAGGTCGATCCCGTCTAAAAGTGGTGTACTTACTTGGAAAAACTTCGGAGCTAAAGATCTCCGGATTTAACCAAGTTTCTGTAAATGCTATTATATGGGATGCAAAGAAAGAACTATCAGAATATAGCTTGGGGAGTTTGCTACGTAGCCCCCTAGTATTCTGATAGGTAAGAGTTAGTGAGGAAATTAGTTTTTTGGGTTAGTGGCCAAAGAAGAGGTGGAGGGTTGGTCAGTGGTTCTGATATTGGGAAGTCTCACTCCCACTGGTTTATTAACTTTTTTTTTTACGGAACTAGGCTGATGTTCTTGGACGAAAAGATTCTCTGACCAAAAACTGGGAGAACAAATCGTCTTGAACATCAGCGCGGGCACACGAATCTTGAAAGAAGACGTGCGCCTTGTATAATTGTATTTAAATTTTTGTATATCCTCCACCTTTATATCGGCTTTAGTTTTGGCTTTGATATAAGCCGAGATATCAATCTCTGAAGTATCAGGGGCAAGCCGAGAAACAAATATATGTTTCGATGGAGGAATCACCTGTAAGGGTTTTGGTGTCGCAGGTACAAGAACTGCACCATCAGTCGGTGCCGGTGGTCCGGACTGTGGAATACCCTTTTGGGTGACCCTAATGGGGGTTTCGTTCCCTAGGACCTGTGGCATCACTTGAAGGGATGCCATGGCGGACATATCGGACAATTGCTCATTATCCCTGAGAAATTCTGACGAATTTTTTTCAGTTAAGGCCCTTGGGGTGGCCAGAGATATAAGCGGCTGCATTAATGTCGGCTGAGCAGGCTGAGGCGGATCAGAAACAGCGGATTTCTTACGCTTAGGGGACTCATTTAGCAGCTGAAGGCCACTAAATTGAGTGTCAAGCGCACAGAGCTGGTCATTGATTTTACGAAAACCAGTGATCAGCTCTTTAAATCCATTTTTGGTCTGTCTCATGAACGACCTCATTTCGCCTTGCACAGCACGACAATTTTCGCAACAATAATGTATCCCAGACCTACGGGAAATGGCATCCGAAACTGATGCAGTGAAACCGGCACACTTGGCGTGCACGACGTTTTCACATAACCAGCAATGGATACTAGGCTGGGATGTGGAAATTGTCTTGTTGCAAGACTTAATGGCACAGACCAGTTTAAATTCCATTTTATTTATTATTTTTTTTTTTTTTTATTTAATAAGACAAAAATTAATATTTAAAAAGTTAAAAAACACAATACCTTGAACCACTGTGCCAAACAAGAAGCCGAAGCGGGAGCTTTTAAAGAGTGCACAAGAGAAATGCAGAAAATATAGATAAGCCGAGGAAGAAGCAGAGCTGAGCTATGCTTGGAATAGAATTTAGACAAATTATTAATTCGATTCCAAATATACCGCAGCACTCGAGAAGCGATACGGTTTAGGCTTTAAGATTGTTATGATTCACAAGATGCAATTCACAAAGTATGTAAACACCGGTTTACCAATATTTATCAAAAACGCAGTGCGCACAAAAAAAACACGACCGTTCGCTTGAAAGAAAGAGAGGGAAGTGATCGAAAATCTTTAGCTTTCGAGGAATAAGCTCTAACGTTGGATTTATTAAGTCTTCTTTCGAGAATTTCCTACAAAATTTTGAGAAAACCAAAACTCTAAAGCATTTTCCAGGATGAGGAAAGAAAAAGAAGACCAACTACCACTAGGATCGAATCCTTTCACTATTAAGCCTGGCTGATCGTTTCAAATCAGCAAAACATGTAAGAAGTAAGTTTTACCAGTTGAAAAGAGTCGAAATAAGCACTCAAACCGTTCGAAGGAACATTGAGGAGACAGGACTTCATGGCCGGCAAACAGCGAAAAACCCAATCTTGACTGCAAAAATAATCCAGAAAAGGCTGTAGCCTTGACAGTTTGTCAAAATGCACGAATCTTGGACTGTACATGATTGGCGGAACGTCATTTTTTCTAACGACAACAAAATAATCCATTTGGCTTACAATAGTATGAGCTAGGTGCGCCCCAAAAGCGACAAACGCTTCAAAAATAATTGCTTACGGCGAAAGGTCAGGCAAGGAGCGTGCCTAATGGTCCGGGGATGCTAACTATGGCGCGGGTGATCTGGCTTTATTTGTAGGAACTGTGAATGCTGAAAAGTTCCAAGGTGTTCTGAATCGTCAGGTTCTACCCTCAATGAAGAAGCATCTTTCTCATGCCCCAAACATAATCATTCAGGACGACTCAGGTCCTTGCTATCGAGCAAAAAAAAAGGAAATATATTTTTTTGTAACTCTTTAAGAATTTGTTATAACGATAATTAAAGTTTTAAATTTCTAGTATTTTTTTTTTTAATTTAGGTAATAAATTATTTGCAGAAAAATTGAATATCAACATTAGACTGGCCAGGCAGTAGACCTGATTTCTATCCGGTTCAATATCGTTGTCCTATTTCAAAAGTTAAAATACATAAAAAGAAATAAAAAAAAAAAAAAAAATTTAAATGATCGAAAGGGACTGTTAAAAAGACATAATTAAGAAAACTAACGAACTAACGAACTTGGTCGATTTTTTGCCATCAAGAAAAAAGGCCATATTAAAAACAAGGAAGACCAACTAAATACTAAAGAACCAAAACAATACGCTAAATACTAAGCTATTAAGAAATCATTTTCAAAAATTGTTGTTACCTTGGAATAGTTAAAAAAAAACTTTTTTTTTGTTTGCCTACATTTTTGTTATTTCCATCAAATATTAAGGTATACGTTTTATTTCCAAATAAAACATAATGAAATTTAAAAGAACACGTTTTGAATTAACATTTATATTAATTTCATCGATTTAAAACAAATTTTCTCCATAAAGTAAACGCTGGAAGAAAAAAAACTAAACAAGAAAGGAAAGCTAACTTCGGGCGGAGCCGAAGTTTATATACCCTTGCAGTTAAAACCGGATATATATCGCAAACATCGGATATAGTTGGCCGATCCTTATGATTACATCATAATAAAACCAATTAACTAAAATACAAAATCTAAAAAAAGTCCCAAACTTCTATCTTCAAAAATACGAAAGTTGAATTTCTGCCAAGTACCATTTCCGATCGTTCAGTTATATGGCAGCCTAATGAAATTAAGTAGGTCGGATCAACTGACCAAATATATAAAGTTCCAGCTTTCTATCTTCAAAAACACGAAAGTTGGGTCATTTCCGATCGTTCAGTTATATGGCAGCTATAGGATATAGTCAGCCGATCCTTACGAAATTTGGCATGTCTTTTATTATGTTGCCAAAGATAGCGCTCACCTAAAATTTGAACTCTCTAACTTTAAAAACACCAAAGTTATACCATTTCCGATCAATCAGTTATATGGCAGCTATAGGATATAGTCGGCCGATCCGGGCCGACCTCTGCAAGTATAATACCCTCTGCAAGGGTATAACAACTTCAAATTTATTATACCCTTGCAGAGGGTATTATAATTTTGGTCAAAAGTGTGCAACGCAGTGAAGGAGACATCTCCGACCCTATAAGGTATATATATTCTTGATCAGGATCACCTCCTGAGTTGATATGAGCATGTCCGTCTGTCCGTCTGTCTGTCCGTCTGTCTGTCCGTCTGTCTGTTTCTACGCAAACTAGTCTCTCAGTTTTAAAGCTATCGTCTTGAAACTTTGCACGCAGTATATAAGTCGGAACGGCCCGGATCGGCCGACTATATCCTATAGCTGCCATATAACTGAACGATCGGAAATGACCCAACTTTCGTGATTTTAAAGAAAGCAAGCTGAAACTTAGTAAAGATTAAATTTTTGGTCAGTTAACCCAACCTACTAAATTTATAGGGATCGGCCGACTATATCCTATAGCTGCCATATAACTGAACGATCGGAAATGACCCAACCTTCGTGATTTTGAAGAAAGAAAGCTGAAACTTAGTACAGATTACATTTTTGGTCAGTTAACCCAACCTACTAAATTTTATAAGGATCGGCCGACTATATCCTATAGCTGCCACATAACTGAACGATCGGAAATGGAATCTGTACGAAGTTGGAAGTTTCATCTTCAAAAACACAAAAGTTGGGTAATTTCCGATCGTTCAGTTATAAAAGAGCTAAATAATATAGTCGGCTGAAGTCGGCCTTTTGAAATTTGGTAGGTCATATTATTTTACCAAAAATTGCACTGACTTATTTTAGGAAAAGCGTTATAACTTCAACAATTTTCATAATTTCTTAATGAAATTGGTTTCGTTTTATTCAGGATCAATGAGACCAAATGATACGTGTCAAAAATGTGTCAAAGTCCGAAAAACACGGAAAATATTCAAAAATTTCAGTTTCTTCTACAAAAATTTTATTCTTTTTGTACAAAAAAATTGAATATGTATTGTTTTTTACAAAAGCTACAATATTTAACTTTTGAAAAATTGGCTTAACATGACACGTTTATGAATTTTTAAAGTCATGGAAAATGGTTTACGGGACTAATAAATAAACGGCAAACCTAATAAACAATTCCTACTATGTCACTTTAAAAGTTCCTCAAATTTTTTTTTGTCACATTGTGTAATTTGAATTTTAACATGTTTACAGAAAAAACAGCTGATGTCTAATAAAACAAGAATGGACGGCTATAGTGTAATTTCCCGACGATGCCCCCAAAACAGAAATCTGGTTGAAGCGCCAGTTTATTAATGTTTTTAGGAAATGTTTCAATGTTAAACTATTCCAATGGCTAATCTTTACCTAAAAATCAAGTCTCCCAAAACGGAGAAGAGAGAGGAAATTTTTTAATTGCTTCGATTATTATTTTTTACACTCGGAAAAGTATGAAAAAAAGTCCGTATTTTTTTGCGGAGCATCCATAACTTTAAACTTTAAAGGAGGGGTACCTCCGATTTCTCTCGATCCTCCTTTGTTGTTGGTTTGCTCTCTTGTGGGAAAAGAAATGCATTTTTTTGTTGTGTTGACGAAAATTTTTCCCTTTAAGAAATATATTCTTGTTTTTGTTTCTGCCAAAATGGTAAAATAAATTTTTTTAATTGCTAATATTTAAAATTTATTTTACCCGGTACTCATAGAGTACAAAGGTAAATAGTAGTCGTGTGAATGTATCATATCACAAAGACGCAATCATATCAGACCTCAACAGCCAAGTCGATATTGCCATGTCCGTCTTTATAAACGTGTGTGTTTAGCAGAGCTTGCAAATAACTGTCGACCGTTTCTCGTTGTCTGCAAATAAGTGTCTCTTTCTGATTCTTTACGAAAAGACTCAGAGAGCAACCGTTTCATGGGTTCTTTAATGTGCTCGCTTGCGCTCAGAGCGAAACCGATTTTTTGTATGCTGCTTTGTTTCGGTTGTTGCAAGACCGTTTTGTCGTTTTCAGTGAAGCAAAAAGTCTTTTGCGTATGTATTGGTATACATTTACACGCATAGGCAAGCAAATCGTTAGATGTTTAATTGCGATCGTGTATTGAGTGTGTTAAGTTGCGTTGTTTAACTGTGTTAACTAATTATTTTTGTAAAATGGGAAGAGACAGTAACAAAAATGTGCACCAATTTTTTAAATTCAATTCGGTCGAAAAGAAATCGATGTGTAATGTTTGCGGAATTAAATTGTCCGGGAATCTTTCCACAAATTTAAGACGCCATCTAACAACGAAGCATATGGACATTTTCAACGAGTGGAATAATTCTGGATCTACAAAGTTAACAGACAGCGAAGAAAAACGAAAAATATCGTATCAAACGAGTGAACAAGCAATTGTTTCTTCCTTGATAAAAATTGTAACCACAGACGGAAAACCATTCAAATTTCTAGACAGTGAAGGGTTCAACGAAATAATGGATCCAATATATAATGCACTTGGCATGAACCCTGTAACGTCTAGAAATATTATGAATTTTGTGTCAATCAAAGAACAGTTTGTTAAAGAAAATAGAAGGGCACTTGCGAAGGGAAAGATGGTGTCGCTGAAAATAGACGTTGCCACCAGAATGAATAAAGCCATTCTAGGCATCAATTTGCAAATGATCCACGCAAGCCGGGCTAAAATCCAGATTGTTGTGAAGACCTTGGGCATGATTGAGCTCGGGGAATCTCACACTGGAGTATATATGAAAACAAAAATTCTTCAAATCTTAGATGATTATGGCATATCCCTTGATCAGATTTACAGGTAAAAATTTAATTCCATACAATTTTGTATGTACAAAAATATGTGATTTTTTTTTGTTTTAATTTCATATTCTCGTACACAGCATTACGTCTGATAATGGACGAAACATGATAAAAGCCGTCCAGGTATTAAATGATGCGACAGAGGAATCCCTTTTTGAAGAAGACATAGAAAGTGAGAATCTTCTGAAAGAACTGGATTCTATTGAACTGGCTAATATACACCTAGTGAGATGTGCAGCACACACTCTGCAACTGTTCGTATTTGATGTAAACAAAACAAAGGAGATCGCCAATAGAATAAGTGCATGTCGCACATTATGCAAATCGCTGCGCACAGAAACATATAGGTAAGTTATAAGTTATAGAAGTACAAATATATAAATTTATATTCCAATCGGGATAAATCGGGGAAAATAATAAATAAATATATATATATGTATATGTATATATAATTATATATAAATATATAAATTTTATATATTATAAATACTTCATATTTATAAAATCTATGCAGACGTATTTTAGTTGAGAATGAAAAAAACATACCATCGCTCGACGTTGCTACAAGGTGGAATTCGACGTATTTAATGCTAAAGAAACTATTGGACTTAAAGGATTTCCTGGCAACGCGGCCAAATATTTGTGTAGAGGCCGATTGGGATTGGATCGAGACGTACATTGACGCTTTCAGTGACACATACCAGGCAACCCTAAAGCTACAAAACAAAGATTTAGTTTATAGTGAGTTCTTCGTAGTATGGATGGAACTCAAATTGAAATGCGATAATAGCTACAATTTAATTTTAAAAAAACTATCGGCACAAATCAAAATAAGGGAAACCAAATTATTAGAAAATGATGCATTGTTGGCAGCGATTTACATGGATCCTCGTGTAAATTGTATGTTGTCGACCAATCAAAAATCCTTAGCAAAGGCTAATTTAAAAAAAAACTGCTTTTCGTTTACATGAGTTTACATGAGTATGTCGTAGAATGTTTGAAATGTGGGTCCTGTTTTGTTTATGTTGTAGGTTTGAGACTCTAATTAAAATTGTCTTCGTCAAAAACTAATACTTGTACTAAACTAAAATCCAAAATACATTTTATACTTATTATCGCTTTATTATTTAAGGCACAAACACGAAATGTTGCAGCGCTCGAAACTCCTGTGCATGAAGAGATGTTTGCTTTCACTGCCTCGTCAATTTCAACCGCATCCTCATCTGAAGAGAAGTCCTTGTTCTCGGCATTTTTGGACGATTTTCAGACAGTTTCGGAAAACAAAGAAGATCCAGTTTCTACAAAACTATCCAAAATTTATGCTGACATTGAAAACTTCGACGTAACATTTGGTCGCTTGCCATTAAATTGCAACATATTGGATTTTTTCAATGATTTGAAACTTAGGATGCCGCATATAAGTGCACTAGCGCAGGTTGTGCTGGCTACACCTGCAACGCAAGTCTCCGTCGAACGGGCATTCTCAGCCCTACATTTTATTTTAAGTGAACGAAGAAGTTCGATTAGCGCAGAAAATTTAAACTCCTTACTAGTTGTTAAGCTTAACACATAAATATAAAAAATTTTACAAAAGATATGAATATTAGATATAAAATAAAAAAACAAAATCTAAAAACATTGTCTGAAACTTTTTTTGCATTCCTTTTGCAGTAAAAACATAATAATTACGAAAGCAACAACAACGAAAGTAAATGAAAAGACCGTTTGGATTGAGTTTTTCGGTCAATCGGTCTTTTGCTGACTCTCTTTGTGCGAGCGTTTCTCGTTCCGCTCTTCACGCACTGCTCATTAAACGACCGAAATAAAAAGGCTCAACGAAAAGCGCTCAACAGAAAACAGAATTAAGGACAGCAAAAGTCTCTTGCTCAGAGCGAGAGCGAGAGAGTATGAACTTTTTCGGTTCTGCTCGCAACGAGAGCGCAAGAAAAAAAACGGTTGACAGTTATTTACAAGCTCTGGTGTTTAGTCGTAACTTGTTTATAACAATAATATTTTTTTTTTTTTTTTTTTTGTAATAGCAGGGTAATGTTTATTTAAAACTGTCCATTAGGGACAACCATTAAATTTTATCACGTAAACTTCACGTATAGATAATTTTAAATATTAATATGGTAGAAAAAAATTAGAGTAGTAAGGGGAGGTCCAGCGGGTGTGTCCTTTTAAGTCTTCTGGGTTGCTCGCTGTTGTCCAGCAGGGAGCTGGCCAACCGGTTCGGGTGATTATGAAGCCTCTGCATGTAACGTGCGCTGCTTCTTTGTATCTCGTTTTTGACCCAAGGGAAATTGAGAACCTCGTGGATGGTGCGATTGTCATGATAGACGTGGGCCCCAGTGGCGATTCGAAGGGCTCTATTTTCGAAAGCTTGCATAGTTCGGACATTCGTCTTGCTCGCAGTGCCCCAGAGCTGTATGCCGTACGTCCAGATAGGGCGTATTATTGCCTTGTAAATGAGGAGTTTAGTGGAAGTTCTCAGCTTCGATCTCCTACCCATAAGCCAGTAGAAGGATCGAAGTCTTTGATTAGCCTGTTTCCTCTTCTTAATCAGATGGGGCTTCCAGGTGAGCCTCCTGTCTAGGGTGAATCCCAGGTACCTGGGATTGTCTACCTGTGGGATTGGAGAGCCGTTAAGGTTAACTGGAGGGCAGTTGCCTTTGCAGAGAGAAAATGTGGAGGCAGTGGACTTCTCATTATTGACGGCAATGTTCCATCGCTTTTGCCAGTCGCTGAGCAAGTCAAGCTGCAATTGCATCGTATCGGCTGCCCCCAATGCGCTATCGGCATTGGCCGTGTAAGCATTGTACATCAACGGGCCAAGAACGCTGCCTTGGGGTACACCAGCGTGAGCTCCTCTAATACCGGAGATGGCCTCGCCACATCTAACAGCAAATTTACGGTCTTCCAAGAACGACTTTAGGAACTGGAAGTATGGTCGGGGTAGGCCAGTCTTTAATTTATATAGAAGACCGGGATGCCAGACTCGGTCAAACGCCTGCTTCACGTCCAGCATGACGGCCATGCAGTACCATACTTCTTGGTTTCAAACGCGTCCAGGATGCACTGCACTACCTGATGGCACTGCTCTGGCGTACCGTGTCGCCGCCTGAAGCCAAACTGGTGGTCAGGGATCAGTCCAGCCTCGTCAAATACTGGCAGTGCTCTGCTTAAAAACACTCGTTCAAGTATTTTGGAGAGCGTTGGTAACAAACTTATTGGTCGGTAGGACGAAAGGTTTGCTTCGGGTTTCCCGGGCTTAGGTATCATAGTTACCTGGGCACGTTTCCATGTGGACGGGAAGAACCCTAACCCCAAGCATCTATTATAGATCCTCGTAATTAGCTGAATGCATGGAGGTGGTAACATTTTTAATGCAATTGCATTGATACATCATCGCCCGGGGCCTTGTTGTTGCTCATGATGGTTATGAGCTCAGCTGTTTCCTCCTCAGTCACTGGTGGTATTGGATCGGCGTCCCTGGAAGGCTCGGCTAGCAGACGGGCAGTTTCAGCAGCATCCTCCGGTGAGCAGCGATCGAAAGGCGTAAAGACACCTTCGAGGTGTTCGGCGAAAGCGTTGGCCCTGTCCATCTCCGATCTGCACCAGCTGCCGTCGGTTCTTTGTACAGGTGGGATCCTTTTCAGTGGCTGTCTGATAGATTTGGTGACTCGCCATAAGTTAGTTTGAGGGTCGCCTGGCTCAAGTTGTTCGACGAACCCGTCAAAGGCCTGCTTCCTTAGTCTTGCCAGAGTTTCTGTCAGACATTTGGTCGCTCTATTGAAGGCGGTTTTGTCCAAAGGATTCCTCGAGAGCATCCACACTCTTCGGAGTCGTCGCTTTTCAAGTTTGAGTTCTTCGACTTCTGGGCTCCAAAAATGGATGTCCCTGTCAGTGGCTCTTGGGCGGTTGGAGGGCCTTTGTGCTGCTTCAGAAGCTGCCGCCTGAATATGGGCTGTTAACTCTTCTACAACGGTGTCGATGTTAACCGGGGAGTCAAGTGTCGGGCTGGGGTCGGTAACGTTGTTCAGGTAAGATTGGTACTTGTCAACGTCTTTTGTCTTGTAGATCAGCTTTTTGCGGGCTGACCTGAGCAAGGCTGGGGTGAAAAGTGACACGGCAAAGGCGCTGTGGTCCGAGAAGAGGTCTTCTACTTCTCTCGCTTGAATTCCGGCAGAATCCAGTCCTCCGGAGATGGCGAAGTCTAGCACATCAGGGATTTTGTGGGGATCCGTAGGCCAGTATGTGGGTGCACCGGTTGCGTGACAGCTCAAGATTCGGGACTGCATCTGCCTGTATAGGGCCGAGCCCTTTGGGTTCGTAATCCTGGAGCCCCACCAGGGGTGTTTAGCATTAAAGTCCCCTCCGATAATGAACTTGGGGCCGAGGCAATCCAGTAGCAAGCCGAATTCCTGTTCGTGGATGTTGTGCCTGGGGGGGCAATATGCTGCAGCGATTGTTATGTCACCGTTGGTAGTGGAGATTTTAATTTGGGCACAGTCTTCGCACATGCCTGGAAGTGCCTCATACTTGATGCAGCTGCGAATAAGGATGGCCGAGCCCCCCACGACCTCTACCGTTCGGGTGGTTAGCGGCAATGAGGTCGTATCCTCTAATAGTCAAGTATGATCTGTTGGTAAAATGCGTTTCTGATATGAGGGGAACGTCTGCTTGGTGGGTCTTGCAATATAGCTCGACCTCTGGCCTTCTTTTTACCAGGCCGTTAGCATTCCATATGGTTATATTTAATTGCGTATGCATAAGGATTTGCAAACGGTGGCCATCATTTGGGCTATTCGGCTCAAGACCTTCTCCATCATGCGCTCAAACATAGATTCCATCCTAGCCGTTAGGGCGTCCATTGGATTTCTTGAAAGACTGGGATCGGGATTGGGGTTGGAGTCAAACTGTGGTGCTCCGTTTTTGACTGCGCTAGCATAGCTGATGTTAGGGTTAATTTTGCTGAATTGAGGTTGCTGGCGTCTTGGGGCAGTCTGCTTGGGGGCGAACGTGCTCTTTGCCTTTTTGTAGGCTGGACAGCCCTTGTAAGAGGCCGCGTGTGATCCGTCGCAGTGGAGGCAGACTGCTGGTTCACTGGCGATTTTGGTGCATTCGGACGATGGGTGCCTATCTCCACACTTTACGCATCTGTACTCCAGATGGCAGTACCGTTTCGTGTGACCGAAGCCCTGGCAGCGATGGCATTGGGGCACATCGTCGAATTTTTTTGGTGGCTCAACCGTAACCACCGTGCTGCATAACCGCTTGACTTGAAAGGCCTCCTTGTTGTTTTTGGCTGGCTCGAGGTTAATAAAGAAAATGTTTAGTGGCTTCTTTGTACCTTTTTGCATAGGATTGTGTATATCCCTGACTTTGTGTCCATGGCTGCTGAAACCCACCTTAGTATCCTCCGGGTCGGTGGAGAAGTGGAGGCCTTTAACGACGATCCGATAAGCGCGCTCGTCTCGGGGCTGGAATGTGTGGTATCGATGGTTATTTTCGCTCAGGAACTTTTTCAGAGTTGAGTAAGTATCCTTGTCTGGAGTCATGACGCGAATTGTGTTGTTAGTGCTTGCTTTGTAGGTCACTTCAACATCCCCGCCTAAGAGGTGGGAAATGTCTTTGGAAAGGCCCTTGATGCTGGATACGTCCGGGATAAAAATTGGGGGCGGTTTGATGATTTTCGCCGTTTTTACCGCAGATTGCTTGGTCTTCTTGTCATCTTTTTTCTTCATAACGTCAACCTCCATGTCGCTGACACGATCTTCATCGTCTAAATCAGATAGAATTGCATAATATTTTTTTTCAATATTAGCTTTAAGTGCAGCTCTGGCTGCTTCGCTGGTGGTAGGTTCGTCTTCCATAATGGGTTTTTTAGCAGACTTCCGCTTCATTTCTCCATGCTCGGAGTCGCTGGAATCGTCATCTTGAAAATTAGAATAGGCTTTCTTTTTCGAAGGCGGCTTGATTTTGATGGAACTGGGAGGGTTTTGCCAGCCCATTAAGTTGGTTTTGCCCGAGAATGGCCGCAAGATTAAGTAAATAAGAGTGGTTTTGAATTTTTTTGGTGGTTGGAAAAAAAAATTTAAATTTTTCTTTTTATTTTTTTAACAAACAATAAAATGATGCTTTCGGTTCAAAGCCTACCTCTCGTTTCGATAACAATAATATGTGAGGGAAATTCGTAGAACTCGCAACTTGGGCTCCTTAGCTATGAGACGGGGCATAGCAAGCTACGAGAAAATAAAATAACCCCCAACGAGCCCGAGCTGCAAGATATCTACGTGTGTTCCTTACGCCCATGCTTATGAGAAATATTTGAATTGTACCGCCTAAAGATATTATCGCTCTGTTAAGCACTCGGTCTTGTCACCCGCTGCGTCGCATATTCAAATGAAAAAAGAGAAGGAGCAGATAGAAACTAGTAATAAATGAACTTCCATTAAATTCGGTTGATGCTTTTCTACTGGGACCTTAGTTGCTGGCCTGAAACAGGCATTTTCGCAGTTTGTCATTTTGGAGCAGACATTTTTTGGTGCCCCCGGGTGGACACAGAAGGACGTATCATCATATATACATAGCAGATCAGCTATTCGTACATCCGCAATCTCAGTTTGGGCTTGTACTCGACACGATGCTGAAATTAATCGTTCATATAGCAGATCAGCTTTACATATATACATTTTTCAAGCATTGAACACTATTTTATTCTTACATTAGAGTTTCAAGGGATCGGACCCATGAAATACGAGTCATACATAAGTGGTACGCTTATCGCACTTGAGAAAGGGTCGCATAGCATGTCAGCGTGCAGTGCGTTGATAAGTAGTTTTAAATAGATTTAAGATTCTCATATATCGTACTTATAAGAGAACTTTACCGAATAAAATCAGTTTCCAAAAGGAGCTAATTGGAGTAAGACCTATTTATTTAGGGCTCCTCTTAACATTTTATTTATTCATTATTAACAATGATCTGTTATTTCTATATTATTATAACTAAGAGTAAGGATAAGGATAAGAGTAAGGATAAATTAAGTTAAAAGATATTCCATAATTTTGGATTTAATTACATCTAGGGATAGTTCAGGGGACAATAAATGGGACAATGAGTTATAGTTTTTACAAATAACGCGGAATGGATCGTGTTCCGCAAAATTAAACCTAGAAATCGGTAACCAAAGGGGTCGGAAGGATCTAGTTACTCTAATAGGCACAGAAAACATTAATTTTTCTAGAAGTACTTGTGAGTCAACCTGTCCAAGAATAAGCACATGAAGTAGCGTAACCCCAGCACAAGTACGGCGCTCTTTTAAAGGAGGTAGGTTTAGTAGCTTTAACCGGCAATTATACGACGGGAGGGAAGTGGCAGTATCCCAGTTTAAGCTTTTTAACGCAAATAGCAGAAACTGCTTTTGGACTGATTCAATCCTCCTTTGGTGAACAAAGTATTGCGGACTCCAAACGCTAGAACAGTATTCCAAGATAGGACGAACCAACGATACGTATAGAATTTTAGTTGTGAAAGGATCATCAAATTCTTTAGACCAACGTTTGATAAAAGCTAGCACACCTCTGGCTTTATTAACTATTAGTGATATGCGGTCGTTGAAGGACAACTTATTGTCAAAAAGTACTCCAAGATCGTTAATTAGGAAAACACGATCTAAGACGTTATTCCCAAGAGAGTACGAAACGATCTAGGTCTAGTTGCAGGTGTCTATGAAGGAAATGGTCTGAGAAAGAAAGACATACAGTATTCGTTTTACTTTGATTCGGAACGGTACTTCCAAAAAAAACCGGAGAAAAAAAAAAAAAAAAAGTTTTTTTTTTTTTTAAAGTTGAAAGTTGTAAATTATTATTGTTTTTTTTTTTTTTGCTAAAAATATTCGCTTTTTTGTTTTTTACGGGGAAAATTAAAACAAAAATGACCCACGAGACCAAGGGTCCCATCCCTTCCTCGGAGCAGGCCACTTTCAAGAGACCAAAAAGAATTTGTTTCAATAAAGACGATGTGCAAGTAAGTGATGAAGTAGTTATTTCGGATATGGAGGATTTGACTGGACACGATGGGAACAATTCAACGAATCAAAGTCAAAAAGAAGAAAAGAAGAGAAAGTTAGAAAATGTTTGCTTGGAAGAAAATTTGCAATTGGATAAAAATGAAATTTTGTATGACATTTCTCACAAAGGGCCCTTTGTGGTCTATATTGACAAAATCGGAGATACTGGCTTAGAGAGCCGACAGAACAGAGTCCCAATTAATCCGCTAGATTTGAATGCTACACTTCTGAAACTCAAAATCAAAGACATTATATCCGTCAGTAAGATTGGCTTTGGACGCTGCAAAGCTGAGTTTAAGTCTGCTGCGGCAGCTAATGACATTTTATTGTCAGATTTGAAAAATAATGGCTATGAACCCAAGATTTTAAAACACTTTATTTTTAAAATGGGTATTATTTTTAATATTCCTACAAAGTTCTCCGACTCCGAACTGAAAGAGTACATTTCCTCTTCTGTACCGATTCACGAGATCATTCGGGTTAAAACTAGGGATAAAGAGGTTAAAGATAAATTTATTAACACTTCAAGGGTTAAAATTCTCTTTAAAGGTACACAAATTCCCAATGAAGTCGTCTTTTTATACACTAAAGTTAACGTTAGTCCGTATGTACCTTTCAGCCAATGTTATCGCTGTTTTAGGTTTAATCATTTTGCTCAAAATTGCAAACAAGCTGATCAAAAATGTAGTAGCTGTTCATTATCCCATACCAAAGAGCAGCAATGTAGCCAATTGGTTTGCGCTAACTGCAAACAATCTCACGTAGCCACCTCTCTTGATTGTCCTGCTCGTAAAAAAGCCTATGCAATTAAAAAGTGCATGACACTTGAAAACTTATCAAAATCAGAAGCGAAAATTAGATATCCCTCTCTGTTTCAAATTTTAGATGAAGTTTATACTAACGACGTAACTCTTTTCCCACAGCCATCATGGCAAAGGAAATCTACTACACCAATTTTACAAAATAACACCAAATTAGCCACGCAACATTTATTTGAAAATAACCCTTTTAACAAAGTGGTTAAGATCTCTCTTAACAAAAAAAATGAGGAAAACAATGCCAACGACACAATGATCAGCTGGAAAGCTGCTCTTAAAAAACATGAGTACTCTCTCAAAGAAAAATTCATTAATACCCAATCTAAAGATCCTTTCTCTGCTCAACAAGTTGAAATTTATAATTGCAACAACCCAGCTCTAGAAGCTGCAGAAAAAGTTTAAACCAACTAGCCCTAGACATTTCCTCTTTTTTAGGCAACGAAAATTCGATATTAGTTCCTGAATCAAGAAACTTTTTAGTTAATTTAAAAGATCGTATTTCTATTACAAATTCAAAAATTGATTTAATTAAAATTAACCAATCGTTACAATAGTTCTTTAATGTTGCTTGTCTATATACTTTTCTTAAAAAAAAAAAATAATAATAAATAATAATGACTCTTAAAATCCTTCAATACAATATTCAGAGCTTAACTGCTAATAACAATAAACATCTGTTATAACTATTTTTAGCTAATAATAATATAGACATAGCAATTTTGTCAGAAATCTGGATTCCAAACAATTCTATGTGTAGCCTAGCTAATTATAATTTTGTGTGTAAACCTCGTGCCGACGGGTATGGAGGCGTTGGTATTTATTTAAAAAAACATATACGTTTTAGGAAAATTAAATGTAACATTAATATTGAAGCAGTTGGTGTCTGTACAACGAATCTAAAAAACAATATAAACATTTTTAGTATCTATGCCGCACCCAATCCTAACGCTAATTCTTTTGAACAAGGTTGTAACGATTTATTTTCTATGGCGTCTGAACTGAACGGTACTTCTATTATAGGTGGCGATTTTAATGCCAAATCTAGTATTTGGGGTAACAACACGCTTGATGCCAGAGGAGTCATCTTGGAAAACGCTCTTTTAAATTCAGGATTTTTCTGCATTAACAATGGCGATCCAACTCACCTAATCCGTCCTATTTCTCTACCCTTGATGTCACATTCACAAATAATAATCATCTTAGATTTAAATGGGCTTCAGTTAATTCTAAAATTTCGAATAGCAATCACTTTCCGGTTTTAATTGAAGTTGATAATGTTTCGGCTTCTTTCAACTCTTATAAATATAATCACCCAAAAATTATTAAAGATTTCTCAAATGTTCATATTACTTCTCTAGACACCCTTTTTACTTCTTCTCAAAACATTCACGCCAATAATACGATAAAATTAAATGGGAATAATAGATACGTTCCTAAAAAATATTGGGATGAGGTTTGTGAAAAACTGTTTAGGCTAAGAAACGCGTGCAGACAAAAATATTTTAAATCCAAGCTTCATACAGATGCTATTGCCTATATTAACAGTAATAGAAAACTTAATAATTACTTTTATAAAATGAGAAAGAATAACCTAAACAGGCTTTTAGATGATTTATCTGACCCTACCTCAATGAAAGATATGTGGGGAAAAATTCATTCCCTTAAACTTTATAAACAAATAAAACCTTCCAAAAGTTCATTTTCTGACTCGGACCACCAAGCTTTTCTTAGTCAAATAGCCACAGCTCCTAACACTGATACTTGTTCTGATGTTATTTTTCCTGACGACTTACTTTACACAAATTCTATCTCAAACTTCACATATCATAAACTTCTTGTCTTTCTCAAATCCCGTAACCCTGATTCTGCTAAGGGACTCGATAAAATATCATATAGAATGCTCCTAGCCTTACCTACTGTACAATTAGAAAACCTTGTTTCCTTGCATAATTCTACTTTAGACCAAGGTAATATTCCAGATAATTGGCGTAGAATAAAAGTTATTCCTGTGCCAAAGAAAAACCTTGACTCTTCTATAATTACAAACAATAGACCTATTTGCCTTCTAAGTGTAATTTTCAAATGTTTAGAGGGCCTAATTAAATCGAGTATGGAGAATCACATTAATAGACACGAAATCCTCCCTCCAAGGTCCTATGCTTTTAGGAAAAACCATTCAACATCGCAATGTATCAATGATGTGATCAACACTATAGCTAATTTAAAAGCTCGTGGCTTTCATGTTACAGCAGCAGTTCTTGATTTAAACAAAGCGTTTGACGCGGCCAAAATTCCTATCCTAGGTAAAAAATTAGTTAATTTAGGTTTTAACCACTCCCATATTAAATTCATTATCAATTTCCTTAATAAAAGAATTTTAACTTTGGGCAAGGCAGAGGTTACAGTCGACAAAGGGGTTAGTCAGGGCAGCTGTCTTAGCCCAATTCTATTTAATCTTTACACTCTTGAGCTTCATAAACTAAGCAACAATCATGACAGTACTCTTTTCCAGTACGCGGACGATTTTTTTTTAGTCTGCTATGACAAGGTTTTTTCGTTGGCTGAATCTAAATTAGAGCAGAAAGTGAATCTTTTTAGGGAAATGTGCAATTTAATCAATCTTTCATTTAATGCAAATAAATCAGCCACTATACACTTTAATCTTAGGAGAAGACCTCTTAACGTACAGTGTAATAACATCACCTTAAATAATGTAAATAGTGTCAACTATTTGGGTAGAATCATAAGTTCTAACAACTCGTCTGTACCACATGTTAAAAAAATTATTTCAAAATCAAATCAAATAAATATGTTTCTACAAATGCTAAGTGGTTGCCATTTCGGAGTTCATCCAAGTAAATCGCTTCTTTTTTATAAAGCTTTTATAAGATCTAGATTTGAGTACGCCTGTTCCTCATTCGCTAACTTGTCTAAAGCAGCTCTTAATATTATTAATTCCCACGCTAATTTTCACCTGAGAAAAGCATTAGGCCTTATTAAGTCAACTCCTGTCAAAATTATTTATCATCTCGCTGCTGAACTACCTCCCATTTACAGAATTGAATTCGCTACAGCTAAAGAGTTAGCCAAATCCTTCGCGTTCAAACTTCCATCTGCTTCACTCTTACCTCTTTCATACTCATACACTAAAACCAGCTATAGTAGAATTTATTCTAAATATATAAACCTTTTTAATCATATTGCTCCCATCAACCCTATTTTTACTTTTCCTCGCAAATTATCCCTAGACACAAATTTTTTTAAAGCTAATGAAGTCATTGTTTTTACTTTGTTGAACGAAAAATTGAATTCTTTTAATAACTTACACATGGAAATTTTTTACACGGACGGTTCAGTCTCGGAAAATTTTACAGGTTATGCATTTGTTCATTCAAAGTCAAATATTGTTGATAGTTTCTTTACTAACAAAAAGCTGTCGTCTATGACCGCTGAACTTTTAGCCTTGGAAAAAGCCATTGATTTTGCAATTTCCAACTGCTTCCCAAAGATAGCCATACTGACGGATAGCCTTGGCGCTATACAAACTCTACAAAATAACGGCTCCAACAATTATATTGCCCAGGAAATATTCTCCAAAATCGAAAGTCCCACGCTCTCAAAGGTTGAAGTTCACCACATACCCAGCCATGCAAATATTTGGGAAAACGAAATTGCTGATAGAGCAGCAAAAAACGCTTCTATACACGGCTCCTTCAAATATGTTAGATGGACATTGAGTGATGCGATCAACTATATTTTTCATTATATTCAAGATGATTGGGAAAGAGACTATAACGTTTTCTCTATGGAACGTAATAAAGGCTATTCAAACTTTAGGCCTTTCATCACCAAGAAACCCTGGTTCTATAAAACGGATATTTTCGACCGTTTAGACACAAAACGATTAAATAGAATCCTTAGCGGACATGCGTTCGATAAGTACACTTTATCAAAAATGAATGTTTTTGACAATGCTATTTGCGACACATGCAATGCAGTGGAAAATATTTCACATCTTATTTTAAATTGTTCAAAATACTCAAGCATTCGCCGCCATTTTCCAACACTTTTAAAATATAATGATATTTATCGCTTCTTTGCAAATGAACCAATCGACAACTACATATCGATTACGTTGTTCTTAAAGCAAGCCAAAATTAATTTATAAAAATTATTGTCTTTAATTCAAGCGCAATTTTTAGATCTCCTGAAATAAGATTTCATACATTGCACTATGGTCCAGAACCCGTTTTTTTGGCATAAAGTCGAAAAATTGAGCTACAGGGTTCAAACTTTGCAGAATTTATTTTTATGGCATTATAAATATCTATACAAAAAATTGGATCAGTGCGACCACGCCCACGCCTGCCGCCCCTGCAAACTGATTAAGAATAAATATATATTATTTCCTGTTCTATTAAATTACTTACTTATTTTTTAAATGCAATTTTCTTCTTCATCAAATTCAATATTTAATTCAATATTATAATTATCCAGATCGTCGTCAGAATCGCACTGCAGATCATTCTCATTTTCTGCTGTGAACGGAAGGTCCAAAAGATTTAATACCTCTTTTGAGAAAGGTTTCTTTTTATTTTTTTTTTCTTTCCCTTAGAGATACACTTGATAATAATGGATCCGAGGAATCTATAGCTCTGTGAAATATATCTCTCATAGTATTGAGACGACTATTTTTCCTTGAATGCGACAATCTATCTTTTTTGTATATTTTGTTGCGAGCTTCAGAAGCATTTTCGCCTAAGCATCCTAGTGGAACTAAGCTCGAATTATTAATCTGGTAACCATGAACCAATATTTTATGAATTGTTGGTGACATCGGATACCAAGGGTAGCTTCGCAAATATAATAAAAAAAGTTGTTTCACAAAATGAGCGAAATTTTTCCGAATTTATATAATGATTGGAAGAAATGGCGATTAAAATTGCGTGAAATTTATTTAAAAGATCTTCGTTGAAGTTGGTAATAGATGCTAGTAGCTTAGTATTGGCAAAAGCTCTCCTTGCCGTATTACCATCATTGGTATTGCCGCTTCCATTCTGCTTTGGCATGCTTATTCGAAGACCCATTTCGTTCCAAAACTTTTCTTGAACATATTTTTTCCGTTTGCTCATTTCAATCTTTTCATCACCTTTTATATGCCATTTCTTTAATTCAATTTTATATGAAATGTTTAAGATAAATTCTAAGAACCGGATCCAGGCATGCAATGGACTTACGCCAAACTGCAAAGCTCCAGGCTTTGGGACAAAATGTTTAGAATTAAAATCTTTTATTTCTAATATTTTTGTTGGAGTGACACCACAGATTGGACAACATTGAGTAGATGTAGTTCCAGTCAAAACGTTAAGCACTTTGCCATCAATAAGTGTCATATGCATTTCATAATTTACTGTTATATCACGATTTTCATTGAATTTATAAATAGAAGGTTTGAGATTATTAATTTGAGAATCTAAAAAGTTCTTTTCCATCATTATGTGTGCCGTAGTTTCTTTTTTAAGTTCAATTTTTAAAGGTCTGCAAAATCGTATAGATTGCGGTGTTCTATTATTCCATATGTTGTGATCAAAAGCGTCTATAATTTTTATGGGTATAACAGAAGTCACAAAAATTGAGTGATCTGAAAGCTGTTCACCAGTTGTTTTGGTATCAAACTTCTGCTTGTATATTGAATGACCCGTTGAACCATCAAATCCATAGCTGCATATTAGTTTAATTTCAGAGCTGTTTGGAAACTGGCTTAAAACATCGGCTTGCATTTTAATAATTCTGTGCGCAGTATGATCCAAAAGGTTTTGTAAGGATACTTGGGCGGCTGTTTCTGTAACTTTTATATCTCCAGGACGGCATTGTAATTTAGATTCCATTATAAGACTATAGGCTGGATAAATGTCACTATGGCGACTTTTATTGATAAGTCTAGTGTTCATGTACTGCTGTTTTGTAAGAGAATTATCCAGGAGGTATGCCAAACCTTCATCGGGTGTAAGTGGAATGGGTTTTTGCACATCAAATTGTTTTCGCGATTCAGTTGAGTATTCGGGTGTTGTTATGGCTTTTTTTAGAACAAAAGCCGTGTCCTTCTTGCTTTGTTTCTTTGCAGAGACTGCTGCAGCATGTGCCAGAAGATTTGTGTCACAATTATTTTCATTTGCGAGCTCAGATGCCAATTTCCTTTTTAATCTTGTACCCGCATTCGTGTAAGATAAGGTTGGACGTCCCATCTGCTGTGGTGTTTTGCAGGATTCATCAATAGTAATTGATATTTTTGATTCCAACCATACAGTATGCTTAGATATGAACCGTTCAAGCATGTAGTTACATTTGGGAAGCCGTTTATGAATATAACTATTAAAATTACTAATTTTTTTATCTATTTGCTTTATTGTATTGGACTCCAAAGCGTTTTTATTAATTTTTGTGTATATCCAATCAGATACACATTGATTTTTGCGATTGCCGCTGCGCCATATTTCAAAAAGTTCGCTGTGAGTAAACTCAAACGTGCCTATCAATTACCAAAATGCGAGAAAAGGGGGACGAACGGGGATGAGTTTTTGGTTTGTGGCTAAAGACAACACTCACAAGTACATTCTGGACCAATTAGTTGCTGTCAGCATGGAGCAGCTCATTAGTTATATTCCACGAAACACGGAGAACGCATATTAGTTTTCTAAAAACATACACATAAATTGGACATTACACAACACTAAATACGTAGAACTACACATAAAATAACAATATACATTAAATAGTGCATACCTTGAGGATTATTTTCCATATTTTAGTTTAATTTTTCGGACTAAGTTAAACCGTGTGACACCACTCAAAGCAAGTAAATATTTTGGCGCGAATTTCTATTCGGAAATCAGCTGATCGCAATCGCACTTTTAAAAGCTCACAATAAACTTTGGTGGCACATTTAAAGCTTTTAATTAACATTTTTATAATGTATGAAGAATTTACTTTAAGATAAAAACAAGAAAATAACGATATATTGACATAAAAAAATCGACTTTATGCCAAAAAAAACGGGTTCTGGACCATAGTGCATTGGCTGTGGCGTTAACCCGTCTAAACGGGGAGGCCAAATAATCCTTCCACTACAGGAAGTAACTTAATATAAAAAAAAAAAAAAAAAAAGAAGAAAGACATAACTTGACATCATCAGCATACATAAATGTAGTAGCATAGTTTATAACACTAGGTAAATCGTTGACAAAAAGAACAAACAGAAGAGGTCCTAAGTGACTACCTTGTGGGACACCAGATGAAACATTTATAATCTGTGATGAACTGTTTTTAAACAAAACACGCTGCGTGCGGTTCGATAGATAAAAGGTCAACCACTGTACTATATGTGGAGAAAACCCCAAAAGACACAGCTTATGAAAGAGGAGATGGTGGTTCACAGAGTCAAACGCTTTACTAAAGTCAGTGTACACCACATCAGTTTGCATGCGGCTCAAAAAACCTCTGTGGATAAACGAAGTGAATTCAAGAAGGTTAGTTGTGGTAGAGCGATGCTTGACAAAACCATGCTGTGAAGTGGAAATAATGCTTTAACAAAAATGTTGCAGTTGGAAAGTAACCAGTTTCTCAAGCAGTTTGGGAATCGCAGATAGCTTAGTATCCCCCGGTAGTTCTCAATAAGTGCTTTAGAGCCTTTCTTATGAAGCGGAATAATAAAAGATTCATTCCATCTCTTGGGAAGAAATGCCAGCTCCAAGGATAAGTTGAATAAGATAGTGAGAGGATAGCAAAGGATATCAAAACAGTACCTTAGAACACAGCTTGGAACATTGTCAGGACCAGCAGAGAATGATATATCTATTGTTGAAAGAGCTTCGAACAGATCCTGAATTCGAAATTTTGAAAAGTAAATGTTGTTTATATGTGGTAATTTATAAGGATAAGAAGAATTGTGGTTATATGAATCGGACGAATAGGTGGTTTGAAAAAATGACGCAAAGAGATTAGCAATACCTTGCTCAGAAGAATGTATAATATTTTTATATGATAGGGAAGGAGAAAAAAAAGATTTGATCTACGTTTCATATTGACAAATATTATTATTCAGGCATGCTCCGGTTTTCACTTTCGGTTTTCGTTTTCGTTTTGAAAACGAAAACGAAAAAATTGGTGCTCCCATTTTCATTTTCACAAGATTTTTTCGAATTCCAAAACGAAAAAATTTGTCTTGCCGAAATGAAAAGTAAATGCCTTTTTCTATATTAAATCGGATCTTATTTGCAAAAGGAAAAAAAGTAGTTGACTTATTGGTTTATTGTCGTTCTTTTAAAACCTCTAGAAGATCAATTAGGCTTGTAATTATTTTTAAAACGAGTAATTTCTGACCCCACCTCAAATTTGGATATCAAATTTTTGCCGTCGGCAACAACAATTTTCGTTTTGGTGAACGACCGATAAGTCTGACACCATAAGTTATCGCCTAAGCTGCCATACTTTTGATAGAATAAAAAAGCAAGTTAAAAATACTTGTATAATCAAATGGATGGCGATAAATTTGTTAAAATTGTGTAAAATATGTTTTTTAAAAATTAATTAATTTAATTTAATTAGTTATGTTCTAAAAGTGTATAAAAAAATTGTTGAAAACACCGGAATGAAATGAAAATGAAACCCATTGAAAAGGTGGCATCCCCTTAACTTGGCTTTTCTGGCTTTTCCCCTTAATTCTTTTGGCTACGAAAGATGTAATTGAATATTAAAAAGTCATTTTTTCGCGTTGTTTGCTGCTGACCAAAACTCAAATCACCTGTTTCGGCAGCAAGAAGTTATGAGAAATGAAACATTTCGATAGCAAAACGATAACTAAAAACTTGTGAAAACCGGAGCAACTAAAAACGAAAATCTCGGTTTTGGTCCCAAAACGAAAACGAAAACTAAAAGTGAAAACCGGAGCATGCCTGATTATCATTATCATATTATTTCGAAAGTTTACCTTACAATTCCTGATATACTGCTTATAGAGTTGATCGTTGAGAATAATAAACTGGTTGCGAACATAAAGAAAGTTTGACTGGTGGCACATCGATCCTGACTTAAGAAACTTTTTGTAAGCTCTGGATTTCCTGTGGAAGCTCTGGACTTAAGACGAGAAAGGTGTTTATTATACAAAGGTGGTTTAATAGACAATGATACTTGGACTTCCGGAACAAATTTGTTCAAGGCATTATGAATTATTTCGTAAAACGAATCCGTAGCTGCTTCAATTGTGTTTATAGATCAGTGAGGGGCAAACTCTCATTTTACATAGCACGCGAGTATAGGGTAGGAAATTCTGCCGCAGCGCTGCCGGCACACTGACAGTGTGAGCACTCTCAAATTTTTTTTAGAAGCTCTCTCATTTGCTCTCATTTTGATTCATTTGACAGCCCAAACTAAAAATCAAAATTGTTCCACTTCGAAAAATTTTCTCAGAAATTGGGTTGGAAAAAGTTTTCTTCATGGAGAATATAAATAGGGAAGCGTAGTTTTTCATTTGTTTAAGAAATGTTGCTAGCAAAGCTGTTTTTAAAATAAAATACTCAATTTTAGTGCCCATTCAAACTTTTGAATTAACGAAAAATGAAATAAAAAAAAACGTTTTTTCGCTCAGTGAATTCTCTGCTCTCATTGTTTTTCTCTGCTACGCACACAATCAAATTTCAAACATGTGTTAGTTTTGCCCACCACTGTTATAGATGAAAGAAAATTCCAATCGATTTCAGCTAAATGATTCCGAAGGGACATAAAATCAGTCTTTCTGAAGCATTTGAAACGAGGTTTAGTATTAAAGCAAGCATCATTGTGAGGCACATCAATTAACACCGATGCTAATAGTGTAGGGTGGTGAAAGTCTTCAGGAAGCGATAGCGGCGGGGACCGAAAGACTGTCACAGAGGATGACACATTAGAAAAAATAAGGTCCAGAAATCTGCCATGAGTGTTATGAATTGGATTAATTTGGAGCAGGGCAAGATCGGTTAAGCCATCGATAAAGTCGTTATGACAACTGGAAAGCAAGGAATTGTCTACCTCAGACGGGATCCAGGAAATGATGGGAAGGTTGAAATCTCCCATGATTAGGATTAAATCACGGTCCTTGGCCAACGAAGAAACAGACAAGAAGGCATCAAGATGGTGAAAGTACACAATATCTTCAGCCATGGGAGGAATGTATGAACAGGTCAGGAAAATATGAGACGAGCCAGTTAAAATTTTCACCGCAATGAACTCAATTCCGAACTCGTTCGTGAAAGGAATAATTTCAGAAGGGTACTCATTAGTAACAGCAATGAGGACACCACCTGCAAAAGTTGGACGATCAAATCGAAACACTATGAATTTGGAAACAAGAATTTCATAATCAGAGACAGAGGAGTTAAGCCAAGTTTCAGTAAGCACGATAGCATCAAAATCAAAAGAAGCACTCTTTGTAAAAAATTGGCTCAGCTTACCCAGAATACTTCTAACGTTTTGATAGCAGCAGGAAAATACTATGTTATTCAGTTTTTTGAAGCAGTTTCTGCCGGGATAGGATTCTGAGCGTCTTTTGCTAGGAATTCATGAATGATACTGTGCTCAGGCCAAACTACAGGATCAAGTGCTTTTTCAAGGTAGGAATCAGGTAGAACTATTTTAAAAGAAGAAATAGAACGCTTATGCTTAAAGTTAAACTTAAAAACAGCTATTTCATTAGGAGCTACCTTAAGATGGTTTAACAGGTGACTCTTGACATCATCAACAGTAGCCGGCATCATCCGGCATAAGCCGAGAGACAAAAATGGCCTTACGAGGAGCAACCGCCCTCAGCGTAAGTCCAGAAGATCTAACTTCAGGCGCCACACCAACCAGAGGCCTTGGAGACATCACAGCTAGAGCAGAGGGTAGGTTGTCCAACGATGGGGGTTGTCCAACGATGTCCAACGATGGAGGCTCCAAGATGAGAGGTGGCTCGAGATTTGTACTTGGTACGCTGATCGATTCTTGCAAGGGATGAATATTAGAGTGCCCTGAAGGAAGGCTCATCAAGTCCCTTGGTACTGGAACAGCATAAGAAGGTAGACTAGTAGGCGACGGTAAAATGTTTGGTGTTGAAAATTCATCGACTTGTACAGCATGGGATGTAGGGGTATTCAATAATTTAGCAGTCAGCAGGTTGTTGTTCGGAAGTTTTCGTCTGGGGGATTCACTTAACAACTTTAGCCCAAGGAATTGAGTTTCAAGAGCGAGGAATTGCTCATTAAGGGCCGAGAATTGCTTGCGGACATCTAGGAAACATCTGGTCTGTTTCATAAAAGTCCGCATCTCTGACTCAATTTCTCTACAAGCGATGCAAGACCATGTCAGGCCAATTTTCTTGTTGATAAGGTCACTTATCCGTCCATTGTGTCCTCCTCCAGCACATTTAATATGTGAGCAGTTATTGCAGAGCCAACAAGACAGGTATGAGTCACCTGTGATGGTTCCACCAAATTCACATTTTTTTGCTGTGCAAGTAAGACTCATTTTTGACTTCTTTTTTGACGGAATGCAGACCACTCTAATAGCGTGTAAAGAATTTAGGCTCTCTGAAGCACTCTGTAGCCGAGAGTGGACGATCAGATCGGATGTAAGAGATGACGTTACAAAAGAGATGTGCAACGAAGGTTCGGCGTCGTGAAGAACAACAAACTCCACAGTAACTATGATGTAACGGGTTACGTCCGGAGAGTACAGCTCGGAGAGACTTATGTTGGAGAGTATAGTTAAAGCGCAACAGAGATAACTTTAACCGATTAAATATATAAATTGGAAATAAATAGTTCAATGAACTTATTAAGTCGAATTTATTTTTAGGGATTAATTGTTATATTTCAACTTGTCGCAGAAGGAGAAAGCTTGAGTACAAGATCGAAAATAATTGCAAACTGGCAAGAGCGATCGAAGAAACACGTCCGGGTACGGCAAGTGAATATACAGAACTTGGTCCTTCGAGGCACCCTGACGTTTTCCCCCCTGTTGTAAGAGACTTAGGTTTTTAACTGGCACCTATAAGTGACTGTAGAAAAATAAAAATTCTCAGCCCAAGGTAGCTAAAAAACAATGCGGCGATCTGGGTAATAAAGAGCCCAGTTTAAAAACCGTAGTAAATTTGTTGTTTCCCCCCAAGAGGTAAGGGACACAGAGAATAAAATTATATAAATGCCAATGAGCATAAAATAAAAAAAAATAATAAAAATGAGTCAAAACAAAAAAAAAAGGCTCAAGGAGTATTCTCAACCGTATTTTGGGGCTCCTATTGAAATTGGCACCTAAATAGTGGCTAAATGTGCATAGACACACTCAGTCAAAGGTAGCTAAGATGGCTGCGAACTGGGCATAAAAGAGCTCAGTTTAAAATCGTAGTCCTCTGTTGTTTCCCCCCAAGTGGTAAGGGACACAGAGGTTGAGAATTGCCATCGAGCAATAAG
This sequence comes from Drosophila malerkotliana malerkotliana, assembly GCA_018153235.1. Taxonomy (NCBI): domain Eukaryota; kingdom Metazoa; phylum Arthropoda; class Insecta; order Diptera; family Drosophilidae; genus Drosophila; species Drosophila malerkotliana. Next base: position 3,908,852 of record JAECXV010000202.1, on the reverse strand, counting down.
TGCCTTTTTTGTTTAGCGCAGGACTGTCCGAGGCCTTACATCGGAATATTTATGGAAAATCTTTGGGCTGAAATTCAGCCATCGGATATCCAAAGCGATACGACGGAAGAGTTAAAAACACAACTTGTTGTGGGAAATCAAAAATCAGATTTCAATTTAAAAAAATACGTTTTTCCGGAACAACACAAAAAGTCGGGTTCCTGGGAACAACGACAGCCAAAGTCTTTGGCATTTTATACGGCGGGACCAACGTCTGCGGCAGGACCACCGGCGAGTAGAAGAACAACATCAGCGGCAGAAAAAACAACGAGCTACACCTTCAGCAGCATCAAGGGCGGTTCTTTTTACATCATCTGCAGGAGGAACACGCATCAAAAAATAAAATTTTACAACTGTATGGTATGGTAAAAAAAAAAAATATTTACAATTTAAAAAATAATGATTAAAAAAAAAAATCGGTAAAAAAGATATAAATTATCAAATAAATTTTATACAAAAAAAATTAAAATTTTAAAAGAAATTGGCCTTCAGTAAAACAAAAATTAAAAAATTAGTTTTTCAAAGTATATCTAAAATGAAAGGAAAAAAAAAACACTAAGGCACTTTTGTGGCCCCTTGCAGGATGTTCAAACATTAGGTTGAACATAACAAATGAAAGCTTAAATAATTGTAAATGTTTAAAATTCAAATTAAATAATACTTTCACTAATTATTAAAAGAACAAATTTATTTATACAGTCCACTAAAAATTATAATCGAAGAATAGGTTAAAGTAACATCAAATTTATTCAAAAAATATTAATCGAAAACACATCAAATTTACTCCTCTCAGTTAGAACAAAGTTCCAAAGTTAAAATAAGATCAATCAATAACCTATCGCAACACTAGATAGCTGTGCTTTCTACTTGAGAATTCAATTTCAATTACATCAGAGGGTGGCAAAGATTCACTTACATTGACATTTAGCGTAAAATTGCATCATGGCTCCGAAGCGACGTTTAAGTCGCCAGCAAAGTTCAAGTGTACATGATGTCAATGAAGGCAACGATCGTGCTAATTCATGACTCTCGCGTCTTGAAAGTGTTAAGGGTGACATAGACCGCATGGGAGAGTTTATGCAACAACAAATCGTATCCATTCGAGGCAGCAAATTAGAGTGCAGATTAGACATTTTAAACAATTACATAAATCGTGCATTTAACCTTCAAGAGGAAATTGGGTCCATTAATCCGGTATTGTCCTCGCGAGCTGAGCTTGAGGATAAGTGTGTAGCCACAAAATCTCTTTATATGTCAGCTAGTGTACAGAATCAAAGACCACCATTACTTAACTCGACCCTTAATACCACAAGCTTCCACAATAAAAATTTACCTTTATATTTTCTTTTTTTGAATATATTCCCCAATATTAATTTACGGCCTTCCGCAATAACATAAGGAAAGAAAAATGAATTTATTTTTGATCATAAATTAATGAATTAATATTTAATAAAAGTAATGGAATCTTGGATTATTATTTTTATATTATATTTTTGCTGAGTTCCACAATTAAAAAAATTTCTAATGTTAATTAAAATCCCTTGCTATCAAATTTGAATTGAAAATAAATAAGTTACTTAAAAACATTTTAAGAAATAAATTTAGGAAATAATATTAGAGAATACCTGCTATTGAAGACCAGATATTCTTAATAAACTTAATATTGTTATTAACTTAAAAATAAACTTAATAATATTAATAATATTGTTCTTAATATTATTTTGTATAGCCATATATATTATTATTTCATTATTATAAATTTGACTTATTATTTCTTATGCCGACTAATAGAGATACAAATTCTAAGATAATTTTTTTTTCGAATATAACCTATCTACTAAATACATTTAATTTTATACTAACTTTTAGTTTCCTCTTCTTTTTGCCTTATGCAACCTTATAACTATGAATAAATTTTATAACGTTTAAAAATGAGTTGCTAAATCTATTATAAGTGGGAGTCATACAGGATGAAGATGGCAGGTGAAATTAGATAGCCGATTTCTTTGGGATAACCAATAATTATTTCGCGGAACTGGTGATCATGGAAGGGTGGGCAACAGCTGTGGCAAAACATCCGCCCAGCTTTATGTCATCTGCTGCAACTCCACCAGCGCAGTGATAACGGCCTTAATTACTTTGAATGTCGAAAGCAATGCAAGAATCCTTTTTGTCCCACTTCCCGCTATTTCCTTCAATACGTATAAACCCCCCGCACGCGAATTTCTTTTAAATAATCGATTGATAACTGCGAGCGAGTAGCACAAGGACCCTAGAGATCCACTCCCATCTACCGACCAAAAAGCCGGAACCAGCGCGTGCAACTTCCTTGCAGCTACACTACCATCTGCCCGCTTACATGGTTACATGTTACATATGGTAACGGGAAATTTTTATTTTATTTCAAATAACATGACGAAAGAGAAAACCTTATTTTTTATGGTTAGACTATTCCAGTAGAGCAGCCGGTGTACATATGTAAAACCAGAGTAGACAACACGCATGTAAGTAGACAGAATATTGGGCGCATTAAAGGAAAACTCTTACTATATCTACCATTGTTTCTCTAATGCAGAATATGGCCCTTATTGATGATTCATCAATCGTAAATTTCTGCAAAAATGTTTTAAAAATTATAATAATGAAGTGCAAGTCTTATTTTCAAAAATTTTTTTTTCCTTTTTGACATTTTAACATCATTAAAAAAAAAAATTCTTGTATTTTTTTAACGAAAACAAATATTGTAGTCAAAGCAAATATGTATGTGTAAAACTGGGTCTAAAAGGTAAACCAGACAAACCACCTTTTGATGAAATTTTTTTTCATGCTCTTCGTAGACATCATTGAGCCACAAACCGGATGAGCTTGTGGTTGTTGCATCGAAATCAGTTACGTTGCTTTCGTTTGAACGGATGGTTGTGTTTGTCCACTAAAGTTGTAAGCCAACATAAAGAAGTATTGGGTTAATGTTGTTTTTTCCTGAGTTTTCCAAAATATGTATGTAAATAGCCCTAACGTAAACAGAAAATACTGAGCAATTCACTAATACTGAAAAATGAGAAAGTAGAAAGACTTAATCCAGATCTAAGTGTGAATTTTCATTATTGTATTTAAAGGAAATAAATATGCTACAACCTCGCAAAATACGAAGAACCGGATTAAATAAGTTACATAATAAAACACACTGCAGACTTAATCTAATGGATTGGAAAATTGTCTGCCATAAAAAATGGCTTATTTTATTAATCGCAATAATGTCTATGGAATCAAGTGATGCTTCTCAGGAGTTGGGTAATAATTTTTAATGTCATCGTATTTATGTTTATATATAATAAAATATATATATATGTATATATGAATATTTTTTTTATAATTAAATGGTTAATTTTTTGTAAGTTTTAAGAACACGGAACATTTAAATATTAAAATAAGTGAACAAAAATATTTATTATTCGCATATTTTCGTATTATATTTATACTTTTGGCATATTAAAATGTTTCGTAAAATATGTAAAATTTTTAAATAAACATAATACCAAAGCGGATAGACTGGTACGCGTATTTGGCTTGTTAAATAACCCAGCCAGTTAAACCTGTTGTACTTGTTGGGATCTATTATATTTATTTATTTTATAGCTCTAAACTGTTTTTTTTTATTAAATCTTACTACTTTTTCTACAGATGTTTTCTATACATGTATTTTCCAAAAAAAAAAAGTTCATAGTCTGTTTAGTTTCCTCGGTTTTACAATGTGTATTTTTATACCCTTTCAGAGGGTATTATAATTTTGTCCAATAGTGTGCAACGCAGTGAAGGAGACATCCCCGACCCTATAAACTATATATATTCTTGATCAGAATCACCTCCTGACAAGGGCGTAGTCAAACCTTTCCACAGGGGGGGGGGCAAAAATTCAGATTCAGTCAGAATTTTTCACAGGGGGAGCTCGAGGAGCCATGGCCTTGCCCATGTATGATCTAAAGTATATACAAATATATATATAAAATGCGCTGAAGTAATTCAACCTTAAAAAAAATATTTTGATTCATTTTTATTGATTTTCATCAACTTCCTCGGCTGATCAGGGGGGGGCAATTGCCCCCCTGCCCCCCCCCTGGCTACGCCCTTGCCTCCTGAGTTGATATGAGCATGTCCGTCTGTCCGTCTGTCTGTCCGTCTGTCTGTTTCTACGCAAACTAGTCTCTCAGTTTTAAAACAATCCACTTGAAACTTTGCACACATCCTTCTTTCCTTTTGCACGCAGTATATAAGTCGGAGCGGCCCGGATCGGCCGACTATATCCTATAGCTGCCATATAACTGATTGATCGGAAATGGTATAACTTTGGTGTTTTTAAAGTTAGAGAGTTCAAATTTTAGGTGAGCGCTATCTTTGGCAACATAATAAAAGACATGCCAAATTTCGTAAGGATCGGCCGACTATATCCTATAGCTGCCATATAACTGAACGATCGGAAATGACCCAACTTTCGTGTTTTTGAAGATAGAAAGCTGGAACTTTATATATTTGGTCAGTTGATCCGACCTACTTAATTTCATTAGGATCGGCCGACTATATCCTATAGCTGCCATATAACTGAACGATCGGAAATGGTACTTGGTAGAAATATCAACTTTCTTTTTTTTGAAGATAGAAGCTTGGGACTTTTTTTAGATTTTGTATTTTAGTTAATTGGTTTTATTATGATGTAATCATAAGGATCAGCCAACTATATCCGATGTTTGCGATATATATCCGGTTTTAACTGAAAGGGTATATAAACTTCGGCTCCGCCCGAAGTTAGCTTTCCTTTCTTGTTTAGTTTTTTTTCTTCCAGCGTTTACTTTATGGAGAAAATTTGTTTTAAATCGATGAAATTAATATAAATGTTAATTCAAAACGTGTTCTTTTAAATTTCATTATGTTTTATTTGGAAATAAAACGTATACCTTAATATTTGATGGAAATAACAAAAATGTAGGCAAACAAAAAAAAAAGTTTTTTTTTAACTATTCCAAGGTAACAACAATTTTTGGTTCTTTATTGTTTTGGTTCTTTAGTATTTAGTTGGTCTTCCTTGTTTTTAATATGGCCTTTTTTCTTGATGGCAAAAAATCGACCAAGTTCGTTAGTTCGTTAGTTTTCTTAATTATGTCTTTTTAACAGTCCCTTTCGATAATTTAAATTGTTGTTTTTTTTTGATTTCTTTTTATGTATTTTAACTTTTGAAATAGGACAACGATATTGAACCGGATAGAAATCAGGTCTATTGCCTGGCCAGTCTAATGTTGATATTCGATTTTTCTGCAAATAATTTATTACCTAAATTAAAAAAAAAAAAATACTAGAAATTTAAAACTTTAATTATCGTTATAACAAATTCTTAAAGAGTTAAAAAAAAATATATTTCTTTTTTTTTTGCTCGATAGCAAGGACCTGAGTCGTCCTGAATTATTATGTTTGGGGCATGAGAAAGATGCTTCTTCATTGAGGGTAGAAGCTGACGATTCAGAACACCTTGGAACTTTTCAGCATTCACAGTTCCTACAAATAAAGCCAGATCACCCGCGCCATAGTTAGCATCCCCGGACCATTAGGCACGCTCCTTGCCTGACCTTTCGCCGTAAGCAATTATTTTTGAAGCGTTTGTCGCTTTTGGGGCGCACCTAGCTCATACTATTGTAAGCCAAATGGATTATTTTGGTGTCGTTAGAAAAAATGACGTTCCGCCAATCATGTACAGTCCAAGATTCGTGCATTTTGACAAACTGTCAAGGCTACAGCCTTTTCTGGAATATTTTTGCAGTCAAGATTGGGTTTTTCGCTGTTTGCCGGCCATGAAGTCCTGTCTCCTCAATGTTCCTTGGAACGGTTTGAGTGCTTATTTCGACTCTTTTCAACTGGTAAAACTTACTTCTTACATGTTTTGCTGATTTGAAACGATCAGCCAGGCTTAATAGTGAAAGGATTCGATCCTAGTGGTAGTTGGTCTTCTTTTTCTTTCCTCATCCTGGAAAATGCTTTAGAGTTTTGGTTTTCTCAAAATTTTGTAGGAAATTCTCGAAAGAAGACTTAATAAATCCAACGTTAGAGCTTATTCCTCGAAAGCCAATATGGCCCCTTGAAAATTTTCATTCATTTTCAGACATTAAAAAAAAATTTTTTTAAATTGAATATGTTCAAGCTATTCGCCGCTACCGAATTCAGCTTAGTTAAGATCCAAAGTACTTCGCTTAGATGTACAGCTAGTTTCATTAAAATATGGCCAACAGATGGACCTGATATTAATATCTTTCTTTAATTTTATACTGGAGTACGGGTAATGTAGCCCCCAATATGTTGTTCATCAATACCGCATTAAATCTGTGCATCTTAATATGTGCGCAACTAAGTTCTCGTTGTTTTTTTAATAAAATTGTTTCTGAATCTGAAGCATGCTGAAGCAATGTCTTCTTGCGATTGACATGGATCCTTTCCTTGGATCCTTATTGGGGAAACACCTCCGTAAACTTTTCGGAGTTCTCGATGTGCTTCAGCTGCCAATTTCTTTGAATGAAAGAAGAAAATCAATACATCCCGCAAATGACGATTATTTGGCACAAAATCGGACATATTCGCACAACCAAAAGTACATGACACATAAACAAAGTCACTAATATGAAAACGCCGTTTCTTATGAGAAACGGCTGGGGACAACTACCAGAGTTACTCATATGGCAACCAGAAGAGGGCAGAGACTGGCCTCGCATAGAAGATCCCTGGAGCATCCATTTCGCGGTACCAGAATGCTGGTACGGATACAATTGGTGAAGTTGCCTTTGTGGAAGGAAACGGCAGTACGCAGAGAGTCTACGCTGGGATCCCCCGGTTATGACCATCCGCGATTGCGGAAATGCTTCTAGACGTTGTGGCCTGTGGTGAAGATGTTTTTAGAGCCACATGGTGGAAAGATGCGCCGTTCCCAATCCTTACGGATGGCTGCCTAGAACGTCATCATTCCCTATTGGATCGAGGAGCAGGAATCTTATCTAAGTCAGGTGCCATGCCCACCAACAAGAGGGTGAGGCAATGGTATTCAGGGTATTGCCAGTGACTGTGTGTGCGAATGGTAGACAACTCAACACGTATGCGTTCATTGACGACAGGTCATCTCTAACCTATATCGACGCTTCATTGTAAGAAGTCTTTAGAGTGAACGGACAACCACAGCATCTATGTATGCAGTGAATTGCCGGAATGCACCGGTATTATTAATGCACCGACTACCTAGGTCGGACTAAGAATCTCCGATGTTGGTATGTCCGAATAGCTTACGAACAATGCTTGTACCAAAAATTGACTCGCAAGCCGAAGCTGGCAAAGAAAATTCGCCAAAAGCTAGATTAGTACGTGAAGAAGGGCTATTAAACAACCCATGACCCATTACGACGGAAGAAGCTGAGGAAAACCCATATTGATATTTATCCATTTTTCATGTGCTGGACGATAATCCGTAAAAGTTTGCATAGTCTGGGATGCGGCCGCAAAGACTAAAGGGATTGTAAAAGGGACCTGACTACTAGCGCAGTTGGTACCAATACTTAGCAGAAGATCAGATGTACCAACGATTTGTATTTATAGACCAATACACACAACGAAGACAGCTATACACACAGCTGTGCCCTGTACGTGAAGAACCTGTAAATGCAGTACAAACGCGCTGTAAAGTGCATCCTGGAGAGTCACTATGCAGACGACATGCTGGACAGCAACAGCACGGAGCAAAAAGCCATTCGTTTTGCGCGTCGCGTCCACGGACGGACGTTTTATTGTTCTATATCGTAAAATATAGTTAGATAAGGAACTAGTTTTTGCACGTAACTCACGGGGAGTACTTCTCCACAATATTGCACATTTGGTGACAATATATGTATATATATTGCGATTGGAAATAATGCTAGAGGAGATTGTATTTGGAGAATGGGACAGGCCTTATATGCGAATCGATGCCGCATGCGACGCATCCTATCCTACTATATGTTGTGTTGTGCGATTGTTGGCTGATTTTTTAATTAAATTCACTTTCAAAAATACCGCTAATAATTCGAACAAAAGGCCAGCGCAGTGAACATATTTGCTTATTTGTTTGTCTCGGAAGTTGGCGACATAACTTTTGTCTCTTCACTTTTTTAAATCTTGAATCTTTATTTTTTACTTTTTTGTGTTTGTGTTTTTCCCACCCACAGCTCCAAGCTCCAAGGGGGCGTGGCATGTGAATAGCTTGAGATTGATCGATCCAGGCAATATAACAGAAAACCCACGAAAAAAAAAGCAAATCCGCCATCAATGGTTACCAAATTAGCCAACAAACATACCAATCGCATGTAGTATGGGATTTTGGACTATTCGATTTTTCGATTCGAGTACTACTTCTTGGATCCCCCAAAATCCGTTGGACGCGTCCCCCAAGACATTCGTCTGCAGGGCGGATTCCTCATTCGAAACTGGGTATCGAACTCCAGAGAAGTAATAAGCTCGCTCGGCGAAGGAGAAACCACGTTAGTGAGACTAGATGAAGCAACGGATAGACAGACCGATAAGCTGTTGGGAATGTGGTGGGAGAGGAAGGAAGATCTAATTCGCTACCATATATCCATCAACCACCAACAAATTACGAAAAACATTTTGAATACCAAAGCGAAGGTCCACCTTTGCTTGGGTACGACGATCCTGTTAACGATACAAAAACCCACGGGCAGCCCCAAACCGGCACGCATGGCTGAACTGTTTTATCCGAGAGTAGCAGCCTTTCATAGACCCTTAAGCTTAACGGGAGTGGACAACTTTGGGCTTTTGATGGTGCGGGTCAGACGCAATTCAGAGAATCGATATGGCGTGCTATTCACCTGCTTCTCTACAAGGAAATCACGAAGTAGCGTATTCTCTAACCACTGACTTTTGTATGATAGCAGTGCGGAGCTTTATGACCATTTGAGAGTGCCCAGTTAAACACTGGAGTGACAACGGGTAGGCGTAAGGCGTCTATTTAAAAGTTTCTTTTCTCCCGCGAGTTCACTGGACCCCAGATGACATCTAAGGTTATTCTATTCCGCATATTTTTACATGGGTTGGGCATGAAAAAGCTAAGTGCGTACCGTAAAATCTTCCTGGACATCGGGATCAATCTTCCTGGACAAAAGACCATCGAATGTATTGCTGGGAGCCGTCTTGATGGAGGCGGAGGCGATCGTCATCTCGTGACCTTTTACTTACATTCCAGTGGAAGACGTAAATGAAGACACCAAATCATTTCCTGCTTGGAAGTTTGCAAAAGAAGTACTGCTCAAGAAGAGCTAGATGGAATTTTATCAACTAGCAGACTCGTTCAGGAAGCAATGGCTTCAAGAATACCAGCCAGTGACAGCTAAGCGGACCAAATGGTGCGATAAGAGTAAGCCTCTTGCAGAAGGGGATATCGTGTATCGTGTAGTTAGGACCCAATCTGGCGTGTGTACAAGGCCCGCGACGAAGTCGGCAGTCCGATCGAAGGTCATTTGGTAGATCTCTGACAGAATATACAAGTGGGGAGTGTTGCGATAAATACGCTGGCAACGCCGAAAATATAGAACCGAGTGTTTAAGTAAGTGTTGAATCTCTGTTAAGTCAGCCGGTAACCATGAACAATCGGAAATGACCCAACTTTCGTGTTTTTGAAGATAGAAAGCTGAAACTTGGTACAGATTTTATTTTTGGTCAGTTGATCCGATCTTTTTACATAAGGATCATATATCATATACTTAAAATTATATATAATATGTTTCATATAACTGAACTATAGGAAATGAAAACAGAGCATTCTAAAGCACTCGCTTGGAAACTGACATGATACCTAAAATAATACATATCTCCTTAAATGGACGTTTCTGAAGCTCCATATTGAACATTTATATGTTCAATACTTCTACATTTTTACACCCAGTAAAACCAATTAATACTAAATATACTCCACTACGAATTCTAAAAAAAAATTTGGGCTTACTATTTTAAAGGCACAAAGCCAAAGCAATTTTTGAGAAACCACAACGAACTTTAAGAGACTTTTCATTGCAATGTCACTGAAAACAAGATAGAACAGCTAACTTCGGTCGGAGCCGAAGTTGATATACCCTTGCAGTGTTCGATCTTTATGAGAATATCATAATATAACCAATTAATTACAATAAAAAATCTAAAAAAAAGTCCCAAGCTTCTATCTTCAGAAATACCAAACTTGGTATTTCTACCAAATACCGCTTTCCAGTTATGATATATGGGAGTTATAAGATATAGTCGACCGATCGGTTTGAAATTTGGTAGGTCGGATTAACTGACCAAAAATATATTCTGTACCAAGTTCCAGCTTTCTATCTTCAAAAACACGAAAGTTGGGTCATTTCCGATCATTATAGGATATAGTCGGCCGATCCTTATGAAATTTCGCATGTCGTATTATTTTGTAGCTCTCGTGTAAAATTTGAACTCTCTAACTCTAAGAACACCAAATTTATACCATTTCCGATGAATCAGTTTAATGGCAGCTATTGGATATAGTCGGCCGATCCCGGCCGTTCCGACTTATATACTGTGTGAAAAGGAAAGAAGGGTGTGTGCAAAGATTCAAGTCGATAGCTTCAAAACTGAGAGACAAGTTCGCGTAGAAACAGACAGACGGATAGACGGACATGCTTATATCAACTCAGGAGGTGATCCTGATTAAGAATATATATACCTTATAGGGTCGGAGATGTCTCCTGCACTGTTGCACACTTTTGGACAACATTATAATTATGTATTATAATTATAATTTTGTCAAGTTTTTGAGGTTATGTCGTAGCCCTGACATTCTGGAGTTTTTTAGACCTCGGAAGCGGATTCAGCGACCCCGAAAACGTATAATAAACATGGTCTGAACCCCGGACTCGAATATAATTTTGTATACGGTTTTTTCAGGTTATGTCAGAACTCTCACAAGCTAGGGTTTTGTGGACCTCGGATTTGGATTCAGCGACCCCGAAAACATATAGTAAACATGGTCTGACCCGAAAAAAAATTTTTTTTTGTGTGGCTGTGTTATTGGTATTTAAAAAAATGTTGTAGAGAAACGTTGTTAAGAAATGTTGTTAAATCAATTTTTAATTATTCTTTAAATAGCTGGGATATGTTGCGCGCCAGGAAAAGTGCAACTACCAGAAATTGAAACACCACCTGAACCATTAAGCGGCTTACTTATCGGCACGAATTGGTATAGCCGTTTCAGAGGAATATGGACACAAAAACACAAAAACCAAATACAAAGCTATATTGATTGTGACCTTTCTGTGGCTAATATAGCGAAAAAAATTGGAAGAAGCAGAAAAGTCATGCACAATTTTATAAAGAACAAGCAAAACTATGGAAAAAATACGAAAGGTTGCCAAAGTAGTGTCCTTAGCGACACAGTTAAGAGTGCAATTCTGCGGGAAGCCTCAAATTCTCACGACTCTGTGAGCAAGATAAGGGCAAAAGCGAGTGGCGAGTTATTTCCAAAGCTAAACATCTTAAACGCTTGAAACTTAAAAAAAAAACCACCGCTTAACCCCAAACGAAAGGAAGCACGGTTGACCTTTTGCCGCGTCAATATGTCATGGTGTAACGAGTGGAGGCGCGTAGTTTTTTCTGATGAAAAAAGTTCAATTTGGAGGGGCCAGATGGCTATAATTATTATTTTCATGACCTGAGGAAAGAGACGCATCAATTGGAGCGTTTACACAGTCGAGTAGGCGGAGCTATGGTTTGAGGAGCCATATCTTACTATGGGACTTGTAAACTCCAATTCTTATCCTCAAACATGAACGCAAAAGCTAAACGTCCTCAAAAAAGCTTTTCCACCATTGGAAAATTTTTTCAATCATTTGCCTTGGACATTCCAGCACGACAATGCCCCAATACATACTGCACGTGTTGTAAAATCTTTCTTAAAATATAAAAATGTTGAAACTCTGAACTGGCCACCATACTCGCCGGATCTGAATATAATTGAAAATGTTTGGGGATGGCTGGTCAGAAAGGTTTATGAGTCTGGCAAACAGTTTTCAACAAAAGACGAACTAATTGACGCCATTCAGAGGGCCTGGGCTACAATATCCTTAGACTACATTAAAAGTCTATATGATTCGCTGCCTAACAGGATCTACGAGGTTATATTGAATAAGGGGGGCTCGACCCATTATTAAGTTAACATATATATTTACATTAATACTTACTATTGCATAAAAACACATTTCCTAATACTTAAGTTCATTAAATATACTTTAAAAAAAAAATGTGCTATTCATGTGAAACAAAATTGTTGTGGAATTTTTGAAGTTTTTAAGTTTTTTTGTAAATCTTTATTAATTGTTAATTTAATTTAAGTTTTGTTACTTTTCTTATAATTAAAATTGATTTCTCTATAAATAGAAACAAAAACATTAACGATTTTTCTTTTTGTTTAAAAGATTTCGAGATTTGAAATTCCCTATGTAAAGTGTGCTATTCAAGTGAAACGCAGTGTATATATCCCCAATTTTCCTTTTTTCCAGAACTTATTTATTGATTTTATTTCAGATCACCTTCATTCCGTCAGCCCAACACCCTTATTACCAGATCTTAAAAATAATGGTAAGAAAATAAAAAATATGAAAATATGAGCTAAATTTAAAATAATGCTAATACTAACAAACATTCCCATGGATTTGGATATATATGTACATGATTTATATAAAGATATTTATTCTACTTTTATAGTCCATTTCTGGAAAGCATCCATACTTTGTCCAGCCGCATAGTTAGAGATTCGTCACTTGTACCAAAGAGTTCCATGAGGAGCGTTTCGCTTTTCGTATAGATTTTTTTATAGGGACGCCTAATAGGTCTAGAGGATTTCCTTGTTTCTGGCCTTTGCCCAGTTAAAAAAGTTGCCGCTTGCAGGTCTAGCTCTGCCGACCATCAGGTATTTCTCTTTTTATACTCGTAGAGTACAAGGGTATATTGTAGGCGTGTTAATGTATGTAAAATAGAGAAGGGATTGTGTTTATTTTTGTCGATATAGCCATATAGGATATATGTCTGTCCGTATAAACGCGTAGGTCTAAGAGACTACAAGAATAAAAGCAATATGATTTAGCATGGAAGTTTGTTTCAAAACTGCCGCGCCACCTACCGCCCCCACAAATCGCGAATTTCTGTAGCGTCTTTGGTCAGAAAAAAGTTATTTACCTGCCTACTTATTAGTCTATCTTTCTTAGAAATAAATAATTTTAAATATTACTTCAACAGATTAAAAGATTTAAATTAAAACTGATCACTATTGTCAATTGTTGTTTCGATGGGCATAGTCGCTAGTTATTTACTTCTACAAACAGTACGAGTTAGAAAAGTATGACATCAGGCAAAAAAATCGAAGAAAAAAGAAAAAAATCGATGAAAGTGCGCGTATGAGCATGGTATAGTTACGTCAATCACAATCGGAAGGAGCACGAGGTGAACTTAATCAAACAGGCAACTACAACGAGGATAAATGCTTAGATAGTTGATAGACGTAGGCGTTGTCTGCGGATGGTGTCATACAAATCTATCGATGCAGCTTGTATACCAACGCAACTGTGAATTATCCAATCAAGTTTTTAATTCATTGGGTTTGCCAGGAATGCTTCTACTTGCGGGTTGAAGCACTGATTATTTTACTTCGTAACTAGAACCCACCACGGCTTTGGTACCCCATGGTATTTACGGTTATACCCTTGAAGAGAGTATTTTAATTTATAGCAAGTGTGAGTAAGAAGAGACATACAGATAAATACTTACATACATATATGCGAAATACATTTTATGTATAGCTTATGCTTATGTATGTATATACAGCTTATAAAGAAGACGTTGATACACAGAAACGAACGCTACAGTAGCGGACAAAGATATCCGGACAGGCAGAAACTAATACTTATTAGTTTTTTTTTATCCAGCGTTTATTTTATGGAGTACATTTCTTTTAAATTGATGAAATTAATATAAATGTTTATCATAAACGTGTTTTTTTTAATTACATTTTGTTATATCTGAAATCATTGTTGAGCTCATCAGTTGGCATGCGACTCAGAAAACCCTGTGGATGATCAAAGTGAATACAAGAAGGTTGGTTGTTGTAGAGCGATGGTTGACAAAACCATGCTGTGAAGTGAAAATTATGCTTTTGCAATCACCTGGTTTTGTTAATATAAAATGACTTGTTAGTGAGATCAACCAATATCATTTTCAATATTTATTCATTCTAATAAAACATTCATATTTTTCTTTCTCAATTTTGGACATCTAAATTTTCGAAAAAAAAATTAGACCCCGCTGCCGGGCCCCTGTCCATTGCGGGCGCCGGGACAATCACCCGTCAGTTGATCCAACCTACCAAATTTCATAAGGATCGGCCGACTATATCTTAAAGCTGCCATATAACTGAACGATCGGAAATGGTATTTGGTATAAATACAAACTTTGGTATTTTTGAAGATAGAGGCTTGAGACTTTGTTTTAGATTTTTATTGCATCTAAAGAACATTATTATTACAAAAACAAAAGCATATTACAAAAGCAGAACATATTAAACAAAAGCAAAACAATTCGTTTTGTCAAATTAGCTTCAGTTATAAGAGCTACTTCTTCATATTCCTTTGCTGGAAAAGTCGAAGGATTCGGTTGCCTGCAAACCCAACGTATGTCAACTCTAAAAATGCGTCAGCACCAAGCAATATGTCAATTCTCTGAGGTTTGTGGAACAGTGGATCAGCTATCTTTATGTTGTCAGGGAGGTTCCAGTCTAACACTTGAACTGCCCTCTCTGGTTGGGACAATGATATTGACTTCAGAAAAATAAGTTTAGTTTCCAATTGAAATGCCTGTGTTCGGGAGTGTATAGTTGCTTGAACTACATGGCGAGCTGATACAGCTGATTGACCTATTCCAAGAAGGTTTGTGTCTTTTCTATCGCGCTCAAGTTTTAGAATTTTGGATAACTCCTCTGTTATAAAGCTTACCTGTGACCCGGAATCTAAAAGCACACGAGCAATATGCATTTGACCATTGCTACCTGTAATGTTAACAAGGGCTGTAGCTAATACAATTTGATTTGAGTCGGCTGTCATCGCGTGGTGGACGGCAGGGGTGGTCAATGGTTGTGTCACAATCGGCTCTTGAGTGGAAGCTAGCTCGGAAGGTGAAGAGTCGGAGCTGTATCTATAAAGCAGTGAATGATGTGGTTTCGAACACACGCGGCATTTAGAGGATTGCCACGAAAGAACGGAATGCCCTTTCCTTAGGCAGTTTATGCACAATGGGAATGTCTTAGCGAATTTAAATCATGTAGCGACTGTTGCGGCCACAAACGAACTGCACTCGTGAATGTAGTGATCCACAGCTTTGCAATAATAGCATTTTGGATCCTGGGTTCGAGTAGTATTGGCAACGGACAAGGAAGTTTTAGTAAAGTTCTTTAAAGAATTTGGCCGCCCCAGCTTACGAGACCTTTGCGTGCTTGACGTAGCTTCATCTGCTGCTAAATGTTGGTAGCGTTTATTGAGTGCATCTTGGCAGTCCTGCCAAAGGGGGGTGTTTTGAAAGTCTAAACTTTCTTCCCATTTAGACTTAGTTTTTGCGTCCATTTTGGTCATGACGATGTGTATGAGCATTGCATTTGCTATTACTTTGTCACTGCCTAGTGAAAGCAAGGATTTGTAGATAGCTGTGACAGTATCTATCATGTGACGCAGTGACAAGGCGGACGGACCCTGCATTGAGGGTATGTCGAAGAGGCGTGATATACAATCAAAAAAAATTAAACACTGATTGTCGTACACCCGATTAAAGGCGTCTAGTGCCTTTGGGCAATTGGTCTCAGTTATTTAATATGCTTTCACGGTCCCCAACGCTTCTTTCTCCAGACATGACAACAGGTGATTAAATTTTTCGACGTCGCTAAGAGTTGGATCGCTATCTATAAGACTTGTGAACAAACCAATAAAGTTCTTATACTCTGAGTAGCATCCGGAAAACTTGGGTAAATTCATTCAAGGTACATTTTTATTTTGGGAGCTTGTGGTATTAAGGGTCGAGTTAAGTAATGGTGGTCTTTGATTCTGTACAATAGCTGACATATAAAGAGATTTTGTGGCTACACACTTATCCTCAAGCTCAGCTCGCGAGGACAATACCGGATTAATGGACCCAATTTCCTCTTGAAGGTTAAATGCACGATTTATGTAATTGTTTAAAATGTCTAATCTGCACTCTAATTTGCTGCCTCGAATGGATACGATTTGTTGTTGCATAAACTCTCCCATGCGGTCTATGTCACCCTTAACACTTTCAAGACGCGAGAGTAATGAATTAGCACGATCGTTGCCATCATTGACATTATGTACACTTGAAGGACGTATAGCTGATCTGCTATGTATATATGATGATACGTCCTTCTGAGTTCACCCGGGGGCGCCAAAAAATGTTTGCTCCAAAATTGCAAACTGCGAAAATGCCTGTTTCAGGCCAGCAACTATGGTCCCAGTAGAAACGCATCAACCGAATTCAATGGAAGTTCATTTATTACTAGTTTCTATCTGCTCCTTCTATTCTTTCCTTCGAAACTGCGACACAGCGAGTAACTAGAATGAGTACTTAACAGAGCGATAATATCTTTAGGCGGTACAATTCAAATATTTCTCATAAGTATGGGCGTAAGGAACAAACGTAGATATCTTGCAACTCGGGCTTGTTGGGGGTTATTTTATTTGCTCGAAGCTTGCTATGCCCCGTCTCATAGCTAAGGAGCCCAAGTTGCGAGTTCTACGTGTTTCCCTCACATATTATTTTTATGAACAAGTTACGACTAAACAGTTACCAACATGGTTTTATGATGATAAGTTTTCCAAAAATAGTACAAATTATTTTCAGTGATTGGTTGACGAAAGATTTAGAAAACTACACATATACCAAAATAAAAATAAACGGCATGTTTCAATATTTTTTTTTTTTGTTCGCTGTCTTTCAGAATTTGGAAATGGCTTGTGCATCAATAAGAGCGTCAGCTAGCATTCCTGTATTCATTATAAAGCTTAGAGGCCCAGACGACCGAGGGGCGCTCGAGAAACGATTTGTTAGTACATATTAAGCTATTTGAAATTTGTTAAGCTAAGAGGAGTTAGTAAGGAAATTTAAAATTCTATATTTCAAATTAGAGGGACAGGAAAGAGATGTAATAGAGTAGAGACCATTGTAGTTCGAACATAATACCCTAAAAGGGACTAAAGTTTCGAGTCCTTCTAATAGGAATTTTAAAATTTAAGCGTGTTAGTAAATGCTGGCTATCTACATCCGCGTTAATAAGGTTAAACTACACCGAGCATTGTCCTACGATTTGTTAAGCTAGGTAAGTTTATAAGTAAAAGTCTTCTACTGTAGGATGGAAGCTGAAGATTTGCATCCCAGTATAGACCTCTAAGTGCAAATATTAAAAAGTTCTTTTGTACGGATTCTATGCGGTCCTTATGTACTCCATATTGGGGACTCTAGACACATGAACCGTACTCCAGTATAGGACGGACCAAAGAAATAAATAATTTTTTGGTTATATAGGGGTCATTAAATTCTTTTGACCACCTTTTGATAAATCTAAGGACTCCTTTAGCCTTATTAACGATTAAGGAAATATGGTCGGCAAATTTAAGTTTGATATCTAATAGGATGCCGAGATCATTAACCTGGGCTAATTTTTCTAAGGCAATCCCATTAATGGAATAAGTAGCTTGCAGAGGGCAAGAACGATAAAAAGTCATATGCTTGCATTTTGATCCACTATGTATTAGATCATTAGCTAAAAACCATTTTTGAAAGTTATCAAGGTCAGACTGAAGACTGCATTGGGCAGAGATGGATTTGTACTGAAGACAAAGCTTTAAATCATCTGCATACATAAGAACTAGAGAGTTCGTTAAAGCAGGGGGCAAGTCGTTTATAAAAAGCGTAAATAATAACGGGCCAAGATGACTTCCTTGAGGGACGCCGGATGTAGCACGGACCAGACGGGACTGTATGTTTTTAAATAAGACTCTTTGTGTCCTTCCATTTAGGTAGGTGGAGATCCACGTTAAGAGGTCTTTAGGAAAACCCAGCACATTCAGTTTACTCAACAAGAGTGAGCGATTAACTGAATCAAATGCTTTGCTAAAGTCTGTGTAAATTACATTGGTTTGATTCCCTTACGAAAGCCATCTATGACAAGAGCAAAGGTTTTGCAAATGAGGAGTAATTAATTTTTCAAATAATTTGGAATTGCCGATAATTTAGAGATGCCTCTGTTATTGGCAGCATCGGACTTTTTTCCTTTTTTATGTTCAGCAGGATCATCGTCTACCGACCTCAGTGAAGACTTCGTCTTTTTCGGTTTTTGGGTAAGGATATTGACCTCTCGGTTAGTCTCCGTCTATCACAACCTGGAACGTCAAAAAACTCACACTCACATTTGTGGCGGGGGGCTGGCACGGGGTCGATATTCGAGTCTGTTCAATACACAATATGCTCGAACTATAAGAACTATTACCAAGGCGAGCTGTTTACACCTTATTTTTACTTTTGAATTTTTATTAACAAGTGTATGTTAATTAAGATATTTGCCGCTCCTCGCTGCTTATTTTCTTATCTATTTTCGTTGGGACCGCTTGTGCTAACGTGAAATGGCAAAGAAAATGTTAGCTGCAGCAATAGTCATAATGGGGAGAATTCATGTATTCCCACTTGCCAGTGCCCCGTGATTACTCTGATAGTCATGCTCATCACGGCCCGTAACAGTCATCATCTCACCCAATGTCCATCTACACGAAGGGTTGTCGGGGCTTCGGTTATAGTGTTCGGGGGAACATGTGTAATGTGTGGGTGCTAGTTGTTGTTTAAACAGAACCAAGTTGCACGATCTCCTACAAGGTCCAGAGGATATACCTTAGGGACGTATGGATGGGAGTGTAGGGCGTGCGCTTCTTGTGGTCTTAGACTAAGCTCGACGGATGGGGGTGGTTCTTTTCGCGTATCCATACAAAACATCATTAAAATAATTTAAGTGCACTAGCTAGAAAATACATAAAGAAACCCGGATGATTTACTACATAGTCAAATCCAAAAACAAAGAAACAAATTCTCAAAAATTTACTCAGATTCAGATAACCACAAAGTTATTTCATACTTCAATTAAATTTCAAATCTTTCTCTTAAACATTCAAAAATGGTGAGATGCGAGGAAAGTTTTCTTTCCTCCATAATAACATAAATTATTTCATAATATGGAGTTTTCAAAAACTCCATAATAACATAAATAAAATAATAAACTGAAAAGCTTGGTAATAATTAAGCAGGCCAATGTTTATAAAAGTACACTGCTAAAAGATACGACCGTAAACATAGTTCGGCGGAGTTTTCTCTCCGTGTAGCGAAAACAAGGTGTCACTCATATCACCGGGAAAATTCACTGCAGTCGCCTGTCGACTCCAAAATTTTATTAAAATGGAATGGTTCCATCGGAATTAGTCCCGTTCGAATCTCGGCGCTCTGCATTCCTTAGATCCTTAATTGATCTAGCCGATTGCATAATCTAGTACTAGCCAATTAAATAATCTATAACTAGCGAATTTTATAATTTAGTATAAGCCGCACTGGCACGTGGCACTGGTGAAAATAATTCTTTAAAGAAAATTGCACTGCACTAAATACAAAACATACCTGGCATAAAAATAACTAAAATCACTATTTCGCAGCTTCCCGCTAATTCTGCTGAGATTTTATAAATTCTTCCCTTGTTATAATTTGGTATTAGAACGAGTTTACTTTTTATAATTTAGGCTCTAATTTGCAGCCTTATCTCTTAAACGACTGCAAGCTTATGGCTAAGCTTCACTATCCAAATCTAGCCCTAACTAGGCTAGAATAAAAAGCTCTAAAAAGTTTCCACATAGCTGATGCAGCACTATTATCTCGATCTGCAAAAACCAATAGATAAGAATCGCGTGATATTTTTCATCAATTATCCAAGGTGACCGGAGAATATAGATACAACACCTTAAGCTTTTAAAAGATCTTGCTCTCTGTGTATTTTCTGTGATATGAATACCCTGTTGGAAATTCACACACTACACATGTTGAAAACCCCCGTTTTAAAAGGCTAGGAATACGCCATAAAAGAGAGGGATTTTCAGTTCTAGAGACAAGCGCATAAAAGGCAGTTTTTGGATGGATTTTTTATATGTAGTCAGAGAGGCCTTGTAAACAGTCCAGCGATGTTTCGGCCTTCGCACTGTTCAGAAGGCTTGCCGATTGGAGGGAAGCCAGCTCTGGCGACCACCACTGCGAGCGCGCTATTGCAGGTTTTGGTAAATTGTTTTAGGAACACTGGAAAGTCGCCTGTTGCAGAGGAATAGATTTGACCTAACATACCTGGAGACCTAACTGACCTAACTGTAAAGTTACAAAGATACTCACCTTGGTCTTTCGTGCTTGAGCTGGCCCACTGGGTGCGGTGAGAGTTGGGGTCACATCTTATTAGGAGGCATATGTTCAGTTTCTGCTAGTTTTGCTACAAACTCGTCTTGAAGTTCTGGGCTTCCATAGGCCATGTATGCCGACAAAAATGTGTTTTTGTACTTTTTTTGCGAAAATGCAAGCTCTAGTTTCTGTCTCGGCGACCGAAGCTTATAGCGCCGAAGTCAAATCTGTTCACCTTTATGATGACCGAACTTAAACCGAAGTTTCGCTCCCCGTGAGAAGCCTCTGTGGAAGGTATCGATTCCTTGTTTATTTAACAACACTTGGTTGGTTGGTCCCTCCATCTAGAGTTCCACCTTTGCCACTCGTCCGTTGAGGGATGGTATGAATTTCATCTCTGGAGCGTGATGAGAATCTGGGCCGATTCCGTTTGGCACCCTAGACTTCGCCAAGCCCAGTGAACGGGGTGGCCGTACTTGATTTAATAGGCGATCGAAGTTCCAGAAAGTTTAAAGTTTTAAGTTTGTCCAATTTTAAGTCGTACCCTCACAAGGATATTGTTTTTAAGAGTGGTACTATGTTGCTTACTTTAAGTTTGGGTAGTCTTTGCATGACTGGATCTGGTAATTTTTGTATCATTCGATAGCTGATGCGGTCTCTGCCTGGTGTTATCCCTTTGAGTTGTTTAATGGTGCTTCTCAGTTCAATCATTGAAATATCACATTCTTATGGTCGAGTGAAAGGATGTTTCATGGGTAAAAAGATAGTTGAGGTGTTCTTTATTATTCAGAGAGAAATTTGACCAGTGTTCACATAGCGCTTTTGAAATGTCTTGTTTGTTTGTATACATTTCAAATATGTTTGACGGGTTAGCAAGGCAGTGAATTTGAATGTGGGTTTTGAGACCTGAGATGTATTAGTTTTTTTTCCATATTATTGGGAAGGGCCAAATTTCATAAGGATCGGCCGACTATATTCTATAGTTGCCATCGGACTGAACAATCGGAAATGGCATTTGGTAAAAATACAAACTTTGGTGTTCTTGAAAATAGAAGTTTGGGACGTTTTTTTTATTTTTTATCGTAATGAAATGGTTATATTATGATATTCTCATAAGGATCGGCAAACTGTTTCCGATTTCTGAGACATATATCCGGTTTTAACTTCAAGGGTCCGAAGTTAGTTTTCCTTTCTTGTTATTTCTCGTTTTAGTTGTGCATTAGATTTTTTAAATTGAATGTATTGGTCGTGCTAATATTTTGGCACATGATCTACAGGCTATTTTTTTTATTGTTATTTAGTGTTCTCAGATAGTTGTCGACCCAAGGAACTTGTTTGGATATTGTTTGTTGATATTGCGGGATTGGTAGGTGTGCCATGTGTCGCATTATGGAGCAGAGATTGGCTGTTTCTTGGTTTATATACGAGCTGGGTGGTCTGCCATCAGAAGGTTGCTTGGTTAAGGCTTGGTATCCATTAATATGAAGTTGTAAAATTTTAAAGCATGGGAACAAAGAAGATTTTTGCTTAAAACTATCTTGATTTGTTAGTTTTTAATAGTTATAAATATAATTCTTCATCGGTACTCATGAGCTCAAGTGTTTTCTTTGTACCTTTTTTCTCAGTTTCCGTTTTTGAATTGTTTTTTCTTTTGATTTCAGGGAATAACTAGTTGATTTGGCTTAGCTGAGTATATTTTTGAAAAAATCGATAGCTTATTTTTTTATTAATACTCAAAATTTGGTAAAAAATATATTCAATTTTATATTTACATTATTGTATATTATTTTTTTATTTATTTATTCTGTGTGCTTTATTTCTTAAAAATTTATAAATTTCATTAAAGCTAATGTTACAAATTTTATTTTTACAGAGTTATAGCATATGCTTTTCAACTGAAATATATTATAATATTTTATTCGTTTAGTTATTTATAACATATAATTATTTCAAGGAAAAATTTGATTAAAAACCTTGATCTGACACTTAATTACTAATTTTACTACTTTTACTGACTAAGAGAGTTTATTGTGAAATATATTGTTGTACCGTTTGGACTCCAGACATTTCATGCACGTAGTTAGTGCTTGTGTAATATGATAGATTAAGTAATAGTTTTAGAAGTTTATTACGGCACGTTTGTATTTTTTTAATATGTGTTTGTGCACATTTTCCCCAAAGGGAGTGTCCATACAACAAGGCTGGCCTGAATATTACCTTATAAATTATTAACTTGTTTTCAATTGATAATTTAGATTTTCTATTGATTATAGGGTATAATATTCGTATTGTTTGGTTTATTTTATCTATTGTGACCCCAACATGTGTACTAAAAGTGAGTTTTTTTTATCAAAATGTATTTGGTAAATCATTTGGTAAATAACAAGATTTTCTTCTTTTCGTAAAAAAAACGGCTTGTGTCTTATTAGGATTAATTTTGATCCTCCATTTGTGGTAATATTCTTCTAGTTTGTAGAGATCATTTTGAATGATGTTTTTCATATAATACGCCAGAAGTGTAAATAGCTTCATAATCAGCAAATAATGATAACTTACAATTTGTCATCTGGGGAATGTCATGCGTGTATATAATAAACAACACTGGTCTTAATACCGATCCCTGAGGTACCCCAGCTTGTATAGAGCGTTGAGTGGACTTCTCTCCATTTAAGGATATATAAAAGCTTCTTTGTGTTATAAAGCTTTGCACAATTTTTATAAGGTATGTGGGAAATTCCATATTCTTTAACTTGTGCACCAAGCCATCGTGCCATACTGTGTCAAAAGCCGCTTCAATATCTAAAGTAACCAGTCCAACAGATTTTTTATTTTGCATATTTTCTTTTATGTAATTTGTGAGTTTTACGGAAGGAACTGTGCAGTTTAGTTTGGTCCTGAATCCGTATTTTATGGAAGGCAGTATTTCATGTGTATCTAAATAACTAACTATTCGAGCTTTGGTTATCTTTTCAAATATTTTGGATATGCTACACAATAAGCTAATCGGTCTGTAACTATCAGGTCTGCTGGCTAGGTTGCCTGGTTTAACAATCGGTATTATTTTGGCTGTTTTCCATGCATTTGGAAAATATCCAACGAAAAAACAATGATTAAAGATTTGTGCTAGAAAGCTAATGGCATAAACAGGGAGGTTTTTTAAGCAGATATTTGAAATACCATCATCTCCAGGTGATTTACGTGTTACTAGTGCTTTGATTATGCTGGCAATTTCAGAGTTTGTAGTTTTTAATACTTGAGAGGTATTAATATCATAATTTGCAATTGACTGAATAGAATATTGAACTAGGTTAACAGTTTCTGGATTTGAGAAGGAAGTGGTTAATTTATGTTTCTGTTCAAAAATGTCTGCGAGTACGTTTGCTTTTTCAGTTCCAGTCTCATAGCTTGAGTGGCTAAGGCAGAGACAGGGTATAAATTCTTTTCTCTTTTTTAAAGCTTTTGTTATCTTCCAAAAGGGCTTACTACATTTTCCTATCTGTTGCAGTTTACTGTTCCACTCTGTGTTATTATGAGCAAATAACTTTTGTTTAATAACATAGTTAAAATGATCACATCTAGCTTTAAGTATCGGCTGTCTTGACCTAATCCATTGTCTTTGAATTGTGTTTCTAATTTTAAATAACTCGCGTATATGAGGTATCTTGCAATTTGTAAATGTTTGTGTTTTATGGGGAACTGCTTTACGAAAACCATCGTTGACAATATTTGTGAACGAGTTGACCAGGAAGTCAATGTCTGAGGTATCTTGTAATTTGTAAATGTTTGTCTTTTATGGGGAACTGCTTCACGAAAACCATCGTTGACAATATTTGTGAACGAGTTGACCAGGAAGTCAATGTCTGAGATCGAACAACAAGATTTATATTTACTTATTCCTATATCTAGCAATCTGTCATTGATAAATTCCTTAAACTTAGTCCAGTTTGCTTTACTAATTGGTGTTTACTGGTGTTTCTCATTTTGTAAGAAATTTATTGAATATTTTAAGATTATAGGCAAGTGATCAGAGGATAGGTTCTTTAAGACTGTTGGATTTGAAACTGATTTTGATTTGGAGTTTTGGTAATGCAAAGATCTATTGTGGATGCCTTAGCCTTATGACATCTAGGAATATAAGTTGGATGGAAGGGAAAAAGCACGTTAAATTTGCCTAAATCTGATATTATATTTCATTTAAAATGTTACCCCAGCAATTTGCTCGGTCGCAGTTCCATGTTCTATGACATGAGTTATAATCACCACAGGCGATAAAATTCCCCTGCAATTTGGAAATTTTTAGTAAGTCTGATCTATATTTTGTCTTTAAATGATTTCGGTCTCCAGCTACATTACATGAAGCAGTCAGACATTTTGCTATGTAACCAGAAAAGTATATGGCATAAAGTTTTAGATTGTTATTGTTAGGGGCTGTTTTGATTTTAATTCCCACATTGTCAATTAGGTGCGTTTTTAAATTGGTAATTTGCTCGTGTTCTATTTTATTGCTAACGACAATGGCAACCCCGCCACCTCTATTTTCTTTTCTGTCTCGTCTATACACAGTATAGTTTGGTATGTTAAATCTGTCGGTTTGAGTAAGCCATGTTTCATTGTAGCTACATGGATATTTTTATCTTGTAAAAACTTAATAAATTCTACACGCTTATGCTTTATAGAGAGGGCGTTCCATAATATTTAAAGTATCAGGAGAGTTACTTGTTTGGATACACATATTTAATGGCTAAATTTGATATAACTTGGAATTGTTCTCCTTTATTGGAGCATGTGCTGAGATTATTTATTAAGTCTATTAATAAAGAGTTTACTTCTTCTGGCGTAAAGAGGCCAGTTTCAGTTGCATTTGGTAAAGTTGCCTTGCCTTTGAGCGCATCTCTATAACTGCCGAAGGTGTGTTGAGAGAATCCTATATTATTATTTGTTGAAGAGAGCTGACTTCGAAGTTTTGGATTTAAGAGAGAATTGCGATTACTCCGTATTGGAGTTTCTGGTTCAATATTGGTTTTTCTTATGCGCTTCGCCAAACGCTTGGAGATCAAATTGAGATAAGACAAACGGCATGGGAAGGTCTTATCAGTGGATGGATGATTGCCCTTACAGGTGGCACATTTATTGTTACTTGGGTTCTCACAAGAAACCGTAGGGTGAGGTCCGGCACAGTGGGCACAAGAAGTTTTAACTGAACAATTATTTGAACCGTGACCAAATAATTGACAGTTGTAACATTGTGTTATTTTGTTGTCAATTTTGACTTTATAGTCCCATCGTACTTTCATGTGATTGATGTACATGTAATTGTTTCGTAGTTCTTTTACTGTGATGCTTTTGTTTATAAAATAAACAATGTACAGTAGAAGATCATAGTCATATTTGGTCTTTTTTTCAACAATTTTTACGTTTGTGCATTTCAAGCCTAGTTCAGTAAGCATGGACATAACGGTTTTTGCTGGGAGTCTATCCATTCCAGACAGAACAGCTTTATATGGTTTAGTTGTTTTAGTGTCGTATGTATAGAACTTCCAATTAAGTTCCTTAAGCTTTGCTGTGGCCAGCTCGAAGTGATCCATTGTTTCCAGGAATATTTTATAACCAATAGAGATATTTTTTATGTAATATTTTTCAATTTTTAGCTTGGACATGATGTCATGAACTTGATTTGGGTTTTGTTTAATTACGGTAATGGGAGGTGGTTTGATATTCACTTGATCTATTGTATCAGTTTCAATAGCATCAATGTTATCGTCTTCTATGGTTTGAAGAGGGCGATAATAATTCATATGTTGATTTTGATTGGGGTTTTCCCCTTGGATATTTTTTTTTCTTTGTTTTGTCATTTTGGTTTCGGCAAATGCTAACGCATCGCCAGTCAACAGTTTGCGGCGCTTAATAATAAATGAGGTAACTTTAATAGCTGATAAGAAGTTCGCGGCGAATTTCTATGCGTATGGTAGATAGTAAACGATTTCCGAGCTCGTTAAAGACAACCTCACACGACAAGAGCTTATCAAGGACAATTATTGTATATTAATATCTCGCAATTAAGTGGTTATAAAAAAAAAAAAAATTTTTTTTCCCCAATAATTTAGCATTTCAAGATCATGCAAAGCGAGGCAAAAAGATATTCTTAAATTGTTTGCCAATTTATTAAAAATGTGTAAAAATTAAACAAAATATTCGGGTGCGATACTAGAAAAGGACCATCAGAGACACTAACTGGGAGACGAATCAGCGATTTCGATTCCTCATTAAATTTATAGATATCTGTTTTCACAAAGCTTTCTTGATGTAACTGGAGGTCCCCCATAATTGTTTGTAAGGTAAGGTCCTAAGGTAAATTTTTCCACTGCTTGAATTTGTGTTAGGAGGTCTATCCTAATAAGACCGTGGAAAAATTCGTAAAAGTGGATCAGTAGGAGTTAGAATTCGTCTTTTGAAGGCGGTTTTTATGGGGATTGGTGATTTAAGCTGAATTTGAAGATTCTGTGGAATGAGAATTGAATCGATAAATGATGTCGAAGATCCCGTGTCAATAAGAAACTTAAATGGTTTTTTATTTCCTGGAAGGTTCAATAATATGTAATATGTATTAATCATAATAATAATATTTAATAAAGATTTAATGTATCCTGTCTGGATGTTGAGGAACTGTTTCGTAAAAAAAGTTCCTCATCAATGTTGGGAAGCTTTTTCGCTTCCAGGTTCTGCAACGTAGCTTCCGCTTTATTTTAATATTTGTTTGTTCTACCAGAATCGGGATTGGGTTATGAAGTCGGAACCGACCTTTGGTTGGGTCTTTTTCAGTTGTACTGACTAGAACGATTGTCCCCAAACCTCTGGTACTGGTTTCTTGGTCTATAGTTTGGGTTGTAAGTAAGTCGATTGTCATGTCTGGTCTGCTTGTCTAGAGATTGATAATTATCAACCGATTCGTTGGTTGTATATATTGGATTGTAAGAGGTCCCTTGGACAGTTGATTTAATGTCCGCCACTAGATCAAATATGACTTTTAAAGGAAGTCTCCTTGAGGTTAGGCCGTTTAACTCCGTGAGGAGCAACTCTTTGTCTCTCTTATCTAAGCAATGCATAATCAGGGCTTATTTAATGTCATCTCAGTTTAAACCTACTTCTGACGATGTGAGATCGTCGTTGGCCGGCCTATAATCTTGTTTCTGACTGATCATAGTAAAACTACGCCGTAGTGTGTCTGATCTGTTCCCCGAATCAACATTAGAACACCTTCTATGTTAGTGATGAACTCGTGGAGTCTCATCGACTCTGAATTTAATTCTGGGAGGAACCTTTGCATCGGGGATGCGTAGGGATTCGAAAACGTCGTCCGGGTTTGCGACCAGAAGTTGCGACCTACCGTTTTGAGACCGGGTTAGAAGTCGATAAATTCATGCTATTTGCTGTTTCGTGTTGTGTTAACGGTAAAAGTCCGTGTTTCTGCGGGTATTCCCTAACGTCTAGTAGGCTTGAACTACTCCTGGTCTTTGGCCTAGAGGATTTTTTTCAACTTATTGGTTCGATCGTGTACTTTTAAATGGCTTTGTTATCCCTACTTTAGAAAAAATAATGTGCCTGTATATATTATATTCTCTTTTCATTAATTTTTGTTATACCCTTGCAAGTATTGGTCAAAAATGTGCAACGAAGTAAAGGACACATCTACGACCCTATAATATTCTTGATCAGGATCACCTCCTAAATTGATATGAGCATGTCCGTCTGTCTGTCCGTCTGTCTGTTTCTAAGCTAACTAGTCTATCAGTTTCAAATCTATCAACTTGAAACTTTGCACGCACCCCTTCTTTCCTTTGTACGCAGTATATAAGTCGGAACGGCCAGGATCGGCAGACTACATCCTATAGCTGCCATATAACTGATCGATCAGAAATAATATAACGTTGGTGTTTTTTAAATATAAGAGTTCAGATTTTACGTAAAAGCTATTTTTGGCAAAACAAGAAAGCAAAGCTAACTTCGGGCGGAGCCGAAGTTGATATACCCTTGCAGTTAAAACCGGATATATATCGCAAACATCGGATATAGTTCGAACTAGTCCCTCAGTTTTAAAGCTATCGACTTGAAACTTTGCACGCACCCTTCTTTCCTTTGCACGCAGTATATAAGTCGGAACGGCCCGGATCGGCCGACTATATCCTATAGCTGCCATATAACTGATTGATCGGAAATGGTATAACTTTGGTGTTTTTAGAGTTAGAGAGTTCAAAATTGACATGAAAGCTATTTTTGGCAAAACATTACATGCCAAATTTCATTAGGATCGGCCGACTATATCCTATAGCTGCCATATAACTGAACGATAGGAAATGACCCAACTTTCGTGTTTTTGATGATAGAAAGCTGGCACTTGGTACACATTCTATTTTTGGTCAGTTAATCCGATCTACCAAATTTCATAACGATCGGTTGACTATATCTTATAGCTGACATATAACTGAATGATCGGAAATGGTATTTGGTAGAAATATCAACTTTCGTATTTTTGAAGATAGAAGCTTGGGACTTTTTTTTAGATTTTTTATTGTAATTAATTGGTTTTATTATGATGTAATCATAAGGATCGGCCAACTATATCCGATGTTTGCGATATATATCCGGTTTTAACTGCAAGGGTATATCAACTTCGGGCGGAGCCGAAGCTTTGCTTTCTTGTTCAGATTTTGTATTGTAATAAATTGGTTATATTACGATAGTATCATAATGATCGGTCTATCAATATATCAACTACGGCTCCGCCCGAAGTTAGCTTTCCTTTTTTTTTATTTTTATTTATCTACAGCACCAGTTACACTATATGTACCTATTTATGTATCTTAAAATTTTATTCACTGCACTTCAGACTTACTAGGATATGTAGATTCATCACTCATCAACCTCAGTTCATTGGGCGTTTAAAGAGATTCCGACGCGGTATTACGGCGCGTATACCCGCTAGCTGTTCTGGGCTTTTTATTTTCTAGGATGTCCCCTCAAGGAGATTCTGGAAATTCTCAAGTTCTACTACGTGCTCTTTGCTTTATTTGGAGATGACCCTTCAGGAAACATCCTTCAGAAATTACCCTTCAGGATTTTTTGTATCCGAAATCTGTGACCCGTGCAGTAGCTCTAAGCTAGGCATCCTCGACAAACTCTGCTAACCGAATTTCGAATAAATATGTATGCTCTGGTTTTTTACCTGACACAGTATTCGCACTGCGTCAGGACACTCGCAGGTCTAGTCTTGGCATTGAAGAAAAGATTTGTGTGTTGTCGGCTAACTTGAAAACTATGCGTAATAGATATGCCACCACTTCCACCAGTGCCAGCACCGTGGTGGCATATCTAATGTATGCTCCTGTAATGGTACATCCATTAACTTCAAATATGTCAAATTCCTAGTGTGGACCGTAGTGATAATGCAGCTACGGACTCTAATAAGAGCCAAGAAGTTATATTCCAAAATATATCGGTTATGAGGACCAAATGCCGTATGATATTCCTCAATTATTCAACCAGCGGTTTTGATGTTATCATATTTGAGAAAACATGGCTCAATAATAACTCCTCTGATTTATTTGATCTCAACAATAACTCCTCTGATTTATTTGATCTCAACTTATAGTAAGTAGTTTGAAAAGACCGATACGCATTTATTATCCAGTGTGTGCTAGGACGTGGTCATCATCCCTATCCGTCGATCCCTTTAGACCAGTGGTCGGCACCCCAATACATTGATATGATTTTACCGCATTAGTGTTAGTAACGAATAGCAGAAAGTAGGCTGTGAGCATGACGTTTCACACATTTATACTGTGTGTGTGTGGCAGAGCTCGGGCAGAGAAATTTCCTATGCCCCCGAGATAGGGCCGTGCCGACCTCTGCTTTAGACTAAATCACATCGCCTTTTGGTTGCTGACCCTCTACTGGATCAGCTTTACGTTTCAGCCCATGGCCCCTTCGACTTCATTGCAGAGGGTCCCAAGAAATGAAAAACATCGCCAATGTATGTGCTAGAATTGAGAACCCTAGAGATTTGATGGTAGCTGGCGATTTTAGCTTAAACTCTATCGTCTGGTTTCGGGGCCTAGAGTAACTCCAAGCCTTCTTCCATATTTAATAGTTATTAAGAAGCTGACTCTGATTTTGCTTATTACTTTTCCTCTAACCCTTAGCCGAAGGATTCTTGGAATATAAATAAACCTTTTAATAACATTGAGTCTTTTTTCAATTTGCGAATTCTTAACATATTAGACTGTTAAAGGTCTAGTTAAAGCCCCAGGTAATTTAAATAAGTCACACACTTTTGACTTTGATGGTATCTCCCAATTCTTTTTTAAAACGAGTGTCGCTCACTTTTCTACCACCCTTCAACTGCTATTTTCATTGTCGCTCTGGTAGATTCATTTATCGATTAAAAATTACTTCAATCACGGCTATTCACAAAGGTGGCATTATATATAATTGTTGCAGCCCAGGATTTTTAATGTAAGAAATTAAGTGTCTATAGCAAGCTTTTATGATGATTTAGAATTTATTAAAACAAAATTGTGAAGCTAACTGCTACCATCCGTCGTCTCGTGGTGGCGCTTATATATTTAGTTGTAGTTGTAGTGTAGACGCTAACATTCCTGCGCGAGTAATTATGGGGATGTACCTTGACCAATCGTTTCCAGAAAAGATCAGCTACCTCATTGGCCTGGTGCCATCGTTGCCTGGCATCCGATTCCGATTGGCTTGTATCCATCTGCAGACCCGAGCAATAAATCGTCATCTTTTGATTCCAAGGATATGAATGTTAGGGGACGAGTTGATCACGTATTCGGCATTGGTGAAGGCATTTTTTAAACTTTCATCGTTAAAGCTGTAATGAGGAGAGATGCTTTTTAGTATAATTTGTATCGACCTTATGAAACGTTCCCTAGCTCCTCCCATGTGTTTTTCATTGTGTCGGCCCACATTCACGGCAACAGGACCAAAGAATTCCACTCCAGTATACTTGAACTGTTTTTAAAAACTGGCGATCCTGGCTACTGGCAATAGTGCCATCTGCGGTGCAATTGGAGATGTTTTCACATTTCTGGCAATGTTTTCTTACAGACTTATATACTCTTAACTGGGGTATAAAGCACTGACTCCTGATTATATTTATAGTTTCTTCATGCAGCAAATGGTGGTTTCTCTCGTGCTAGTGCTTGACGAGGAGATGTGTCACCGGGTGGCGTTTGGGTAGCACTATTTCGTCGTCATTCGGGTTTTTAGTTTGTGTACCGCTGTCGTCTTAATATATATTCAACACAATAAGCGCGCTAGTCCTTTGAATGTTGTTTTTTTAAAGAGAACCTAATTCGTCTTCAAAGCATCTCTTTCCGCTACTTTCTGCAGAAAGTTCTTTCCTTGAATTATTATTTCATCGGACAACGTTTTTAGGATGATTTCTCCTCGGTATTTCGATTTTAGGATTGTTGGATTGGATAAGGATTCACATACATGATAATCCAGCGCCACTATGGGGCGCTTGTTGTTTCAATAATCTCACCAATTCAATGAATTACAAAAGCGTGGAACTTTCGAGGATCCATTGTCAACCATGACAAGATGGTCTTGGAGTCTGTCCAAAAGCTGAATTCGCCAAAGTTCAAGTTTCGAATGAGTTGTGTTTCAGAAAGACTTCGGTCGAGCAGGAAGTCCAGTTTCGTATGTGTAAGGCGCCAGCTGAATTTATTTCTTTGACCGCCTTCGATACTTTGATGGCTTCCTCGTTGTCGTTCAGGCTTTCTATATAATCGTCGACATTATGATTTTGCGTGATGGCTTCGTAGACTCTCAGGTACTAAATATTGTAGTCCTCCGCATTTTTATCCCGGACGTAATGAGCTATACAAGGGGTCGAAAATATACTAAACGTCAATACTCGCATTACGTAAACCTCTGAACTTTGCGTTCCTTCGTTGATCCACAGAAAAAGCTGTGCATGGGTGTCATTTTCTTTTATTCTTATCTGGTGGAATATTTCTGCTATATCTCCGCAGACTGCTATCTTGCCGACTCAGAATGTCATCAAAACGTCAGACAGTGGATGTAAAAGATCCGGACCAGTAATCATGAAGTCGTTTAAGTAAGCGTCATGAGTTTAAGCTGCAGCACCCCAAATCAGTCGTTTGATTTGTTGGGGTTATGAGCTATGAAAATTGGAAGGTACCAGGTATGGTTGTGGTAAGAATCCTCATTTTCCGACAGCTCGACGGCGTAGCTTTTATTGTCCATTTGGTCCTGAATTTTCACTCGTAGATTTGGTTTTCTTTCAATTTTAGCCTTCAGGCAGTTGAGTCACTTAAGCGCGTTTGTAAAGCTCTCAAGAAGTACGTTGTTTTTACGTCGCCAAAGAAGGGCATTTCCGGATCCTTGTAAATCCCAGCCAGGGAACGGCTAGCTTCTAATTTTCTGTTCAGCATAATAGTCTGTTCAGCTGATCAGCACTGGTTAACTCCAAATTCTTAACTGTATGTTAACCCTCTCTTTCTTTCAAGCGAACGGTCGTGTTTTTTTTGTGCGCACTGCGTTTTTGACAAATATTGGTAAACCGGTGTTTACATACTTTGTGAATTAAATCTTGTGAATCTTAACAATCTTAAAGCCTAAACCGTATCGCTTCGCGAGTGCTGTGGTATATTTGGAGTCGAATTAATAATTTGTCTAAATTCTATTCCAAGCATAGCTCAGCTCTGCTTCTCCCCCGGCTTATCTATATTTCTGCATTTCTCTTTTGCACTCTTTCAAAGCTCCCGCTTCGGCTTCTTGTTTGGCACAGTGGTTCAAGGTATTGTGTTTTTTAACTTTTTAAATATTAATTTTTGTCTTATTAAATAAAAAAAAAAATAAAATAAATAAATAAAATGGAATTTAAACTGGTCTGTGCCATTAAGTCTTGCAACAAAACAATTTCCACATCCCAGCCTAGTATCCATTGCTGGTTATGTGAAAACGTCGTGCACGCCAAGTGTGCCGGTTTCACTGCATCAGTTTCGGATGCCATTTCCCGTAGGTCTGGGATACATTATTGTTGTGAAAATTGTCGTGCTGTGCAAGGCGGAATGAGGTCGTTCATGAGACAGACCAAAAATGGATTTAAAGAGCTGATCACTGGTTTTCGTAAAATCAATGACCAGCTCTGTGCGCTTGACACTCAATTTAGTGGCCTTCAGCTGCTAAATGAGTCCCCTAAGCGTAAGAAATCCGCTGTTTCTGATCCGCCTCAGCCTGCTCAGCCGACATTAATGCAGCCGCTTATATCTCTGGCCACCCCAAGGGCTAGAACTGAGAAAAATTCGTCAGAATTTCTCAGGGATAATGAGCAATTGTCCGATATGTCCGCCATGGCATCCCTTCAAGTGATGCCACAGGTCCTAGGGAACGAAACCCCCATTAGGGTCACCCAAAAGGGTATTCCACAGTCCGGACCACCGGCACCGACTGATGCTGCAGTTCTTGTACCTGCGACACCAAAACCCTTACAGGTGATTCCTCCATCGAAACATATATTTGTTTCTCGGCTTGCCCCTGATACTTCAGAGATTGATATCTCGGCTTATATCAAAGCCAAAACTAAAGCCGATATAAAGGTGGAGGACATACAAAAATTTAAATATAATTATACAAGGCGCACGTCTTTTTTCAAGATTCGTGTGCCCGCGCTGATGTTCAAGACGATTTGTTCTCCCATTTTTTGGCCAGAGAATCTTTTTGTCCAAGAACACCAGCCTAGTTCCGTAAAAAAAAAGTTAATAAACCAGTGGGAGTGAGACTTCCCAATATCGGAACCACTGACCAACCCTCCACCTCTTCTTTGGCCACTAACCCAAAAAACTAGTTTCCTCACTAACTCTTACCTATCAGAATACTAGGGGGCTACGTAGCAAACTCCCCAAGCTATATTCTGATAGTTCTTTCTTTGCATCCCATATAATAGCATTTACAGAAACTTGGTTAAGTCCGGAGATCTTTAGCTCCGAAGTTTTTCCAAGTAAGTACACCACTTTTAGACGGGATCGATCTCAGCGAAGAGGAGGTGGAGTCCTCATTTCGGTAGACTCTACTCTTGCTTCTGAAGAGGTGAAATCCCAAGAGTTTGGTGACATAGAATTTATTTGCGTTAAAATCACTATTTCCGTGAAAGCTTTATACATTAAATGTTCATATATACTTCCTATGTCTGAACCGCCCACATATTGGCAGCATTTGTCCGCTATTCGATACGTCTCTAATCTTATGACGGATCGTGACCAACTCGTAGCGGTAGGCGACTTTAATATCCCAGAATTAAAGTGGTCCAACGTCGATAACTCACCATCTTTGTCACTTATAACTTACCATGACTTCACCGCGGGCATGTTTGACATGTCCCTAGGTCAGATCAATCATGTTAGAAATTCGCTAGGTCGGCTCTTAGACTTATGTTTTGTATCTGATCCGGATGGTACCGCTCTCTCCAGAGCTTTTCCCCTTTCAACCCCAGAGGATCCATATCACCCCACACTGGAGGTCTCAATCGAAACCACTCCTGGTATCGATCAGATGTCTCCGAGCGTGGTAAATAAGATTCGCTGTTTCCGTAAAGCTGATTTTCAGAAACTTAATAGCCTTATCGATACATTTAACTGGTCTGATATTCTGGCGTGCACTGATCTTAATGTCACTTTAGAAAAATTTTATTTTACTTTAAATACATTTTTTGACTCATGTGTGCCTTGGAAACATCCGTCCGCTTCAACAAATCCTCCTTGGTATACAAGGTGCCTCACTAACCTAAAAAATAAAAAAAAAAAAGCTTTTACTAAAATATAAAAAAACCTGCAGTAGTGTTGATTTCTCAAGATACCTACTAGCTTGGTCGAATTTTACCGTGCATAACGCTGAATGTTATAGGAATTATATTGACCGCTGCCGGATTCAATTTACTCAGGATCCAAAGCAGTTTTATAATTTTGTAAACACTGTTGTTTTTTTCTGAGAACAACTTATTATCTGGTCTTTTAAGGGTAAAACCCATTTATTCGCCAGGCCCCGACGGAGTACCAGGGTGTGTGCTAAAATACTGCGCCAGGGCTCTGTGCAAACCTCTTCTAAGACTTTTCAACTTATCTTTGGAAACCTCGATTTTTCCCCTTAAGTGGAAGGAATCATTTATAATTCCCCTACATAAAAAAGGGAAAAAGTCTGAGGCTGCCAACTACAGAGGCATCTCTAAGTTGTCGGCAATTCCAAAGTTATTTCAAAATTAATTACCCCTCATTTGCAACACCTTTGCTCTTCGATTATCACTCCTTGTCAGCATGGCTTTATTAAGCGTCGCTCCACCACCACAAACTTATTGGAGTTGACATCCTTTGTCATAGACGGCTTTTGTAAGGGATATCAAACCGATGTAATTTACACAGACTTCAGCAAAGCATTTGATTCAGTTAATCACTCACTCTTGTTGAGTAAACTGAATATGCTGGGTTTTCCTAAAGACCTCTTAACATGGATCTCCACCTACCTAAATGGAAGGACACAAAGAGTCTTATTTAAAAACATACAGTCCCGTCTGGTCCGTGCTACATCTGGCGTCCCTCAAGGAAGTCATCTTGGCCCGTTATTATTTACGCTTTTTATAAACGACTTGCCCCTGCTTTAACAAACTCTCTAGTTCTTATGTATGCAGATGATGTAAAGCTTTGTCTTCAGTACAAATCCATCTCTGCCCAATGCAGTCTTCAGTCTGACCTTAATAACTTTCAAAAATGGTGTTTAGTTAATGATCTAATACTTAATGAATCAAAATGCAAACATATGGCTTTTTATCGTTCTTGCCCTCTGCAAGCTACTTATTCTATTAATGGGATTGCCTTAGAAGCCCAGGTTAATGATCTCGGCATCCAATTAGACATCAAACTTAAATTTGCCGACCATATTTCCTTAATGGTTAATAAGGCTAAAGGAGTCCTTGGTTTTATCAAAAGGTGGTCAACAGAATTTAATGACCCCTATATAACCAAAACATTATTTATTTCCTTGGTCCGTCCTATACTGGAGTACGGTTCATGTGTCTGGAGTCCCCAATATGGAGTACATAAGGACCGCATAGAATCCGTACAAAAGAACTTTTTAATATTTGCACTTAGAGGTCTATACTGGGATGCAAATCTTCAGCTTCCATCCTACAGTAGTAGACTTTTACTTATAAACTTACCTAGCTTAACAAATCGTAGGACAATGCTCGGTGTAGTTTTTCTGCATAACCTTATTAACGGGGATGTAGATAGCCAGCATTTACTAACACGCTTAAATTTCAACATTCCTAATAGAAGGACTCGAAACTTTAGTCCTCTGTTCCTTAGCCGTTGTAGTTCGACATATGCACTGCACGACTCTTTTAGGGTATGATGTTCGAACTACTATGGTCTCTACTCTATTACATCTCTTTCCTGTCCCTCTAATTTAAAATATAGAATTTTAAATTTCCTTACTAACTCCTCTTAGCTTAACAAATTTCAAATAGCTTAATATGTACTAACAAATCGTTTCTCGAGCGCCCCTCGGTCGTCTGGGCCTCTAAGCTTTATGATGAATACAGGAATGCTAGCTGATGCTCTTATTGATGCACAAGCCATTTCCAAATTCTGAAAGACCGCGAAAATTAAAATGTATGTTGTTAAGCCAGTAGGCTCTGTTGTCTATTCTTAAGTTTTTTATGTTTTAATTTTTCCCTCCGTATTGTTTGATTTGTCCACTGCATGCATATCGGATTCAGACTACCTCAGATGTTTAACCTTTTGAAGAAATTTTCGTCTATGAGTGTGACCGATGAACATTGGAAATGCCAATGTGTCAATATAGGGGTTGGCAGTGTATATTTTTATCGGTACGATACGAAAATATTGTTCTCTTTCGGATGGATTAGTTTGGTGTTAAGATACGATGTTAGGATTTGCACGACCTTTGTGCAGCAGAGGATGGTGTCTTGATTCGCATCCCCCGATCTCGCACAGCTTAGTTGAGAAGCATCTGCGGCAATGGATCTGTAAGCATTTAAAGCAAAGCCTGTATTCTCGAACAATTTCCGGTTTCATTTCATAAGGTAGTTCTAGAATACCTCGCATTCCGTGATAGGATAGAGTGCACTGTTGCAGACGATGCAATGGGTAACTTATCTTTGCGAAGCGTTATACCATACGTTGGTGGAATGTATTCCGAGCTGCCTTGAGCTTCTATGCTATACTGGACATGGGTGTGAACGTTGCTGGACTTGGAGTATATTGATGGTGTGAATGACTGTGGATGCTGCTTCGACGATTGTATAGAGCCAGTCGCTGAATGCTTTGATCGATGCAGCGCTAGGGTTTTTCAGGTGCATAGTAATGTCTGTTTGTAATGGCTGGGCATCTTTTCTAGCAACTTTTTCAACAGCAAGAGGTTATTTAGGTTGTCATTTAGTTTGCATGCCTCCATAATAGCACAAAAATATCTTACCGCCAGGTCGTAATCGATGGGAGTGTCTAGTCGTTCCTTGTTTATAGAGGTTTTTCTCGCCTTTTTTAATTAATCTATCTAGTATCTGATCGGGGCATCCGAAGAACGTCTTCAGCGTGTTTATGACGTCAGAGACCATAGTCAGGAGTCGTAGCTAATTCTCGACATTGGAAAACCCAGTGACAGTCGTGCTGTTTTCGTAGGCACTGAGAAGCTCAGGCCAGTCATTCGGATTGGCATTGATGTCGGTAGATCAGGTGATAGTATTTGACGTGCTAACAGCTGGAGATTTGTAGGATGATGTTAGTAGAGCCGCTCTACTATGTTGAGCTAGTATATTGTATTTCTGTTCGATGTAGCTTTGATCGGCCTGTCGCTTTTCCTCGAGCATTTGTAGCATTATAGCATTATTTTATACTAAAATACGTTACAGTCTCGGTACAAGCCAACAAAAACGAGAAAAAGATTTTTTTAAGCTCGACAATTTTTATTAAATAAATATTAAATCATTAGCGTTCTATAGACACTTTTTGTCTTACATTTCAAATCGCTGCAACATTCAGTGAAAAATTTTACTGAAACCTACCGTATTGTAATCTTTTCGGTTTTTGCTGGGTATATATCAATTCATATATGAACGAACGAGTTCCGCTACATTACAACAAGACCACATACATACGTCGAAGGTACAGTATATATCTGCGTGAAGTCCCCGCTAAACGACAAACTACAGCTAAAAAACACATAAAACTTTCGCGTAATTAAGAAGCGTTGGTAAGAAGCACCATGATCGCTAAGCACCATGATATACCGTATGGGTGTATTGTGAAAATTGTATGAAGTGGTACCACTTTCGCTGGTGGCACCACTTTACCACAACACAGATGGCGCCGCTCAAGTAGCCGCTGCGCATTGCTCCGCTCGGCTAGACGAAAGCGCTTAGGCAGCCGTACTGTCAACTGGCGCCGTGAAGAAATATGACTTCTCCGCTACGTAAGAAGCAGATGCGCATGGTGCCGCTTTGCAGGACGCATCCAACATCGCCTAGATAGTTGCACGCTCATCCAGTGCCGTGAATAAACAAAACAAGCTACTGTCGATACCTTCACATGCTGAACGTGTCAGTGAAAATATTTTAGTATAAAATAATGCTATAATGCTACAAATGCTCGAGGAAAAGCGACAGGCCGATCAAAGCTACATCGAACCGAAATACAATTCGATACATTAAGCTCAAAAAATGTTACCTCGGTTCACCTTGCCCAAAACACATCGATTAATATTGGACAGTATAACTTTACCATCAAAGAAATGAAGGATCCTATGCATAAACTGAGCTATTATCATCAAAATCCGTCAAGTGAACAAGTACTGGGAGGTGCCACCACTATTTTTTTAGATGATGATCCTTTTACCAAATATATTGCAAAAACCGATTTGACTTATTCTTCGCTCAATGTGCAGCCAGAAAAAAGCTCTGTTAAAGTAGCAAATAAAATGAGTATTAAAATTAACGAACATTTTGTTAATGCCAATAAAAACGAAAGTATATTAAAAATAAATTCAACAAAATCAAATAACATAAAAGAAAATTATACATCATGCGATCACACCACATCGCAGGTATTTTTTACTCAAATGGCAAAGCTACTTTCTGATATGTCATCTCTAGCTGGGAATGATGTTATAAGAGATAATCCAATTGCCAATTTTGATATCATAGAGACTACTAAATATTACTGTATACAGGCTTCTCAGGTTCAGCAAACAACGGATTTAGTTGAAATGAATAATATAAGTAATATCCAAATTGAGCCTCACCGTAAATCAAAACCATTCGATGAAAATGAAACCACTTCCCTACAAACCGAATACTACGACTTTACCAACGAAAATGAGTATGAGGGAGAAGATGATGAATATGAAGTCCCCGATGACTTTGATTTCATTTATAAAACATTTTTTACCACTTATACATATTTGACAACATTTTTTGAAGGCTCCGAGAGCACTATTTCTAGCCATACAGAAATTATAACTAACTTAGTTTCTTCGAAATCTAGAACTGAAGAAGAATTTATGTCACAAATTTTTAGCACAGCTAAGGAAAATGAAGTTTTTGAAAATAAAAACGACCAATCAAATCCAAATATCTCACATGAAGTTTCTAAATATTCATTACCAAAAGACCTTGTAAATATACTTGCAAAGCACAACTCATCAAAAGATATTTCCGAAATCAAAAAAATAACTCAAGCGACCGAAAATCTTGATGATTGGAAATACACGAAAACTTTTTACACAACCTATACATATTATACGTCAATTTTTTCTGATAACAATACTGAGATCATGTCGCGGACAGATGTGATAACTAGTTATGTAACTTCGAAGCCTTTCAATAATCATACTTATATATTTACAGAACCAAATCACAGTAACAGTTTGTCGATAGCAGAAACAAATGAGATTACAACGTCTACAAATATAATTAAAAATGATGACATCTATGATATGACATCTATTTACAATATAAGCAATGATTTCTTAAATCAGGAAGATCAAGTTAGTTCGGAAAGCAATACTGAGGAGATAATACCATCTGCTACTTTACTTCTTCAAACCAGTTTTACCAGAAATACAATTCGATATCTGTTAAACTAAATATAATATAAACTTAATATAGGTGATCTTGAGTACTGCTACCATCCGTCGTTATGGCGCTAATATATTTAGTTGTAGTTGTAGTTTAGACGCTAAAACCAATATAACAAACTATCTAAAATAACCATCAAACTGTAAATTGAAAATTAAAATTTTTTATTCTAAATTTTATTCAAACCATCATGGTTTCTTGCCTGGGGGGTCCACCACAGCTGATTAAAGAATAAGCCTGCATAAAAGCCTTTGACGACGGATGTCTGATTTATGCCATTTACACAGACTTCTTCAAAGCTTTTGACAAAGGGTTTTACGCTGCCCTACTGGCGAAATTATACGAATTAGGAATTTTTTCCTCCATTGGTGCTGTCATGACACGTTCTTATTGGAGATACCATTAAAAATCTCTTTATCACCTTCTCTGGCCTTCAATAAGGAAGCATCTTGGGACCCCTCCTATTTATTATTTTCATCAATGACATCGATTCCTTCTTTCGTCATTCCTTCTACTTGTTGTTTTAGGATGACCTTAAAATGTATAGGGCCATTAGCTGCATTAGTGATAGTTACAGGTTACCTGTTACAGGAGAATAGTTTCCTTTTGGTGCACCTGCAATCTTCTTATATTAAACTTATCTAATTTTAAACCCTTCTGAAACCTCAGCCTTTCTACCAGAGCTGTTTTATTCTCCTCAATGTTTGCACTTTAGAGGATCAACGTACACAGGCAGTTTCAGGTAATATTGATTGCCCTTTTTTCATAGTTATTACTTATTAATTTAAATGTTCCTCAAAGAGGTTTTCGTACCTTTGTCCCCTTTCTGATCAAGTATCACAGGGACAATTATCTTTTAATTAAGGAAACTTTTTCATATTTTAACACTAGACCTCGCCTCGTCTCCTAGGCCTCCTTGGCCTAGCCTCCGAATTAAGTGGGCCTATGTTAGGGGTACTTTTAGAGGCTTGCTAATCATTTTAGCTTGCTATTTATATAGTATGCAAGTTGTTATTTATGGCGCAGTGATGTACGCTTGCAATATATAGCAAATATAAACGGATATATAAAGAAAATATCGATTAGAGTTTCTTTCATTTTTTTTAATTTTATGATTTTATTCCCATGCTTGCAGATCACCGTAATCCTGTGAACCCAACTAACATTATATCAAAAGGTGGAGCTGAAGGTAAGAAAATAGGCCTACAAATAACACTGGGAATAGATAACTTTTTGGGTGCTTACTGTTGCAAAAATTCACTTTTTTAGAATTGTATTTGGTTATAAAAGAAAAATTATATTTACGTATTACTTATTTAAAATATAATAATACAAAATAATATTGACTAATATGTATATTATATCGGAATAAATGTCCGAAATAAGTTCTAAAAATTAATTTATATGGATATAAAAATATAATCTTAAAAAACAGTTTTCTTTAATTCCATTACGTTTTCTTTATTTCTTTCTATGTACATAAAATATTTCACCCCCATTGGAATGTACATTCTGGAAAATTATTAAATTTAAATTTTTAAATTATGTAAATTATTATGTTTTTTAAATTAAATCTTAATTTGTTTTAACTACTTTTGGTGGTTGCCTAGATATAACAACT
The DNA here is from genome assembly GCA_018153235.1 of Drosophila malerkotliana malerkotliana. NCBI lineage: Eukaryota > Metazoa > Arthropoda > Insecta > Diptera > Drosophilidae > Drosophila > Drosophila malerkotliana. Next base: position 3,866,460 of record JAECXV010000202.1, on the reverse strand, counting down.
GTTATTTTGCTTAATAATGATTTAGGCCGCGTGGGTGATACCCACGGCAGATTTTTAAAGCTACGTCCTGAAGTTGGACTTTTAACATCAACTGCACGAACATTTATACAGAATGGAATAACAACTGAGTTTGCAACCAAGATTGTAGGTACTGAACTAAATAACGGAAGACTGTACGCACAATATCTCAAAAAACGATCAAGAGTTCTTTACAAAAACGACAATCCTTCTCCTGCTGTTTTAACAAGCTGGGTAGGAGAAAAAGCTTTCCAACAATCACCTCAATTTTTACAAAGTCACAATGATTTGTTTAATATGGATGCAAATGTTTGGCAGCATATTGACGATAATCTTGAAATTAAAAAAAATGACTTTATAGGAAATACCGATTTTGTCAACGTACAGAGCACAAAACTAACCGATCCTATACACCCAAGCGAAAAAGATGCAAATCGTCCTGTTTTTCTACCGGAAGAATATGGAAATAACCGCAAACGGCAATCAATTCATGTAAAGAAAGAAGAGTTGAATACATTTAAAAGTGTTCAGTCCTTATCCGTTGAAGATTTGGAAACATTTACTGTTAAAAATCATAATATAATTTTTAGTGAAGCTACTATCGCAAGCAATAATTCCAATCATGACATAAACTATTCGAAAAATCTTCATGAACGATATGGTAAAAACGTAAACAGTAATATTTTAGAACCGGAAGATGAAAGTATTTCAAAAATATACTTATCTACTGTAACCTACTACGGATTTGCAGAGTTTACTACTATGGTCGGCGACAGTGTCATCGTTTTTTTACCAAGTACTTTACAAGCTAATCAACATTTTGGACACGTAACTTCGATTAGAGGAGTTCCTACACTGGGATCTGAACTTGTCCAAACTCAAATTAGTCATGTCGTAAAGAATACCCAAATTTTGGTAAACAAAACCTCGGATTTAGAAAGAATGCACGAGAAATACATAGTTTCTTCCGAAAATGTTCCAATTTTTTCCAGTGTCTCTCCAAGCTTGGATCAAATGGTTGATGGAACAATCCTTTTAAAGAACTCAATAAATCAAAAAATAGATACTGAGATAACATTAAGCTCAAAAAATGTTACCTCGGTTCACCTTGCCCAAAACACATCGATTAATATTGGACAGTATAACTTTACCATCAAAGAAATGAAGGATCCTATGCATAAACTGAGCTATTATCATCAAAATCCGTCAAGTGAACAAGTACTGGGAGGTGCCACCACTATTTTTTTAGATGATGATCCTTTTACCAAATATATTGCAAAAACCGATTTGACTTATTCTTCGCTCAATGTGCAGCCAGAAAAAAGCTCTGTTAAAGTAGCAAATAAAATGAGTATTAAAATTAACGAACATTTTGTTAATGCCAATAAAAACGAAAGTATATTAAAAATAAATTCAACAAAATCAAATAACATAAAAGAAAATTATACATCATGCGATCACACCACATCGCAGGTATTTTTTACTCAAATGGCAAAGCTACTTTCTGATATGTCATCTCTAGCTGGGAATGATGTTATAAGAGATAATCCAATTGCCAATTTTGATATCATAGAGACTACTAAATATTACTGTATACAGGCTTCTCAGGTTCAGCAAACAACGGATTTAGTTGAAATGAATAATATAAGTAATATCCAAATTGAGCCTCACCGTAAATCAAAACCATTCGATGAAAATGAAACCACTTCCCTACAAACCGAATACTACGACTTTACCAACGAAAATGAGTATGAGGGAGAAGATGATGAATATGAAGTCCCCGATGACTTTGATTTCATTTATAAAACATTTTTTACCACTTATACATATTTGACAACATTTTTTGAAGGCTCCGAGAGCACTATTTCTAGCCATACAGAAATTATAACTAACTTAGTTTCTTCGAAATCTAGAACTGAAGAAGAATTTATGTCACAAATTTTTAGCACAGCTAAGGAAAATGAAGTTTTTGAAAATAAAAACGACCAATCAAATCCAAATATCTCACATGAAGTTTCTAAATATTCATTACCAAAAGACCTTGTAAATATACTTGCAAAGCACAACTCATCAAAAGATATTTCCGAAATCAAAAAAATAACTCAAGCGACCGAAAATCTTGATGATTGGAAATACACGAAAACTTTTTACACAACCTATACATATTATACGTCAATTTTTTCTGATAACAATACTGAGATCATGTCGCGGACAGATGTGATAACTAGTTATGTAACTTCGAAGCCTTTCAATAATCATACTTATATATTTACAGAACCAAATCACAGTAACAGTTTGTCGATAGCAGAAACAAATGAGATTACAACGTCTACAAATATAATTAAAAATGATGACATCTATGATATGACATCTATTTACAATATAAGCAATGATTTCTTAAATCAGGAAGATCAAGTTAGTTCGGAAAGCAATACTGAGGAGATAATACCATCTGCTACTTTACTTCTTCAAACCAGTTTTACCACTTTTACGTTCTACACAACAATGTATGTCGGCAATGACACAAATATTATTAGTCGCCTTGAGACTGTGACAAATATAGCGACCGGAATATTGCAACCATCAAAAACCCTTCAAGGTGAAAATGTCTTTCCGGTTACATATTTTACAACATTCACATATTGGACAAAGTTAGCCAAAGATGGTGAAATTTCAACAATAAGCAGAGAGGAAACTTTATCTAATATAGTCTCACCTACAAATATCTCACAAGAAACAGTATATACATCTTCATCTAAAATATCCAAAAATAAAAAAAATCAAGATTATGATATTACTACAAATATAACTGATGTTTTAAGCACTTTACACCATTCCTCAGATTTTGTAACTTACTACACAACTTATACGTATTATACCACTTCATATGAAGGAAATGAAACTTTTACCGATTCGCGTTTCGAGACTTCAACTAATGTTGTGACAAGTAATCAAGTGTCTTTATCTACACTTGAAACTGAATTTGCAGTTCCACAAAATATATATCCTTCAACCAAAAATTTGCAAGCACTAAGTACTTCTGAGAATCAATTAGTTTTGTTTGACTTTAAAAAAATAATTGATGCTGATGAAGTGAGTACTTTATATTTCACAACAGAAATTCTATCAAAAGTGAATGACGATGGATTTAGTATTGAGGTAACAAGCAGCACCTCAAGATTAAAAATTGACGAATCAAAAAAAAAATTTATATCTTCTACTTCTATAAATAATGGCCCCGATGAAACCTCATCAATATCTAGATTGCATAAAACTGGATTGCTTAGGATTATCGAAGGCAAACGAATCAAAAATAATACGACAACTGTGTACCAATCAAAGGTTATTGGAACGATTATTAGCAATAGATATGCGCAAGTCATTGAAAGTACATCTAGTTTTTTGTATGAAAGTACTTTTTCAGATAATTTTATATTCCCAACTAAAACAACAACAGCAATGGAATATTCTATTTCAACTAATGAAATAACAACATTATCCCAAAGCTCGAAAAATTATTCTGAAACTTTAATAGAAAATCTGAGTTCTCAAAACGATGAATACACGGATCCGCTACAAACATTGAAAAGAACTTTTGCTCCTGTAATACGACCCTTTGCTTCACGAAATAGACCAACTTTTGCCCCAAAACAAAAAAACCAAATCTCCATCAGCGCGACTATTATTACTAGATCCGATATAACTCCAACTATAACGGCAACACCTGCTTTAAAAATAGTTGGTAAATACAGCTCTTCCCGCCGCGGAGCCTTTCCTAGTGCGTTGAAAAGCCCGAACGACTCCAGTTTTCATCAATCTCATTCGACTAAACGATTTTTTGGTCGTCCATCAAAACTAACAACAGATCTGCATGGAATCTCTGAATCGAACACTGTATATTTTGCTTCAAGAAACAGATTCCCATCTTCCTTGCACGCAACTCAAAATTTAAGTATTAAGCGGCAAGATATTAATATTTCACATCGTCCAACTAAAACTGCTTTTCGGGGCTCATCAATATTATCCAATATTCGTATTAGGCCAAACAGCTCCCTTAGTAATGGGGGCTTACCAACACAAATCCTCGCCCATGACGACTTTTCTTTAGATAGTAGCATTGAAGAAGGTAACTCAACAGAAGTAAGTGAAGAATTGGAATCTACAAAACGCAATCAAAATCAATTACTGCGGCTTCGTCGACCTGTAAATAGACCAAGTGGATTTATTGCATCAACAAAAAATTTAGGAAATACGCCAGTAACTTCGTTTAGAAGGAATCCATTGTTAGCACGTTCGAAATTTTCAACCACAACTAGTACAACAACTACAACAGTCAAACCTTCGCCACGTAGTTTTCCCCGTCCTGTTGGTCTTCAAGCTAGATCAAGGTCTCAAAGTAATCTATTTCCTCCACGCGGACTTTTCCAGCCACAGCAGAAAGAAGAACACAACACAGATATAAAAAACGCTAACTTTTCCGAAAATAGTTTTGAATTAGATAGTGAACATGGATATGATAAAACCGAAAATAGTAGTGGTAAAAGGCATCGAAATAAACGGTCAATCAAAATTTTACGCTGCCATACCAGACGACGTCGTCAATCGGAGGCAAAATCTAGGAATCCATTTAGGTTTCGTCGTCAAAACTCCACGATATCTACCCCAAGGGAAGAGGGTAAGCAAGCCAACTATGAAGAGCTGGAAGAATCAAACCATTCTCTATCTAAAACAACTTCTCGTTTTGGATCCAGATTTCATTCTCCACGAGGAAATCAGATGCACTCTCAAGGTAATAGTTTCAACTCCACAATTGTTTTAACGCATAACACAATTAGACCAACTCGTCCATCTTCCAAGCGACATCAGTTTACCCTTAGAGAAAATGAAAATTCTTTTAAAAGCAATACACGATCAGGATCACAAAGCAATTTCCGTCGCCAATCAGGTAATGCTTCGACTAGGCGCCCAATTAGCTCCAACCAAAGTAGTAGCTCTACCAATAAAAGAATAAAAAGTTATAATAATTATAATAATAAGAATAATGGAGAATACGGACGATTACCTCATATGACACGTTCCAGAAATATTAACACTAATACGTCTAAGCGAGGAAGGGGTTCTGTCCGCAGTCGAACTAGGGGCGAGTATGTCTCCGACTTTAAAATTGATGAGCAGGAAGAGAAAATAATCACAGTTACACATTTTATACCATCTGAAGTAACTGTACCTTTCATAAATGGCTATACAACAGATTATAAAAATATTATAACTGCTAAAACCAGTACAGAACTTGTGGGCCCGAATCAATACACCAATGTTGTCGGTAATAACGGATTGACTTCTTTATACCTTAAAAGGGAGGAGTCTAAGATAAATGATGCCGGGTTTACAGAGCATACCAAATACCTTTTGCATGAATCAATCACAAGTACTGTAACATTTACACCCACTACTATACGCGGTCGAAAGACATCGTTTTCACACATTCTTCCATCGACAGGATACTCTGTAGAATATCTTGTATCTACAATACAGCCCCAAATTTCAGCCAATGCACCACTAGCGAATATATTACTATCGCAGTTACTTTTAGGAAATTTAAATTTGCCAGCTCATCATTTAAATGGTCAGCAACAAAATTTCATATCACCAGTAGTTACATCTTCTGCTGAACCTATTACTGAATATCGAACTCATACATCAACATATTTAACTACGATTTTTGATGGAAAGTCCACTATATTACCAATAACGTTTCAGGGTAAAAAAATTCTGACCACTGTATATGATACGACTGCACAAACTATAACAGCTACCGAATATAGTGTAGATACAATCGTAAACACTCCATCAATGTTTGAAAACATACAGTCTAATGGACCAGCAGCAGTAAACAGCTTGTTGCTACAACAGTTGTTGCTCCAACAACAACAGGAGCCGTTATCCTTACCTCCAATACTTTTAAAAACTGAAACACCTCAAATAACACAAAGTGAAAACTTTCAGGACTTGGAAGTAACCCGTTCAAATGTCAGATTCATCGATGACGTCGACTATATAGATATACCATCAAATAAAAATACAATGCCAATGTCTAAAAATTCTCGCAAAAAAGAAAAAAAGGGTAGTCATGGTCGCAAGCGAAGTAGACATAATGAATTAGTAATGAATTCACAGGATGCAAGTGTAATAACCCTCTACGTATCAGGGCGAAGACCTGGTGAATTTAGTACTGTGTTATCTACTGTACAGAATACTTACGATCGTTCTGCTTCCTTACAAAAGAGGCACATTCAAACAACTATTGCTTCAAAAGACTTAAAAAAAAACCAAGATGCTAAAGAATTAAAGTTTTTAATGAATACCTTACCATGCTCAATAAGAGGTAGTACAACTTCGTTGGAGGATACTGTGGGTGATGTAAGCATTTGGTTAGAAACATCGAGCAAGAAATTAAAATTGTTTTCAATGGAAACAGAATTAGCGACAATAAACAGTACTCGTACATACATATTAAATATTTAAAAAATATATCAAAAAAACATTTTACGTTTAGGCATTTTTTTAAATCATTTTTTAAATTTTGGTTAACTAGATTCCTCACGAATGGAAGGATCACTAGTCAATAGCTATCAAAGCTTCAAGAAATTCTTTCAATTAAGGTGTGAAAAAAAAGTGTGCAAGAAAATTGAAATTTTTTCTCTTTATACTTGTATATATATATACAAGAATATATAAATATATTATATTAAAATTGTATTGTTAATTGTTATGTTTTAAGTGTGTCTTTTATAACATATGATTGAAATTATGAATTACAATACGATTAAATCCAATAAAAATGTTTTGTTTAGCAACTAGTTTTGATAATAAATTTGCAGTTTTATAATTGGAAAATAAAAAAACTATTTACAAAAATGAACTAATATGTTTTACTTAATGTGCAAAAAAACTATGTAAAACTATAAGATAGTATAAATATATTTTCCATATGGTAATAATAATATGTTTTCCAATGGATTTTATAGTTTTATAAAATAGTAGTGTCGGGTCAAGCAGCTAGTTGCTAGTTCAAATTATTAATTGATTAAGTAGGCATTGTTGGTCGCAAGCCGATTCCCGTTCGGCCGCTCGGCTTCAATTGATTCGGCCAGCGAACATCCGCTCAGCCTATATTAAATGTTGGCGCCAGTCTCGCTTTGGATCTTATTGCTCTCGCATCCTAAATTGGTCTATCATATAAATAAGAATCCAGATTAGTCCAGAATATAATAAAAGAAATAAATAAGAATCAGACATATACGGCAAAATAAAGATTTATAACGTTTCAATTTAATCCAATTTGGTTTTTATTTTTACAGTCATTGAAAACTCTCAATGACCATACAAGTAGATTTATAACATAGTTTTATAATATAATAGTTTTTATACCCTTGCAGAGGGTATTATAATTTTGTCAAAAAGTGTGCAACGCAGTGAAGGAGACATCTCCGACCCTATAAAGTATATATATTCTTGGTCAGGATTACCTCCTGAGTTGATATGAGCATGTCAGTCTGTCTGTCTGTTTCTACGCAAACTAGTCGCTCAGTTTTAAAGCTATCGAGCTATGAAACTTTGCGCAGTATATAAATCGAAACGCCCGGGATCGGCCGACTACATCCTATAGCTGCCATATAATTGGATAATCGGAAATGCTATAAATTTGGTGTTTTTAAAGTCGAATTATCGTTCTGCTCCTACGCTGACGATTTCAACATCATTCGCCCTCTTGGTAAATCTAAAAACGTCGATATCAACTTTAGCAACATACTTACTGACATCCGAAACTGGTGTAACTACTCAGGTGCTAGCCTCTCAGTAGAGAAATGCAAGCACATACACATATGTAGGAAATATAACTGTAGATGCAAACCCACTACATCAGGATTCAATATATCAGATGTTGACACCCTAAAAATTCTCGGACTCACAATTAATGAAAAATACAACTGGAACTCGCACATAAAATCCCTTATTCCTTCAATACAGAATAGACTTAATATAATCAAAACTCTCTCCAGCAACAAACTAAATTGCAGCCCACAAACTTTATTAAATGCAGTCAAAGCGCTAATCATCTCTAAAATAGACTATGGTATCTTTACACCCTAAAAATTCTCGGACTCACAATTAATGAAAAATACAACTGGAACTCGCACATAAAATCCCTTATTCCTTCAATACAGAATAGACTTAATATAATCAAAACTCTCTACAGCAACAAACTAAATTGCAGCCCACAAACTTTTTTAAATGCAGTCAAAGCGCTAATCATCTCTAAAATAGACTATGGTATCTTTATTTACGGATACTCTACAAAATCAAATCTCAACAAAATCAAGACAGTCATCAACGCAGCTATAAGAGCCAGCTTAGGAGCATTTTCCACAACTCCAATTTACAACTTATTACACGAATCTCGTATCTATCCACTGGAGATTAGACGTGACCTTATAACCTCATGTCAACTTAAGTCTTTATTAAATAGCAATGACTCTCCTATCTTGACTCTGGTTAAACAAATAAAAAGATCCAAGTTATTCTTTAAATACAAACTTCAATCTGCCTTAGGAAGAATAGTGCGTATCTCTATAGATCATAGTTTACCCTCTACTCCACCAAACTTCAATAAATCTTGCTCTCACTACTTACAATAAGCTCAACACCAGCCCAGCTCAATACCATATCAAAAGCTATTCTCTGAAATTAAAAACACTCTAAAGGACTTCGAATTTATTTATACAGACGCTTCTAAAACAGAGAACACAACCAGCTTCAGCATCACCTCAATTAACAAATGTATAAATAGCAGCATTCTACCACACTTTACATCAGTCTACTCTGCCGAGTTAATAGCAATTTTCCAAGCCATATCCCTACACAAAAACTCTTAAAAAAAATAGCCATCTGCTCTGACTCACTTTCTTCCTTGAAAAATATCTCCAACCCCAACACCCAATGCATCTACGCTAAATATATCCGTAACACTCTTTACAACACGTCCAAATTACAGGCAATGAATTCGCAGATACTTCTGCAAAAGCGGCTTGTTCTAGACCCCTCCATATGACATCAAACCTTAACTTTCGAGACATCAATAAATACCTAAAATTTACTTCCAAAAACATTTTCCATGATTCCTTTTCAAAAACTTCAACTTGGTATAAAGAAATACACAAAAATAAAACCTTTATAGATCTGAATGCCAAAAAACTCACCTACAACAGAAACGATATAATTAAAATCATCAGAATCCGCCTAGGTCGCTCCAGACTCACACTCGCACATCTTTTTGACCGTAATCCAGTACCAAATTGCCAGTTCTGCAACAGTACAAACAACACAATAAAACACGTTCTAACCCACTGCCCTAAGTTCAGATCCATTAGAAACAATATATTCCAAAACGCCGATCCTATATTATTAATTTCCTTCCCCACAACAGAATCCTTTGATAAAATCATCCTATATCTCAAGAAAACAAGAACATATAACCTAATATAATTCTTTTTTAGTTTAATCTGTAAATTAATAAGAAACATAATCTACCTGCATATTCTAACTGTAAAACAAGAACATATAACCTAAAATTAATTTCTAGTTAATTCTGTACATTAATAAGAAACATATTCTACCTACATATTCTATTCTACAAAAAACAAATCTAATATCTACATAAGCATATTATCCCTATCACTATAAGTAAGCCGAAGGCCTTGCTGCTATGGCTTTAGTCATAAATTAGCTTATAATTTTAATTATAACCTAATTATTAATAATAATAATAATAATAATAATAATAAAGGTTAAGAGTTCTGATTTGTTCTATATTTGCGCAGATAGTCACCTTTGTGGCACCATTTTATTTCTTCTTCATTATCTAATGAAGTAAGGCCTAAAAAAAGGCTTATAGGCTTATATAAACAGGTAAAAGATTCTAGGAATGATCTTGTATTCAAGACGAAAGTCAAACAAGCCTCAAACTTTGAATGTTAAAGCCTAGTATTAGGTGTACAAGTAGAAAACTTTGACAAAGTGGTGCCTTCTTTGAAAGCCCTTGAGAATTTTAATCGGCAAATTGTCTCGTTCGTGTATTTTCATTTTTTGGGTTTCAAAAATATTAAAATATGAACCGAACCGAGTTCACTTCGAATAAATCGGCAGCTGAAGCTAATGATCGTTCAAACTTATAATGAGTCCTGTATCATTAAAAAGACGTCTATATTTCTATAATGTCTATAAAGTCCGTAACTCCTCAAAAAATACACCGATTAGCATTTTTGTTTTGAAGGTGAGGATTAGGAATTGGAATAGTTTGGCATCGAAACATTTTCGAAAAACTTGTTAGAACTATTGTAAAATAATGCAAAATTTTGAAACAAACTCAATCTGGGCAGACATCATACGAGTCCAAGTTTCCAATCTGATAGCAAAGATTACAAAGTACATAGATGGGACATCTCATACAAAGAAAAATTGTCTATGGCGGGTTCCAGCAGTGGAACCCGCTGGAATGAGCGGGTTCCATTGCGCGACGAGTTAAGTTTGAGAAATTTTTCGCGCGAAGACGAATGAGGAACAGCCAATTGGTAGAGTGCTTGGCTGGTGTGCAAAGTAAAACGAGTTCAAAAACTTTTTTAAGTCGTGGAACCTGCTGTAATAATGAAAACATTTGAGAGCGGGTTCCACGACAAAGGCTGGCAGATGAGAGAGGGAAAGAGAGAATTATATTTTTAGATCGTAACATCTTTGGAACGATTAAAGTTTGAAACGTTGTAACCGAACCAATGTGAGAATAAAGAGATCAGAAATATCTTCTACTATCCTTACTCATCAACTCTGTTTTTGGTATAGATTCTAGCGCCTCCTTTAACACCAATTTTAAGTATCATAAAATCAACATCGAGGGTAGCCTAGATGGTTCGATTTCATTAGCGGGCGGTTGTTTCGATTTTGATAAAGTTTTATTTTTATGATTCTTTTTTATATTTACTTTTATTTTTTTAATAATTTTTTTTTACTTTAAATTTTTACGGTATTATTATTATTTTTAATTACATTCTATGACAATTGTTGTTAAAATAAGTGACGGACGTGTCGGATGACAAAATGCCGAAAAGTCTCCCTTGAAATTTTATTAGCATTTTATTAGGGGGACATAATGAGGAATAAAATAATTTTACAATTGTAAAATTAAAGAAAAATATTACCATTAAAGGAAAATAAAAAAAAAAAATTATAAAAGAAAGAAAAAGTTCAAAGTCCTTACGAGGATTTGAACAAAGAAAAATTATCAGAGAGTAACTACTCTATGCATTACGCTACCATCCTGTCTCGATCTGCGGCAATTTAAAATACTATTTGTTCTAACAACTACCACATCGACGCATTGAAAACAGAAACGAGAAATTGAAATTTGTAAGCCAAAACATTTTTACGCCGTCGTGCGAGCAGTCACACATACATACAAAGGCTCACATTTTTGTTGACGGATACATGTAAAGAGTTCTAAAAATAGAATCGTATGCATGTGCGGTCCCCCCTCACCAACAAGCTTGACGAAAAGAGTTGACCGTTTTGGGCCCTGATGTCCCATCTGCGTACTTTATAATCTTTGCTGATAGTTTTACATCTTATAGTCTTTAAGATATACGCGTTGATTTAAACACGTTTTTAAACAAATTCGTATTTACATATATACCTTTATCTCCTCGAGATATAGGACAGAAATAGAAAAATGAAATTCCTTTTTTTATAGGAAAGTGGGACGAAATGTGTGAAATCGGATTTTCGGATTTAAATAAAAAACCAGAGAGGATAGCTAACTTCGGGCGAAGCCGAAGTTGATATACCCTTGCATTTAAAAACGGATATATTTCGAAAACATCGGATATAGTTGTACGATCCTTATGAGAATATCATAATATAACCAATTTATAAAAAATAAAGCTCAAACAAAGTATCAAGCTTCTATCTTCAAAAATACAAAAGTTGGTATTTTACCAAAAACCTTTTCCGATCGTTCAGTAATATGGCAGCTATAGGATATAGTCGGCCGATCCTTATAAAATTGAGTAGGTTGGGTTAACTGACCAAAAATATAATCTGTACTAAGTTTCAGCTTTCTATCTTCAAAATCACGAAAATTGGGTCATTTCCGATCGTTCAGTTATATGGCAGCTATAGAATATAGTCGGCCGATCCTTACGAAATTTAGCATGTCGTATTATTTTGCCAAAAATAGCTCTCATATTAAATCAGTTAAATGGCAGCTATAGGATATAGTCGGCCAATCCCGGTCATTCCGACTTATATATTGCGTGCAAAGGAAAGTGAGGGGTTCGTAAAGATTCAAGTCGATAGTTTTAAAACTGAGAGACTAGTATGCGTAGAAACAGACAGACGGACATGCTTATATTAACTCAGGAAGTGATCCTGATAAAGAATATATATACTTTATAGGGTCGGAGATGTCTCCTTCACTGCGTTGCACACTTTTAGACAAAATTATTATACCCTCTGCAAGGGTATATCAAGAAAGGAAACTCCTCAAAAAATACACCGATTAGCATTTTTGTTTTGAAGGTGAGGATTAGGAATTGGAATAGTTTGGCATCGAAACATTTTCGAAAAACTTGTTAGAACTATTGTAAAATAATGCAAAATTTTGAAACAAACTGAATCTGGGCAGACATCATACGAGTCCAAGTTTCCAATCTGATAGCAAAGATTACAAAGTACATAGATGGGACATCTCATACAAAGAAAAATTGTCTATGGCGGGTTCCAGCAGTGGAACCCGCTGGAATGAGCGGGTTCCATTGCGCGACGAGTTAAGTTTGAGAAATTTTTCGCGCGAAGACGAATGAGGAACAGCCGATTGGTAGAGTGCTTGGCTGGTGTGCAAAGTAAAACGAGTTCAAAAACTTTTTTAAGTCGTGGAACCTGCTGTAATAATGAAAACATTTGAGAGCGGGTTCCACGACAAAGGCTGGCAGATGAAAGAGGGAAAGAGAGAATTATATTTTTAGATCGTAACATCTTTGGAACGATGAAAGTTTGAAACGTTGTAACCGAACCAATGTGAGAATAAAGAGATCAGAAATATCTTCTACTATCCTTACTCATCAACTCTGTTTTTGGTATAGATTCTAGCGCCTCCTTTAACACCAATTTTAAGTATCATAAAATCAACATCGAGGGTAGCCTAGATGGTTCGATTTCATTAGCGGGCGGTTGTTTCGATTTTGATAAAGTTTTATTTTTATGATTCTTTTTTATATTTACTTTTATTTTTTTAATAATTTTTTTTTTACTTTAAATTTTTACGTTATTATTATTATTTTTAATTGCATTCTATGACAATTGTTGTTAAAATAAGTGACGGACGTGTCGGATGACAAAATGCCGAAAAGTCTCCCTTGAAATTTTATTAGCATTTTATTAGGGGGACATAATGAAGAATAAAATAATTTTACTATTGTAATATTCAAGAAAAATATTACCATTAAAGGAAAATAAAAAAAAAAATTATAAAAGAAAGAAAAGGTTCAAAGTCCTTACGAGGATTTGAACAAAGAAAAATTATCAGAGAGTAACTACTCTATGCATTACGCTACCATCCTGTCTCGATCTGCGGCAATTTAAAATACTATTTGTTCTAACAACTACCACATCGACGCATTGAAAACAGAAACGAGAAATTGAAATTTGTAAGCCAAAACATTTTTACGCCGTCGTGCGAGCAGTCACACATACATACAAAGGCTCACATTTTTGTTGACGGATACATGTAAAGAGTTCTAAAAATAGAATCGTATGCATGTGCGGTCCCCCCTCACCAACAAGCTTGACGAAAAGAGTTGACCGTTTTGGGCCCTGATGTCCCATCTGCGTACTTTATAATCTTTGCTGATAGTAGTACATCTTATAGTCTTTAAGATATACGCGTTGATTTAAACACGTTTTTAAACAAATTCGTATTTACATATATACCTTTATCTCCTCGAGATATAGGACAGAAATAGAAAAATGGAATTCCTTTTTTTATAGGAAAGTGGGACGAAATGTGTGAAATCGGATTTTCGGATTTAAATAAAAAACTAGAGAGGATAGCTAACTTCGGGCGAAGCCAAAGTTGATATACCCTTGCATTTAAAAACGGATATATTTCGAAAACATCGGATATAGTTGTACGATCCTTATGAGAATATCATAATATAACCAATTTATAAAAAATAAAGCTCAAACAAAGTATCAAGCTTCTATCTTCAAAAATACAAAAGTTGGTATTTTACCAAAAACCTTTTCCGATCGTTCAGTAATATGGCAGCTATAGGATATAGTCGGCCGATCCTTATAAAATTGAGTAGGTTGGGTTAACTGACCAAAAATATAATCTGTACTAAGTTTCAGCTTTCTATCTTCAAAATCACGAAAATTGGGTCATTTCCGATCGTTCAGTTATATGGCAGCTATAGAATATAGTCGGCCGATCCTTACGAAATTTAGCATGTCGTATTATTTTGCCAAAAATAGCTCTCATATTAAATCAGTTAAATGGCAGCTATAGGATATAGTCGGCCAATCCCGGTCATTCCGACTTATATATTGCGTGCAAAGGAAAGTGAGGGGTTCGTAAAGATTCAAGTCGATAGTTTTAAAACTGAGAGACTAGTATGCGTAGAAACAGACAGACGGACATGCTTATATTAACTCAGGAAGTGATCCTGATAAAGAATATATATACTTTATAGGGTCGGAGATGTCTCCTTCACTGCGTTGCACACTTTTAGACAAAATTATTATACCCTCTGCAAGGGTATATCAAGAAAGGAAACTCCTCAAAAAATACACCGATTAGCATTTTTGTTTTGAAGGTGAGGATTAGGAATTGGAATAGTTTGGCATCGAAACATTTTCGAAAAACTTGTTAGAACTATTGTAAAATAATGCAAAATTTTGAAACAAACTGAATCTGGGCAGACATCATACGAGTCCAAGTTTCCAATCTGATAGCAAAGATTACAAAGTACATAGATGGGACATCTCATACAAAGAAAAATTGTCTATGGCGGGTTCCAGCAGTGGAACCCGCTGGAATGAGCGGGTTCCATTGCGCGACGAGTTAAGTTTGAGAAATTTTTCGCGCGAAGACGAATGAGGAACAGCCGATTGGTAGAGTGCTTGGCTGGTGTGCAAAGTAAAACGAGTTCAAAAACTTTTTTAAGTCGTGGAACCTGCTGTAATAATGAAAACATTTGAGAGCGGGTTCCACGACAAAGGCTGGCAGATGAAAGAGGGAAAGAGAGAATTATATTTTTAGATCGTAACATCTTTGGAACGATTAAAGTTTGAAACGTTGTAACCGAACCAATGTGAGAATAAAGAGATCAGAAATATCTTCTACTATCCTTACTCATCAACTCTGTTTTTGGTATAGATTCTAGCGCCTCCTTTAACACCAATTTTAAGTATCATAAAATCAACATCGAGGGTAGCCTAGATGGTTCGATTTCATTAGCGGGCGGTTGTTTCGATTTTGATAAAGTTTTATTTTTATGATTCTTTTTTATATTTACTTTTATTTTTTTAATAATTTTTTTTTACTTTAAATTTTTACGTTATTATTATTATTTTTAATTGCATTCTATGACAATTGTTGTTAAAATAAGTGACGGACGTGTCGGATGACAAAATGCCGAAAAGTCTCCCTTGAAATTTTATTAGCATTTTATTAGGGGGACATAATGAAGAATAAAATAATTTTACTATTGTAATATTCAAGAAAAATATTACCATTAAAGGAAAATAAAAAAAAAAATTATAAAAGAAAGAAAAGGTTCAAAGTCCTTACGAGGATTTGAACAAAGAAAAATTATCAGAGAGTAACTACTCTATGCATTACGCTACCATCCTGTCTCGATCTGCGGCAATTTAAAATACTATTTGTTCTAACAACTACCACATCGACGCATTGAAAACAGAAACGAGAAATTGAAATTTGTAAGCCAAAACATTTTTACGCCGTCGTGCGAGCAGTCACACATACATACAAAGGCTCACATTTTTGTTGACGGATACATGTAAAGAGTTCTAAAAAATAGAATCGTATGCATGTGCGGTCCCCCCTCACCAACAAGCTTGACGAAAAGAGTTGACCGTTTTGGGCCCTGATGTCCCATCTGCGTACTTTATAATCTTTGCTGATAGTAGTACATCTTATAGTCTTTAAGATATACGCGTTGATTTAAACACGTTTTTAAACAAATTCGTATTTACATATATACCTTTATCTCCTCGAGATATAGGACAGAAATAGAAAAATGGAATTCCTTTTTTTATAGGAAAGTGGGACGAAATGTGTGAAATCGGATTTTCGGATTTAAATAAAAAACCAGAGAGGAAAGCTAACTTCGGGCGAAGCCGAAGTTGATATCCCCTTGCATTTAAAAACGGATATATTTCGAAAACATCGGATATAGTTGTACGATCCTTATGAGAATATCATAATATAACCAATTTATAAAAAATAAAGCTCAAACAAAGTATCAAGCTTCTATCTTCAAAAATACAAAAGTTGGTATTTTACCAAAAACCTTTTCCGATCGTTCAGTAATATGGCAGCTATAGAATATAGTCGGCCGATCCTTATAAAATTTAGTAGGTTGGGTTAACTGGCCAAAAATATAATCTGTACTAAGTTTCAGCTTTCTATCTTCAAAATCACGAAAATTGGGTCATTTCCGATCGTTCAGTTATATGGCAGCTATAGAATATAGTCGGCCGATCCTTACGAAATTTAGCATGTCGTATTATTTTGCCAAAAATAGCTCTCATATTAAATCAGTTAAATGGCAGCTATAGGATATAGTCGGCCAATCCCGGTCATTCCGACTTATATATTGCGTGCAAAGGAAAGTGAGGGGTTCGTAAAGATTCAAGTCGATAGTTTTAAAACTGAGAGACTAGTTTGCGTAGAAACAGACAGACGGACATGCTTATATTAACTCAGGAAGTGATCCTGATAAAGAATATATATACTTTATAGGGTCGGAGATGTCTCCTTCACTGCGTTGCACACTTTTAGACAAAATTATTATACCCTCTGCAAGGGTATATCAAGAAAGGAAAGCTAACTTCGGGCGGAGCCGAAGTTTATATACCCTTGCAGTTAAATCCGGATATATATCGCAAACATCGGATAAAGTTGGCCGATTCTTATAAGAATATCATAATAAAACCATTGAAGTACAATAAAATTTGTAAAAAGAAGAATGGAAAGATAACTTCGGGCGGAGCCGTAGTTTATGTGCGCTTGCAGTTAAACCCAGAAACATCAGATATAGGTGGTCGGTCTTTATGTGAATATCATAATATTACCAACTTATTACAATAAAGCTAAAATTAGACCCAAGGTTCTATCTTCAAAATACCAAAGTTGTCATTTGGTTCGTATTTTTACCAAATACCATTTCCAATCGTTCAGCTATATGGAAGCTATAAGATAAAGTCGGCCGATCTTTATGAAGTTCGGATCAATTACCCAAAAATAAAATCTTCACAAAGTTCCTACTTTCCATCTTTAAAAAAATTTGGGTCATTTCCCATTGTTCAGTTATATGGCACCTATAGGATATATGTTGTTAATCGAAATCTTTATGAAATTTGGTATGTCGTACTATTTTGCCAAATATGGTACTCATGCAAAATTTGAATGAATAACAGGCGGCATGTGTCAATATCATTGTTTTGTTTACGACTTCTGGTTAAACAAGAAAGAAAAGCTAACTTCGGGCGGAGCCGAAGTTGATATACCCTTGCAGTTAAAACCGGATATATATCGCAAACATCGGATAAAGTTGGCCGATTCTTATAAGAATATCATAATAAAACCATTGAAGTACAATAAAATTTCTAAAAAATCCCAAGCTTCTATCTTCAAAAATACCAAAGTTGGTATTTCTACCAAAAACCATTTCCGATCGTTCAGTTATATGGCAGCTATAAGATATAGTCGACCGATCGTTATGAAATTTGGTAGGTCAGATTAACTGACCAAAAATATAATCTTTACTAAGTTCCAGTTTTCTAAATATCTTCAAAAACACGAAAGTTGCGTAATTTCCGATCCATTCCAATAAATTTGGTAACGAAGCATACATAGGATAGATGTAACGGTGTGAGAGACTTTGTGTTCTCTTTTAAAGTACTCAGCGCAAAAAGCAACAAAGAGACTGCGCGGAGGAGTTAAAACTTGCAAGCTTCCTTTTGGTGGTGTGAACGTCGTAATTTCCCTGATGGGTTCGTCAGGCTTCAGTTGATGATAAGCGCTTATTTAATTTTAACTCTGGGCCTAGACGAAGAACGTTACGTTTAAAGCTGCTTTCTCGGCCCAGCAATGGCTGAAGTACATTTTTAATGACAAACAAGAAAGGAAAGCTAACTTCGGGCGGAGCCAAATTTGATATACCCTTGCAGTTAAAGGATATATATCGAAAACATCGGATATAGTTGGCCGATCCTTATGATAATATCAAAATGAAACCAATTAATTACAATAAAATATTTTAAAAAAGTCTCAACCTTATATTTTCAAAAATACCAAGGTTGGTGTATCTACCAAAAACCGTTTCTGATCGTTCAGTTATATTGCAGCTATAGGATATAGACGGCCGATCCTTATGAAATTTGGTTGGTCGGATAAACTGACCAAAAATATAATCTGTTGGGTCATTTCCACTCGTTCAGCTATACTCGTTCAACACGGAAGTTGGGTCATTTCCGATCGTTCAGTTATATGGCAGCTATAGGATTTTGTCGGCCAATCCTTATGAAATTTGGCATGTCGTAATTTTTTGCCAAAAATCTCGTGTCAAATTCGAACTCTCTAACTCTAAAAACACCAACATTATACCATTTTCGATCAAATAGTTATATGGCAGTCAAAGGATATAGTCGGCAGATTCCGGTCGTTCCGACTTATATACTGCGTGCAAAGGAAAGAAGGGTGTGTGCAAAATTTCAAGTCGATAGCTTTTAAACTGAGAGACTAGCTCGCGTAGAAACAGAGAGACAGACGGACTCAGGAGGTGATCCTGATCAAGAATATATATACTTTATAGGGTCCGAGATGTCTCCTTCACTGCGTTGCACACTTTTGGTCCAAATTATAATACCCTCTGCAAGGGTATAAAAATGTAGCAATCCCCTCTGTATTCGATAAGGCTGATATTGGTGCGCCAAAAACGCAAATTACTCCAAGGGTCTGTGAATGCGATCTTACGCCAAGGAAGATTTTAATACTTCTGCTTAGCTTTATTTATGCTTTGCTTATAAGGTTAAATTTCGATCCCGATGGTTTAATTTTAAAGTTGAATTTGAATGACTATGGGCAATTTCGTGACTGCAATTTATGAGTAAACTGCAATTTATTGTCGGTAAATCTTGAAAAAATTTTTCCAAAAAAAATGAAAGAAAACGAGTCTTTTTCCGTTTAGAATCAGCGGGCCTAATATCCACGCATCGAACCTCATTCTTAAGATTTCTGTTTCTTGATTGAGAAAATTTTTTTTTTCACATGGTATGAAGACCGCGACCATCTGCAGTTGCACTCCACCTATGTAAAAGAGCTTAGTTCTTTTTATCCTGAAGAAAATACGCGAATACGCGAACAGTAACTAGCACTGCGATTTCTTTAAAAAACTCAACCGTAACAAGAACAAACACCCGCAAAAGCGGAGTATCGAAAGCGCGTTTAACGATATCAGGTAGCAGCGCAAATATGAATACGTCTGCCGCTGGGCTGCCAGAAAAACAGAACCAAAACAACGAATTTATTAAGCCGGTTGTGTAGACTGGTATGGATTGCTACATGCAAATCAAAAGGAAGCTGATCCCCATACATTCTCAATGGAAAATAGCCCGTGGCAACGTTTGCCTAGAAGCAATAGCAACGCCCATGAACTCAAAGCGGCCGAATCAAGAAAAAATGAGAAAAAAGTTCCAATGTTCTTGTTAACAAAATTATTTAGCTTGCTTGCAAGGATAACTTCCACATAATACCCCTTCTAAAGTACAACATTCAGGAAAAAAATTTCAAATGAGGTCTGAAGATAACTTCAGAGTATTATCGAGTTTTTAGGGGAGGGGCCGTTTTCTCGCTCAGCTGAGCTTAAGAGTGCATCCGCGCTGAAGAGCGCACCCGCGCTGAAGAGCGCATCCGCGTTACTGATGGTCGCCTCCGCAACGCCAGGAAGACACGTCGTGCATGCGCACCAGCGGCCCCGGTTCAGAGTTTGCTGCCTACAGCCGGCTCCTCTACGCCAGGAAAAACGCCGTGCTTTTCGCACTGGCGGGCCTGGATTGGGAGTCGCCGAAGTCTTGTCACTCCCGACGGGGTCGGAAGTCGCCTGTCCAGGACCGTATGTCACGCCTCCCTTTGGCCACCGCGCGTACGCGTCAATGGGCCCGGATCAAGAGCTGCTCGGTGGGTGATCGGCGCTTCCCCGATCGCGTTCCTAAATGGGCGCGAGTTCTCGAGTCGGCTTATCCGTGCCTTGCAGGACCACGCCTGTTGGTTGCGAGTCAGGAATTCGTGTGGCGTGCGCCAGACTTATTTTTTCCTCACTTTCTTGCAAGGCTACCTGCTTTGACCGGGAATGGCCCAACTCGACTCTGATACCCTGTAGCTGTCGAGGAAACCGACCGACACCGATCCTTTCTCGTTCTGTCCTTAGCGTCTTTTGAAGCAAACCGGGCTCGGGATCCTGAGTTGGCCTGTCCTTTCCGTTGCAGGACCACGCCTGTTGGTTGTGAGTCAGGAGTCAGAGTGGCGTGCGCCAGACTTATCCTTCCTCACTTCCTTGCAAGGCTTCCTGCTGGGCCCAGGAACCGGTCCAACTTGTCTCCTGTCGCCTAGGTCTTTCCAAGGAACTGTCTCAGTACAAATCCTTTCTCGTCTCGTTCCTGCTCCTGCTCAAATCCTGCTCTCGCGCCTCCTCGGCACTCCTTGGCCCCCCGGTTATCTGTCTTAGCGTGTGGGGAGAATAGTTCTCCTCACACTCCCCCCTTCTTCGGGAACGACAGAGACACTTGTCGAACACTCAAACCACTCAATGCTCACCGACAAAAAAACTGTGTCCGCCAGCTTCTTTCCTCTTTGGTGTGGATGCCCATCCACTTCCCCCTCCTTCGGAAGACGACCGATCGCTTCCTCCTTTCTGGCTACCATGAGTTTTTTGTTTTGTTTTTTTTTTTTTTTTAACGTACTCTTTTCCCCCTTTTTTTTTTTTAATACCAACTTTACCAACCTTTTTATATTTTATTACTTAATACAATTATTATTATTATTTTTTATTTTTTTTTAATACCAAATTTACCAACTTTTTTTATTGTATTACTTAATATTTTTTTTTTTTTTTTCAGATTTTCTTTTCTTCTTTCTTTTTTTTTTAACTCCTCCTTACGACTCTCACTTCGTTGGGACCTCCTCTCACCCGGAAGCATGTAGCTCCCACCAAGATGCACCATCTTCCGGGCCGTCCTCGCCGTCTTGCCAACTCGGCCTTTACCCTTGCGCCGAGCTCCGGCGGCCAACTGGCCTCCGGGACCTCTGCCCTCCGCCGCTGCCGTGCCATCCTAGTCCTTGCCACCACCATCGCCCTCACGCGTCCGTCGATGCGTCTTTGCCGCCCTTCCTTGGCGCTCCTCCGTCGCATCTGCTCCACCACCTTGACTCGGGCCCTCGACATGTCCCCCGTGGCCTTCATTATGTCCAGACGCCGGCGGTCCCGTTCTACCCGCAGGTGTAGGACCAACGCCTCGCTCCGGCGCCGCTGCTCCACCCGGAGGGATCCGACCCAGGACGGGTCGCCGACGATCTCGATATCGCTCTCGTCCGACGACACCACTATAGAGGCACTGGTTTTGTTTGACATGTTGACGCTGCTGCATGTTGACTTCGAATAGGCCGTACACCTCCCACGTCTCCACTTATATAGCGAATCCATTTTCCGTTGCTGGAAATGTCCCGCTAATGCTCCCGTTACTTGATCTCCTCTTTTGGGTTTTTTTTTTTTTTTTTTTTTATTTATGCGGATTTGATGTATTTATCTCGTTATCGTCATTCCTTTGCTGTTGCCTCCGTATCTTGGAACTTCCGCTCGCTAACATGGGCCCTCTTTTCCCTCTTTGTCCTGCCGTGTCGTAATGTGACAATTACTGGGGACACGAAATCCACTACCGTATATGGCCCGTCATACCGCGGTGCAAGTTCCGCCGCGAATCCTTCAGCTGCCTTTGATAGGTGGTGTTCCTTTGCCCACACTGTCTCACCGACCTTTGGGCTCCACTTCCGTCTTCTCATTTTATAATGCCGCGCCTGGTCCTGGGCAGCTCGCTCCATATTCGTCCGCACTATCTCGAATATTTCCTTAAGTTTCGCCGCGTTCTCCGTGGGTGTTCCTTGTTCAACTCCCGTGCCTAAAACATTCTCATCGAACAGGGCTCGCGGCATCCTTGGCTCCCTGCCCTGCGTTACAAAACACGGCGAGTACCCCGTGGATTCCGAGACTGCCGAATTTACTGCCAACATTAGCTCCGGCCAGTGTTCGTCCCACTTCCTTTGGTCTTCCCCTATGTCACTCCTTTGAAGGCGGTGAATTTCCTGCTGCCTTCCTCTAGGGGAATCTGCCAATACCCATCCTTCAAATCAAGACTGCTGAAGAACCTTGCTTCTCTCAGCTGCTCCAAAATGAAATTTATGCGTGGCATCGGGTACGCATCCTTTACCGATTTCGCATTGATTTGTCGGAAATAAACGCACATCCTCCATTGACCCGTTTTCTTCTTCACCATTACAATGGGTGAACTGAACGCGCTATTTGAGGACTCGATGCATCCTTTTCTCTTCGATGCCTCCAGTTCTCTTTCGATGAATCTTTTATCTCGTTCCTCTTCCCATTTTTCTGGGCATCCGGCCACCACTACGGACAGCCTATCCTCCAGACAGCCGCCCCATCTTTTCCTTTTGGGTATCGAAATCCGGTGGCTTGCGCATGTCACTGTTGTGCCAAACTCGCTGAGGAAATCCCATCCTAACACCAGATTGTCCTCCATGCCTTGCATCACCAGCAGGTTTAGGGTCTTTGTCCGATCGCTGAAACTTATCCTTGCTTGTAGCACGGCGCGTGTCTCCGTATGGCTACCATTAGCCAGCTTCACTCATATCCTTGTCGCGATGCGTTGTCCGGTGACCTCCGGCCTCTCCGCTAATTCTTCAGAAATAAAACTCGCCGTTGCTCCCGTGTCCAGCATAGCCAGTATCTCCGTGTCCTCGACCTCGATGGTTGCCGTCAGCTGTTGCTCCTTCTCGGATAGTCCTCCTATTAGTTTTGAGAGGCAGCACCGTGCGATCCTCCGATCCCACCTGCTCTCCTCCCTGTTGCTGAGAACGCTGCGCGTTTCCCGACCACTGGCAGCATTCTGTGCTCCTTACCCCTATTGCGCCGCACATCTTGCAGAACAATATTCGTGGGTTCCTGCATCCGCTGGCCCATGCCACCGCATCTGTTGCATGCTTGTGCTGGGTTTTCAACAGAACCCTGCCTTGGTCCTGCTGTCCATTGCCGATCTGGTCGTTTTTGGGCTGCCCTGTGCTGGGTCTCAGGCTGCCACCTTGGCATCCACCCTTGACTTGTGTTTTGCTGCTCCGGCGGACCTTGGCGCACTTCCTCTCTCTGCCACCTTGGCGTCCATTGAGCGTTTTGGACGGCTGGGTGGTGGAACTCGTCCCGTGGCGTTTTCTGGGTCCATTGACCCCCATGGTACCTTGCTGTCTCGTCATGCTGCGGTTGTTCTCTTGGCCACCTCTCGTCTACGGCCGGTTGATTGTGGCTCCATCGCTGTTCTGTGACAACTTGGCTGTTAAAGTCCTCTTCTTCTTGCGCCAACTCCTCGAACTCTTCTGCCAGCCCCATCACCTCCTCTAAGGATGCGTCCTTCATCCTTGGCATGCAATTCTCGACGAGCCTCTCGATCACCTCCTTTGTGGTTTTTCCTAGTGGCTTCATTAGGGACTGAAGGTCCACCATGTTCTCTTTAAATGGCTCTCCACGCCGCTGCTTTCGTTGGCCAACTTGATCCGTCAATTTCTCGAAATATATTTTCGGCAGGAAAAAGTTTTCAAAGCTCGCCTTGAACCTTGTCCATGTTGACCATTCTTCATCGTTCATGATGAACCATCTTTGAGCCCTGCCCTGTAGTAATTCTGGCATAGCCCTTGGGATCGTGTTTATGTCCAAACCATAGGTTTTCCATAGGACCACGTCACTCGGTCGAGGAACTCTAGCGGGTTTCCTGTTCCGTCGAACCGAAAGGACCAGTCCCGCACCAGTCTCTGCCTGGGGGTGGATCTGTGCCCAAACCTTTCCTCGAGCCCGTGAGTCAACGCCAGTACTTCCTCGTCCTTGGACTCTTCGACCCACTTTGCCACTAGTGCTCTCATGTTCTCCACTGTCCCGTCTGCTGGTAGCCCGAGTTCGCTGCACACCTCGCTCAGTTCCTCCTTTTTGAGCGTGTAGATCCAGTTTTTCTTTCCCATTTCTCTGCTATGAAATTTCTAGACTCAAACGCAATCACGTAGTTTGGGTGCCATGTTTAACGAACTGTTTTCTTTGCTTCCGCTCGCCACAATATGCCGCGGCTAGCTCACAGAGTCTGCGGGTTAGTTCCACCGAATTTATAGTTCGACGTGATTGCCCGAGCCCAGAAATAATACAAATAGCTTTTATTTTATGCAGTCTCTGTATTTGCTGCTCCTTCTGTTTACAATGATGGTTTAACCGGGTTCCCGAGAACGGGCCCCACTCCGAATATTCGTGACCCTTGGTGCCTCCTTTGGCCGTCCTGGTGGTCTGCTCCGTTGCTGGTGTCTCCGCTGTTGCTCTCGTTGCCGGGGGTTCCTCTTTGTTGTTCTGTCGTCGAGCCTTCCACCTCTTTGACCTGGTCTGGTCTGGACTTCGGCTGCGGACTGAAAGGCCTCCACTAAGTTGCCGGGGATACCGCGCCTACGCGTTGTACCGCCGGGCTCGGGAGTTGGCGGGCTGTAGCCTCCGCTACACCAGGAGAACGCCGTGCTTTGCGCGCCAGCGACTCTGGTTTGGGAGATAGCTACTGACTGTCGCCTTTGCAACACCAGGCGGACCTGGTTCGGAGTTTGCGGCCTACAGTCGGCTCCGCTACGCCAGGAAAACGCCGTGCTTTTCGTACCGGCAGGCCTGGATTGGGAGTCGCCGAAGTCTTGTCACTCCCGACGGGGTCGGAAGTCGCCTGTCCAGGACCGTATGTCACGCCTCCCTTTGGCCGGGTGACCACCGCGCGTACGCGTCAATGGGCCCGGATCAAGAGCTGCTCGGTGGGTGATCGGCGCTTCCCCGATCGCGTTCCTAAATGGGCGCGAGTTCTCGAGTCGGCTTATCCGTGCCTTGCAGGACCACGCCTGTTGGTTGCGAGTCAGGAATTCGTGTGGCGTGCGCCAGACTTATTTTTTCCTCACTTCCTTGCAAGGCTACCTGCTTTGACCGGGAATGGCCCAACTCGACTCTGATACCCTGTAGCTGTCGAGGAAACCGACCGACACCGATCCTTTCTCGTTCTGTCCTTAGCGTCTTTTGAAGCAAACCGGGCTAGGGATCCTGAGTTGGCCTGTCCTTTCCGTTGCAGGACCACGCCTGTTGGTTGTGAGTCAGGAGTCAGACTGGCGTGCGCCAGACTTATCCTTTCCTCACTTCCTTGCAAGGCTACCTGCAACCCTTTCTCTGGAGCGCCCGTTAATCCTCCTGGATTCTGCTCCACAGATCACGCCACTTTCCCGTTGGCGGGCTGCCGTTACTCCTGCTACCAATATCACGCCACTTTCCCGCTGGCCGGCGGCCGTTACTCCTGCTTCCAATGTCACGCCACTTTTCCGCTGGCAGGTGGTCGTCCGTGCGGCCGTTGCCCTTTCCTTTCGGCCGCTGACCCCTGCTATTGCTATGCGATGTGCCGCTGGCCTCCTTCGCCTCATCCTTCGCTCCTTGCTCCTTTGCTGCTACTAGTCTTGTCGCACATTCTGAACACAGCTGCGAGGTGGGCTCATGTCCTCACCGTTGCCTCGGGAACCGTTACGTTCCACGTTGACTCCGTCTTCCCACTCGATGATGGAGCTCTGCCCCTCACCGCCCTCAGTGCCTTTCCATTCGTCCACGGGTGCTCCGGGAACCGTTACGTTCCACGTTGATTTCGTCTTTCCACTGGGCGATGAAACCTTGCCTTTCCATTCATCTGCTGCTGCTCAAGGAACCGTTATGTGCCTCGTTGATTCCGTCTTTGCACTCGATGGTGGAACCCTGCCCCTCCCCGCTCGTATTGGTCCTAGGCCTATCTCCTGCGGCCAACTAATGATTGGCCGGTGCTGCTCACGCCCTGTCGCCGCTCTCGCGCCTCCTCGGCCCTCCTTGGCCCACCGGCTATCTTTCTTAGCGTGTGGGGAGACTAATTCTCCTCACAATATTTTCTACTCTTCTTCGTCTTCAAATTCTGCAAATTTTTCCATCCGTCTCCGCTTTGTGTGCTTCGCCATATTCCTCGCCGTTTTTGGCCTCTCCGTTATCCATTCGCTTGCCATCGGTCGAGGCATATGTGCATCCATATACATACATACATTTTTTTTGGTGCAATTAATCCACAAGAAAAAAAAAATCCGCAAGTGAACAGTGAAACTGTGTGGTGACAAAAAAGGGGCATAATTAATATTGGCCAGCCGGTGTGAAATTTCCAAATTCACGGAACAGCCCGCCGCTGTCGTAAAATTTTTTTTTAAGAACCCGTTATAGCAGTAAAAAAGATAATTAGTAAAAAAAATATTTATTATTTAAAGCTCATCTAGAATACCAAACAGCCCTTATAAGAGCTACATGATGTACAAAGTCCGCTCGTGCAACCTCCTCGTGGTGTACATCGGGTAATGCTAATGCCGACGGTCCAGGTTGAGTTTATTTCATTTTTCAAAAAAATCCAACAATTTTTTGAAAATTCGTCCGCCATATTGAATCCGCCATATTGAATTTGGAAAATCTGACTTTAGATTCGTAATCAGCGACCCCAAAAACCCCTAAGTACACAATTTCATAAAAATCCGAAAATTTTTCAAAAATTCGTCCGCCATATTGGATCCGCCATATTGAATTTTGAAAATCTGACTTCAAATTCGTAATCAGCGACCCTAAAAACCTCTGGGTACCCAGTTTCATGAAAATCCAATAAATTAAAAAAAAGTCGCATACCTCCAAAAATGTAAAACTTTTTTTGAGGTTAGGAAGAAAACGTACACGTGCAGGACCAAAACGGACTTCAGATTCGTGTTCAGAGGTCCAAAATACATGGGGATAGGGTACTCTGATCTCCCAACCCGGACACTTTTTTTTTTGTGTGGCTGTGATAATTTAATTATCAACCTTCTGTCCGAATAGAGCCGCGGTTTAAATTCCACCTTTCCGGCTTCGGGATAATTAAATTCAAATAATTAAGATTAGGGTTTCAACTCCACCCTTTCGGCTCCATAATAATATACCGACAATTAGTCAAAAATTATTTATTATTAATTATTTATTTTCTTTTTTTCGTGTTAAATCCAAGGCAAAGTCAAGTTCACCTTTCCGGCTCCGCAAATTTGAAAATAGTTAAGAATTCAATATCTACGTATGAGCCACACTTGTGGAAATATACATATATAGACCGTCATCAATTTTTTTTCCAAACGAGCTTGAATTTTCCGGTACTTGTCCCTTTTCCGTGCCTCTAACGCCGCTTCTACTCCGCATTAGGTAACATCCGCCTACAATCTCAACAAACCTCGTCTCCTTTTGGTTTTTTTTTGGTTCTTGAAGTTTTTTACACATTCGAATTGTGCCGCACACCACTTTCCTTTCGGCGTCGGCGCCACTAGTTCCCACTTGTTCCTTGTAATTCCATTTGATCCACGATCTCACCGTTTTCATAACATTAGTGTGACCAGCCACCGCTTCGTACAAGGCACCTATTGCGCAAGTCAGTCGATAAGCGTTGACCAGCGAATTGGATTCTGAGAATGCCCACGGGAGACGACAAAAAGCCGCGTGCGATCCCAGCCATCCGTTTGGACAGATCTCAATCCGCATCTCCGCGGATGCCTCTTTTGAAGCCTAAGGCTACCAGTGCCAGTCCAAGGGCAAGGAGTGACGAATCCGTCAATACAACCCCCGGTCCTTCACAGAGGCAGACTCGCTCCGTTGCGAAAATGGCTCCAAGTGCGGTCGAAGTGGCGCTGAAAAAGTTCATCGCCACAACAGATCGAATTAGCCAATTTGAGGCTAACATAAATACTCCGGGCGCCCCAGAAACGGAAATAGGCTCCCAATACATGTCGGGACCAAATTCGAGCACTGTGGGAGAAGGTGGAAAGGAGCTATGAGAGCTTCTCCGATTTTCTAGCCGTGTCAGACGACAATGCGGCCACCTCGACAGTGCTGGAATCGAAGTACAGCTACTGTTATTCCGTTTATGCGAGATGTATTGCCCAGCTTCGGGGAAAATTGCCTCCCAATCCACTCAAGCTTCCGTCAATGTCCACACGCCCGCGTCTACAGGCTGCCGGTTGCCTTCAGTAGATCGGTATCCACTGTCTTTGCGGGTGGTTATCTTCGGTGGCCCACCTTCAGAGACTTGTTTACGGCCATTTACATCCAAAACTCGCGGCTCACTCCGGTAGAGAAGTGGTTCCACTTGCTGTCCAAAACAAGGGTAAGCTCCGCTTACCCATGAGGGGTTTGTCGCAGCGTGGCAAAGCCTCACAGACAGCTTTGAGAACCGGCGGCTATTTATCAATAGCCAGTTGAAGATCCTTTTCAACATCCAGGCAATTTCTCAAGAGTCTGGGGTCGCGCTGAAGGAGCTGCAAGCCACCATTCAGAGTTGTCTGACAGCCCTAAAAATGTCCTCCATCAATGTTGAGGCTTGGGACTGCCTCCTGGTATTTATGATTTCCTCAAAGCTCCCCAAGTCACACTTTCTATGTGGGAGCAATCCGTACATAATTAGGCCGAAATTGCAATATGAAAGGAATTAGATAACTTCCTGACAGAGCGCCATCGCACTCTGGATGCCATCGACGACGTCAGGCCTAGTGGCTCCGGGCAATTTCCGCCAAGGTCGCGACTTCCTACTGCCCCTGCTCGGAAGCTCAATTCATACGAGACTCGAGTGGTTCCGGGCCAAAAAGGCTGTGATCTCTGTTCGAGGGAGAACCGCCCCATTCGCTTATGTCCGCGTTTCATAGAAATGGACGTAAATGGGCGCTCTGACTACATTAAGAGGAAGCAGTTATGTTTAAACTGTTTTGCCCGAGGCCACCAGCAACGAGACTGCACAAGCGCCCATACCTGCTTCACATGTCACAGCCGACACCACACCCTCCTGCACCGCGGCAATCCGTTCGCCACCGCTCTAAGTCCCCCAACGGCAGCAAGGGCTCGACCCGCACAGACTGCCAGAAGCACAAACGGCTCAGAGGATCAGTCGGATGTGCAGGTGTTTTTCGCTTCAGTCAGGAGCCGTCCTGCTGGGCACGGCCCTTATCAACGTGTGCCATATGGGGTGCAGCTTCCAGGCACGAGTACTGATAGACTCAGGGCTCGAAGCGACTTTCATAACGGAACGACTGTTCAACCTTGTCAAGCCTCCCTTCAAGACGATTCAAGCCCAAGTTTCCGGCCTTAATCAGACCATTTCCGCGCAGTCTACTAAATTGTGCCATTTCTCCATTCGGTCGCCGTCTAGACCCGGGTTCAATTAGAGCCTGCGGCTTACGGTCTTCCGCAGTTGGCAGGAAATCTGCCATCATATACGATTCCCCGAGATCGTCTCAAGGGGCTGCCCGACATTCCCCTGGCGGACCCCAACTTCTTTGAGAGCTCCCACGTCGATGTGTTAATAGGAGCTGACATTCTTCCGTCCATTCTCCTCGGTAATTCCAAGGCTAACATCTACGGGTCACTTCTCGTTCAGGAGATAATTTTTGGATGGGTGCCGATAGGCCCATTATCTCCAGCCAACCCCCGCAGCGTGTCCGTTTTTTCAACACTAGTCAACCGCAGCCGCGGTGACTCACTGGATCAGCTCTTCACCAAATTCTGGGAGGTGGAAGATGTGGCCACACAGATCAGTTCGGAATCGGATTCAGTTTGCGAGCATAATTATGTCCAGACGACGAGAAGAGACGAGTGTGGCAAGTACGTTGTGACGCTCCCCTTACGCGACCCCGAGCAGAAGGGTTCCGAGCTAGCGGCTTCACGGTCCTTTGCCCTTGCTCAGTTTTTGCGTAATGAGCAGCGGCTGAAGAGGGATCCGCCCCTTAAGGCCCGCCATGACTCGGTAATCCAGGAAAACATCGACTTAGGCCACATGACCGAGGTCTCTCCCGCGAGCAGTTCCGCTACCTACTATCTTCCACATCATGCCGTCTTCAAGCCCGAAAGCACGACCACCAAGGTGCGGGTGGTCTTTAATGCTTCGAGCCCGTCCGCAAACGGGACCATTCTGAACGACATTCTTTACGCCGGGCCCGCTTTACAATCCGACCTGACCTTTGTCTTCAACGCCGACATCGAGAAGATGTATCGGCAAAGTTGACAACGGTCATCTTCGGTGTCAATTGTGCCCCGTTCCTGGCGATCCGTGTTCTGCAACAGCTCGCTGACGACGAAGAGTCGAAGTATCCGCAGGCTAGCCAAATTATCCGGCATATTATGTACGTTGATGACGTTCTCGCGGGGCAGACTCCAAAACCGAAGCCCAAGCTGCGATTCGGGAGCTGAAAGGGGCCCTAGAGTCGGCAGAGTTTCCACTTAGGAAATGGCATTCCGAGCGACCAAATCCGTCGTCCTTGGCGCGGATATGTACTCGCGGATCATGCAGCCGGGCTTTCTAAGGATCCAGGACGGGCTGCCAGTGGCCCAGAGCACCGTTTTTAGATGGGTCGTGTCCGGAGCCTGTCACCAGCCGTAACGACGAGGGATCCGTTGCAACCCGAGCGATTGCAAGGGGGCACGATGCTTAGGTGAGGGGCCGTTGTGCCGCTTAGCTGAGCTTAAGAGCGCATACACGCTTTTTTTTTTGGCCAATCGAAAAATGTAAAATTAGGTTCTATTATATTATATTTAAAGTACAAAATAAATTTTGTTTTAATAAATCGAAAAAAAAATAGCGGCTTTGCAGACTTTATTCGTATAAAGTCCTCGCACTTTTTTTTAAAGGGGGTCCATGGCCGAACAGCTAACGTCCTTAATTTTTGATCTAGAAAAAAGAGTCAAGTTTGGTTAGTTTCTTTACCTCAACGGCTGTCGACACACGTAGGATTGTTTCGATATATTTATTTTTTGCAAAATGGTGAGTGATTGAAAAAAATTTTAAATTTTTACGAACAAAAACGTCACAAAATTGTTGATAAAAAAAAGTAAACAACATAAAAAAATCCTACGTGTGTCGATAGAAATAGGGATTCTGAGTAAAATTTTAGATCGGTAGGTTAAAAGTTGTTCGAGTTATGTATCCGGCCAACTCAAAAAAAGCGGTTTCGAGAAAAACGCGTTTAAAGTTTTAAGTACTGTGGGATTTCGATTTTTTCAAAACTTTACTCAGGTGTCCCCCCTTAAGGGCATGGCATCCGACTTAACGCCTGCAGAATAAACAAAGGCGTTACAAGAGAAGGGATTTAGCGCTAGGTTAGGTTAGGTTTAGGCGGCGATGAGGGGCCGGGTGTGACCGCTATCCACTTGAGCCGCTGGGGCTCCTTGTGATACCGCACAAGCAAGGATCCTACAAGAGGACCTCTCCCTTCCCATTACTTATGTGCCCAAGGGTGTTCTATCCTTCCTGCGGCGGCTCGCGGTCCCATCCCGATTTACGGATGAAGGCTACGAGTCTGTGTGGAGCGACCTCCGCGAGGTCTGTAAGGTCTGTAAGTATTGCTGCGCCCAAGAATTTGAGTCGGATGCGCCCCAGCGCAGGGCATTGACACAGGAGGTGTGCAACTGTCTCTTCCTCTTCTTCGTCTCCACAGCTCCTGCAGTAGTCATAATGTGGCACCGCTAGTCTAGCCGCGTGTGCTCCTATTAACCAATGTCCCGTAATGGCCTTGATCGCCAGACTACAGTCCTGCCTATTTAGGGCTATAAGCATCATTGACCTCTTCCTAGATCGGATGGGCCATAACATGCGGGAGTTCCTGCAGTTTTGGAGATTTCTCCTTTCTTCCTCAGTGATGCGCGGTCGAAGTGATCCATGCATTTTAGCCTACACGTAGCTAAGGGGATACCTACTGGTTCCTTCTCCGGTAGGAGAGGATTGGTAGTACCTGCTCTTGCCAGTTCGTCGGCGGCGCAATTACCCTCGTGGTCCCTATGCCCGGGCACCCATATGAGGTGTATGTCATGCTGCTCTGCCATCTCGTTAAGAGATCTGCGACAGTCATTCACTGTCCTGGAGTTGGATGAAAATCCGTCAAGGGCATTGAGTGCCGCTTGACTGTCTGAGAAGATACAGATTGTGTCCTGATTTCCAATCAGTGCTGGGGATCTGAGTGCTTCTCCGATAGCTATTACTTCTGCTTGGAAAACACTGTTCGCCATGGAAACCGCCTCCCACCTGGCCATTCAATTTTGAACCGTCTGTGTAGAAATGGAGGGAACCGGCTGGTCCCGGGATTTGTGTGGCCCATCCCTTGTTGGAATGTAGTCCTTGTATTTTAATGTGGGATTATCGACAGGATGTGGGGGTATCGCAGTAGTCTGTAGACCCCGTTGGCGTGCAGTGGTGTAGATCTAACTTGGTATGTCCATAGTCTGTCCATTTCCATGTGCCCGTCTCTCGTAGCCTGATTGCCGATAGCGTGGCTATCTTGACCCCCATTATCTCTACCGGTAATATGTCGAGTATGAAGTCTAGGGCATCCGTCGGTGTGGTACGTAGGCTGCCTGTGATACAGACCTCCGCCATCCTTTGCGTTTTCCTAAGTTTCTCTCTAATTGTGGAGTTGGTGAGAGCAGGCCACCAGACCACCACCCCGTAGAATAGGATGGGTCTTATGACCGCTGTGCAAAGCCATCTTACTATTTTTGGTGACATTCCCCATTTAAGGCCAATGGCTTTCCTGCAAGTATAGAGCGCGATTGTTGCCTTGTTAGCTCTATCCCTGGTGTTTGACTTCCAGTCCAGTTTCCTGTCTAGCGTAATCCCTAGGTACTTGGCGCTATCGCTAAGGGATAGTGTTTCTCCTAATAGTTTTGGAAGCCTTAAGTTCGGTATTTTGTACTTCCTGGTGAAGAGGACGAGCTCGGTTTTGGACGGGTTTACACCCAGTCCATTTCTAACTGCCCACGTTGAGAGGCCCCTAAGTTTGTCCGTCATGCAGTAAAAGAGACTGGGGAAATTGCGATATCATCTGCATAAGCAATAACTTTGCAACCACCACCTTCTAGGGATCGTAGTAGGCTATTAACCGCCATGTTCCACAGGCCTCCTTGCGGAGTGCCTCATCTGACGTATCTATGAATAGATTCTCCTCCTAATGACGCCTCAACAGTCGTCATTCTCCTCCTAAATACTCGATTGATTATCGAGCATGGTAGGATGTCGTTGAACGCACCTTTTATGTCTAGAAAAGCAATCAGTGCGTAATCCTTCTCACTAAGTGCCTTTTCGGCGAACGGAGTGATCTCGTGGAGTGCCGTCTCCGTGGATCGGCCCTTCTTATACGTATGGTGTCATCCCGAGATATCATCTGGTTTGATGGTAAGATTAATGTGGAGGCTGATTAGTCTCTCCATTGTCTTGAGGAGGAAGGACGATAGGCTTATGGGACCCACATTGCGGGTACGATGCCTATTCTGAAAATTGCTGAGAAAGCCTTCCTGACCCATGACCTCAGATTGGGTCCGGCTTTGATTAGTTTTGCCGGGATATTGTCATCTGGGCCTGGGGATTTGAAAGGCTTGAAGCTGTTTATCGCCCAGCTGATATACCTATCACTCAATAGGTATTGGAGTTGCTGTCAGCTGTACGCCTCCCATGCTGTCTCCGTGTTTGCCTTATTGGCGATATTAAAGGCCTTGCGGGCCTTGGTTTTAAAGGGCGCAAGTGTTTGCGACCACCATGGTGGTTTCTTTGACTTGCTATTGCCCGATCTGCTTTTGGGACAAGCTTTATTGAATGCCCTGGCGCACGCTGCCGTGAGCGTGTCCACCATGGCATCCAGGGCTTCCCTACTGTCAACGTTCCCTGTTGGAGGTTTCCCCAAGGAACTATCTAGTTATTTCCTGTATAACTCCCAGTTCGCTTTCCTCGGGTTGCGTACCGTTAGTCGGTTAAAGTTCTCGAAGTTGACCACTAATTCTATGTATCGGTGATCTGAGAAAGAGTGTTTCTCTAGGACTCCCCAACTAACAATCCTATCTGATAGGGATTCAGAGTAAAGAGTGACGTCAAGTACTTCCCTTCTGTTCTTGACTATGAAAGTGGGTTCTGTACCCCTGTTACCCACCAAAAGATTGGAGCCTAGGATAAAATCGAAGATTGACTCACCCCTCTCGTTCGTGTCAGTGCTTTCCCACTGATGATGATGGGCGTTAGCATCGCAACCTATGATCAGGTCGATCTTGTGCTTCCTGCTGTCCTCCACCAGCTGTTTGATTAGCGGGTGCGGGGGGAGGGCCTCCTGGACGTGGCCCATATACGCCGAACATATCCTTAGAGGGCCATTTGGGCTCTCAATGGCTGCGGCTACGTGGTCTTCATTGCTGAAATTGGGTAGCAAAAAGAGGTTAAGGTTCCTTTTTGCGAGGGTGCAGGCTCGCCTTTTACCTGTAGTATCGGCTTTGCAGAGCCTAAGCTCCGACGCCCCCAACCCAAGAATTCTGTCTCCTAGGATCGAGGGTTCCTGGATGAGGGCCACATCAGCTCCACCCTCGGCGAGGTGGAGTAGGAGGGCAGCTGACGCCGCTTTACTGTGGTCGAGGTTTATTTGCAAGATCGTCAGGGACATCCTTACAAATCTCCACCACAGTAATTTCTGCCTCCGTCTCGGAGCTCAGCAGAGAGTCCTCCTCCATTCCGAATCCAATAAGTGCCCTTGCCAAGTTGCTTTCCTCCGAGGTGTACCCTTCCAGGATGTCCTCCTCCTCATCCGACATTCCTTCCGGTTGCCCCTCTTCGGTCGGCTCCTCCAAGTCTGGCTCTTGTGTGTCTGCCTCCGGCCCGATACCTCCTGGCTTGGCCTTGGCATCGGATTTGTAGATACGGACCGAAACGTGTTCGAATCCGTACTTCAGCCGGTGCTCCGTCCTCTCCAGGGCTTTAACGGTCTCCTCGTTGAGTGTGAGGGCGACCTGCCTCCGCAGTCCCACCGCCTCCTCGACCTTGGCGACTCTCCAGTCCGCCGTGGGGAGCGTCGGGTTGCACATCCTAAGCATTGTTAGAATGGTTTTAGGGTCAGCTGTCTTTTCAGTGAGCCACACTCGCGAACGAGCGGTTGGACGGCTGCGGCTGGGCCTTCCTCTTCTTGGCCTGAGGGGCTTCTCCCTCTGTGGACCTCTGCTTTTTCGCACTTTGCGCGGCCTCCTTGGCAGGGTCTGACCCAGTACGTCTATTCGGATCCAGCCTCACTCCCACCTTTTCCGGATTAAAGTCGGGCAGGATCTCCCTTGCCCACTTGATGATCTCGGCCTGGTCCGGGTTGGCTTCGGCCGATGGCTCCGCCCTCATCAAAATGAAGGCTGCTCTTCTTCTGTCCTTGTAAGAGCCTTTACGCTGCGTCGAGTGAGACGCTCCCGGGCCAGGGTTAGCATTAGGGGCCCCGCTGGTTGGTTTAGAGGTTGACCCTGGGGTCTTCCTCTCCACACCGTTCGGTGGTCCCATAGCTAGCACCGCTTTGGAAGAAGTTGCCTTGGCAACCTCCTCCGCACCGGCGCGTCCCGCCTCCAGATGTTGCCCCTCTGTGGGGGGCTTCTCCATCTCAGCAACTCCTTGTTCCGTTCTATACTTTGGTTTTTGGTTAGTTTAGTAGAAATCATATTTTGGTCCCACGAGTAGGCGGGAAGAGGTTCGTCCATTATGACATAGCCCGCTTGTCACAATAAGCCTGGTTAAAACTGGGAGGTCGGCCGGTCCCCCAGAATTCGCATATTAGCGTCCGAGTCCCCCCTCGGACACGCATCC
This sequence comes from Drosophila malerkotliana malerkotliana, assembly GCA_018153235.1. Lineage (NCBI taxonomy): Eukaryota > Metazoa > Arthropoda > Insecta > Diptera > Drosophilidae > Drosophila > Drosophila malerkotliana. Next base: position 3,830,115 of record JAECXV010000202.1, on the reverse strand, counting down.
TTCGGCATATGTTGTTCCACCTTGGTTTGGGGTGATTTAAGGAAGGGAGTGTTCTTCTCCCCTCCCGACTACCATTAGCCAGCATCCTCGGCAGAGACATAACCTTACCGGGACCTGTTACCAGCCGCCCTCACGTGCAGAGTATACCAGCACTACCAGCGGTGTACACAGTTACGGCACGCAATTGCTTGCGCGTAGGTCCCCCTGTTGTACCCGTTGGCTGACGGCGCTAAGATAGTCTTCAATATCGTCCATATATTGCGTTACGCGAATTTCACACTTTTATGACACTTTTAGATGATTGCACCTCTAAAAAATGCGGCAACTGCGGTGGCAATCACACTTCTAACTAAAGACGTTGCCCAGTTTATAGGGAGCTGAAAAAATGCATCCACCAGAGAGGTATTAATGCCCCAAATTAAACAGCTAATAGCCTCGGGATCAAACCCTGAAGTCTTCTTCTCGACTGTAGCCAGATCTTCACTAGGACCCATAAACTCTGACAAAAATGTGACATACGCAAGCGCTCTAAAATCAGGACTGGCCACCGCTGGCTCAATAAAGTTCATTTCTGCAATCAGCATACCAAGAACCGAAACCAGCTCAGCAGCATCAATTGCCGGAGCAGCCAAGAAGCAACTTTGAAACAATGATAAACAGCCTACAACAAAGCCTTACGGAATTCATGTCGTTTATGCGCACAACTATGAAAAAAAAAAATATATTCATTCAAATGCTGGTTTCACAACAATCTAAATAATATCTTCCCTACGGATATCTACATAGAACGCTTACGGGGTTTCACAGCATAATCTTGAGTTAGCTCAATTCCTACTCGACAATTATAGCGGCCGGCAATCATATCGACGTAATGCTGCTTTCAGAAACATACCTTACAAACTAGAGGTCTGCATGAATAGCTAAAAAACGACATTCAAGTGCACAACCTCAAAAATGAATTGAGTGAAATAGAATGCTGAGACGAAAATAATGAATGAGTGAGTGCGAATGTGTAGGTCTCAATCGCACAACATTCCGGGGATGAAAACCGAATTGAATGAGTTAGAGTTACAGTTCGCATTCGAATTGTTTCGAATGAATTCTAGAATGTACGATACAACTATGCATATTTGCCTGTATTTTTAGACGCTGATAATAAAATAATTCAAAAGTGGAAGTAATTCATTATTTTTTTTTCAGAAATATTTATTATTATGCTGTATATTTTATTTTACATATTTAACTTATATAAATGAAAAAATATTTTCAATATTTAATAATAAATAATTTTCCAGCACAATTTTGCCGCTAAAAAAATTTTCTAAAACTAAAAAAAAACAAGAAAGGAAAGCTAACTTCGGGCGGAGCCGAAGTTTATATACCCTTGCAGTTAAAACCGGATATATATCGCAAACATCGGATATAGTTGGCCGATCCTTATGGGAATAGGAATATATAATCCAATTTATTTCAATACAAAATCTAAAAAAAGTCCCAAACTTCTATCTTCAAAAATACGAAAGTTGATATTTCTACCAAATACCATTTCCGATAGTTCAGTTATATGGCAGCTATGGGATATAGTCGGCCGATCCTAATGAAATTTGGTAGGTTGGATCAACTGGCCAAAAATATAATCTGTATTCAGTTTTAGCTTTCTATCTTCAAAAACACGAAAGTTGGGTCATTTCCGATCGTTCAGTTATATGGCAGCTATAGGATATAGTCGGCCGATCCTTATGAAATTTAGCATGACGTAATGTTTTGCCAAAAATAGCTCTCGTGTCAAATTTGAACTCTCTAACTCTAAAAACACCAAAGTTATTCGATTTCCGATCAATCAGTTATATGGCAGCTATAGGATATAGTTGGCCGATCCGACTTATATACTGCGTGCAAAGGAAAGAAGGGTGTGTGCAAAGTTTCAAGACGATATCTTTAAAACTGAGAGACTAGTTCGCGTAGAAACAGACAGACAGACGGACAGACAGACGGACAGACGGAAAGACGGACATGCTCATATCAACTCAGGAGGTGATCTTGATCAAGAATATATATACTTTATAGGGTCGGAGATGTCTCCTTCACTGCGTTGCACACTTTTGACCAAAATTATAATACCCTCTGCAAGGGTATAAAAAACACTAAGAAAATAATAACAACAGTTAAAAACCAAAGCAAAAAAACACTCTCATTATAATTCACCTTTTGGTCAATTCCCTCATTATTAAAGAAGTATTTAAGAAACGTTTTGCTCAACAAAAGAAAATAAATTAATGCACAAAATGTGTTAAAAACCATTCGAGACATTCGGCTGCATTCCTCATTCCAAAAGCACTCTTTTTACTTCCCACCCCAGCTCACTCGGTTTCAAAGCAAGAGAATGCCCATGAGTTAGAGCTCTCTCACTTTCTCACTCCCTCTGACTCAATTCGTTGTGTCTCTTACACTCATTCATTCTATTCCATTCGGATGTATTCTATGGCTGAAGCAATAGGAATGTATTCCTGCAGACCTCTATTACAAACCAATTTAATTTTCAACTATGAGGATATTCATTCTAAGGAACAAATCATCCCGGCGGTAAAGTACATCGTGGGACTGGAATCCTAATCAGAAGCCGTATTAAGCACCACTATCATCACAAATTTGCTAAAACGTAAGCAGGCCACATCTATAAATATACAACTAAATACTGGCAACAAACTTACACTAGCTGCGTATACTGCCCCCTCGCTTTTCTATAGCTGAAGATGAGTTTTCAACTCACTAGGAGACCACTTCATAGCAGCAGGAGACTACATGCCAAGCACACACACTGGGGATCTCGTCTCGTGACCCCAAAAGGAAAGCAGCTCTATAATGCAATTATCAAAGCTTAGAACAAGTTAAATGGAATTAGACCCAATTAAATGGCGATTTTCAAAAACATCCCAAAAATCGTATAAGTGCCGAGTGCGTTTCGAATCTTTCCTCTGAGCACTCGGCAGTCCTGTTTATTCTACGCCGACATCCAGGAAAATTGAAACAATAATTAAAATTGACCTTACAGAAAACCAATTGGGTTAAGTACAGAAAGTATATTAGCTCACACATTGAGCTAAGTCCTCATCTCAACGATGTAGAACGCTTTGTTAATTGTCTGTACTCTTTTCTGCAGCTGGAGCTTCAACACCTCAAACACCTTCATACACAATGTAACCAAAAGAAGACATATCTTCAAATCGAAAAGCTTGTCCTCGAAAAACGGCGAATACGTCGAGAGTGGCAATGCCACAGATCGCCATCTGCTAAGCAAAGCATTAAAGCTCTTTTAGTAAGAAAAAACAACATACAACTTCTAGTACAAAAAACACTCTATGGAGAGTTCACCCAATTTAAGCTCACCGAAAGAAACCGTGATGCCTATTATAAAACCCACAGGCGGCCGGGCGCGCAGCGATGCCGACAGAGACATCACGTTTGCCAATCACCCTAAAAATGTTTTCCAACTTAATCCCATATGAGCCTCAGCTTCCATATCAGTCAATTGAGTTTCCCCAAGCGAAATCGTTAAAATCATCATAAGTCAACAGAACCCGAAAAAATTCCCGTGCTACGACCTCATAACTCCCAAAATGATCACTGGGCTCCCATATTGCGCTGTTTTCACTATCACCCAGCCTTTCAATGCCATCGCAAAACTTGGCCACATTCTAGGGCGATGGTACGATATATTAGTTTGGGTTTCGTGAAAAGCACCGAGTAACATCATTAATAAGCAACGCGATCCAAAAACTAAAGTACAATACTGCAATACTTTTATATGTCTCTCAATCATTTGATAGATTCTAGCTATAATAGCTGTAATGCACAACATCAGGAAAATGCTTCCCAACAATACCCACAAGCTTTAAGAGTCTTACCTTTACGACAGAAAATTTGCTGTGAGGTGCAACACTGCTATAACTGTTGATTTCACTAATGAAGCAAACATTTTGTGTCCTCTACGCAGCGGACATCCCGACCAGCACACGACTAACAACATCTATGTTTGCTGATGATACAGCTTTTTCTAACCGCTTTAAATGCCCGACGCAAGCAACTACTAAACAATCTCTAGTCGATGTTGAAAAATGGCCAAATTTCAAAAATTCAAGTTGGCAAATTAAAGTAAGCGAACAAAAATTTTAAACCGCTTACGTTAAACAATACTCCCGCAAGCAAACTGAGTGACAATAACCACCTGGCAAGAGAGGTAACAAGTTGAGCAACCAACCACGTCTTCGTCGCAATGACTTACCGCAACGACCGACATGAGGGACTCCCAGCCAGAATGCAGTCTTAGTATACCGATAGTTGAGTTTTAATGTTAAGATTTGTAATGTTAAGATTTGTTATTATGAGTCCGAAAATTAAGAAAAAAATCAATAAAAAAAAGGAAAATTCAAAAAAAAAAATGTAACACCCTCGAAGTGATGAAGGAGTTATTATGTAGGCTATGGTATCCGAAATATTTAGGATCCGACAATGGTACATAAGTCAAGAATTCGAGGAGTACTGCAAATTTTAGAACAGGTTGCACAGGTTATAGAACAGGTCAAATGTGCATCCTATTGGCCCTAAACGTATAGAGAAGTACTAATTTTTTTGCAATAAAAAAATACACTTTTTACTGCCCATTTCAACTTTTCAATTAACAAAAAATGAAACGTAGTAAAAAATTGCTCTGCTCTCATTGTTTTTTACTGCTACGCATACACTAAAATTTTAAACATGTGTGCGTTTTCCCCGCCACTGGTATAAACACAGATAAAGTTTTTTTCGTTTTTTTTTTTAAAGCTTTGGAAACAGGCAGCAAAAGAACTGGCGCTTGCGAACGAGATTCACAAAGGAATTAAAAGGAGACCGCAACGTTGATTTTTCCCAGCGCTCTTCGCTTTAGCAGGTGATCTTTTTCGTCGCTCTCTGGAAAGTTTCATTTCCGCATGTATGTATGTGCGCGTATTTTTTGCTTGCTTTTTATACCCTTGCAGAGGGTATTATAATTTTGGTCAAAAGTGTGCAACGCATTGAAGGAGACATCTCCGACCCTAAAAAGTATATATATACTATTTTTTTTGGCAAAACATTACCACATTACGAATTTCATAAGGATCGGCTGACTATAACTTGTTGCTGCCATATAACTGAACAATCGAAAATTAGAAAGCTAGAAAGATAGAAGCTTGGCACTTTTTTTTAGATTTTTTATTTTAATTAATTGGTTTTATTATGATGTAATCATAAGGATTGGCCAACTATATCCGATGTTTGCGAAATATATCCAGTTTTAACTGCAAGGGTATATCAACTTCGGCTCCGCCCGAAGTTTGCTTTCCTTTCTTGTTTTCTTCTCAGTTTGTGGTTTAGCATGGGTCGTGGCCTCTACTGAAGGTAGCTATTGGCCGATTGATAAGTACTTACCACACCGCTTACTGGGTGAACGGTTACTTCGCTGACCCAAGAGCAAAGCGAACGCCAAACCACCTAGTATAAAAAATTTGTATTTTAAAACAAGAAAGGAAAGCTAACTTCGGGCGGAGCCGAAGTTAATACACCCTTACAGTTAAAACCGGATATATATCGCAAACATCGGATATAGTTGGCCGATCCTTATGAGAATATCATATAAAAACCAATTAATTACAATAAAACATATAAAAACAAGTAAGGAAAGCTAGCTTCGGGCGGAGACGAAGTTGATATACCCTTGCAGTTAAAACCGGATATATATCGCAAACATCGGATATAGGTGGCGGATCCTTATGAAAATATCATAGTAAAACCAATTAACTAAAATAAAAAATCTTAAAAAAATCCCAAGCTTTTATCTTCAAAAATACGAAAGTTTATATTTCTACCAAATACTTTTTCCGATCGTTCTGTTATATGGCAGCTATAAGATATAGTCAGCCGATCCTTATGAAATTTTAGCATGTTTTGCCAAAAATAGCTCTCGTGTCAAATTTGAACTCTCTAACTCTAAAAACACAGAGACTAGTTCGCGTAGAAACAGACAGACTTTATAGGGTCGGAGATGTCTCCTTCACTGCGTTGCACACTTTTGGACAAAATTATAATACCCTCTGCAAGGGTATAAAAATTATTATTAGGATAAATTAATCAGTTCATTGAAAACTGATAAAAATCAATATAATGAACATTTAAATGAATTTTTGTTATATAAAAAAATTAAACTGCTAACTTTTCCTATCTTTTTTATTTTCAGATGCAATGTGGTCGGCGGAACTGGTCATGCTAACAACCAATTAAGGAAAGAATTTCAGCTGCAATAGAAGCTCCATTTTAAAACTTCCAGTTACAGAAAATTATATTTAATATAATAAATAATTAATACATTATAATAGTTTAACATAATAAAATTTAATTTAACCGTGATTCTGATTATTAATAACTGTTTGGTCTGAAGGAAGTACTTCTTTTTCTGACCCTTTCATGGGGTCTAAAGTAAGTAATTCTTTTAATGACCCTAAAAAATGGGTATTAAATGTACGAAAATGTACAAATTTTTACCTCTGACGGTGACCGTTTTTGCTCTTATACAGTGAAGGCTTTCGTTAAATTTAGAGCCCCATATTGAATACACTTTAAATGACTTCAATCACATTACGAAACAAGAAAGGAAAGCTAACTTCGGGCGGAGCCGAAGTTGATATACCCTTGCAGTTAAAATCGGATATATATCGCAAACATCGGATATAGTTGGCCCATCCTTATGATTACATCATAATAAAACCAATTATTTACAATAAAAAATCTAAAAAAAGTCCCAAGCTTCTATCTTCAAAAATACGAAAGTTTATATTTCTACCAAATACCATTTCCGATCGTTCAGTTATATGGCAGCTATAAGATATAGTCGGCCGATCTTTATGAAATTTGGCATGTCCTAATTTCTTGCCAAAAATAGCTCTCGTGTCAAATTTAAAAAATTTCTCTAACTTTAAAAACACCAAAGTTATATCATTTCCGATCAATCAGTTATATGGCACCTATAAGATATAGTCGACCGACCGACCGATCGACCGTGTGTGCAAAGTTTCTAGACGATAATTTTAAAACTGAGAGACTAGTTCGCGTAGAAACAGACAGACAGACGGACAGACAGACGGACAGACAGACGGACATGCTCATATCAACTCAGGAGGTGATCCTGATCAAGAATATATATACTTTATAGGGTCGGAGATGTCTCCTTCACTGTATGCATACTTTTGGACAAAATTATAATACCCTCTGCAAGGGTATAATGAAACGGGTCATGTAAACGAAAAGCTCAAAGAAAATCCATAAAGGAGGAATAAGGGCTTTAGTAAAAGAAAAGCTTATATTCTTAAAAATAGACGACAATCAGACTGAAAAAATCGATCTTAAAAATTAATTTACAACTTAATATTTCCACAATTTTAAAACCTAAAATCGAAGTAAAAAAAGTGATTCGCTATGTGGTCTATACAAATAAATTAAAATTTTACAGATCCTTAAGCACTATGATATTTAAATGGGACCCATTTTTAGGTAAGCATTCTGTTTGTTGAAAATAGGAAAATAAATTGAATTTTTTTGAGTTGTTTGAGTCGCATTCTGGTCTATACAAATAAAATTAAATTTTACAGAACCTTAGGCACTATGATATTTAAATGGAACCCATTTTTAGGTAAGCGTTGTGTTTGTTGGAATTTCAGTGAAGGAAGCAAGAGAAGCCTCGTAAAGGAATCGATCTAACGGTGACGACCATAGCAAGCGTAAAAAAGACAATGATTTGAGAGTATGCACCTGGAACGTACGAACATTGTACAGACCTGGTGCTGCTCAACAACTAGCAGATACCCTCAACAAATTTAGGACTGACATCACTGCTATCCAGGAAATGCGATGGATAGGACAAGGCTGCATAAAGAAGAAGAACTGTGATATTTACTACAGCTGCCATCCAGAACGGCATGAATTTGGTTGTGGTTTCGTTGTAGGTGACAGGCTGCGGCGCCGAGTCTCTCACTTTCGGCCAACAAACGAGAGTTTGGCAACGATCCGAATTACTGCCAAATTCATTAACATCAGCCTGATATGCGCACCTGCTCCAACGGAGGAAAAGGATGATGCCACCAAGGACGCTTTCTATGCGGAGCTCGACCGAGCTTATGGCCGCTGTCCTTCCCATGACATTAAAATTCTCCTCGGGGATTTTAATGCCAAGATAGGACGAGAAGACATATTTGGTGCCACCGTCGGGCGATTTAGTCTACATGAGACCACCTCGAGCAATAGTCTCAGATTAATAGGCTTTGCAGCTGCGCATAATATGGTAGTTCGTAGTACTGGATTCCGTCATTTGGACATCCATAAAGCATCTTGGCTCTCTCCCGATCGACTGACCAGAAATCAGATCGATCATGTAGTGATCGATGCAAGGCACGCATCTAATATACTCGACGTGCGATCCTGTCGGGGTCCCAACATCGACTCCGGCCACTATCTTGTTGCAGCTAAGATTCGCACAAGCCTATGTGTGGCGAAGATTGCACGTCGAAGTGCGTTAAGAAGGCTGGACATCGGAAAGCTGCAATCACAACAGGCGAAGAATGCATTCTCCACTCACGTCTCGGGGCTATAAAGACGAGAACCTTCAATACCTGAAGACATAAGCGATATGTGGGCGCTCATATCTCACTCCCTGCGAGCTTCGGCAGAAGAAGAGCTTGGATTTCAGCGTCCTCTAACAAGGAATCCATGGTACGATAAGGAGTGTCATGTCGCAACAGATGCAAAGGACGCCCCCTACAGAAGAACACTGCAGGCTGGGGCGACACGAGCTATTGTGGATGTCTACAGGGCAAGAAGAAAGAGCAGGAATGGCGAGAGTGTGAGAGCACAGAGAGCAGCAGATGCAGAAATGAAGCACGTAACTTCTACCAGAGAGTCAAGCGTCTGACCCAAGGATTTAAGACTGGTGCATTGGCGTGCAGGGACGATGATGGAAATCTTGTCACAGAAGCAGAGGTCGTGCTGAGGTTATGGAGGTTATGGCACTTCTCACTTCACTTCTGTTATCTGGCTCAAGCACAGACTCTGAACACTATGATCCACGAACCCCAATCTATGGCACTGATATTGAAGCATGCACCAACTAATCAGTAAGATATGGCTCACAGAGAGGATGCCCGAGGATTGGAACCTCAGCATGATCTGTCCCATCCTGAAAAAGGGTGATGACATGGTGCGCACCAACTACCGCGGAATTAGTTTTCTCCCAGTTGCATACAAGGTCCTAACGAGCGTATTGTGTGAAAGACTGAAACCCCATGCTGAAGCACTGATTGGACCTTATCAGTGCGGGTTCAGGCCTGGCAAGTCCACTGTTGACCAGATTTTCACCTTGCGCCAAATCCTGGAGAAGTCTTACGAAAACCAGATCGACACGTACCATCTCTTCGAAGACTACAAAGCCGCATTTGATAGCCCCCGGCGAGATCGCCTATATGCCGCCATGTCTGAGCTTGGTATACCAGCAAAGCTGACTAGACTTTGCAGAATGACAATGAGCAACACCATCAGCTCTGTCAAGGTAGGAAGTGGCCAATCCGAAACCTTTACTACCAAGTGTGGCCTCAGACAAGGTGACTCGCTGTCTTGTATACTCTTCAATATTTTAATGGAGAGTATAAGAAAGGCTGGTGTACATCGGACGGGCACGATATTAACCAACAGATGTGTCCAGCTCCTTGGTTACGCTGATGATATTGATATCATTGGCCGCACCAAGCGTGATGTCACAGGAGCCTTCGGGGCTATTGAAAAGGAATCAGCAAAAGTAGGACTAGCAGTGAATATGGAGAAAACAAAGTTTATGGTGTGCTCTAGCAGAGAATCGCGGCGTCTTGATTCTCAGCTGACTGCAGAAAACTATAGCAACACAGTCAAAATTGGTGAAATTTGGTATGTCGTATTATTTTGCCAGTAGCATTCATGCAAAATCCGAACTCTAACTCTAAAAACCAAAATTGTTGGGTTGGTTATGGTATATATGGAAATGGTATATTTCCGATCAATCAGTTATATGGCAGCTATAGGATATAGTCGGCCGATCCCGGTCGTTCCGACTTATATACTGCGTGCAAAGAAAAGAAGGGTGTGTGCAAAGTTTCAAGACGATAGCTTTAAAACTGAGAGACTAGTTTGCGTAGAAACAGACAGACGGACAGACGGACATGCTCATATCAACTCAGGAGGTGATCCTGATCAAGAATATATATACTTTATAGGGTCGGAGATGTCTCCTTCACTGCGTTGCACACTTTTGACCAAAATAATAATACCCTCTGCAATAGAGGATATAAAATAGATATAGATATAAATAATAGATATAGATATATAATAATAATAGTATAGATATAAAAAAAAATCCAGGTTCATTCTCCCCCTTCTATGATGAATCGTCCCGATTCATAACATTTGTGTGGCAAGAGAGGAGATTCTATTGTTAAGTTCGGTAAATGTTATTTCAATATTATATTTATTTGTTTAATTTTCTCTTGTAGGTTTAATTACACAGTGCGACAGTGAATTGGAACTTTTGAAGAGACCTAGTAGGAATTGTTCATTAGATCAAATATATCTAACTATTGAAAAACGTCAAACATTTTAAATTCGGTTTAAAATTACGCGCTTAGTTATTTTAAAGAGCAAAAAGGTTCCGAAAACCCGTTTTTTCTAAATAAGTCAAGATTTTGAAGGTGTTAGAAAAATTTCAAATACGGTTTTATACTATATTTAACCTAATAAACAACTCCTACTAGGTCTCTTCAAAAGTTCCTCCACTTTTTTTTGTCGCACTGTGTTATCGTATCGGTTTTGGAATTCTATTTATTTTTGAATAAATAGAATATTTTTTGAGAATTATTTTTGAATAATTTTTTCAGTACATTTTAATTGAATTTGTTTAATTCCTTTGCTTATGAATTTTCGTGATTTATATATATGTAGTTTAGAAAGTGATTATGAAAATAAACAATACTAATTCAAGGGATATATCTGTGTTGTAATTTGTGGGTACTGTATAAGTTCCAAACAGAACCAAGATGCAAGCTGTTCTGCAAGGTCCAGAGGATATACCTTAGGGACGTATGGATGGGAGTGAAGGGCGTGCACTTCATGTGGTCTAGTCTTAACCCACCCGACCTTGGCGAGATCTACGACGTTTGGCTACGGCTATTTAGGGGTTCGGCGGCGGAACGGTTAGAGCCTTCATAACGGTTAAAATATTCAAAAAATAGTCTTATAAAATTGATTCATTTTACCAATTAGGGATTTCTATTTAAATAAAGTGATATTTCCTTAACATATATTAAAATTCATTTCGTTATCATTCATGTTTTATAATAATATATGTATATAAGAAGAATTAATATTATTAGGATAAATTCAAGAATTAAATTTAGCTACATTTTAGATTAAAAATTAATAAGTTTGCGAGGATATGAATTAAAATTATTCAAGATTCATGACGTACAAAATTTACTGTATAAGGCAAAAGTATATGTAGTTTCTTTCATTGGTATCCACTTACCGAAGTTCACCGCCGTTGAGCTCAAGGACAGGAATGCTATAGGTGTTTATAATAAAAATTAATAAAAAATATTACAATAAATTTGTTTGGCCATGCTCGAATATTATTGCAAAGTTCGTACTTCAATTAAATTCAAAATATTTATCTTTTTAAATTCATCGTGACTTATATATATATATAAATGTATATTTACTTATACTTAAATTAATCAAGAAACTGTAAATGCTAATTATTGGAATTTTATAACATTAAATTATTAGCGAAATTATAATCAAAAATAAAAAAGTTTGAGGGAAATTTTCTTCCGTGAAGACTTCATAATAAAATAAGCAAAATATAAACTCCAAAATTGATCAAATGATTCCATCCGATTGGGCGGATTTATTCCGTCGAATAGCGCTGAATTCCTTAGATCCTTAAACTAGACGATTACATAATTCGGTACTAGCCTCACTGGCACGTGGCACTGGGGAAAAATAATTCTTTGAAGAAAACTGCACTGCACTAACTCAAAAACATACCTGGCATTAAAATTGACTAAATTCACTAATTCACTGATTTCCACAACTAGTTCCGCTGGGTTGAATAAATTTTTCCATATATTTAATTATAATAAAAACGAGTTTACTTTTCTTAATTTAGGCTTAATAATGCAGCCTTATCTCTTAAGCGTATGCAAGTTAGTGTCTAAGCTTCCCTATAAAAATCTAGCCCTAACTATGCTAGAATAAAAGCTCTAAAAAGCTTTCACATAACTGATGCTGCACTATTATCTCGATATGCAGAAAACCCAATTGATAAGATCGCGTGATATTTTTCGTTCACTTATCCAAGGTGACCGGAGAATAATAGATACAACACTTTAAGCTTTTAAAAAGAACTTAAATTCTATGTTTTCTGTGATATGGATGCCCTACTGGAAATCCACACACTACAGAGTATCCTACTTTTACAAATGGGTTTGTGATTATAATATCTAAACCTAGTTCGCAATTATTAGATGAAACGCAGTCAGTAATTTCTGTGGGCAAAAAGTAAGGTGAATTTTCACCTAGTTCTTTTTTTATGTTGGCAGCACTGTTGATGACATTTGGCGGAAATTTCATGTCAATGTCAGTATCAGTTCTATATTTACGCTTAAGTTTAGCAAACGATCCAGAGTGCATTTGGCGATTTTTACAATGTGTGATTTATTTAAGCTGAGAAGATCCATCAAATTTTGTTTGCGGTACGAAATTTCGGCTGCGGAAACGTTGCGAAAGGCCTTTGGTGATTCTACCATGTCCCAGGAAATTGTTTATAAGAGGTACAAAGACATCAAAGAGGGTTGGGAACGTGTTGATGACTTGGAGCGCTCCGGACGATCATCGACGTCAACAGATTACCAACACGTCAATGAAGTGAAGGAATTTGTGCTCAAAAATCGTCAGTTGACTGTTAGACCCTTACTGATATGATCGGAACATCAGAAGATCGTGTGAAAACCATTTTGAAAGACCATTTGGGGCTACGAAAAGTCAAATCTCATTTGGTACCGAAACAAAAACCATTCTTCGTGACCATTTCGCCAAAAATTCGACGCATATCGTTCCGCAACCACCTTATTCTCATATGTTGGCTCCGTGTGACTTCGGCTATTCCCAAAACTCAAAAAAAAACTCCGGGGGACGCGTTTCGAGTCGATTGAGGAGATAGAAGCGGAATCGGCGAGGGCGCTTATGACTGTACCGGAAAAGGACCATTTGGCCTGTTTCGAGGATTTGAAAAAAGTTGGCGGGAGGGGATTACTTTGAAGATGATCAAATTGATTCAGGAGAATAAATAAAGAATTTTAGTATAACAGTAGTATAATTGTTATATTTTTATTGTGATATATTATCTAATATTTTCTATTTTTTGTTAATGTATTTTATATTGTTGATGATGATGCTTTCATTGAATAAAATTTGGAATGCACCTTCAATTTTGTTTCGTTTACAATATTTTATTTTTATTTTTTGTTAATGGGTTTTATATTGTTAATGATGATGCTTTCATTGAATAAAATTTGGAATGCACCTTCAATTTTGTTTCGTTTACAATATTTTCCGCGGTTATAAAAATAGTGCCATCACCTAAGTTTTCCATTTTTATATCCTTGCAGAGGGTATTTTAATTTTGGTCAAAAGTGTGCAACGCAGTAAAGGAGACATCTTCGACCCTATAAAGTATATATATTCTTGATCAGGATCACCTCCTGAGTTGATATGAGCATGTCCGTCCGTCTGTCTGTTTCTACGCAAACTAGTCTCTAAGTTTTAAAGCTATCGTCTTGAAACTTTGCACACACCCTTCATTTCTTTGCACGCAGTATATAAGTCGGAACGGCCCGGATCGGCCGACTAGCTGCCATATAACTGATTGATCGGAAATGGTATAACTTTGGTGTTTTTTGAGATAGGGATTCAAATTCTACATAAGAGCTATAATACGACATGCAAAATTTCATAAGGATCGGCCGACTATCTCCTATAGCTGCCATATAACTGAAAGATCGGAAATAACCCATCTTTCGTGTTTTTGAAGATAGAAAACTGAAATTTATTAGAGATTCTATTTTTGGTCAGATAATCCGACCTACTAAATTTCATAAGGATCGGCCAACTATATCCTATAGCTGCCGTATAACTGAACGATCAGAAATGATCCGACTTTTTTTAGATTTTGTATTATAATAAATTGGGATACATTAGCATATTCTCATAAGGATCAGGGAACTATATCCGATGTTTGCGATATATATCCGGTTTTAACTGCAAGGATATATCAAGTTCAGATCTGCCTGAAGTTAGCTTTCCTTTCTTGTGAAGGAGGCATCACAGCCTGCTGCATTTCCTGAAGCCGCCGGCATCCAGCGGCCATCCTTTGGTTGGTCGTCCCACGTCAGCCATAGCCGAGGTCGCCGAGCCTGTAGCCTCTTCGCCGTCCACTGCTAATGCACTAGTTGCTCAAGGTCGCAGCGGCGATATATCGTTGCTTGCTACAGCGAACATTTTTGTTCGTAGTCGCGCTGGATCCCTTGTTCCATGCCGAGCTCTGTTGGATTCTGGATCTCAGGTGCACGTGATCACTTCCCGGCTGGCAAGTCAGCTGCAGCTCCGGAGGTACAAATCATTCATGGAGGTGTCTGGTATTGGAGATACCGGCTTTGCGACAGATGGATTCTCTGTTGATGTTCTCCTACGTTCCCACTGTTCCGAGTACTCGGCCCTGGTTAACGCCGTTATCGCCGCCAATATCACGGACCTGCAGCCTAGCTTCCGTTTGGATGTCTCCAGTTGGAATATTCCTGGCAATCTTTCTTTGGCTGATCCTGAATTTTTTCCGCCCACAGCGCTTCGATCTTCTTATCGGAGCCAGCCTGTTTTATGAGCTGTTGTGTGTTGGGCAAATTAAGCTCTCAGCCGGCCTGCCATTGCTGCAGAAAACTCCACTTGGATGGGTCGTGTGTGGAGGCGATTCACATGTCCAGAGAAGATCACTTCTTTCCACTACCCACAAGGATGTTCCGGAGGGCGCAACAATGCTGGATGATCAAACGGATGGCTGGGATCGAACGCGGCTTTTTGTCGTCTCCCGTGGGCATTCTCAGAGTCCAATTCGCTGGACAGCGCTTGTCGACTGACTCGCGCAACAGGTGCCTCGTACGAAGTGGTGGCCGGTCGAACTTATGTGATGAGAACGGTGAGATCGCGGATGAAAGGCAAGGAGCAAGTGCGAACTTGTTGCGCCGATGTGGAAAGGAAAGTCGTTTGCGGCACAATTCGAATGTGGAAAGAAAAACTTCAGGCACCAGAAAAAACCCAAAAGGAGACGAGGTTTGCTCGGATTGTAGGCGGATGTTTCCTGATGCGGAGTAGAAGCAGCGTTGGAAGCACGGAAAATGGAAAAAGTACCGGAAAATTCGTGCTTGTTCGGAAAAAAATGATGACGGTCTATATATGTATGTATATTTCGACTTGTGTGGTTCATACTGAATTTAATATATACTGAGATATTAAATTCTTAACTATTTTCGAATTTGCGGAGCCGGAAGGCTTGAATAACTTTGGCTTGAATTTAACACACAAAAAATTAATAATTAATTTTTGGCTAACTGGCTCGGATTTAATTATGATGGAGCCAGAAGGGTGGAGTTGAAAATCTTTATTTTTAATTAATTGAGGTTAATTATCACGAAGCTGGAACGGTGGAATTGAAACCTAAATCTTTAACTAATTGTATTTAATTAACACGAAGCCGGGAAGATTGAATTAAAACCGCGGCTCTATTCGGACAGAAGGTGGATAATTAAATTAATTAATTATAATTTTTCGATAATTAAATCTTCGACTTTTATTATTGAGTGGCCGGAAAGGTGAATTAAAAAACCTGGCCCTTTGCTCGAACGGAAAATAAGAATTAAATAAATTTTCGTAGTTATAATTATAAATACATAAATTTATAATTAATTGATTTTTTAATCTATTTAGTTACGCAGACGGTTATGCCGTCAGAACAGAACCGAAAACCACAACACGGCTAGGTCGAGAATTTAAGCGACACAATCACGGATTTGTAGTGAAATGGCGGTTTATAATTGTTAGTTTTAGAAAA
The DNA here is from genome assembly GCA_018153235.1 of Drosophila malerkotliana malerkotliana. Classification (NCBI taxonomy): domain Eukaryota; kingdom Metazoa; phylum Arthropoda; class Insecta; order Diptera; family Drosophilidae; genus Drosophila; species Drosophila malerkotliana. The sequence goes on along the minus strand of JAECXV010000202.1, from coordinate 3,813,872 downwards.
TTTTAATTTTTTTTTAATTTTAGGCTATATATTTCCTGAAATTGGAGGCGGAAAATATTTGGAAATATATGGACATGCCTGCAAGTAGGGCCAAGCCATATGATGGCACAGTGGAACGTCGATAAGTGGACTGTATATTTTACATTTTATCGGTTATATATTTCCTGGAATGGGAGGCAGAAAATATATGGACATGCAAGTTAAATTGTTTGTAGTTCGGTGAATTAAAAAAATGTAAATTTTATTTTTTAATTTCACAACTTGGTGTTAAACCTTTATTTATTAAACGCAAAATTACAAGACACTTTTGTTTTTTTTAAATATTTTTGTCAACCGTTCGCGGTCTCGGTCAAAATAGGACTGCCTTCTTAATTCTAAATCTGATCCAAAGAACCTCGGCCATCAGTTGTGTTTAGATTAGAGGCTTAAGATGAAACTGTCGCATCTTATTGTGAAATTCGATTAAGCTGATCGATGCAATTCGGTGGGTACTTGAAACGCAAAAGGCGTAATTGATTGGGCTTCGGAGGGAAGCTGATGTTTACTTTTGATTTTGATTTGTTTATGACAAGACAAAGCCGAAAGCAAATGCAGAGTTTGAAAATATTGTTTATAAAATTCATAAGTGGAAAGCCATACGTGGCCTGGATTTATGAGTTTGATAACTCTCCCCCTTCTAAAATGGATCGTCCCGATTCAATATGAAATTCGTTTAAATGATCTCTTAATTCTGTTAAAAAAATTTCTGGGTAATAGATTTTACTGGTTTAGGCCGATGTTTTTTGGTTACAAATAATATAGCATTTTTGTATTTTATAATAAGTGAAAGAATCAAATATATAATGATTAAAATTAATAGTATAAAGGTAAGTGATATTTTAGTATTCTTAATTTTAACGAATGGGTTTAAAATGTTTATATTATCTAAAGAACGATCAGAGTTATTTGATAATATGTAATCGGATATTTAATAATTTTTAAAGTGGTTCGTAGTTACGTATTCAAGAATTTTATTTTCCAAATTGGTATATGAGATATTATTAATTTTAGTTGTACCATTAAATGTTATTAAAAACGAACCGTTTAAATGGGAGTTGTTAACAATATTGTTCCCATTTATAAGAATGGCACCATCTTGTATGATGTATATTTTTTTATTTTTTTCTCTTATTTTTTTACAGGTTGATTTCTCACCATTTAATAATCGGGTAAAACACGTTTTTTTGTTACTTAGAGTGCAATAGTTGTTAAAAAGTTCGTTCTTAAAATTAGACATTTCGTAAAAAATTTTTTCCCATTTGGCGACTTGATCGCTTAATACTAGTTTTCCATCGATTTGGGAAATCGCTCTAGCGTGATATATTTCACATCTGTTTTTTATTATTGTGTATTTTATATAAATTATTAAAAGTTCTTTATGCAATGCGATTTTAAAAGAAGAGATGTCCATTAAATCAGCTATAATTACTGGTTTTTGTTCATGTTTTAATATTTCCAAGATGTCATCATTGTTTAAAATTTTTGGTATTTTGGTCAAATAATTCATTAATTTTATTCTGAACTGTAATAAAATCATCATGGCCCGGAGTTCCAGCTAACCATTTCCACACGGTGCCTAACTCATTTATCCCTCTTTTTGATCTAGTTAATATTAATTGCGATAAAATTAGTTCGATTACTTTTATGTCATATTTAATTTCCCATTGTGACCTTTTATTAGTATCCCTTATAATATTATCTGATTCCAAATTTATTATTTCTTTATAAAAGCTTAAGTTAGTTACATGGAATAAATCTGCGTATGAATCGTACGTCAATACGTCTTTATTGTCCTTAAATAGAAGATATTCGTGACTTGTATAGTCAATTATTTCTGATTTTGTTAATAAAATAAGGTGTAGTATGAGCACCTGATAAAACATTTTCTGGGAAAGGAAAGAAAAAAAAGGATAATATATAAATACTTAGAATTTTATATTATCTTTGTGAATAATTCTATTTCTATTGTTGATTATTATTTTGTTGGGTAAATTTTCCTTAACTATTTGTTTTTTATATCTGGTTTTAATTGGGTGCCTGTTATATTTATTTTCTTTCCCCGTGTTTCTTTTGATAGACTACCTGTCCTACATGATATTCTTTTTCTTTTCTGTTTTCATTATGTGTTTCCACATTTTCTCTTGAGTATTTTTCAAAAGTTCAGGAATCGTGCTCTATTTTATTATATAATACGTCAAAAGGTTTTTGGCTCATTGTAGAATGAATGCTCTGATTATATTCTTGAGCGGCTCTTATTATTATTTCGGAAAAGTCAGTTAAATTAAATTCTTCTTTAATGCATCGAGCTAATTCTGTTAATGTAGAATGTGCCCTTTCAACCTGTCCGTTTGACGTGCTGTGCCTCGGGTCTGCGTAATGTAAAGTTAAATTGCACCTTTGTGCGAAAGATTTAAATTGGGCCGAGGTAAAGCTCGGTTCATTATCGGTCATTATTACATTTGCTTGTGGAAAATGCTGAAGAAGTTCCATAACTTAATTTTCGATATTTAATTTATTTTGGATTTCTTTTACTACTAGAAATTTTGAGTATGCGTCAATACAAGTTATGAAAGTAAGACCTTGTGCGTAATATATATCAATGTGTAAATTTTCTCCTTCTTTACTTGGAATTGGGGCTTCCCCAATTGGAATTTTTATTGGGTGTCTGTTATATCTATTTTCGTTACAAATCACGCAATTTTTAATATATTCTTTTAATTTTTTAAAACAGTTTGGCCAATAATGTAATTTACTGATCTGTTTGTAATTCTCTTCTAGCCCCCTATGAGCACGGCTTTGCGTTTCTTCTATTATTATAGCTTTATCTTCCTCGTTTTCCACGTCTTGTAGAAAGATTCTTGTAAAAAGGAATGTGTTTGTGAAATTATTTTTTTAAGGTAATTGAATTTGAAATAAGTCCTCTAAGGTACAATGAATTCCTACCGTAATGTTAGGTGGAAGATACTCTCTTAATATAGTTATTAAATTTTCTGGTGTGTCATATTCAATTAAATGTCGTGTCCTGTCAAAGATTTTCAGTGACTCATGTGTTGTATACCTCCCCGTTGTTAATAACAGTTGTTGTTTAAATTGATTTAACGGTTTACGGGTCTCTTGTATTACATTTTCAAAACTACTTTCAGCTGAATGCTGTGTGTTCTGATCTGAGTCTGACTGATCTCTTTGTTCTATATTGCTGTTAGTAATATTATTTATCTGAATTCGAGATAATGCGTCTGAAACTACATTTATTGAACCGGGCTTAAATGTTATTTTCGGCGTAAAACTTTGTATGAAAGAATACCATCCTTTCATATCTACATTGGGATTTTTATCCGAAATTGTGTAAGATAAAGTTTGATGGTCGGTTTGAATTTCAATTCCAATAACTCCGTATAAGTAATTTCTTAGATTTTTAAGAGTCCATACTATCGCTAAAAGTTCCTTCTTATTAGTAGCATTAGCTTTTTCTGTTTTAGACAAGGTTTTTGAAATAAAAGTAATTGGTTTTCCTTCTTGAGATAAAACTGCACCAATTGCGACGTCTGAAGCGTCGGTGGTCAAAATCAATTTTTTATTATAGTCCGGTTTAACTAGTTCTACTTGAGCAATGAGATTTTCTTTCAGCTCGTTAAAAGCTTTAATTTCTGGTTCATCCAGCTGAATTAACATTTTTGTTGACATTCTTTTTGAGATTTTGCCATTATGACCTCCAAGATATTTTGTTAGAGGTTTGGCTATGTAGGCGTAGTTTGAAACAAATTTTCTATAATAGCCCGTAAAACCTAGGAAACTTCTTAGTTCCCGAATATTTTCTGGAAGCGGATATTTTCTAATGGTTTCAATTTTCTCTGGATCTGTCTGGATGACGTTATAGGATACCATGTATCCTAGAAAACGGGTTTCGCGTTTGAAAAACTTATATTTTTCTAAAGAGATTTTCATGTTTGCCCTCAATAATATATTTATAATTTTGTTTAGATCTGTATAGTGTTGTTCAATTGAGTTTGAGAATATTATAATGTCGTCCATATAGACATGACATGTTTTCCTTATTTGTTCTTTTAGAATATCGTCCATTGCTCTCTGAAAGATTCTTGGTGCATTTGTTAATCCGAATGGCATTCTTAAAAATTCGTATTTTCCATTATTTATTGAAAAGGCTGTTTTTTCAGATTCTTTCATTAGTATCTCATGAAATACTGACTCTAAATCTATTGTTGAAAAATATCTTGCTTTTCCCAAATATGATAGAATTACTGATGGGTCTTGCATTGGGTACCTGTCAGGTATAGTACTTTCATTTAATTTTTTATAATCAATGACGAGTCTTAATTTACGGCTTCCGTCTTGATTCTCTCCCTTCTTTGGGACTACCAGAAGTGGTGAATTGTAAGGGCTTCTGCTAGGCCTTATTATTTTTTCTGATAACATTCTTTTGATTTCGCTATTCACGAAGTCGTTGACAGATAGAGCATACGGATACTGCTTCCCGTATATTGGCCTATCGTGGATAAGATTTATTTCCCCTTTATGTCTGTTCTAAAAGGAATTTGCATATTTATCTTTGAATGCTCCTTTTCAATATAGTGAACTATCTTTTCCCTCAATCCGCCTAATTGGTCAGTACCTATATTATTTATTTGATTTTTGACGGTATTTACTTCGTCGGCACTCTCAGGATTTTTAATTCCCAAGATATTTTTATTTTTATTGACGGATATTTCTACGTCGGCGTTCTCGGGATTTTTAATTCCCAAGATATTTGTATTTTTATTGAGGGATATTTCTACGTCGGCGCTCTCAGGATTTTTTGTTCCCAAGATATTTTTATTTTTGTTGACGGATATTTCTACGTCGGCGTTCTCGGGATTTTTAACTCCCAAGCTTTTCTCACTATTATCAACAAATAATGAATCTGTGTTTTCGCTACCATTATCATCAAAATACTTTTTTATAATAAATTCTTTTAACGGAAGAATATTATTTTCTTCAATTAAACGTTTTTCGTTTTTCTCCTCATTATCATAATATTTTAACTTCTCCTGTTTCCCATTATATTCCAAGATTCCCTTATCTATATTTATTATAGCTCCAATTTTTCTTAATAAATTTAATCCAATTAGAATATCAGATTCTAAACCTTCGATTTCATAAAATAATTGTTTTGTTTCAAATATATTTATAATATGGTAATACCTAATAATTGAGTAGCCATGAACTGTTGTTACCTTTTTGTATATTGGTAGCTCGTTTTTATTTTCAAAAATTCCCCTTTTTATGTATCAAGCAGTGGCTCCTGTATCTATTAAAACTTTTAGCTGCTTCTTGGTTTTTCGATCTATTCTATTTAAATAAGGCATTCCTCTGTAGGGGTCTGGTCTAAAAAATGGTCTTCATTAATATTATTTAATCTGGTTACTTTATTAGCTGGCTGACTTTCTGTTCCATCTGATTCCCTTTTTTGAGCTTGAGTTTGCTCTCTATTTTGATTTGTGTTATAAAAATTTGAACGATTTTTATTTTGATGATAATTATTATTATATCTTATTAAATTATTAGATTATCGTTTGCCTGCCAATTATTATATCTTCCCTGGTTACTATTTGCCTGCCAATTTTGGCTCGGCTGCCGATTGTTATTAGATTTATTCTGGAGTTGAATCGGTTGATCAACATCCATTGGCTCGATAGCTTGTTGCTTATGATTATTATTTTGCCAAAAATTTCCCTTTTGTGGCCAATTGTAATTTTGCTTATGATTAAAATGATTTCCCATTTTAGTGGTATTATTATTTTGCCGTATTTGATCAAATCGTAAGTTGTTTCCCCGATATTTACTTTCATTTTTAAATCCATTAAACCTATTTGCGAATTGAGCACGGAAGTTGTTTGATTCTAATTCTTGGACCTTTGCCAAAGCATTGGGCAAATCTTGTGGATTTAATGAGAAAAGAGTTTCTGAAATAGATCCATTAAGTCCGGATTTAAATACTCGTAGAGCATTTCCCCTTATTGAATTGTTTGTTTCTTTGGTAATTCTTTGGTTTTGTTTATTAGTAAGGTCATTTTTTTATTGACTTCGTTATAGTACTCAGTAATTGTCATTCGTCCTTGCCTGAGGATACTTAGTTCTGACTCGAGAACATGTATTGGTCGTTTGTCACTATATATAAAGTCCAATTGGGATAAGATTGCTTTAAAGTTTAAAACTGTGCCATGATTGGTAAGAGCATCATGGGCAGCTCCCATAATTTTATTTCGTAAAATTGTTAGGGCGATAAAATATTGTTCACTTTCAATTTTATAGAGACTCATTACAGTTTCTGCAGCTTCCCTTCAACCTACATATTGTGTTGGTTCCCCTGTGAAATTTGGTAAGGATTTTACCACTTCAAGTGTTGTATCGCATTTTATAGCTGGATCAATTGTTTGTATTTTATAATCTTCCACAGTTTTTGCATCTGTGGCTAGCCTTCCTTCTAAACATTATACTTTCCTGCTAACTTCATTCAATTGAGCGTTTATTAATCTGTTTATCAATTCTACTGTTAAACTGCCGGCTGTGGCTACACTGCCTGCAGAAAAATTTGGTGCTGAACCTCCGGTTGCCATTGTTAGATTTAGTTCACAAAAGCTATTTATCAAATCTTCCAGAATTATTCTTTATATTTTTTTGTTAAATCGCGAATCTTACTTTTTGCAATATATAAATCTTATATTATTTTTCTCAAATTTACAGATCTTAAATTATAGTCTTTAATTTTTTTATTATTTTAAATTAATTTCTCACGATATTGTCCCGTTGGGGTCTTCCTTCTGTGTGGTTGGTGGTTGATAGTTGATAAATGGATAGAGAATGTCCTGCCTTCCTTCCCTGGTTTTTCTTGTTGGAGTTGTCGTTTTATTTGTTTTTGTTGTTCTTGTTTGTTTTTTTTTTTGTGCGTTGATTTTTTTTTTTTTTTTGTTTTTGTGTTCTTGTAATTGTTTGGTTTAAAATTTCGGTCCACCTTTGTTTTAATTCACTCTTTATGGATTATTTCATTAATTAATTTCCATTTACTTTATTGTTAACGACCACTGTCACTTGGTAGTGTCGTTTGGTGGATGTTTTAATTTTTCCACTAAAAATGTTGAGTTGTTGACCGCGCGAGTTCCGTTTATGTTTAACTTATTTTTCATTAAACTTTTTTTTGGAGCTTTATGTGACGCGGCCCCTTGAGTTGGGCGCCAGTTAAATTGTTTGTAGTTCGGTGAATTAAAAAAATGTAAATTTTATTTTTTAATTTCACAACTTGGTGTTAAACCTTTATTTATTAAACGCAAAATTACAAGACACTTTTGATTTTTTTTAAATATTTTTGTCAACCGTTCGCGGTCTCGGTCAAAATAGGACTGCCTTCTTAATTCTAAATCTGATCCAAAGAACCTCGGCCATCAGTTGTGTTTAGATTAGAGGCTTAAGATGAAACTGTCGCATCTTATTGTGAAATTCGATTAAGCTGATCGATGCAATTCGGTGGGTACTTGAAACGCAAAAGGCGTAATTGATTGGGCTTCGGAGGGAAGCTGATGTTTACTTTTGATTTTGATTTGTTTATGGGGAACCGAGATCGGACCTCAGAGCCAAAGACAAAGCCAAAGGCAAATGCAGAGATTGAAAATATTGTTTATAAAAGCCATAAGTGGCCTGTATTTAGGGGTTGGATAACTTGCATGCAGGTACGGATATATGTAAGGGCATGTGGGCATATGTTAGCACAGTGGAGCTTTGATAAGTGGACTGTATAATTGGGGGAACAGAAAAGTTATGTGGTGTAAAAAATGACACTGATTGAGGAAGATAAAAAACAAATATTACGACAGCGGCGGACTGTTCGTATGCATGTATGTGGATGCACATATGCCTCGACCGTTGGCAAGCGAATGGATAACGGAGAGGCCGAAAACGGCGAGGAATATGGGCAGCACACAAAACGGAGACGGATGGAAAAATTTGCAGAATTTTAAGATTATTATAGATTATTAGAAAATCTCAACCTGCCGTTGTGTTGGAAAACTCGGACTTGGAGTTGACACGGAGGGAAAAACAATCTTGCAGCAGTGTGAACGAAATTTAATGTTCGGATCACTGCTGAAGACCGGCAGAGAGATGGAGACGGAAAAATGTACTTATCTTTTGGCGGAACAATGCCGAGAACTGCTGGCAGAAGAAAATCAGGTAATTATCCGGCTCGAAGGACCAATGTTTGTAGGGGGGCGTGGTTGCCGCAAAAGATTCCAGGAGTAGAAATGTTGAATTAACAAGTCGGGGGCATCCTTCAGTGAATATAACGCGGTCAGCTTTATTGGGCTGCTTACAAGAGAATACTGAACTTAAAAACTAGTACAAAAAGCTCTTCAGCGCGGGTGCGCTCTTCAGCGCGGGTGCGCTCTTCAGCGCGGATGCGCTCTTCAGCTGAGCGGCACAACGGCCCCTCACCTAAACAAGTGTTATGTGAAAAATTAGTATACGTGGCTAATAAGTTTGTTTACAATAATAAACAAATTATAATATATTATTATATTATACATACATACAGGCATAAACATAAACGTTAGTTCACAAGTACACATACATATTTACGATATATATATATATATACATTCCACAATTCCGCTACAGTTCTGAGCGCACAGTGGGACAGATCGTGTTCGCCGCGAGCAAATAAAATTTATTTCGGGTTGTTCGGAACTCAATATAATAAATCATGAACTCCAGCGGCGCCGTCACAGGAGCACCCACTCCAACCCGTAATGCTATTTTAAAGTGCAAGGCCCTGGGTATTCTCCAGGACTTACAGAGGATCCAAGGAGCTCTTCAGCCTATTTCAAAGGTGAATGATGCCATGCTACACGTGCGACATGGTCAGATAGCCACCATGTTCAGCGACTTCAAGGCCATCCACGGGGAGCTTGAGGATTTGGACATTTTGCAGATCAGCAGTGACCTTCGATGGACTGTTTCGGAGCTCGTAGCGACGATGCAGGCGGAAATTCAGCACGAGACGACCCTTCGCTCATCTCGAATTGCTGCCCACTCCACCCTTGCCAACGGAATGTCCACCATGCAGGCTGACCCAGGGTTAGGTCAAAGTTTTCAAGTGCTGCCTCCTTTGCCGCTCCCTACGTTCAGCGATGGTACTCGGAATGGGCTGAATTTTACTCTATCTTCTCTACAATCGTCGGCAGCAATCCTCGTATTAGTAAGGTGGAAAAGTTGCAAAGGTTGAGATCTTGCTTTCGGGAGTCCGCTTTCGAAGCAGTTCGTTCCTTGGAAGTCTCCGACGAGAACTATGATGTTGCGCTGAATTTATTGGAGAAACGATTTAATAACCGTCGCTTAATATTTTAGGCACACGTTAACGAGATTCTGGGCCTCTGTCTGTTGGAAAGTGGCTCAATAGCAGCTCTTCGAGGTCTTTCGGACAAATTCAATGCCCATATGCGAGCCTCACAGAATTTGGGTACATCAGTTCAGATCGCCAGCTGCATCATCGTCCAAGTTCTGCTTCAAAGGTTGGACCCAGCTACCCAGGCCAAGTGGGAGGAGAGTCAAAACTCCTCAGGTACAGATGCCATCCCTACTTGGGAGTCGATGGCCGAATTTTTGGAGCAGCGGTGTAGGACTCTGGAGGCTATGGACGTGGCCATGGCTGCATACGCCCCATGTGGGAAGGCGTCGAGGTGCAAATAATAGTAGATCATCCTTTATTGTTACTAATTCGCTTCCCTCTACCTGTGCGCTATGCGATTTCTATCAATGAGATTCGCTTTGGTGAGGCCAGACGACTCGGTCTTTGTCGGAAGTGTCTGCAAACGGGCTATCACATGCGTGAGTGCCTCGCTGCTAATTGTCGCAGTTGTGGAAGGAGGCATCACAGCCTGCTGCATTTCCTGGAGCCGCAGGCACTTAGCGGCCATCCTTTGGTTGGTCCTCCCACGTCAGCCATAGCCGAGGTCGCCGAGCCTGTAGCCACTTCGCCGTCCACTGCTAATGCACTAGTTGCTCAAGGTCGCAGCGGCGATATATCGTTGCTTGCTACAGCGAACATTTTTGTTCGTAGTTGCGCTGGATCCCTTGTTCCATGCCGAGCTCTGTTGGATTCTGGATCTCAAGTGCACGTGATCACTTCCCGGCTGGCAAGTTCCCGGCAAATTAAGCTCTCAGCCGGCCTGCCATTGCTGCAGAAAACTCGACTTGGATGGGTCGTGTGTGGAGGCGGTTCACATGTCCAGAGAAGATCACTCGTTTCCACTGCCCACAAGGATGTTCTGGAGAGCGCAACAATGCTGGATGATCAGCTGGATTCTCTGCTCCGCCGGTTTTGGGAAATCGAAGACTGCTCCGAGCCTATTGTGAAGCGGACGAAGGAAGAGCTAGATTGCGATGCGCATTTCGTGCAACATGTTGCTCGGCTGGATTCCGGCGCTTACGCTGTGAGGCTTCCGTTAAAATGCGGTTCTAAGTTGCTGGGAGAGTCTTACCCTCAAGCCGTTCGACGATTTCTTTCCCTCGAAAGGAAGCTCTGTCGCCGTCCTCAATTGAAGGAGCAATATGCTGCCTTCATAAAGGAGTATTTGGAGTTGGGTCACATGTCTCCAGTCCCTGCTGATGCGAGCGTCACTGGTCAATACTTTCTACCACACCATTGTGTTTTAAAGGAGGGCAGTTCAACAACCAAGCTCAGGGTTATCTATGATGGATCTGCTGTCACCACTTTTGGATATTCATTGAATGACGTGTTGATGTTATTCAGCCAAAGTTACTGCATATTCTGTTAAGGTTCCGATGCCATCAACTGGCCATTACTGGAGATATTTGTAAAATGTATCGTTGCGTCAGAGTTTTTCCTGGATTCAACCCAGGATGAGTTACAGGTTTTTTAGCTGGAAACGGTCACCTATGGAACGAAGCCTGCCTCATTTTTAGCAGTTAGGACAATGCTTGAGTTGGCAGATGATGAGCAATTAATGTTTCCCAAGGGGGCCGAAATTCTGCGTCGCGACTTTTATGTTGATGATCTGCTTTCCGGAGGCGACTCTATAGCATAATGCAGCAAACATCCGCGATCCTTGCCAAAGGCCATTTTTGGTTAAGGAAGTGGTGCTCCAATGTTGCTGACGTGCTGGATAAAGTGCCTGAAGAAGATCGGGAGTCTTTCCTAAGGTTTGATGATGGCAGCAACTTCACAAAGACACTGGGTCTTGCTTGGGATCCTGCAACTGACCGCTTGCTATTTTCTTTTGAAGGGATTCAGTCAATCTCAAAGTCCACTAGGCGCATTGTGCTTTCTTCAGTCGCTCGGCTTTAAGACCCCTTAGACCTTGTTGGTCCTGTAATTTCAAAGGCAAAGATCTTTCTTCAGAAACTGTGCCGTGAGAATTTGTCCTGGGATGAAAGTCTTCCTCAAGCTCTTCACTGCGACTGGAATATGATTTGTAACAGCTTTGTTAGTTCGCAGCGCGCCGAATTCCCTAGATGGGTGCTAACATCGAAATCCGAGGTGGAGGTCCATGGATTCTGTGACGCCAGCATTGAGGCGTATGTCGTGTCCAAGGGCGCAGGATCTGCAAGCTATTTACTCTGTTCGAAGTCCCGAGTTACGCCGTTAAAGACTGTTACGGTGCCGAAGCTGGAGTTATCGGGAGCCGAGTTGTTGGCTCGACTTATGTCGGAAGTAGAGCAGTTGAAGGTCTACGTTGGAAAGTATTTTTGCTGGTGCGATTCTGCTGTGGCTCTGTCTTGGATTCGAGAAGAACCCTCTCGGTTTAATGTTTTCGTCGCCAATCGAGTTTCGACCATTTCGACCATTCCCAATGAATTGGTTGAGAATAAGCTGTGGTCTCACGGTCCTCCGTTTCTCATTGGATCCCAAGAGGCGTGGCCAACCGCGGTCCCATCTGAGAGATCAACCCTGGAGTTACGTGCAAGGGTCCTGCTCATTCAGTCTCCGTACGTGGATATAACAGCGGTTTCTAAGTACGCTAACTCGTTTCCAGCACTACAGAGGGTATTCGCTTACGTATACGCTTACGGTATTCGCTTACGTATACAAGTTTTCTCAACGAATTCACCACAACGGTGTTACGACTAGTGCATTTTTGGGAGGACATAAAGGCTCTTCAAAATGGAAAAGACATAGCGGTATCCAGTGCCCTTGCCTCATCCTCTCCCTTCTTGGACAAATTTGGACTGTTGCGCGTAGACGGTCGGCTAAAAAATTCGTCGTTGGATTTTGATAGTCAGCATCCAATTATACTTCCAAGAAGTCATCCAGTTACGCAGGCTATAATTGTTGACTTCCATGAGCGAAATTTACATACGGGACATACGGATTTACACTGTTGGCAATTATTTGGTCCCAATATTGGCCAATTGGGGGGAGAAAAACCGTGACGAAGGCAGTACACAAATGCATCCGATGCTTCCGGACTAAGCCTCGTTTGTTGGAGCACATTATGGCTGATCTCCCGGAGCAAAGAGTTAGCGGCTCCCAGGTCTTTGGAGTCATTGGTGTGGATTTTTGTGGACCGTTCTATTATAAGCCGGAAGTGCGTAATAAGGCTCCAGTAAAATGTTACGTTAGCATTTTCATTTGTTTTACTACCAAAGCCGTCCACCTGGAGCTTGTAAGGGATCTGTCCACAATGTCTTTTTTGCAGGATTTGAAGCGGTTTATATGCACCCGCCGAAGTACTCAACATATTTGGTCTGACAACGCAACCAACTTTGTTGGAGCCAAAAACAAGCTAAAGGAGCTGCGCAGATTATTTCTAAGCGAAGAGCATCAACGGGCACTGCTGGAGTTTTGCTCTATGGAGTCCATCTAATGGCATTTTATTCCTCCTCGATCTCCGCATTTCGGTGGTCTGTCGGAAGCGGCTGTTAAAACCGCCAAGCACCATTTTTACCGAGCTGTCGGATCTGCAGTTCTTGGATTCGAGGAGCTGCGAACGCTGCTGTGCCATATTGGGGCTGTTATAAATTCACGACCCTTATTGTCTCTTTCAGAAAATCCTGCAGACCTTGATGTTCTGACCCCGGCTCATTTTTTAACTGGTGGTCCGTCAGTCAGCTTTATCGAGCCTGATGTCAAAAAGCTGAACTTCAACCGGTTGGACAGCTGGCAGCGCGAGTCTTTCCTGCAGCAGTCTTTCTGGTCCCGATGGAACCTAAGTACCTAAGCCTTCTCCAGCAGAGCTCCAAATGACGCGCCTCCGGTCCTGCCTTGGCCCCGAACGATGTGGTGCTAGTAATAGACGAGAATCTACCTCCGATGAAATGGCCGCTTGCGAGAATAATGGAGTTAATCCCTGGTCGGGATGGTATCTTTCGAGTGGCAGTGATAAAAACCTCATCTGGAATTACCAAGCGAGCAGTGACTAAGCTGTGCCTTTTGCCCCTTAAGGATGAAGTTGGAGTAGAAGCCCCAACTGCGGGGAGAATGTCGGGTCAAGCAGCAAGCAACTAATTTAAACAAAACAATTAATTAGTAACTGATGTTTGTTGGTCGCAAGCCGACTCTCATTCGGCCGCTCGGCTTTGCTAATTCGGCGTATAAAAAGTTAACGAGCATCCGCTCAGCGTATTCTGGAAGGTTGGCGCCACTCTCGTTCATCTTCATCGCTCTCGCTCAATGACCAAACAGAATCAATCACTGTGCATCGAAGACGTGAAGGAGAAGGAGTGAAGAATATATAAGTTAATTAAATTCAGGGTGTGATGGTGGTATTATGGTTTATTCCGGTATCCCTCGCTGATGGCGGTGACGTCACAGGCGTAGGAGATGAGTATGGGCCATCGGGTTGCCGAGGGGTTACTTCCTTTTTAACAGGAATTAATAGTGGGCGTTACTAACTCCGTTGCTACTGCCCTTAAGGTACGGCAACCAATTTTAATAAATGAATTGACTTTAAGGGGTGTGGCGGAGTATTGAATTTAAGTCTTCTCTGTTGAGTGAAGCTCGGATACAAACTGAAACTTAAAGCTTACAAAATGTATTTCATAGCGGCCACGCAAACAGCTGGGCCGCGGTTCTTTGGGCCTGAGTGACTCACCCATAGGTCAAGCCGATGCAAATCGAAGCGCAGCATATTGCTCCTGATATGAACACCATCCGATATAATTTATGGTGGTTGATCATCTTCCCCAACTCCTTAATGTGTTCCAGGTTACGTTTCACTCAACGGGTGACAGTAAGGAAGACTGAGAACGTTACGTTCAATAGTGACGTTCAGGGAAGGCGAGCTGGCCACTCCTGGAGCCCCTTTCTGGACTTTGGGGCTTCTGATGATTGACCAATCGGGTTTCATTGACGATGGCACTTTCTGCAAAAGTGACGAGATATGTGCCCCTTATATGGATAATTACTATCCCATCATCAACGTAAGTGATGGGGTGTAAATCGCTTTGTTGGATCTCGCAATGCGCCGTGCCTCCAGCGTGGAGCTCTTGAGCGCATGCTCTTTTTCGCGCCAGCCGGCAGAATGTAGACGCTGATGTCGAGGAGCAGTTTTCTACCGTGTTGATGTCACCGTCGCATTCAGCAATCATGTTGTCTTCCAGTCTGAGTATGACACCGGGAAAACGGTGATCTTGTTCAGGCCGACTTGATTTTTTGAAACTTAATAATAAAGTGTTAGATGTTATCGGATTGTAAGATTTTAACGGACGATACAGACAAAACATCCCTAATCATCAATTGCAAAAATGTCCGTTACTCGGTTTTTGCAGTGCCAAAATTTGGTGGCAGGGAGTTGTCGAATCAATTTCTCTTGTATCACTGTTACCGTGTGCAAATCGCAATGAATGGCATTTACGCCTCGAGGAACTATTACGTCCGTGAGCTCCTTTCACTTCCTCGAAAGTGAAGTCAATATTATGCCGTCTCTTGTTTCCAAAGAGAAGGAAGCTGCGTTTTGAAAGAGAGCGTGCTTCTTCTAGAGTTATCTGGTTTTGAAAGCAATTGAGAGGCTTGTCCGTGGATTGGATGGTGTGGGTTAGCGACAGCTCACTGTAAATTGTGGCCGCGCTTGAGAATGTATCTTTTTCTTCTACAACGTTGAGTTGTCGCCTTGAAAGGGCATCCGCAACGAGGTTGTTTTTGCCGGGCTTGTAAAAGACTTTGGCACCACACTCGTCGATGCGTTCTTTCCATTTTTTATTTTTGTGTTAGAGCACTCCATCATAACAAACATGGCGGCAAAGAAGAGCAACGTCGTCCACTCGATGCGATGCATCAAGTGCTCCATATCATCCCGATTTAGGATTATCAGAAGTAGAATCACACCCAATAGAGGGGGAGGGTCCTCCAGTGCGGCACCGATTGGATGAAGAAGCAAATGATCACAAAGACCAAGGCTCCAACGGAGACCGCGTAGGTCAGCGGTTTGTGGTCAGTATAAACGTTTATATCTTTGATCCCATATAGGTAGTGAGGCAGCTTTTCTAGCGTCCAAACTATGGCTAACAGCTACCTTTCGTTATTAGCGTAGTTAACCTCTGTGTCTTTTAAGGTTTTAGAGATTATAGTGATGGGTCGTCCCTCTTGGGAAAGCACTTTTCGTCTTTTTCTTTCGGCTTTTTCGTCTTCTCAGATAACATTTTCGACATAGACATAGC
Source organism: Drosophila malerkotliana malerkotliana (assembly GCA_018153235.1). Classification (NCBI taxonomy): domain Eukaryota; kingdom Metazoa; phylum Arthropoda; class Insecta; order Diptera; family Drosophilidae; genus Drosophila; species Drosophila malerkotliana. Next base: position 3,798,170 of record JAECXV010000202.1, on the reverse strand, counting down.
AAAATTTGCCAATCTGCTCTCGCAGTAAGTCGTCGATGGGTCTTTGGAAGATGCTGGCAGCATTCCTCAACCAGAATGGCAGTCGTATTTTCCTCCACTATAATTTGGTGGTAGCAATATTTCAAATAAAGTGTTGTGAAGTATTTGGCCTTGCCTAAATTCCCTAGTATCATCGAGATACTTGGCATGGGGTAGCGATCCGGTATTGTTCTCTCGTTTAACTTTTGGAAATCTAAAACCAGCCGCATTTTACGGATGCTAGATTCGTCGGTGCCCTTTATGTCTACTACCCATATCGGGTTATTGTAGGGCGAAATTGGACGAAATTGGCTGCCCCCATCGGGTACGGATATGGTCTGACATAAATGGGCTCCTCATCAACTGTCCTGATGGTGGCCACCACTGACGCGTTGTAAGGTAATGCCTCATTTGGGTTCGCGAACGCATTCTTCCTGTCGCTTAGCATTTTTGAAAATGCTCTTCTGACCAAAGGTGGTGCGAGCCGTCCACTTCAGTAAAAGTTACGTTGGATCATGACTGGTATTCTAGCTTTTTTACTTCGCACCCCCATTTGAGGTGGCCAAAAGCTAGGCAAAGCGATGTCAAGACAGATGATGGCATCAAAGGAAGACAAATCTGGTAAGATGAAGAACGTTGCCTTCTAGTTGAATAGGCATATGATGCATTTCTTTGTGATCGTGGTAACGCCATGGATAGAATGTATCGAAAATGGCGAATCTCATGGGCGGACGCCGTTCAACGAAGGGTTCTTCGTATGGACGGATGCAATTTTTTGACGCGCCCGTTTATATTAAAAGCTTCATTTCCACCATCGCTACTCTTCGTCTGATGACGGGAAGCAGGCATTTTCCGCTAAAAAATTAATGACGTCTGAATCATAATCTTGAATGGTGTCGTCGTCAATTTCCTGAACCGCGCTTGAAGCTGCGGTTGTATATTTCTCCCCGGTTTCGCCTGCACTTTGCGCGACGTGGTTAACCCTCTGCCTTTTATGTGGGGCCGATCGATCGGACACGGCCGGCTTTTTGTTTTGGTATGTCACACTAAACTTTTGCCGCCGAGGCTTTATACGACATGGTAGCTTTGTTGGTGAGCAAGGTGAGTTTTTTTCAGATTTTTCTGCCTAAAAGTACCCATTTCCTGCTCGATGACGTGAATCTGGCGCTTGTCACTGTATCTAAGGTCGAGTCGATTTATAATCCCGTCAAAATTTAGCACAGTCTCAAACGAGGATAGCACGGTATCGGCAGGGCCTCTTATTTTACTCCTTATAGTAAAATCTGCCTGATAATGGCGCGAGCTATTTACGTAATTCCTAAAATTATAATATGCGGCTACTGCCGCTTGCCGCCAGGAGACTGTAACGAACTATTATTCTGCTTCCGCTCGCCACAATTTGCCGCGGCTAGCTCACAGAGTTTCGCGGATCCGTTCCACCGAATTTATAGATTCGACGTGATTGCCCAAGCCCAGAAAATAATACAAGTAGCTTTCCGTTGCGTAGTCTCTTTATTTTCTGCTCTCTCTGTTTACAACTGTGATTCATGCGGGTTCCCGGGAATGACCCTTGGTGCGTCCTTGGTGACCCTTGGTGTGTCCGTCCTGGATATCTCCTCCGTTGCTGGTGTTTCCGCTGTTGCTCTCGTTGCCGGGGCTCCTCCTCGTTGATCCGTCGTCACCTTCCACCTCTTCGGTTCGGTCTGGCCTTCGGCTGTGAACTGAAAAGCCTCCGCTACGCCGTCGGGGATACGCGCATACGCGCCGTACCGCCGGGGCTCGGGAGTTGGCGGGCTGTAGCCTCCGCTACACCAGGATGAACGCCGTGCTCTGCGCACCGGCGACGCTGGTTCGGGAGATAGCTACTGACTGTCGCCTCTGCACCACCAGGGAGATGCGCCGTGCATGCGCACCGGCGGACCTGGTTCGGGGTGTGCGGCCTGTAGGCTCCGCTACGCCAGGAGCACGCCGTGCTTTTCGCACCGGCGAGTCTGGTTTGGGAGATGGCTACTGGTGGTCGTCCCCGCAACCCGCTGTGCATGCGCACCAGCGGCCCTGGTTCAAAGATTGCTGTCTACAGCCGGCTCCGCTACGCCAGGAGACGCCGTGCCTTTTCGCACCGGCGGGCCTGGATTGGGAGTTGCCGAAGTCTTGTCAGTCGCCTGTCCAGGACCGTACGTCACTCTTTCGGCCGGGTGACCACCGCGCGTACGCGCTAATGGGCCCGGGTCAAGAGCTGCTTGGTGGGTGATCGGGGCCTCCCCGATCGCGTTCCAAAGCGGGCGTGAGTTCCCGAGTTGGCTTATCCGCGTCCTGCAGGACCACGCCTGTTGGTTGCGAGTCAAGAACCCGCGTGGCGTACGCCAGACTTGCTCTTTCCTCACTTCCTTGCAAGGCTACCTGCTTTGACTTGGAATAGCCCACGCTCGACTCTGTTACCCTGTAGCTTTCGAGGAAACCAACCGACGCCGATCCTCTCTCGTCCTGTCCTTCTCGTCCTCCGGAGCGAAACCGGGCTCGGGATCTTGAGTCGGCCTGTCCTTTCCGGTGCAGGACCACGCCTGTTGGTTGTGAGTCAGGAGTCCGAATGGCGTACGCCAGACTTATCCTTTCTGCACTTCCTAGCAAGGCTACCTGCCGTGGCCAGGAACTGGTCCAACTCGTCTCCTGTCGCCTAGGTCGTTCCCCGTAACCGTCCTCGTACCGTTCTTTCCTTGTCTCGTTCGTTCTCCTTACGTTTGGCTGTTGGACTCTCCAAAGGCGGTCCTTCAACTCAAACAACCGAATCCTTTTTAGAAACGCTCTAACACTTGATTGGCGGACTCTCCAAAGGCGGTCCCCAACTCAACGCTACAAGCTTCCTAAAAAGACTCGTCCCGAGCCGCTCCAGTGGGCCTCCTTTTATACTGACTGGAGCGCCCGTTAATCCTCCTGGACTCTGCTCCTGCCGTTAATCCTGCTTCCAGAATCACGCCACTTTCCCGTTGGCGAGCTGCCGTTACTCCTGTTTCCAAGATCACGCCACTTTCCCGTTGGCGGGTTGCCGTTACTCCTTTTTCCTGCTGGCAGGTGGCCATCCGTGCGGCCGTTGCCCTTTTCCGTTCGGCCACTGACCCCTGCTGTTGCTATGCGACGTGACGCTGGCCTCCTCCGCCTCCCCCTGTTGCTCCTTGCTCCTTTGCTGCTCCCAGTCATGTCGCCCATCCTGAACTCCGCTGCGCGGCGGGCTCATGTGCCCACCGTCGCCTCGGGAGCCGTTACGTTCCACGTTGACCCGTCTTCCACTCGATGATGGAGCTCTGCCTCTCACTGCCCTCTCTGCCTTCCCATTCGTCCACTGGTGCTCCGGGGACCGTTACGTTCCACGTTGATTCCGTCTTCCCACTGGGCGATGTAACCTTGCATTTCCATTTGTCTGCTGGGGCTCCGGGAACCGTTACGTTCCACGTTGATTCCGTCTTCCCACTGGACGATGTAACCTTGCATTTCCATTTGTATGCTGGTGCTCCGGGAACCGTTACGTTCCACGTTGATTCCGTCTTCCCACTGGGCGCTGTAACCCTGTCCTTCCATTCGTCTACTGCTGCTCCGGGAACCGTTACGTTCCACCTCGATTCTGTCTTCGCCCTTGATGGTGAACCCTACCCCTCCCCGTTCGTATTGGTCATCAGCCTATCTCCCGCGGCCCCCTAAACTGATTGGCTATTGCTGTCTTAGCGTGTGAGGAGGCGAATTCTCCTCACACTTCCCCCCTTCTTCGGGAACGACAGAGACACTTGCCAATGTAACGCAAACTTCGCCACTCTCAGCTCACCGAAAAAAAACTGTGCCTGATCGCTCTTCTCTTTGGTGTGGATGCCCATCCACTTGTGTGGTGTGGATGCCCATCCACTTCCCCCCTCCTTCGGCAGACGGCCGATGGCTTCCCCCTATCGCTGGCGTTGTTCGGTCGTTTTTGGTTTTTTTTTTCTTTTTCCCCCCTTTTTTTTGTTTTCTTCTTTTTTTTTTTTTTAGATTTTTACTACTAACCCTATATTTATATATACTTATTTTTAATTTTTTTTTTTTTTTTTTTTTTTTTAATAATAACTATGCTAAGCCTATTATTCATTTTTTTCTAAATACTAACTATGGTAACCCTATTATTCATTTTTTTTCCAAATACTAACTATGCTAACCCTATTATTACTCTTTTTTTTCCCCTTAAAACCCTTTATTCCTACCCTATATTTCTTATCATTTTTTTTTTTTTTTTTTTTATTTATTTTTTTTTTTTTTATTTATTTTTTTTAAAGACTAACCTTTTTTTTTTTTTTTTTTTTTAATACTAACTTTTGTCCCCCCCCTTTTTTTTTTTAAATCCGATATATTTCATTTTTTTTTTATTATTTATTTATTATTTAATTATTTTTCCTTTTTTTTTTTTTTTGTTGTTTTTTTGTTTTTTTTTTTTTTTTTTTTTTTAATTTTTTTTTACTTCCATTTTTTTTCATTCAACTTCTCCTCACCACCCTTACTCCTCTACCGCCTCCTCGCACCCGGAAGCACGTGGCTCCAACCTGTACCAAGATGCACCATCTTCCGGGTTTGCCTCGCCGCTTGGTCATCTCCGCCTTCACCCTTGCGGCAAGCTCCGGCGGCCATTTGTCTTCCGGCACATCTCGCCCGCCTCCGACCGATGCCTGCCGCTCCAGCACCGGCCTTGCCGGCCGCTTCTCTGGGCAAGATGTCTGCCGGCCCAGCGCAGGCCTCCGCGGCTCCGGCCACACCCACGGCCCCTTCTCTAACGGCTGCTCCTCCTTTTTCTCCCGTGGACACGGTGTCGGGGGCACCGCGGGCCACGGCGTCGACGCCCGGACCCTCCTCCAGCTCGAGGTCGCCCTGCACGGCTTCTCCTCCGGCCTCTCCGGTCTGGGGCGTGGCGTCGGCGGTATCTTCCTCTTCCATTTTCTGGCCTGTCGCACCCTTCCGGCGGCGGCCCTTCTCTTCGCAGTCTCCACTATCTTCCGGATCCGCCGCTGCCGTGCCGTTTTCGCCCTCGCCCTGACCATGGCCCTCTGGCGTCCGTCGATGCGCCGCTGCCTGGCCTCCTTCGCGTTCCTCCTTCGCATTTGGGCAATCACTTTGACGCGGGCCCTCGCCATGTTCTCCGTCGCCTCCATCAGGGACAGCCGCCGATTGTCCCACTCCGCTCGCAGGCGCAGGACCAGCTCCTCGCTCCTGCGCCGCCGCTCCACCTCGAAAGACCCGACCGGGATGCAGTCTCCTCCTCCTGCTGCCCGCCGGACCATCCACTCCGACCTTGTCTTCTTTGCGTTCCACGAAGGATCGCCGACTACCTCGATGTCGCTGTCGTCGGACGACACAATTATGGATGCGCTTGATGGCATTGTTGCGGCTGCGTGTTGATTTCGAATAGGCCGACCATCTCCCACGTCTCCACTTATATAGCGCATTCATTTCCCGTTGCTGGAAATGTCCCGCTAATGCTCCCGTTGCTCGCTCTCCTCCTCTTTGCGGGGTTTCTGTTGTTGTTGTTTTTTTTTTTTTTTTTTTTTTTTTTTTTTGTGTGCCCGTTATGCGGACACGATGTATTTGTCCGCTTTCGTTATTCCTTTGCTGTTTCTTCCGTGTCTTGAGCCTTTAGCTCGCTCACATGTGCTCTCTTCTCCCTCCTTGTCCTGCCGTGTCGTAACGTGACAATTACTGGAGAAATGAAATCCACCACCGTATATGGCCCGTCATACCGAGGGGCCAGTTTCGCCGCGAATCCTTCAGCCGCCTTTGATAGGTGGTGCTCCTTTGCCCACACTGTTTCACCGACCTTTGGGCTCCACTTCCGCCTTCTCAAGTTGTAATGTCGCGCCTGGTCCTGGGCAGCTCGCTCCATGTTCCTTCTTACTACCTCGAATATCTCCTCGAGTCTCGCCGCGTTTTCCATGGGTGTTCCTTGTTCGGCTCCCGTGCCCAACACATTCTCGTCGAACAGGGCTCGCGGCATTCTTGGCTCCCTGCCCTGCGTTATAAAACACGGCGAGTACCCCGTGGACTCCGAGACTGCGGAATTTACCGCCAACATTAGCTCCGGCCAGTGTTCGTCCCACTTCCTTTGCTCTTCCCCAGCGAACTGGGCGATCATTGTCTTTACCGTCCTGTTCGCTCTTTCCGTGGGGTTCTCCTGCGGCGTATATGGCGCGGTGAACTGATGGCGTACGCCGAGTTCTCCGAGGAATTTCTTGAAGCTGCGACTGGTGAACTGCACCCCGTTGTCCGTTATTATTATTTTCGGTACTCCATATCGAGCGACAATTCTCTCCCTGAATGCCTTCTGCAGCGCCTCTGTTGTTGCTTTTCGAAGAGGCACTATCTCCATCCATTTTGAAAACCGATCGATTATCACCAGGATCATCGTATTGCCGTGTTTCGACCTGGGCAGTGGGCCTACGAAATCTGCACATACCGTCGCCCATGGCTCCTCCGGAACCTGTGTCAGCATTTGCCCGGCCATCTGCATCTGATTCGGCTTGTACTTCAGGCACGTCTCGCACTTCCTGACGTATTTCCGGATGTCCCTCTGCATCCCTGGCCAGAAATACCGGGCGGCCACTCTGGCTATGGTTTTCCTTACGCCCAAATGTCCCGCCGTTGGTGCGTCATGATTTTCATTGAGGACCTGCTGCCTCATCTCCAGCGGCACGCACAGCTTCCATGACGCCACTTCCTCGCTTCCGGCTCTATGCGGGACGTGGCGGTAGATCAACCCGCCCTCTTCCACGTAATCCGGGAATTTTTGTGGGCTTGTTGTCATCTTTTTCCTCAATGCGCTTATCCACCCGCATTGTTCGGCGACCACCTCCATGGCTTTCCTAAATTTTTCCATTACCGGCTGGCGGGACAGAGCGTCGGCCACCACATTGAGCTTTCCTTTCCGGTAATTGATGACGTAGTCATACTGCTGTAGTTCGAATACCCACCTCGCTATTCTGCCGAGTGGGCTCTCGATGTTATTCAGCCACTTCAACGCCATGTGGTCCGTGATCACGTCGAACTGGTACCCCTCCAGGTAGGGCCTCATTTGCCTTATCGCCCATACTATGGCCAGGCACTCCTTTTCCGTTGCGGAGTAATTTTTCTCGGCCCCAATCAACGTTCGACTGGCGTACGCGATCACGCGTTCGCCCTCCTCGGTGTCCTGGGTCAGGACCGCCCCGACGCCGTAGTCGCTGGCGTTCGTTTGCAGCACGAATTTTCTTTCGAAGTCTGGGCACGCTAGCACTGGGTCCTCTGCCAGCCGTGACTTTAAAGTCTCAAAGGCCTCTTGGTGTTTGGTTGTCCACTCCCATTTTGTTCCTTTTCGCAGAAGATCGTTCAGGGGCTTCGCTATTCCTGCGAAGTCTGGGACGAAACGCCGATACCACGATGCCATCCCTATGAACTGGCGCACTCCCTTGACGTTCGTCGGGGTTGTAGCTCTGTAATCGCGGCCACCTTTCCCGGATCCATTCCGATCCCTTGGCTTGTTATCCGGTGGCCCAGGTAGAGCAGCTCCTGCCTGAAGAAATGGCACTTTTCCGTATTTATCCGCAGGTTTGCCGCTCTCAACCTCCTGAACACCTCTTGTAGATTCCGCATATGCTCCTCCTTGGTGCGTCCGATCACTATAATGTCATCCTGATACGCGAATGCGTGTGGAGCCATATCCGGGCCTATGACCTGGTCCAGGGCCCTTTGAAACGTTGCCGAGGCTGAGTGCAAACCAAAAGGCATGACTTTCCATTGGTATAGACCCTTCCCCGGAACGGTGAAGGCGGTGAATTTCCTGCTGCTTTCCTCTAGGGGGATCTGCCAGTACCCATCCTTCAAATCGAGACTGCTGAAGAACCTTGCTTCTCTCAGCTGCTCCAAAATGAAATTTATGCGAGGCATCGGGTACGCATCTTTTATTGATTTTGCATTAATTTGTCGGAAATCCACGCACATCCTCCATTGCCCCGTTTTCTTCTTCACCATTACGATGGGTGAACTGTACGCGCTATTTGAGGGCTCGATGCATCCCTTCTCCAGCAATTCCTCCACCTTTGAGTTTATCTCCCCCTGAATTTTTGGATTTTTGGGGTAATACCGTTGTTTTATGGGAATGTCGTCCTTCATCGTGATCCTGTGCTGTGTTATGTTCGAACAACCCTTCTGGCCTGCGAACGCCTCCAGTTCTCTATCGATGAATCTTCTGACCCGTTCCTCTTCCCATTTTTCCGGGCATCCGGCTACCGCTACAGACAGTCTATCCTCCAGGCAGCCGGCCCATCTTTTCCTTTTGGGTATTGAAATTCGGTGGCCTGCGCACGTCAAGGTTGTGCCGAACTCGCTGAGGAAATCCCATCCTAGCACCAGATCGTCCTCCATGCCTGGCATCACCAGCAAGTTTAGTGTTTTTGTGCGATCGCCGAAACTTATCCTGGCTTGGAGCACGACGCGTGTCTCCGTATGGCTTCCGTTAGCCAGCTTCACCAGTTTCCTTGTTGCGATTCGTTGCCCGGTGACCTCCGGCCTTTCCGCTAGCTCTTCGGAGATGAAACTCGCCGTTGCTCCTGTGTCCAGCATGGGCTTTATTTCTGTGCCCTCGACCTCGATGGTTGCCGTCAGCTGCTGCTCCTCCTCGGATAATCCTCCTATTAATTTTGAGAGGCAGCACCGTGCGATCCCGGCTCTCCTCCCTGTTGCTGAGACCGCTGCGCGTTTCCCGCCCTCTGGCAGCATTCCGTGCTCCTTACCCCTATTGTGCCGCACATCTTGCAGAACAAAATTCGTGGGTTCCTGCACCCGCTGGCCCAATGGCCCATGCCACCGCACCTGTTGCATGCTTGAGCCGGGTTCTCCACAGAACCCTGCCTTGGCCCTGCTGCCCACTGCTGACTAGGCTGTTGCGGAGCCGGCCTATGCTGGGTCTCAGGCTGCCATCTTGGCATCCAACTCTGGTTCATGCTGTTCTGTCGCTCCGGTGGGCCTTGGCGCGGTTCCTCTCTTTGCCACCTCGGTGCCCATTGTGTGTTTTGGACGGCCTGGTGGTGGAACTCGTCCCGTTGTCCTTTCTGGGTCCATTGGTCCCTCTGGTACCTTGCCGCTTCGCTATGCTGCGGTTCTTCTCCCTTCCATCTCTCGTTTACGGGCGGCTGACTGTGGCTCCACCTTTGTTCCGTGGCCACTTGCCTGTTAAAGGCCTCTTCCTCCTGCGCTAGTTCCTCAAACTCCTCTGCTAGGCCCATCATCTCCTCTAACGACGCGCAGGCGTATGGCCTTATGAACATTTTCATTCTCGGCATGCAGTTCTCGACGAGCCTCTCTATCACTTCTTTCGTGGATTTGCCTAATGGTTTCATTAGTGACTGAAGGTCCACCATGTATTCTTTGAAAGGCTCTCCACGACGCTGCTTCCGTTGGCGAACTTGGTCCGCCAACTTTTCGAAGTATCCTTTCGGCAGGAAGAAATTCTCGAAGCTTGCCTTGAACCTCGCCCATGTCGGCCATTCCTCGTCGTTCATGATGAACCATCTTTGGGCCCTGCCCTGCAGTAGCTCTGGCATGGCTCTGGGGATCGTGTTTATGTCCAATCCGTATGTCTTTGCGGACCACGTTACTCGGTCCAGGAACTCTAACGGGTCCCCTGTACCGTCGAAACGAAACGACCAGTCCCGCACTTGTCTGGCTACTTTGGCGTAATCCACCGGGGCCGGAACATACTTCCTTGACTGCGGCTCTATACTCCTTCCCATCCTTGGATCTGGTACCGCCAGGCTTTCTATAAACTTCTCGGTTTCGCTGGCTGCTCTCTGCCTGGGGGTTGATCTCTGTCCAAATCTTTCCTCTAGGCCGTGCGTTAACGCCAGTACCTCCTCTTCCTTGGATTCGTCGACCCACCTCGCCACTGAGGATCTCATTGCTTCCACAGTCCCGTCTGCTGGTAGACCGAGCTCTTTACACACCTCGCTCAGCTCCTCCTTTCTCAATGTGTAGATCCAATTCTTTCTTCCCATCTTTCTGCTACGTTATTTTCTAGGCTAAATGCAATCACGAAGTTTGGGCGCAAGGTGTAACGAACTATTATTCTGCTTCCGCTCGCCACAATTTGCCGCGGCTAGCTCACAGAGTTTCGCGGATCCGTTCCACCGAATTTATAGATTCGACGTGATTGCCCAAGCCCAGAAAATAATACAAGTAGCTTTCCGTTGCGTAGTCTCTTTATTTTCTGCTCTCTCTGTTTACAACTGTGATTCATGCGGGTTCCCGGGAATGACCCTTGGTGCGTCCTTGGTGACCCTTGGTGTGTCCGTCCTGGATATCTCCTCCGTTGCTGGTGTTTCCGCTGTTGCTCTCGTTGCCGGGGCTCCTCCTCGTTGATCCGTCGTCACCTTCCACCTCTTCGGTTCGGTCTGGCCTTCGGCTGTGAACTGAAAAGCCTCCGCTACGCCGTCGGGGATACGCGCATACGCTCCGTACCGCCGGGGCTCGGGAGTTGGCGGGCTGTAGCCTCCGCTACACCAGGATGAACGCCGTGCTCTGCGCACCGGCGACGCTGGTTCGGGAGATAGCTACTGACTGTCGCCTCTGCACCACCAGGGAGATGCGCCGTGCATGCGCACCGGCGGACCTGGTTCGGGGTGTGCGGCCTGTAGGCTCCGCTACGCCAGGAGCACGCCGTGCTTTTCGCACCGGCGAGTCTGGTTTGGGAGATGGCTACTGGTGGTCGTCCCCGCAACCCGCTGTGCATGCGCACCAGCGGCCCTGGTTCAGAGATTGCTGTCTACAGCCGGCTCCGCTACGCCAGGAGACGCCGTGCCTTTTCGCACCGGCGGGCCTGGATTGGGAGTTGCCGAAGTCTTGTCAGTCGCCTGTCCAGGACCGTACGTCACTCTTTCGGCCGGGTGACCACCGCGCGTACGCGCCAATGGGCCCGGGTCAAGAGCTGCTTGGTGGGTGATCGGGGCCTCCCCGATCGCGTTCCAAAGCGGGCGTGAGTTCCCGAGTTGGCTTATCCGCGTCCTGCAGGACCACGCCTGTTGGTTGCGAGTCAAGAACCCGCGTGGCGTACGCCAGACTTGCTCTTTCCTCACTTCCTTGCAAGGCTACCTGCTTTGACTTGGAATAGCCCACGCTCGACTCTGTTACCCTGTAGCTTTCGAGGAAACCAACCGACGCCGATCCTCTCTCGTCCTGTCCTTCTCGTCCTCCGGAGCGAAACCGGGCTCGGGATCTTGAGTCGGCCTGTCCTTTCCGGTGCAGGACCACGCCTGTTGGTTGTGAGTCAGGAGTCCGAATGGCGTACGCCAGACTTATCCTTTCTGCACTTCCTAGCAAGGCTACCTGCCGTGGCCAGGAACTGGTCCAACTCGTCTCCTGTCGCCTAGGTCGTTCCCCGTAACTGTCCTCGTACCGTTCTTTCCTTGTCTCGTTCGTTCTCCTTACGTTTGGCTGTTGGACTCTCCAAAGGCGGTCCTTCAACTCAAACAACCGAATCCTTTTTAGAAACGCTCTAACACTTGATTGGCGGACTCTCCAAAGGCGGTCCCCAACTCAACGCTACAAGCTTCCTAAAAAGACTCGTCCCGAGCCGCTCCAGTGGGCCTCCTTTTATACTGACTGGAGCGCCCGTTAATCCTCCTGGACTCTGCTCCTGCCGTTAATCCTGCTTCCAGAATCACGCCACTTTCCCGTTGGCGAGCTGCCGTTACTCCTGTTTCCAAGATCACGCCACTTTCCCGTTGGCGGGCTGCCGTTACTCCTTTTTCCTGCTGGCAGGTGGCCATCCGTGCGGCCGTTGCCCTTTTCCGTTCGGCCACTGACCCCTGCTGTTGCTATGCGACGTGACGCTGGCCTCCTCCGCCTCCCCTGTTGCTCCTTGCTCCTTTGCTGCTCCCAGTCATGTCGCCCATCCTGAACTCCGCTGCGCGGCGGGCTCATGTGCCCACCGTCGCCTCGGGAGCCGTTACGTTCCACGTTGACCCGTCTTCCACTCGATGATGGAGCTCTGCCTCTCACTGCCCTCTCTGCCTTCCCATTCGTCCACTGGTGCTCCGGGGACCGTTACGTTCCACGTTGATTCCGTCTTCCCACTGGGCGATGTAACCTTGCATTTCCATTTGTCTGCTGGGGCTCCGGGAACCGTTACGTTCCACGTTGATTCCGTCTTCCCACTGGACGATGTAACCTTGCATTTCCATTTGTATGCTGGTGCTCCGGGAACCGTTACGTTCCACGTTGATTCCGTCTTCCCACTGGGCGCTGTAACCCTGTCCTTCCATTCGTCTACTGCTGCTCCGGGAACCGTTACGTTCCACCTCGATTCTGTCTTCGCCCTTGATGGTGAACCCTACCCCTCCCCGTTCGTATTGGTCATCAGCCTATCTCCCGCGGCCCCCTAAACTGATTGGCTATTGCTGTCTTAGCGTGTGAGGAGGCGAATTCTCCTCACAAGACGTATACGTCCTGTGCTCTCGTAAATTCGGGCAGGCACTTAACGGCATATAGGGGTTCGTCACATTTGAAATTATCCCTAATTTCTATGGGCTCATAAACCTTGATTTGGAGAGCTTCCGCTTGGGCGGGAGCAATTCTTACTGCGTTGACCTGTTCGGTCAGCCCCTGTATAGCCATGCACAGTTCGTTTTCCCTACATTGTCTCTCGATACTGGCTTCTTTATCGGCATAATGAACGGCCGCCTGTATAGTGGCCGTCACTTGCTCTATGCTGAAAGCCATGCTCGCGGATGTGAAAGCGCTAGCGTTTGGTGTGGAAAATCTGGCCGGCCCTTCGGTGTCGGAATCAGAGTCGCTGGGCAATTGCCTCATATTCCTATACTGGTAGAAGGGATTGCTCATGTAGAGCTGTAGCTATAAAATCGCCCAAAAGAATTAATTCATGCTCGAATTGCCCACAGAGGCAATTGGGCTGGTAAGGGGGCCGCGGTTGCCTTGCCAAGTAGAGACAAGGTGAGGGGATCTGAGCCTCCGCTATGACCAACAAAGAAAAATAAAAAAAACAAAGTGCCAAACACTGCATTCGCGGCCGTATCGTATTCCCGAAAATGGAGTGGGGAGACAAAACGGAGAAGAAAAATAAATAACCAAGACTGCGCAGCTAATACCAAGAATTCTTGTATAACTCAAGAGAAATAAAAATGCTGAATTAAATACACACAATTATACGAATTATTTTGGATTGGAAATTAAATTTTGAGCTAGCGATTCTTTTGCCCTGATTTAGAATTTTTTAATTCCGCAACTTTTTTGTTGTATAAAGATATTTATTTATTTATTCACACAAAAATAAAGAAATGCTAACAATGTTGGGAAGAAATTATCCCGAAAATGGTTTAAAAAAAAATAATACAAACATAAAATAGCCACATAAAATTTAAAGTGTTAATGCTAAACCGTCAACCAATTAATGGGAATTACTTTATGTGAAATTGTTAATAGGGCTACAGATTTTATTTCCTAGTGTAAGGAACAAAATTTCACTACTTTCATCTTTTTTTTCCGTAACTTTCGTTAACTTAAACACAAGCCCCTGTTTAGTGCAGCAAAATAAAACCCCTGCCTACGATCGTTTTTCTTGTCTTGTTATTCCCAAAACAAAAACGAATAGCTAGGAAAGCCAATATATTGTTCCTTGACTGTATCCACGCAACAGATGGGAACACAATTGCATAGACCCATGCAATTCCCACCCACACCTGCATGAAAGGACCAAAGTAGGTAGAAAATCATACGATTCCTTCGTTAGGTAGGGAAGCTTTAGTAAAGCATGGGAAGGCTGAAGCTTTTAGCAGTTCTTAGCATCTAGTCTTTTCTGATCTGTGGCCGAGCAAAGAAGTTTCCATCAGCGTATTTTAAAAGTGATTGAAATTTCGGCCAAGACACGTTGAGTGAATAAAAAGGGAAAAACCCATACGGACAATTCGGCAGTTTAAAACAGAAATAAAGAAATAAAGCTTAAATAAATTTATAAGGTGAGACAAGGTTTGAATGGTTAAAATATCTAACATAACCAATCCCTTGTCAGGTGGCACAGCGTAACGACGATTCTGACCAGGTGCGGCCTGATAGGCTGTCCGCTTGGAATTTGGCCCTCGCATCGGGCGTAGGACAAGGCCGAATCAGGAGAACCACCGTAGCATTGCAAATGGGCAAATTTTAATTGCAAGATCAATTAAAGATTAACAATTAATCAATTGGTAAATGTAACCACAACAATTAACAATTAATCAACTGTAATTGTGAAAATTTTCAAGTAACAATTATTTAATTGTTAACTGTATTAATAACAATTAACAATTTATTAATTTTCAATTGTTTTGTTAAATTTAATTAAAAATAACAATTATAAAATACCGAATAAAATAAAAGACCGATCCAAATAATAATCAATAATTTTAATTAAACATGATTAGACAGACAAAAACAATTTAAAATTTCTTGTAATAATTTAAATTACACTTCAGTACCACTCTCTTCTCGAACAACTGTCTGATAGTTTGTGACTCTTTGGCAGATTTGTCATTGTCGCAAAAGAAAAAAGACGTTTCTCTGCAGCTGACGATGGCAAAGGTGTGTTGTATTTAATAAAAACACTTTTTATCTCAGGATATCTATTGAGAAGTTGTAAATCTTGGCTTTCCTCGGCAAAAAAATGCAACGTCAAAAGTTCTGCTTTAGTCATTGGGGCATCGGATGAGCATCCGTTTTTACTTGAGTTTGAAATATCCGAGTCTGAGTCAGAGTCAAAATTAAAAAAAATGTTTTCTTGGGTACTTTTTGTTGTTGCTACTGTTGCTACTGTATTTTTACTCATTTGTTTGGAAATGCAGGTCTTGAAAATTTTCAGAAGTTTAGAACGATCGTTTGGCTCAAAACAAGCCAACCATTTATTTTTGAATCATGGGTAATTTTCCGCTTCAGGAGTAGTGACGTCAAACATTTTTTCAAATCTCCTCTCAACACTCTCTCTGTATGCCTTGATTAATGGGTTGCAAAAGGAAAAGTTGTTTTTCTTTTCAACTTTTTGAAATTTTTTTCTCAGCGCAAGTAGGCACGGCAGAGTTATCCCATAATAGGTGTTAGTCTCACTTTGCATTATATCGCGTGCTTCTGCAACTGGGGAAGTACACATCAAATATTCTTGTATGTAATCAAATTCATTTTCTTTGATATTATTTCTTATGTTTAATGATCTATGTAAAAGTAAGCTTTTTTCTTTATTGTTTAAGATTTGCTGGAGGGCATCAATCCAGCTATTCCACCTGGTCTCGCCAGGTCGGCTTAACGTGTGCTCTAACACATCCTGTATTATTTCGAGATTAAAGAGAGTCGCCCTGCAGCTTTCCACAGAACATTACATTTTTTCATTACTGCTCGGTTAAAACTTTGTTCGCATCCGTAGTTGCGCAAAGGCTTAAAGTATGCGCACAGCATCGTAAATGAGCAGGTAGGAAAAAAATGTGCTCAGGATCATCTAAATTCCATGATTCACCTTCTTCAACATCGGAATCGGAAGAAGCTTCTGTTGGCTGAGAGTCGAGAATAAATTCATTTTCAATGTTTATATTGGTGAATTTAACACCGAACATTTTGAAAGCTTTTACGAAATTGCTTCCATTATCCGTCACCGATGCAACAATTTTATTTGTATTGAGATCGAATTCACCGTTAATTTCTTGAATTATTTCGGATAGCCTATCATAGCTGTGGACGCCTCTGAATCTTCGACAAGCTAACGCCACTGACACTCTGCGTAGATCATTTGTGATCCAGTGCGCTGTAACTCCGATGAAACTTCTCTTTTTACAGGACCAGATATCTATGGTTGTGCATACAAAGAGAACTTCTTCTAGTTCTGAGTTGATCTTAGCTACTTGCGTTTCGTAGTGTTTTTCTATGCGACGTCCTAGTGTGCCTACTGATATATTTAAATCCGTGAATATTTTGGAAAAATATGGATCTTCCACTGCACGCAATGGAATCATGGAATGTACAAAATATTTCAAAATATTTTCATCAAATTGTTCTTGTGTAATGTTCTTCTCAATCGACTTCTTTGTTTTAGTAGTTGTGATTTTGACAAAAGTATCACCTTTTTTCTGGATTTCACTTTTCTTTTTTTTTACATAGGTTTTGTATTCTTCGATGCAATCTTGCCCATGTTTTCGCTTTAGGTGACTCAAAAAGTTTGACGTACAATTATGAAATCCTTTAACTTTAGTTAATACACCTCGTGGACATTTCATACAAAGCGCTGTGATTTTATTACCCGCACACTCTTCAGGCAAGTATTTGAAAAATGCACCATCCAGTAAGTGAAGCCGCGCTTGCGACGATGATGAACTCTCAGCGGTGTCGGTTGGTGTCACAGGCGAAACCGTTTCTAATGAATCATTTATGTCCGAAACCGAAAGAGTCACTGAAACGTTACTGGCTTCGTCCAATTCGTTTATCGACGCCATTTTATGTTACAAGTCTAGGAACAATATATTTTTTTAACTAAAACACGAACATTTATATATGCAAAAAACTTACATGACACCAGTAAAGTGATTAGTTTACGAACGACTCGTGCGAGCAATGAGCACTCAACTAGTGATGCTGAAAACATCGAACATCGAAAAACCATTTTCTTAGCGATGTTTTCCGAGGTTTTTCGATGTTTTTGTTGATACCGATGTTAACCTACATAAACACAAGTTTATGTTTTTATGTTTTCCTAAATCTTTACTAATTTTATTTTGATACATAAAGTTAATTATTAGTTTTAACTGTTTTATAAAACAACTAAAAAATTTAATTGCAACTATTTTAATTGTAAGTTGCAATTGACAAACATTAATCAAATTATTTAATTGCAAGGTACAATTAAAAGTTAAATTGCGATTGATTTAATTGTAATTAATTTAATTGCAATTACTTTTTTAGTCAATTACCAAGAAAATTGACAAATTAATTGATTAATGCCCAAAAATAAACGAAGCCATTAGAGCATATATCAAGGCAGACCAACGCGAGTGGCCCCAAATTAAGCGTGCATTAATTTCTCTCCTCCCTAAAGAGAAGCCCCAAATTAAGCGTGCATTAGGGAGGATCAGGATGTACAAGAGAATTAAGAACAGTCACAACAACAAATAACTGTTGCCGCTGCAGTTCAGTTTTATTTTGTATTGTGCTTCAACGAGCAGCCAGCCACTTATTAGAGCATGAGTTTATATTTAGACTATTTTCTTTTGTGAGCCTGAGTAGGCCAAATACCAGTGCTACACCGTGAGAAAAATAACCCTTGCCTGCGAGCATGTGTGTGTAAACACTTTCGGCAATACTGAATTGCACAATCTTCCAAGGCGAACCTCGATAGCTGCGCCAAATTCGTCTCCGACCCTAAATGAAATTATTTATAATTTTCCTTTATTTAAAATCATAGATTCTTAATTTTCTTAACATTGCATAAATGTAAACTCTTTGGAGTATGAATTATTTAGCATAGGACCTTATCTTAAGTTTAGTTTCATAAGCAAACCAAATCAGAGATATTAGCCAGGTATTTCCCACATATATTCGTTCTCTATTTTCTAATGGATTGTATTTTCTTATTTTTGACTATCTTTAATTATATAAAATGAACTTGAAATAAATTCTTTTATTTAGAGCACTTCGAATCATAACATGGCAGTTGAATATGGGTAGACCCCACTGTTTAGTGTAAAGTCTACATGAAAGGGAGGGTATAGACGAAGAACAAAAACATCTTGTCATTCATTAGTTAGGGCCAGTAGAATCAACCACCCAAGGATCGGCCGACTCCTACCGCTTTTCTTTCCCACTTCCTTATCTCTGTTTACGACTGCCCACGCCCCTTTCGACTGAGCCAAGCCGTCCCCCCAAGTAGACAGAGGGGCGCGGTAGAGACCACCCTTGCAGTGTTAGGGACAGTTTACTGTACTTAACCTTATGTCTTACTGTACGCGTTCGTTACAGTTATTTATGGCGCCCAACATAGGGCAGGACAAAGGCAGGAATCCGTCAGGATATGCCGAGCGAATGCCCAGACCATTTTCCCTTTTCCTTTTTTTTGGCCACTTCCCAAATTTGATATTTAAAGTAGAGCAGCGCTTGTGTAGTTAGACCAGTAGATTACTGTGACTCTGAGGATATCGGACACAGACCTGCGTCTGTGACTGTGACAGGCATAGAATTTTTATTATTGAGCCTAATTCGATTTTAAACCATGTCAGTCTAGTTTCATATTCTCTTTCAATTGCGAAAACAAGAGTGAGATTGTCTATGTGGTTCTATTGGTTCATATCGAAATAGTCCTCCTCTACATCTCGTATTTGTTCTATTGCACTTAGTTTAAAATAAATCCAATAAAATAATCTTAATAATCTTAATAAAAAAACTTAATAATCAATGCCATGTGAGAACCGAAGGTAAGCCTCTAAAATTTATTATCGATCATATTATTTACGTCTTGAATCTTGATTATGATTATTATCGTTGTTATATCTTGTGAAGATGTCTGTTAGAAGAAGTACCGAAAACATAGCAGCCACTCCGTTGGAGAGTCAGGTGCTGTGTACCATTTGTAAATACACAAGCCCCAATGATAGTATTATGGAAACCCCATGCAAGCATAAGTTTCACAACACATGTCTGTTAGAATGGCTTGAAACAAACGATACCTGTTCAAATTGTATGCAAAGCTGTACGCGAGTTTTGATGATTGATAGACAATGTACTCCTTCTGAGCGTAGAATGCCGGTTAACTTACAGACTGACCAGAAGATCTCGTATGAATACTAGATCACAGCACTCTAACAACCCAATTACAAATAATAAGCGAAAAAAAGCAGGAAGCTCGAGACCGTACAGGAAAGGATTTCTAGGGAACAAAACTCTATGCAAGAGGAACGTATTCAGCAAATTATATCCAGCTCAATGGAAAGCTATAGAGCAAGTATTACAGCCTCTATTGGTGACCAAATAACCACAGCGATTAGGAATTTGAAGATATTCCGAGACCCGCGAGAGGAACCCCAACTTAAATGGGATAACGAATTAGCACATCCATTACCACGAGTCAGTAATTCTAGCAATGCGCGCACCAACAGCCAAAGAGCTCGACAACCAAATAGCAGGTCAAGTGATATTTCACTAGAGCAACCAGATAGGATTTCTAACGTCATTTCCAATTGGCGTATCAAGTTCAGTGGTACGACCAACGACCTTCCAATCGAAGATTTTTTTTACCGAGTCAACTGTTTAACTTCTCAGTGCCTTAATGGTAATTTCCCTTTGCTAAGTCAGTTTGCTCATCTTCTATTTGCTGGACCAGCACTCTCATTCTATTGGCGTATCCATAGAACGTCCGAACACATGAATTGGTACGAATTGTGCAGTCACTTGCAGGAAAGATACCAGGATCAGAGATCAGACCGAGATATTAAAAATGCTATTCAACGCAGAAAACAAGGAGCGAACGAGAGTTTTGATGAATTCCTTGACTCCGTATTATCAATATCTGATTCATTCCGCGAACCAATGTCAGGAGGAACAACCTAAGATCAGACCTTAAACTACTACATGTAGACACCCCAGATTTAGCTAGTCTGCGAAAAGAGTGCCATAGGCACGAAGAATTTTATCGTAACTTTCGTATGCGGTCAACGACCCGACCCGTCATGCGTAAGAATTTTGTAGAAGCACTGAGTGCCCAACAAGACTCTGAAGAAATTTCCATCGAGATCGAAGTGGAATTTCCAGGTGAAGTTTTGGCCATTAGATCACTTAAGAAAATAAAATGCTGGAATTGCGAGGAATTAGGTCATCGGTATCATGCTATTTTCTGCTATGGTTGCGGTTTGCTTGATATGTACAAGCCGAGCTGCCAGAAATGCAACGCGAATTCGGAAAACTCCGCCAAGGATGTCCGCCGCAATCCGAGAGGGGATATCCGCCAATAGCCTCAGACCCAATAAAAACTCATCCCAGTATCAATAAATCACAAATCAGTTCTACAGTTTCAAGACCAATTAAGCCTTACCATATTCGCCTCAAAGAATACCAACAACGTAGAAAATAAATATTTGGTAATCCCTATTTTTCTGCAGGAAGAGCAAGATCATCTCAACGTATACGCGATTTTTTGAACAAAAAGAAGAGTTTGCGAAGCTTTACAATTTCATATATTTTACGAAAGGGGGTATGTCTTCCCCCATTTACCACACCATTTACCACACTTACCGTTCTCGGAAAGAAAATTTTGGCCTTGCTAGACAGCGGAGCTAACAAAAGTGTTATAGGAGGAAGCTTAGCACAACAAGTTCTATGGAAAAACCTATTTCCTAGTCGTCCGTAGCAGGTCTCATTAAACTTCCTTTAACGTTCAACTCATCAGTCGATTTCACATTTTTAGTAAAAACTTCAATTAAGCAAGACGTGAGCTGCGGAATAGATTTTTGGAAACGTTTTGGAATATCCATTTTACATTCCAGTAATCTAAATGAAATTTCCGTACAAGATTCCTTGCAAAACGCCTCTAAGCCTCAAGCAGAAGGCACAACTAAAGACAGTTATCCATTTTTTTCCGTCGTTTGAAAAAGAAGGACTACGATATACCTCCGGATGCCATTCGGATTAACGAACGCACCTCAAACAATTTGTAGGTTAATGGATCTGGTAATTTCGTACAATCTTAAGCAGAACGTATTAGTTTATTTAGATGATCTTTTGATCCTATCAGATAGTTTCGAATCCCACATGCTGCACTTATCCGAAGTAGCCACCCAATTACGTAAGGCAGGACTCACTATTAACATAAACAAAAGCCAGTTTTGGGGAAGGTTGGGGAAGGTAGCTTACGAGTCAACCCAGACAAAATATCCGCTGTTAAAGAATTCCCGATTCCACAGAATCAGCGACAACTCAGACGATTCTTTGGAATGACTGGTTGGTACCAACGTTTTATTCCAAACTATTCCACAATCATATTTCCCTTGACCGAACTCCTAAAAGGAAAACTATTGCAATGGAGTCCCATGACCCAAGCAGCTTTTGAAGAAATCAAAAAGCAGCTGTGCTCTGCTCCATTTTTGAGTCATCCAGACTATGAAAAGCCATTCATAGTGCAGTGTGACGCATCTTTATATGGTGTAGGAGCTGTCCTAGTTCAAAAAGATGACTTAGGGTGCGAGCGTCCCATAGCATATATGTCAAGGAAACTAAATAAAGCTCAGCGCAATTATACTGTGACAGAGCTAGAATGCCTAGCAGTAGTTTTAGCCGTTCAGAAATTCCAAATATACATTGAAGGACATGTGTTTGAGGTAGTCACAGATCAGGCAAGCCTAAGGTGGCTCATGAACCATTCCGACTTAAATAGACGATTGGCTAGATGGGCTAGTAAACTCCAAAGTTACGGTTTCACAATTGTTCATCGCAAAGAAATGTTGTGGCAGACGCTCTTTCCCGAACTTATGAAAGTTCAGCTGCAGATGAAATCTCCGTTCTGGAGTATGAAACCCTTCCACAAATCGACATGAATTCAGAAGCATTCAAGTCATCCAAATATACTTTATTGATAGAGAAATTAAAAAACGCCGATTTGCCAGATTTTCAGGTTATTGATGGGTATATTTATCATCGAACGGAGTTTCCTGAAAACGGCCATGCTGATGATCGTTAGAAACTTTTAGTTCCCAATTCACTGCGAGTCGGAGTAATATATGCAGCACACGATCAGCCAGCTTCAACTCATTGCGGCATTGCCAAATGCTCAGACCAAATCAGGCGAAGAATTTGTTGGCCCAACATGGTAGCAGACGTTAAGAATTATATCAAAAATTTCCAGGTGTGTCAAACTATTAAAGTACCGAATCGACCTTTAAAACCATCAATGGGAGCCAAAGTAACGTCTGAACGACCGTTCCAACGTCTATACTTAGATTTCATCGGACCATTTCCTCGAACAAAGAAAGGTAACATAGGAATACTAATTATCTTCGACCATTTCAAAAAATTCAAATTTTTGAAAGCAGTCAAAAAAATCACATCAAGGGTAGTCATAGACATCCTAAAAGAGGACACATTTACATGTTTTGGAGTACCCGAAACTATCGTTAGTGATAACGGTACTCAATTAAAGAGTCGCGAACTCACAGACTTCCTTTCTAAATATGGTGTGAAACAAATCCTTACAGGTGCAGCAGAGCGCGGAAACAATAATAAATAATGCGTCAATCGCGAATCGTCGTCGCATGCAGACGTGTATTTATTGTGCTCCGGGAAAAAAAAAAAAAACTATTCAACAATATCAAAAAAGTGCAGTGACTGGTTTCGTAAATCAACAACAACGCGAAAAGACGCTTTCAGCGATGAAATCGCTAATGTTTATATTGATTAATAACATATTTAAACATAACATTTAAAACTCGAACAATATCAACCTCGATTGCAATGAGTCTAAACGAGTTTCGCACACAACGTCAACGTGAGCAAGACGAGAGACGGCTCTCAGTACAAAGAAACAACGCTTACTTCACTTTCAAAGCAACCGAAAGTAATGCCAGCTCATCCCAAACACGGTCAATTACCCCAAACTTGCTACCACTCGCTACCATCGATGTCTCTGCAGCCAAAGAGCGCAGTAACTAGCACCGCAACCTCTTTGACAACGTCAACCGTAACAACAACAACAACCGCTACTGTAACGACAGCGCGTTTAACGACGTCATCAGCTAGCAGCGCAAACATTGATACTTCAGCCGCTGTGCTGCCCGAAAAAGAGAACAAAAACAAAGAAAATATTAAGCCGGCTGTGCAGACTAGTATGGATCGCTACATCCAAATCAAAAGGAAGCTGAGCCCCCTAAACTCTCAACGCAAAATAACCCGTGCTAACATAGCCGCAATAGAAACGCCCACGAACTCAAACCGTTTTAAAATCTTGGCAGACTATGAGGATGACGCCGAATCTACAGAAGTCGAAAAAAGGAAGCCTAAGCCCCCGCCAATATACATACAAGAAAACGTTCCAACGTTCTTGTCAACAAAATTATAGAGCTCATTGGCAAGGACAACTTTCACATAATACCACTCGTAAAGAACAATATCCAGGAAACAAAAGTTCAAACGAAGTCTGAAGATAATTACAGAGTATTATCAAAATACCTCACCGACAAAAAAAAAGAACTTTTATACGTATCAGCTAAAAAGCAGAGCCCGAAGGGGTACCGCCTATAAGGGCATAGAGCCTGAAGTACCGCCTGCAGAGATAACAAAGGCGCTACAAGAGAAGGGATTTAGCGCTAAGACAGTGTTCAATATCTCTAACAGGGATAGAAAGCCTCAGCCACTCTTTAAGGTTGAACTCGAACCACAAATTAAGCCCCTCAAGAAATACGAAGTGCACCCTATATAAAATCTTCAGTTCCTGCTGCACCGCAGAATTACAGTTGAGGAGCCGCACAAACGCAATGGCCCGGTACAATGTGCGAACTGCCAAGAATATGGCCATACAAGGTCTTACTGTAAACTGCGCCCAGTTTGTGTAGTTTGTGGTGAGCTTCATGACTCCGCACACTGCCCAGCGAGCAAAGATGACCAAAACTCGAAAAAGTGCGGCAACTGCGGTGGAAATCACACTGCTAACTATAGAGGTTGCCCAGTTTATAAGGAGCTGAAAAGTCGCATCCGCCAGAGGGGATTTACTGCCCGCACCCAAAATAATCAGTTCCTAGCCTCCAGGTCAAACCCTGAAGTCTTCTTCTCGACTGCAGCCAGATCCTCACTAGGACTTATAAACTCTGACAAAAATGTCACATACGCAAGCTCTTTAAAATCAGGACTGGCTACCCCAGCCTCAAAAAGCTCACTGCCGCAATCAGCACACCAAGAACCGAACACGGCTCAGCAGTATCAACTTCCGGAGCAGCCAAAAAGTAACTTTGAAGCTATGATGTGCAGTCTACAACAAAGCCTTACGGAGTTCATGTCGTTTATGCGTACAACTATGCAATTTCTAATGCGAAACCAAAATATATTAATACAAATGCTGGTTTCACAACAATCCAAATAATGACTTCCCTACGAATATCTACATGGAACGCTAACGGCGTTTCGCAGCATAAACTCGAGTTAGCGCAATTCCTACTAGACAATCAAATCGACGTAATGCTGCTTTCAGAAACACATCTTACGAACAGATACAATTTCCAACTACGAGGATATTCATTCTATGGAACAATTCATCCAGACGGTAAAGCACACGGCGGGACTGGAATTTTGATCAGAAGCCGTATCAAGCACCATTATCATACGAAATTTGCAAAAAACTACCTTTAGGCCACATCAATAAATATACACCTAAATACTGGCAAGCAATTAACTCTAGCTGCCGTATACTGCGCCCCACGCTTCACCATAGCCGAAGATAAGTTTCTGCAGTTTTTCAACTCACTCGGAGACCACTTCATAGCAGCAGGAGACTACAATGCCAAGCACACACACTGGGGATCTCGTCTCGTGACCCCAAAAGGAAAGCAGCTCTATAATGCAAATATCAAAGCTAAGAACAAGCTGGACTAAGCTTCTTCTGGCACACCAACATACTGGCCGGCAGACCCAAAGAAACTTCCCGATTTAATTGACTTTGCGATTACCAAAAACATTCCTAAAAATCTGATATGCGCCGAATGCCTTTCGGATCTTTCATCTGATCACTCGCTTGTCCTTTTTACTCTACTCCAACACCCAGGAACATGGGATCAATCATCAAATCTGACCTCACATAAAACCAATTGGGTTAAGTACAGGAAGTACATCAGCTCACACATTGAGCTGAGTCCTCACCTCAGCGACGAAGCCAACGTAGACAGTTTTGTTAATTCGCTGGAGTCTGTACTCGTCTCTGCAGCTCGAGTTTCAACACCTCAAATTATAAACCCACAACGCAATCAAAAGAAGACAAATCTACAAATCGAACAGCTCGTCCTCGAAAAGCGACGCTTACGTCGAGAATGGCAATTTCACAGATCGCCATCTGCTAAGCAACGCTTCAAACATGCCTCACGTCAACTTGATCAAGCTCTACAGCAAGAAGAAACGTATGACCACCACCGCTACATAGAGCAATTGTCAACTAACAGTACGAAACACTCACTATGGAGAGCTCACCCAACTCTGAGCTCACCGAAAGAAACCGTGATGCCTATTAGAAATTCCACAGGCGGGTGGGCGCGCAGCGACGCAGACAGAGCCAGTACGTTTGCCAAACACCTTAAAAATGTCTTCCAACCAAATCCTGCCACCAATGCGTTTACTTTGCCGACTCTATCAGATGAGCCCCAGCCTCAACATGAGCCGATTGAGTTTCGCCCAAACGAAATCGTTAACATCATCAAACGACAACTGAATCCGAAAAAATCCCCGGGCTGCGACCTCATAACTCCCAAAATGATCATTGAGCTCCCATACTGTGCCGTTTGCACTCTCACCCAGCTATTTAATGCCATCGCAAAACTTGGCCACTTTCCAGTGAGATGGAAAAAGTCAATTATAATAATGAAAGCAAAGCCGGGAAAAGACCACACTATCCCCACGTCGTATAGACCTATAAGCCTATTCTCTTGCCTATCTAAACTCTTTGAAAAATGCTTAATGACTCGGATAAACACATACCTGAGAATCCAGGAAGGAATCCCGTCACACCAATTTGGGTTTCGTGAAAAGCATGGAACAATTGAGCAGGTCAACCGGATAACATCCGAAATTCGGAACGCGTTCGAAAAACGAGAGTACTGTACTGCCATATTTTTAGATGTCTCTCAAGCATTCGATAGAGTCTGGCTGGAAGGTCTAATGTACAAGATCAAGACAATGCTCCCCTACAGCACCCATAAGATTTTGGAGTCTTACCTTCACGACAGAAAATTTGTCGTGAGGTGCAATACCGCTATATCCGAAGATTACACTGTTGGATCTGGAGTTCCTCAAGGCAGCGTGCTAGGGCCAATATTATATGTCCTCTACACAGCAGATATCCCGACAAGCACACGTCCAACAACATCCACGTTTGCCGATGACACAGCTATTCTTAGCCGCTCAAAATGCCCGATTCAAGCAACTGCGCAGCTAGCTCATCATATGGTCGATGTCGAAAAATGGCTGTCAGACTGGCGAATTAAAGTGAACGAACTAAAATGCAAGCATGTTACGTTCACTCTGAACAGGCAAAAATGCCCGCCGATAAAATTAAACAACACTCTACTCCCACAAGCAAACGAAGTAACATACCTAGGAGTACATCTCGACAGAAGACTCACATGGTGCCGGCACATTGAAGCCAAAAGAACACACCTAAAGCTAAAAGTCAGCGGTCTTCATTGGCTTATCAACGCTCGGTCACCTCTTAGTCTTGAATATAAAGTCCTGCTGTACAACTCGGTACTAAAACATATATGGATGTACGGCTCCCAGTTATGGGGGAACGCCAGCAATAGCAACATTGACATAATTCAAAGAGTTCAGTCGAAGATCTTGAGAACAATCACTCGGTCACCTCTTAGTCTTGAATATAAAGTCCTGCTGTACAACTCGGTACTAAAACATATATGGATGTACGGCTCCCAGTTATGGGGGAACGCCAGCAATAGCAACATTGACATAATTTAAAGAGTTCAGTCGAAGATCTTGAGAACAATCACCGGGGCACCGTGGTACGTTCGCAACAAAAACATACACCGCGACTTAAACATTCTACCAGTCAAAGAAGCGATCGCAGAACAGAAGGTAAAGTACTTAACCCAGCTATCGGTGCACCCTAACCACCTGGCGAGAGGTCTAACAAGGTTGAGCAACCAATCACGCCTTCGTCGCAATGACTTACCCACCCAGCGACCGACCTGAGGGACGCGCAACCATAATGCAGTCTTAGTACAGTGTTAGTTAAATTTTAATGTTAAGATTCGTCAACTTATTGTTAGTCTCAAAATTAAGAGTAGATTCAATAAATAAAAGCAAAGCTATAATAAAAAAAAAAAAAAAAAAAAAAAATAAACGCAGCCATTAGAGCATATATCAAGGCAGACCAACGCGAGTGGCCCCAAATTAAGCGTGCATTAATTTCTCTCCTCCCTAAAGAGAAGCCCCAAATTAAGCGTGCCTTAGGGAGGATCAGGATGTACAAGAGAATTAAGAACAGTCACAACAACAAATAACTGTTGTCGCTGCAGTTCAGTTTTATTTTGTATTGTGCTTCAACGAGCAGCCAGCCACTTATTAGAGCATGAGTTTATATTTAGACTATTTTCTTTTGTGAGCCTGAGTAGGCCAAATACCAGTGCTACACCGTGAGAAAAATAACCCTTGCCTGCGAGCATGTGTGTGTAAACACTTTCGGCAATACTGAATTGCACAATCTTCCAAGGCGAACCTCGATAGCTGCGCCAAATTCGTCTCCGACTCTAAATGAAATTATTTATAATTTTCCTTTATTTAAAATCATAGATTCTTAATTTTCTTAACATTGCATAAATGTAAACTCTTTGGAGTATGAATTATTTAGCATAGGACCTTATCTTAAGTTTAGTTTCATAAGCAAACCAAATCAGAGATACTAGCCAGGTATTTCCCACATATATTCGTTCTCTTTTTATAAGTAAACAGCGAAAATTACCTCATCCTCGTGGGCCCAACGATCGATGCAGAGTCGGAAAAGCTGAGTGAGCAAATCACCCCGAGTAATTACTGAAATTAAGTACAATGGGAAATCCGTGACATGTTTAACTTTCGTTTTTGAATATTAGGTTAAATTGTATTTTTCTTATGAACTGTATTTTCTAATGGATTGTATTTTCTTATTTTTGACTATCTTTAATTATATAAAATGAACTTGAAATAAATTCTTTTATTTAGAGCACTTCGGATCATAACATGGCAGTTGAATATGGGTAGACCCCACTGTTTAGTGTAAAGTCTACATGAAAGGGAGGGTATAGACGAAGAACAAAAACATCTTGTCATTCATTAGTTAGGGCCAGTAGAATCAACCACCCAAGGATCGGCCGACTCCTACCGCTTTTCTTTCCCACTTCCTTATCTCTGTTTACGACTGCCCACGCCCCTTTCGACTGAGCCAAGCCGTCCCCCCAAGTAGACAGAGGGGCGCGGTAGAGACCACCCTTGCAGTGTTAGGGACAGTTTACTGTACTTAACCTTATGTCTTACTGTACGCGTTCGTTACAGTTATTTATAGCGCCCAACGTAGGGCAGGACAAAGGCAGGAATCCGTCAGGATATGCCGAGCGAATGCCCAGACCATTTTCCCTTTTCCTTTTTTTTGGCCACTTCCCAAATTTGATATTTAAAGTAGAGCAGCGCTTGTGTAGTTAGACCAGTAGATTACTGTGACTCTGAGGATATCGGACACAGACCTGCGTCTGTGACTGTGACAGGCATAGAATTTTTATTATTGAGCCTAATTCGATTTTAAACCATGTCAGTCTAGTTTCATATTCTCTTTCAATTGCGAAAACAAGAGTGAGATTGTCTATGTGGTTCTATTGGTTCATATCGAAATAGTCCTCCTCTACATCTCGTATTTGTTCTATTGCACTTAGTTTAAAATAAATCCAATAAAATAATCTTAATAATCTTAATAAAGAAACTTACTAATCAATGCCATGTGAGAACCGAAGGTAAGCCTCTAAAATTTATTATCGATCATATTATTTACGTCTTGAATCTTGATTATGATTATTATCGTTGTTATATCTTGTGAAGATGTCTGTTAGAAGAAGTACCGAAAACATAGCAGCCACTCCGTTGGAGAGTCAGGTGCTGTGTACCATTTGTAAATACACAAGCCCCAATGATAGTATTATGGAAACCCCATGCAAGCATAAGTTTCACAACACATGTCTGTTAGAATGGCTTGAAACAAACGATACCTGTTCAAATTGTATGCAAAGCTGTACGCGAGTTTTGATGATTGATAGACAATGTACTCCTTCTGAGCGTAGAATGCCGGTTAACTTACAGACTGACCAGAAGATCTCGTATGAATACTAGATCACAGCACTCTAACAACCCAATTACAAATAATAAGCGAAAAAAGCAGGAAGCTCGAGACCGTACAGGATAGGATTTCTAGGGAACAAAACTCTATGCAAGAGGAACGTATTCAGCAAATTATATCCAGCTCAATGGAAAGCTATAGAGCAAGTATTACAGCCTCTATTGGTGACCAAATAACCACAGCGATTAGGAATTTGAAGATATTCCGAGACCCGCGAGAGGAACCCCAACTTAAATGGGATAACGAATTAGCACATCCATTACCACGAGTCAGTAATTCTAGCAATGCGCGCACCAACAGCCAAAGAGCTCGACAACCAAATAGCAGGTCAAGTGATATTTCACTAGAGCAACCAGATAGGATTTCTAACGTCATTTCCAATTGGGGTATCAAGTTCAGTGATACGACCAACGACCTTCCAATCGAAGATTTTTTTTACCGAGTCAACTGTTTAACTTCTCAGTGCCTTAATGGTAATTTCCCTTTGCTAAGTCAGTTTGCTCATCTTCTATTTGCTGGACCAGCACTCTCATTCTATTGGCGTATCCATAGAACGTCCGAACACATGAATTGGTACGAATTGTGCAGTCACTTGCAGGAAAGATACCAGGATCAGAGATCAGACCGAGATATTAAAAATGCTATTCAACGCAGAAAACAAGGAGCGAACGAGAGTTTTGATGAATTCCTTGACTCCGTATTATCAATATCTGATTCATTCCGCGAACCAATGTCAGGAGGAACAACCTAAGATCAGACCTTAAACTACTACATGTAGACACCCCAGATTTAGCTAGTCTGCGAAAAGAGTGCCATAGGCACGTAGAATTTTATCGTAACTTTCGTATGCGGTCAATGACCCGACCCGTCATGCGTAAGAATTTTGTAGAAGCACTGAGTGCCCAACAAGACTCTGAAGAAATTTCCATCGAGATCGAAGTGGAATTTCCAGGTGAAGTTTTGGCCATTAGATCACTTAAGAAAATAAAATGCTGGAATTGCGAGGAATTAGGTCATCGGTATCATGATTGCTTTAAGCCACGGCGAATTTTCTGCTATGGTTGCGGTTTGCTTGATATGTACAAGCCGAGCTGCCAGAAATGCAACGCGAATTCGGAAAACTCCGCCAGGGATGTCCGCCGCAATCCGAGAGGGGATATCCGCCAATAGCCTCAGACCCAATAAAAACTCATCCCAGTATCAATAAATCACAAATCAGTTCTACAGTTTCAAGACCAATTAAGCCTTACCATATTCGCCTCAAAGAATACCAACAACGTAGAAAAGAAATATTTGGTAATCCCTATTTTTCTGCAGGAAGAGCAAGATCATCTCAACGTACGGCTCAACGCGATTTTTTGAACAAAAAGAAGAGTTTGCGAAGCTTTACAATTTCATATATTTTACGAAAGAGGGTATGTCTTCCCCCATTTACCACACCATTGACCATTTACCACACTTACCGTTCTCGGAAAGAAAATTTTGGCCTTGCTAGACAGCGGAGCTAACAAAAGTGTTATGGGAGGAAGCTTAGCACAACAAGTTCTATGGCAAAACCTATTTCCTAGTCGTCCGTAGCAGGTCTCATTAAACTTCCTTTAACGTTCAACTCCACATCAGTCGATTTCACATTTTTAGTAAAAACTTCAATTAAGCAAGACGTGAGCTGCGGAATAGATTTTTGGAAACGTTTTGGAATATCCATTTTACATTACAGTAATCTAAATGAAATTTCCGTACAAGATTCCTTGCAAAACGCCTCTAAGCCTCAAGCAGAAGGCACAACTAAAGACAGTTATCCATTTTTTTCCGTCGTTTGAAAAAGAAGGACTACGATATACCTCCGGATGCCATTCGGATTAAAGAACGCACCTCAAACAATTTGTAGGTTAATGGATCTGGTAATTTCTTTCAATCTAGATGATCTTTTGATCCTATCAGATAGTTTCGAATCCCACATGCTGCACTTATCCGAAGTAGCCACCCAATTACGTAAGGCAGGACTCACTATTAACATACACAATACCAGTTTTGTCTTAAACAGGTAGACAGGTTATATAGTTGGGGAAGGTAGCTTACGAGTCAACCCAGACAAAATATCCGCTGTTATTCTTTGGAATGACTGGTTGGTACCAACGTTTTATTCCAAACTATTCCACAATCATATTTCCCTTGACCGAACTCCTAAAAGGAAAACTATTGCAATGGAGTCCCATGACCCAAGCAGCTTTTGAAGAAATCAAAAAGCAGCTGTGCTCTGCTCCATTTTTGAGTCATCCAGACTATGAAAAGCCATTCATAGTGCAGTGTGACGCATCTTTATATGGTGTAGGAGCTGTCCTAGTTCAAAAAGATGACTTAGGGTGCGAGCGTCCCATAGCATATATGTCAAGGAAACTAAATAAAGCTCAGCGCAATTATACTGTGACAGAGCTAGAATGCCTAGCAGTAGTTTTAGCCGTTCAGAAATTCCAAATATACATTGAAGGACATGTGTTTGAGGTAGTCACAGATCAGGCAAGCCTAAGGTGGCTTATGAACCATTCCGACTTAAATAGTCGATTGGCTAGATGGGCTAGTAAACTCCAAAGTTACGGTTTCACAATTGTTCATCGCAAAGAAATGTTGTGGCAGACGCTCTTTCCCGAACTTATGAAAGTTCAGCTGCAGATGAAATCTCCGTTCTGGAGTATGAAACCCTTCCACAAATCGACATGAATTCAGAAGCATTCAAGTCATCCAAATATACTTTATTGATAGAGAAATTAAAAAACGCCGATTTGCCAGATTTTCAGGTTATTGATGGGTATATTTATCATGGAACGGAGTTTCCTGAAAACGGCCATGCTGATGATCGTTAGAAACTTTTAGTTCCCAATTCACTGCGAGTCGGAGTAATATATGCAGCACACGATCAGCCAGCTTCAACTCATTGCGGCATTGCCAAATGCTCAGACCAAATCAGGCGAAGAATTTGTTGGCCCAACATGGTAGCAGACGTTAAGAATTATATCAAAAATTTCCAGGTGTGTCAAACTATTAAAGTACCGAATCGACCTTTAAAACCATCAATGGGAGCCAAAGTAACGTCTGAACGACCGTTCCAACGTCTATACTTAGATTTCATCGGACCATTTTCTCGAACAAAGAAAGGTAACATAGGAATACTAATTATCCTCGACCATTTCACAAAATTCAAATTTTTGAAAGCAGTCAAAAAAATCACATCAAGGGTAGTCATAGACATCCTAAAAGAGGACACATTTACATGTTTTGGAGTACCCGAAACTATCGTTAGTGATAACGGTACTCAATTAAAGAGTCGCGAACTCACAGACTTCCTTTCTAAATATGGTGTGAAACACCCTTACAGGTGCAGCAGAGCGCGGAAACAATAATAAATAATGCGTCAATCGCGAATCGTCGTCGCATGCAGACGTGTATTTATTGTGCTCCGGGGAAAAAAAAAAAACTATTCAACAATATCAAAAAAGTGCAGTGACTGGTTTCGTAAATCAACAACAACGCGAAAAAACGCTTTCAGCGATGAAATCGCTAATGTTTATATTGATTAATTAATATAAAACATAACATTTAAAACTCGAACAATATCAACCTCGATTGCAATGAGTCTAAACGACGTTAGCGCACAACGTCAACGTGAGCAAGACGAGAGACGGCTCTCAGTACAAAGAAACAACGCTTACTTCACTTTCAAAGCAACCGAAAGTAATGCCAGCTCATCCCAAACACGGTCAATTACCCCAAACTTGCTACCACTCGCTACCATCGATGTCTCTGCAGCCAAAGAGCGCAGTAACTAGCACCGCAACCTCTTTGACAACGTCAACCGTAACAACAACAACAACCGCTACTGTAACGACAGCGCGTTTAACGACGTCATCAGCTAGCAGCGCAAACATTGATACTTCAGCCGCTGTGCTGCCCGAAAAAGAGAACAAAAACAAAGAAAATATTAAGCCGGCTGTGCAGACTAGTATGGATCGCTACATCCAAATCAAAAGGAAGCTGAGCCCCCTTAACTCCCAACGAAAAATAACCCGTGGCAATGCTAACATAGCCGCAATAGAAACGCCCACGAACTCAAACCGTTTTAAAATCTTGGCAGACTATGAGGATGACGCCGAATCTACAGAAGTCGAAAAAAGGAAGCCTAAGCCCCCGCCAATATACATACAAGAAAAAAGTTCCAACGTTCTTGTCAACAAAATTATAGAGCTCATTGGCAAGGACAACTTTCACATAATACAACTCGTAAAGAACAATATCCAGGAAACAAAAGTTCAAACGAAGTCTGAAGATAATTACAGAGTATTATCAAAATACCTCACCGACAAAAAAAAAGAACTTTTATACGTATCAGCTAAAAAGCAGAGCCCGAAGGGGTACCGCCTATAAGGGCATAGAACCTGAAGTACCGCCTGCAGAGACAACAAAGGCGCTACAAGAGAAGGGATTTAGCGCTAAGACAGTGTTCAATATCTCTAACAGGGATAGAAAGCCTCAGCCACTCTTTAAGGTTGAACTCGAACCACAAATTAAGCCCCTCAAGAAATACGAAGTGCACCCTATATACAATCTTCAGTTCCTGCTGCACCGCAGAATTACAGTTGAGGAGCCGCACAAACGCAATGGCCCGGTACAATGTGCGAACTGCCAAGAATATGGCCATACAAGGTCTTACTGTAAACTGCGCCCAGTTTGTGTAGTTTGTGGTGAGCTTCATGACTCCGCACACTGCCCAGCGAGCAAAGATGACCAAAACTCGAAAAAGTGCGGCAACTGTGGTGGAAATCACACTGCTAACTATAGAGGTTGCCCAGTTTATAAGGAGCTGAAAAGTCGCATCCGCCAGAGGGGATTTACTGCCCGCACCCAAAATAATCAGTTCCTAGCCTCCAGGTCAAACCCTGAAGTCTTCTTCTCGACTGCAGCCAGATCCTCACTAGGACTTATAAACTCTGACAAAAATGTCACATACGCAAACTCTTTAAAATCAGGACTGGCTACCCCAGCCTCAAAAAGCTCACTGCCGCAATCAGCACACCAAGAACCGAACACGGCTCAGCAGTATCAACTTCCGGAGCAGCCAAAAAGTAACTTTGAAGCTATGATGTGCAGTCTACAACAAAGCCTTACGGAGTTCATGTCGTTTATGCGTACAACTATGCAAGATCTAATGCGAAACCAAAATATATTAATACAAATGCTGGTTTCACAACAATCCAAATAATGACTTCCCTACGAATATCTACATGGAACGCTAACGGCGTTTCGCAGCGTAAACTCGAGTTAGCGCAATTCCTACTAGACAATCAAATTGACGTAATGCTGCTTTCAGAAACACATCTTACGAAACACATCTTACAATTTCCAACTACGAGGATATTCATTCTATGGAACAATTCATCCAGACGGTAAAGCACACGGCGGGACTGGAATTTTGATCAGAAGCCGTATCAAGCACCATTATCATACGAAATTTGCAAAAAACTACCTTTAGGCCACATCAATAAATATACACCTAAATACTGGCAAGCAATTAACTCTAGCTGCCGTATACTGCGCCCCACGCTTCACCATAGCCGAAGATAAGTTTCTGCAGTTTTTCAACTCACTCGGAGACCGCTTCATAGCAGCAGGAGACTACAATGCCAAGCACACACACTGGGGATCTCGTCTCGTGACCCCAAAAGGAAAGCAGCTCTATAATGCAAATATCAAAGCTAAGAACAAGCTGGACTATGCTTCTTCTGGCACACCAACATACTGGCCGGCAGACCCAAAGAAACTTCCCGATTTAATTGACTTTGCGATTACCAAAAACATTCCTAAAAATCTGATATGCGCCGAATGCCTTTCGGATCTTTCATCTGATCACTCGCCTGTCCTTTTTACTCTACTCCAACACCCAGGAACATGGGATCAATCATCAAATCTGACCTCACATAAAACCAATTGGGTTAAGTACAGGAAGTACATCAGCTCACACATTGAGCTGAGTCCTCACCTCAGCGACGAAGCCAACGTAGACAGTTTTGTTAATTCGCTGGAGTCTGTACTCGTCTCTGCAGCTCGAGTTTCAACACCTCAAATTATAAACCCACAACGCAATCAAAAGAAGACAAATCTACAAATCGAACAGCTCGTCCTCGAAAAGCGACGCTTACGTCGAGAATGGCAATTTCACAGATCGCCATCTGCTAAGCAACGCTTCAAACATGCCTCACGTCAACTTGATCAAGCTCTACAGCAAGAAGAAACGTATGACCACCACCGCTACATAGAGCAATTGTCAACTAACAGTACGAAACACTCACTATGGAGAGCTCACCCAACTCTGAGCTCACCGAAAGAAACCGTGATGCCTATTAGAAATTCCACAGGCGGGTGGGCGCGCAGCGACGCAGACAGAGCCAGTACGTTTGCCAAACACCTTAAAAATGTCTTCCAACCAAATCCTGCCACCAATGCGTTTACTTTGCCGACTCTATCAGATGAGCCCCAGCCTCAACATGAGCCGATTGAGTTTCGCCCAAACGAAATCGTTAACATCATCAAACGACAACTGAATCCGAAAAAATCCCCGGGCTGCGACCTCATAACTCCCAAAATGATCATTGAGCTCCCATACTGTGCCGTTTGCACTCTCACCCAGCTATTTAATGCCATCGCAAAACTTGGCCACTTTCCAGTGAGATGGAAAAAGTCAATTATAATAATGATAGCAAAGCCGGGAAAAGACCACACTATCCCCACGTCGTATAGACCTATAAGCCTACTCTCTTGCCTATCTAAACTCTTTGAAAAATGCTTAATGACTCGGATAAACACATACCTGAGAATCCAGGAAGGAATCCCGTCACACCAATTTGGGTTTCGTGAAAAGCATGGAACAATTGAGCAGGTCAACCGGATAACATCCGAAATTCGGAACGCGTTCGAAAAACGAGAGTACTGTACTGCCATATTTTTAGATGTCTCTCAAGCATTCGATAGAGTCTGGCTGGAAGGTCTAATGTACAAGATCAAGACAATGCTCCCCTACAGCACCCATAAGATTTTGGAGTCTTACCTTCACGACAGAAAATTTGTCGTGAGGTGCAATACCGCTATATCCGATGATTACACTGTTGGAGCTGGAGTTCCTCAAGGCAGCGTGCTAGAGCCAATATTATATGTCCTCTACACAGCAGATATCCCGACAAGCACACGTCTAACAACATCCACGTTTGCCGATGACACAGCTATTCTTAGCCGCTCAAAATGCCCGATTCAAGCAACTGCGCAGCTAGCTCATCATATGGTCGATGTCGAAAAATGGCTGTCAGACTGGCGAATTAAAGTGAACGAAATAAAATGCAAGCATGTTACGTTCACTCTGAACAGGCAAAACTGCCCGCCGATAACATTAAACAACACTCTACTCCCACAAGCAAACGAAGTAACATACCTAGGAGTACATCTCGACAGAAGACTCACATGGCGCCGGCACATTGAAGCCAAAAGAACACACCTAAAGCTAAAAGTCAGCGGTCTTCATTGGCTTATCAACGCTCGGTCACCTCTTAGTCTTGAATATAAAGTCCTGCTGTACAACTCGGTACTAAAACATATATGGATGTACGGCTCCCAGTTATGGGGGAACGCCAGCAATAGCAACATTGACATAATTCAAAGAGTTCAGTCGAAGATCTTGAGAACAATCACCGGGGCACCGTGGTACGTTCGCAACGAAAACATACACCGCGACTTAAACATTCTACCAGTCAAAGAAGCGATCGCAGAACAGAAGGTAAAGTACTTAACCAAGCTATCGGTGCACCCTAACCACCTGGCGAGAGGTCTAACAAGGTTGAGCAACCAATCACGCCTTCGTCGCAATGACTTACCCACCCAGCGACCGACCTGAGGGACGCGCAACCATAATGCAGTCTTAGTACAGTGTTAGTTAAATTTTAATGTTAAGATTCGTCAACTTATTGTTAGTCTCAAAATTAAGAGTAGATTCAATAAATAAAAGCAAAGCTATAATAAAAAAAAAAAAAAAAAAAATAAAAAATAAACGCAGCCATTAGAGCATATATCAAGGCAGACCAACGCGAGTGGCCCCAAATTAAGCGTGCATTAATTTCTCTCCTCCCTAAAGAGAAGCCCCAAATTAAGCGTGCCTTAGGGAGGATCAGGATGTACAAGAGAATTAAGAACAGTCACAACAACAAATAACTGTTGCCGCTGCAGTTCAGTTTTATTTTGTATTGTGCTTCAACGAGCAGCCAGCCACTTATTAGAGCATGAGTTTATATTTAGACTATTTTCTTTTGTGAGCCTGAGTAGGCCAAATACCAGTGCTACACCGTGAGAAAAATAACCCTTGTCTGCGAGCATGTGTGTGTAAACACTTTCGGCAATACTGAATTGCACAATCTTCCAAGGCGAACCTCAATAGCTGCGCCAAATTCGTCTCCGACTCTAAATGAAATTATTTATAATTTTCCTTTATTTAAAATCATAGATTCTTAATTTTCTTAACATTGCATAAATGTAAACTCTTTGGAGTATGAATTATTTAGCATAGGACCTTATCTTAAGTTTAGTTTCATAAGCAAACCAAATCAGAGATATTAGCCAGGTATTTCCCACATATATTCGTTCTCTTTTTATAAGTCAACAGCGAAAATTACCTCATCCTCTTGGGCCCAACGATCGATGCAGAGTCGGAAAAGCTAAGTGAGTAAATCACCCCGAGTAATTACTGAAATTAAGTACAATGGGAAATCCGTGACATGTTTAACTTTCGTTTTTGAATATTAGGTTAAATTGTATTTTTCTTATAAATGTATTTTCTTATTTTTGACTATCTTTAATTATATCTCCGACTCTGAGGATATCGGACACAGACCTGCGTCTGTGACTGTGACAGGCATAGAATTTTTATTATTGAGCCTAATTCGATTTTAAACCATGTCAGTCTAGTTTCATATTCTCTTTCAATTGCGAAAACAAGAGTGATATTGTCTATGTGGTTCTATTGGTTCATATCGAAATAGTCCTCCTCTACATCTCGTATTTGTTCTATTGCACTTAGTTTAAAATAAATCCAATAAAATAATCTTAATAATCTTAATAAAAAAACTTACTAATCAATGCCATGTGAGAACCGAAGGTAAGCCTCTAAAATTTATTATCGATCATATTATTTACGTCTTGAATCTTGATTATGATTATTATCGTTGTTATATCTTGTGAAGATGTCTGTTAGAAGAAGTACCGAAAACATAGCAGCCACTCCGTTGGAGAGTCAGGTGCTGTGTACCATTTGTAAATACACAAGCCCCAATGATAGTATTATGGAAACCCCATGCAAGCATAAGTTTCACAACACATGTCTGTTAGAATGGCTTGAAACAAACGATACCTGTTCAAATTGTATGCAAAGCTGTCCGCGAGTTTTGATGATTGATAGACAATGTACTCCTTCTGAGCGTAGAATGCCGATTAACTTACAGACTGACCAGAAGATCTCGTATGAATACTAGATCACAGCTCTCTAACAACCCAATTACAAATAATAAGCGAAAAAAAGCAGGAAGCTCGAGACCGTACAGGATAGGATTTCTAGGGAACAAAACTCTATGCAAGAGGAACGTATTCAGCAAATTATATCCAGCTCAATGGAAAGCTATAGAGCAAGTATTACAGCCTCTATTGGTGACCAAATAACCACAGCGATTAGGAATTTGAAGATATTCCGAGACCCGCGAGAGGAACCCCAACTTAAATGGGATAACGAATTAGCACCTCCATTACCACGAGTCAGTAATTCTAGCAATGCGCGCACCAACAGCCAAAGAGCTCGACAACCAAATAGCAGTTCAAGTGATATTTCACTAGAGCAACCAGATAGGATTTCTAACGTCATTTGCAATTGGCGTATCAAGTTCAGTGGTACGACCAACGACCTTCCAATCGAAGATTTTTTTTACCGAGTCAACTGTTTAACTTCTCAGTGCCTTAATGGTATTTTCCCTTTGCTAAGTCAGTTTGCTCATCTTCTATTTGATGGACCAGCACTCTCATTCTATTGGCGTATCCATAAAACGTCCGAACACATGAATTGGTACGAATTGTGCAGTCACTTGCAGGAAAGATACCAGGATCAGAGATCAGACCGAGATATTAAAAATGCTATTCAACGCAGAAAACAAGGAGCGAACGAGAGTTTTGATGAATTCCTTGACTCCGTATTATCAATATCTGATTCATTCCGCGAACCAATGTCAGGAGGAACAACCTAAGATCAGACCTTAAACTACTACATGTAGACACCCCAGATTTAGCTAGTCTGCGAAAAGAGTGCCATAGGCACAAAGAATTTTATCGTAACTTTCGTATGCGGTCAACGACCCGACCCGTCATGCGTAAGAATTTTGTAGAAGCACTGAGTGCCCAACAAGACTCTGAAGAAATTTCCATCGAGATCGAAGTGGAATTTCCAGGTGAAGTTTTGGCCATTAGATCACTTAAGAAAATAAAATGCTGGAATTGCGAGGAATTAGGTCATCGGTATCATGATTGCTTTAAGCCACGGCGAATTTTCTGCTATGGTTGCGGTTTGCTTGATATGTACAAGCCGAGCTGCCAGAAATGCAACGCGAATTCGGAAAACTCCGCCAGGGATGTCCGCCGCAATCCGAGAGGGGATATCCGCCAATAGCCTCAGACCAAATAAAAACTCATCCCAGTATCAATAGATCACAAATCAGTTCTACAGTTTCAAGACCAATTAAGCCTTATCATATTCGCCTCAAAGAATACCAACAACGTAGAAAAGAAATATTTGGTAATCCCTATTTTTCTGCAGGAAGAGCAAGTCCATCTCAACGTATACGCGATTTTTTGAACAAAAAGAAGAGTTTGCGAAGCTTTACAATTTCATATATTTTACGAAAGGGGGTATGTCTTCCCCCATTTACCACACCATTGACCATTTACCACACTTACCGTTCTCGGAAAGAAAATTTTGGCCTTGCTAGACAGCGGAGCTAACAAAAGTGTTATAGGAGGAAGCTTAGCACAACAAGTTCTATGGCAAAACCTATTTCCTAGTCGTCCGTAGCAGGTCTCATTAAACTTCCTTTAACGTTCAACTCCACATCAGTCGATTTCACATTTTTAGTAAAAACTTCAATTAAGCAAGACGTGAGCTGCGGAATAGATTTTTGGAAACGTTTTGGAATATCCATTTTACATTCCAGTAATCTAAATGAAATTTCCGTACAAGATTCCTTGCAAAACGCCTCTAAGTCTCAAGCAGAAGGCACAACTAAAGACAGTTATCCATTTTTTTCCGTCGTTTGAAAAAGAAGGACTACGATATACCTCCGGATGCCATTCGGATTAACGAACGCACCTCAAACAATTTGTAGGTTAATGGATCTGGTAATTTCGTACAATCTTAAGCAGAACGTATTAGTTTATTTAGATGATCTTTTGATCCTATCAGATAGTTTCGAATCCCACATGCTGCACTTATCCGAAGTAGCCACCCAATTACGTAAGGCAGGACTCACTATTAACATAAACAAAAGCCAGTTTTGGGGAAGGTTGGGGAAGGTAGCTTACGAGTCAACCCAGACAAAATATCCGCTGTTAAAGAATTCCCGATTCCACAGAATCAGCGACAACTCAGACGATTCTTTGGAATGACTGGTTGGTACCAACGTTTTATTCCAAACTATTCCACAATCATATTTCCCTTGACCGAACTCCTAAAAGGAAAACTATTGCAATGGAGTCCCATGACCCAAGCAGCTTTTGAAGAAATCAAAAAGCAGCTGTGCTCTGCTCCATTTTTGAGTCATCCAGACTCAAAAGCCATTCATAGTGCAGTGTGACGCATCTTTATATGGTGTAGGAGCTGTCCTAGTTCAAAAAGATGACTTAGGGTGCAAGCGTCCCATAGCATATATGTCAAGGAAACTAAATAAAGCTCAGCGCAATTATACTGTGACAGAGCTAGCTGTAGTTTTAGCCGTTCAGAAATTCCAAATATAGAAGCATTCAAGTCATCCAAATATACTTTATTGATAGAGAAATTAAAAAACGCCGATTTGCCAGATTTTCAGGTTATTGATGGGTATATTTATCATGGAACGGAGTTTCCTGAAAACGGCCATGCTGATGATCGTTAGAAACTTTTAGTTCCCAATTCACTGCGAGTCGGAGTAATATATGCAGCACACGATCAGCCAGCTTCAACTCATTGCGGCATTGCCAAATGCTCAGACCAAATCAGGCGAAGAATTTGTTGGCCCAACATGGTAGCAGACGTTAAGAATTATATCAAAAATTTCCAGGTGTGTCAAACTATTAAAGTACCGAATCGACCTTTAAAACCATCAATGGGAGCCAAAGTAACGTCTGAACGACCGTTCCAACGTCTATACTTAGATTTCATCGGACCATTTCCTCGAACAAAGAAAGGTAACATAGGAATACTAATTATCCTCGACCATTTCAAAAAATTCAAATTTTTGAAAGCAGTCAAAAAAATCACATCAAGGGTAGTCATAGACATCCTAAAAGAGGACACATTTACATGTTTTGGAGTACCCGAAACTATTGTTAGTGATAACGGTACTCAATTAAAGAGTCGCGAACTCACAGACTTCCTTTCTAAATATGGTGTGAAACAAATCTTTACAGGTGCAGCAGAGCGCGGAAACAATAATAAATAATGCGTCAATAAACGCAGCCATTAGAGCATATATCAAGGCAGACCAACGCGAGTGGCCCCAAATTAAGCGTGCATTAATTTCTCTCCTCCCTAAAAAGAAGCCCCAAATTAAGCATGCATTAGGGAGGATCAGGATGTACAAGAGAATTAAGAACAGTCACAACAACAAATAACTGTTGCCGCTGCAGTTCAGTTTTATTTTGTATTGTGCTTCAACGAGCAGCCAGCCACTTATTAGAGCATGAGTTTATATTTAGACTATTTTCTTTTGTGAGCCTGAGTAGGCCAAATACCAGTGCTACACCGTGAGAAAAATAACCCTTGCCTGCGAGCATGTGTGTGTAAACACTTTCGGCAATACTGAATTGCACAATCTTCCAAGGCGAACCTCGATAGCTGCGCCAAATTCGTCTCCGACCCTAAATGAAATTATTTATAATTTTCCTTTATTTAAAATCATAGATTCTTGCATAAATGTAAACTCTTTGGAGTATGAATTATTTAGCATAGGACCTTATCTTAAGTTTAGTTTCATAAGCAAACCAAATCAGAGATATTAGCCAGGTATTTCCCACATATATTCGTTCTCTTTTTATAAGTAAACACCAAAAATTACCTCATCTTCTTAGGCCCAACGATCGATGCAGAGTCGGAAAAGCTGAGTGAGTAAATCACCCCGAGTAATTACTGAAATTAAGTACAATGGGAAATCCGTGACATGTTTAACTTTTGTTTTTGAATATTAGGTTAAATTTTATTTTTCTTATGAACTGTATTTTCTAATGGATTGTATTTTCTTATTTTTGACTATCTTTAATTATATAAAATAAACTTGAGATAAATTCTTTTATTTAGAGCACTTCGGATCATAACATGGCAGTTGAATATGGGTAGACCCCATGGGTCGGTGTTTTTCGTGTGTACTCATTGTGCGAGTGGCATGCTTCTGTTCTCTAGTTCGGACCTTTTTTTTTTTTTTGGTTTACGGAAACAGTTCTAAACATGACTCAGCTGTAATTAACATGTCTATCCGCTAAGTCTTACGAAAAAATCTTTCTAAAAAAAAAATAAGAATATATTTATATAAATATTATTCACGTTCAATGACTGGTCAGTGTGATAACCCAAAATTGTTCCAAAAATCCAAAAGTTGAACGGAAACTCACTACTATTAATTCTTAACTTCACCATCTTGTTAATTAGCTCGACCAATTACAAGCAAGTTTATGCACGATTCCTCCCTATGGATCTGCACGCGTTGAGCAAGATCTTCCGTAATGAAGTTCATTTGTGAGCCAGTGTCAAGTAATGCTCAGGACAATATCAACGTCGCAGATAAAACCGCTTCTAGGGATAATGCATGCAAAGTGCGATGATCAAAGAACGTGATGATCCTGGATCCAGGATTTGTTTAAACATACGTCGTGGGCATCCTTTTTTAATTTTTTTATACCCTTGCAGAAGGTATTATAATTTTGACAAAAAATGTGCAACGCAGTAAAGTAGACATCTCCGATTTTATAAAATATATAGCTCGATAGCTTTAAATCTGAGAGACCTGCTGGCGTAGAAACACAAATTGACAGTCTATATAACTTGATCAGGACCATTTGTGTTGACCTTGACCATTTGTCTGTTTTTAAAAAACTAGTCTCTCAGTTTTAAAGCTATCGACTTGAAACTTTGCGCACACACTTCTTTTCTTTGCACGCAATATATAATTCGGAACAGCCGTGATTGGCCGGCTAATATATTTAGATATTTAATTGTAATAAATTTTTTTTTTATAATATTCTCATAGAGATCGGCCATATATGTTTAATCTATGCTTGTATTTTATTTTTTAATAACACCGTATCACTGTCATCTTTTCTTTAACCAATTTTTTAATATTGTCGTCTTGTGAAGTGCGGAGTTGCCTTCAACGGCTCCCCCCCACGCGTAGGTCCTAAGAAAGGGGTACTTCAAAGGCCTTGGCTGTGGCAAGCGGAACGGTTTTATTCTGTAAATTCATAAATCAGTCTACAATTCAAGTTTAGCTCTACTTCTTACCGCAGTGTGCCCTCCTACTATTCACAAGACAGTGAAAAGGCACTTTTCGGCGGCATTCAAATGACCGCGATTAATAAGCCCGTACTTCAATGGGCCAAAAATCGAATAACTTAAAAAATACTGAATTTCCTATTAATACTGACTTAACTATCGATAACAATGTTTTGACCGTCGACATTCCCGACCCCGTGAAGACCCGCTTCACTCAAATCCAAAACTGCAAGTTTAGAGACGGGCCGCAACATTGTCCAAGATAGTCCATTATCATTTACGCGCACAGTGGCGCGTCTGACGACTCTATCAGCTCCGCTGTAGACCTCCTCCACGATGCCCTTGCGCCACTCTCGTCTGGGCAAGGCAGGATCGCAGACGAAGACCATATCGCCCTGGCGGATGGGCTCCGTTCTCCGGCACCACTTCTCGCGGCGCACAAGCGTAGGCAGGTACTCCTTGACCCACCTCCTCCAGAAACGGTCTCGCAGCATGCGGGCAATCCTCCACTGCTTTCGCGTAGAACCCTCCTTGGGCAGCTCCGCATCCAATCCAGGCGTATCTGGCAGGTTAGCTACTCCCTTGAGTAGGTCGTTTGGCGTCAACGGCGCCTCTTGGTTCGCATCCACTGGCAAGTGGGTGAGCGGACGCGAGTTGACTATATTCTCCGCCTCTATGAGTAGACTCTCCAACACATGGTCCCTCGGCGCGACTTCCTTCAGGGTATGGCGCAGCACTCGCTTGACGCACTGCACCATCCGCTCCCATACTCCGCCCTCAGACGGGTTGGATGGGCAATTAAAGACCCATTCAATGCTCCTGCTGGACAACTCACTCTGTATCCTTTCCGTCTCAAACACGTCTCCAAATCGCCTGGCGTCCCTGTCACCTCCCACGAAGTTCTTGCCGTTGTCACTCCGCAGTTTACGTACTGGTCCTCTACGGCAGACGAAGTTCCTGATCGCTATTATACAGGAATCCGTTGACAGGTCATGCGCCAGCTCCAAATGAATCGCCCTTGTCGTCAAACATGTAAA
This sequence comes from Drosophila malerkotliana malerkotliana, assembly GCA_018153235.1. Taxonomy (NCBI): domain Eukaryota; kingdom Metazoa; phylum Arthropoda; class Insecta; order Diptera; family Drosophilidae; genus Drosophila; species Drosophila malerkotliana. The sequence continues at coordinate 3,753,202 of JAECXV010000202.1, read as the reverse complement.
CAGGGCGACCCAACGCTTCTCTCTGTGACGGGCAACAGTCACCAGCAGTGGCCCAAAGTAGTCCAGTCCTGTGTACTTGAATGGCCATCCTCCAGCTTCCAAGCGATCCGCGTCCGTTGCAGCTCGCACACGTTGCACGACGAGATTATCTCCTTTAGCACTGGTCTTATCTTCGTGACCCAGAATCTCGTCCGGATCTGGGCAATCGTCGCATCCACGTTTTGATGCTTCATCTGGGCGTGGTAGTGTCTTACTACCATCTCCGCCGACCTCATCTCGTCGGGAAACGACTCCAATTGGGCCTGCCTGATTAACAGGTTCTCCGCGGCCTCACACTCCGTCGCAGTGAGTCCATATTCCTCGAGCTCGCTTCTCTCCTGGCGGCACCGTCGCGCAAATCTCAGAACCCAGGCTGTGGTCCTTACCAGGCGACTGAAGCTCGAGAACCTCTGGAGCAGGATGACGAATTCATTCGATGCTACCAAAGCGAACTCACCGGGCATCTCCTCCTCGTCAGGTGCATCTGGAACATGCTCGGTTCCCTTCTCAGGCGTTGGCCAGCCGCTTTCTGGCTGCCTCAAAAATGCGGGACCGCTTAGCCACCGGGATTCCGGGCTAAGGTCCGCCTTGTTCTGCGACCGCGTCGCATCATCCGCTGCGTTGTCAGCTGTAGGTACCCATCTCCACTGGGAAACCTTCGACGACTCCAAAATCTCCGCCACTCGGTTGCCAACAAACTGCTTGTACCGGCGGTGGGTGCTGCCGATCCATTTCAGCACCGTTTTTGAATCAGTCCATAACACCGTCTCACTGATGTCCACGTTGTGTTCTTCCTTGACCGTGTTCATCACCCTGGTTCCAAGGACCGCTGCCTGCAGCTCCAGCCGTGGGATGGACATCGTCCTCATCGGCGCACACTTCGTCTTTGCGCACACGAAGCTAACCAGCACGTTTCCGTCGTCGTACGTGACCCTCCTATAGGCCACCGCCGCGAATGCAGATTGACTTGCATCCACGAAAACGTGCAACTCGATGGTCCGAACTGCTCCACGCCCAAAATAGTGGCGAGGACATCGGAACTGTCCCACGGCGTCCAACTCTCTGCGCCAGGCAGCAAAGGCTCTGCCTATCTCCTCCGGCAGCGGTTCGTCCCACTGGATCTTCTGCCTCCAGATCTCCCGCAGCAACAGCTTCGCTGTAATCATCAGGCAGCACAGGAACCCCAATGGGTCGAACGTTGACATCAGCAGGCTCAAAAACACCCTCTTTGTTGGGACTCGCTCTCCACTTAGGACGCTTTTTGGCACTCGATGATACTCCACGTTGAATCTGAAGTCATCCGTTGCTACTTGCCAACGCATTCCAAAGATCTTCTGCTCAGACTCACCCCATCCGACGCTCTTGACTTGTCCAGGTGGTCCCAACGCCGCTTCCACGATAGGTGAGCTGGATGAGAACTGGCATAGTTCGAATCCAGCCTCCGCGTGTATCTCCTTCACTCGAGTAGATACCTCAATTGCTTCGCTCTCCGTATCGAAACTATCCACGTAGTCATCGACATAATGGTGGTCGATGATGGCCTTGACTGCCCTCGGATCTGAATCCCGAAACTTCAGGGCATTCACCGTCTTGACGTGGTGCGCAGTGCTCGGCGAGCAGGCTGCTCCAAAAGTCATCACGTTCATTTCGTATATATCCGGCTCTCGATCGTCGTTGCCATCTCTCCAGAGGAACCGTTGGGAACATCGATCCTCGGGTCGGATCAGCACTTGGTGGAACATCTCCTTGATGTCCCCGCAGACTCCGACTGCTCCTTCTCTGAAGTGGAAGAGCACAGCTGGCAAGGGCTTGTAGTGCTGTGGCCCTTTGTCCAGCGCCGAATTGAGTGAGGTTCCTCCAACCTTGGCTGCAGCATCGAACACAAGCCGGACCTTTCCGGGCTTGTTTGGGTTTTCCACACCAATATGTGGCAAATACCACAGCTTGTCGCTCTTCACCGCGACCTCATCTGGCTGCAGCTTCCTTGCATATCCTTTGGAAACGTAATCCTTGATGATACGGTCGTATTCCAGAGCCAACTGCCCGTTGCGCTTCAACTTCTTCTCGACGTTGATCAGCCGTCTGTGCGCCATCTCGTAGCTCCGTGGCAGCACAGCGTGGCCGTCCTTCCAGAGCAATCCCGTCTGGTAGCGACGCCCCACTTTCACCGTGGTGTCTTCGAGGATCCTTTGGGCCCGCGCGTCGTCGCTGGCTGCGACCGGTGGCGTAGTTGATTGTCCACTTACTGGCCCAAACACGACCCATCCAAGCTCAGTTGCGGCCGCAAACAATCCCTCTCTGGCAAACCGCCTCGTCCTAAGTGGCAATCCCAAATGTCCATGGTCCAGTCCGATGAGCAACTTCGGCACCACGTTGCTGTAGGGCTTCATCGGCAGTCTCGAATCCCGTTGCACGCCCTGGACATCTCGTCGACTTAACGTCTGCATCGGCAGGCTCAAGTTTGAAACGGCGTACACGTTCTTCAACTGGTGGCGAGTGGGTTTCCCAGCTCCACTTATCTCCAGACTCACCACGTTGGTAGGCTCCCTGCTGGCTCTTCCTCCAAACCATTGGATGTTCAGCTGTCGATGTTCGCCTCGTAATCCCAGATCTCTGCGTAGCTCGTCGTCGATCATCGTGACGGAGGATCCTTCGTCTAACAGCGCTAATGTGTCCACCTGGCGACCAGCTCCGTACAGCGTTACTGGCAGTATACGGAATAAAAGTCGGCCTTCTTCGACGTCAATACTTAAGTTCCTCTGCATGGGCGCCTCCGCTGGCTGCGGGGCCCTTCTCTCCAGGCTTTTTCTGCGGACAGCCGACTGCTGGGTCCTCTCGTGGTCCCTTTAACCACCTTGTGGCGAAGGCCTCCTTTCCGGGCTGCGTCTGGAAACGGCTGACATCTGGTTCCCTCCGTTGTGGCGCCTGAAGCCACCTCGCTGTTCCGGCCTTCTTCGCCCTTCGTCCTCTCCATGTAGCAGACGGTGATGCAATCTGCGGCATCCGTTGATCTGGCACTTGCCATGCACATCGCAGGATCTGGTCGTATGCCCACTCCGTAAGCATGTGAAGCAGAGCCGATGCCTCTTCACCATGCTCCACCTGCCCGGTGGCGAAGCTCCGATGAACTCTCTGCAGCTCGTCGTAGCATGTTGCCCTCCACAAATTGGGCAACCTCCATGCCGGTCATCCCGCTGCTCGTATCCGTTCTGGTCGACGCTCGCGTGTAGAACTCGACGCCTCGGCTCCTTTCCATCGACGTCCAAAATCGTACACACGATGTTTGCGTACTCCTGTAGCCGCACGCTGAAGTGCGCTACAGTGGGAAAGGGCTCGATCGATGCAGCATGCCTGGCCCAATCCACTCGTTTGCTGGTAGGAAGCTTTGCCACAAGCTCCTCCATGAGGTTGGGGTTTCCCATATGTTGCTCCGCCTTCGCCGACTGCAAGAAGGCCGTGAGGTTACTCACTCTAGTTGCGAAGGAAACGATCTTCGCCAGGTTCTGCGCAGCACTTGTAGCACACTGTGGGTTGCTAGTCGTTAGCAACGGTGGTCCACTCCAAGATGGCGGCAGCGTGTAGGACGCACTGGTCGCACCGAAACTGCTATTTGGGACCGGCCCGACCCCGTTAGTTTGGGCCTCACCGTTCGATGTGGCGGCTAATAGCGGTCCGCTCCAAGATGGTGGCGGCTCCGACGCTCCACTGTTGGGGCCATTTGCGCTTGGGCCAACTGCAATTGGTGGTGCTCGTTGTGTTCATGTCTCTAACCTGCTTCAGCTCATTCTCCAACGCCGTGATCCTATCCAAAAGGTACGGCGTGAGTGGCTGGCCCACCTCCGGCTCTGAGCTCGCAGCTGCTGTTACAGTACTCCTTGGTTGGGACGCTACTGTAGTCACTGTAGTGGCTGGGCGAGAAATGGCCGCCGACGTGGTTATGTTAACCCTTGGCCGGTTTTCTGTTGCGCTACTCGCTGGCTGCTGCGTTGTTGTAGGGGTGGCTTCCCCTGCGTTCAGCCGGGAATTCCTCCTGGGGGAATGCTGCATCTCCAGGTGTCCAAATAAATATGTCCAAATATGGCGCTGCCCTAGCGCACCAAAATGGCGCTGCACTAACGCTCCGAAATGGCGGACCTGTGCCGTCTGGCTGCTGCCGCTGATGCTCGGCGCTCCTTGCGCCTCCTGCTCGCTGGTGCTTGGCGCTCCTTGCGCTTCCTATCCTGACGCTGGCTGCGTCTCCGTGTCGCTGGCTGCGACTCCGTCCGTACTCAGTGTTTGGCGCTCCTTGCGCCGTCTATGTCGCTGGCTGCGACTCCTCTGCTGGTACGGGAACTGCGCTCCGTGCGCTCCTGGCAACTCTCTAGCTGGTCGTCGAGCCGTCCTCCAGCGCAAGTTGCCCTTGCAGTCTCCCTAGGACTGCGAATAAAAGCTGTCGTCTTGTGAAGTGCGGAGTTGCCTTCAACGGCTCCCCCCCACGCGTAGGTCCTAAGAAAGGGGTACTTCTAAGGCCTTGGCTGTGGCAAACGGAACGGTTTTATTCTGTAAATTCATAAATCAGTCTACAATTCAAGTTTAGCTCTACTTCTTACCGCAGTGTGCCCTCCTACTATTCACAAGACAGTGAAAAGGCACTTTTCGGCGGCATTCAAATGACCGCGATTAATAAGCCCGTACTTCAATGGGCCAAAAATCGAATAACTTAAAAAATACTGAATTTCCTATTAATACTGACTTAACTATCGATAACAATGTTTTGACCGTCGACAAATATTAATCACTATGTCACCCCGGACGCGCCAAACTGTTTATCGAGATAATTTTTTTCTGTCACAAACAATAAATAAAAACAAAAAAGGAAAGCTAACTAAAGGAAAGCCAACGTTGATATGTATACCCTTGCAGTTAAAACCGGATATATTATATCCAATTAATTACAATAGAATATCTTAAAAAGTGCCAAGCTTCTTTCTTCAAAAATACCAAGGTGGTATTTCTACCAAAAGCCATTTCCGATCGTTCAGTTATATGGCAGCTATAGGATATAGTCGGCCGATCCTAATGAAATTTGGTAGGTTGGATCAACTGACCAAAATTATGTATAAGTTAACACGGTCTCCCGGCAAAACGGAAGTTCCCAGGCTGATAATGCTTAACAGAATAAAATGATGCAAGGCTAGCGACATCTGCGGACGTTGCACAACGACGTTGCCAAAATCCCAGGCTTTGGTCAGCGCAATCAGCGGGCAATGCACTCCGATGCAACGGCGGCTACCCAACACCATGCAAGTTAAATTGTTTGTAGTTCGGTGAATTAAAAAAATGTAAATTTTATTTTTTAATTATACAACTTGGTGTTAAACCTTTATTTATTAAACTTAATTATTACAAGACACTTTTTATTCTTAATTATTTTCCGTTAACCGTTCGCGGTCTCGGTCAAAAAGGGACTGGCTTCTTAATTCTAAATCTGATCCAAAGAACTTCGGCCATCAGTTGTGTTTAGATTAGAGGCTTAATATGAAACTGTCGCATCTTATTGTGAAATTCGATTAAGCTGATCGATGCAATTTGGTGGGTACTTGAAACGCAAAAGGCGTAATTGATTGGGCTTCGGAGGGAAGCTGATGTTTACTTTTGATTTTGATTTGTTTATGCGGAACCGAGATCGGACCTCAGAGCCAAAGACAAAGCCGAAAGTAAATGCAGAGTTTGAAAATATTGTTTATAAGATTCATAAGTGGAAAACCATAAGTGGCCTGGATTTAAGGGTTGGATAATTGAGCCAAAGAAAAAGCCAAAGGCAAATGCAGAGATTGAAAATATTGTTTATAAAAGCCATAAGTGGCCTGAGTTGCAAAAGTTCGCTAAAATCAAGAGGCAGGGAGAAATGCAAGTTTCGCGATGCCGTATGTCACAAGTGCGGTAGAAAAGGACATACAGCTGTTGTATGCATATCAAAGCAAGACAAAAGTAAATGGCAAATGCAAAAAAGTCGCAAATCCGAAGCAAACGAAATAGAAACGATTGAAGCTGTAAACAGTGTTACAGGTCAAGTCAAGTGTCAGCAGAACAAGATTCTTATAGATCTTGAAATACACGGAAAAGTTATATCATTTCAAATGGATTCCGGAGCCACAGCGTCCGTGATCAACGCCACTACATACGCGCTGTTAAATAAGCCTAAATTACGCAATTGTTCCCGAGTATTACATGGGTTTGGTCATACACCAATACCATTGCTTGGTGAGCTGCACACAATTGCAAAGTGCGGTGAAAAAAAGAAGCAAGTTTATTATCGTTGCGAACATTGAGACGTAAACAATCTATTTGGTATGGATTTATTCAAAATTTTTGGCTTTGATATCATGCAAGTATCAAACGTTCAAGAGGTGCACGAAGACGAATTACGTGACCTTTGCAGCAAGTACAACACAGTGTTCGAACCAGCCATGGGTGTCATAAAGGACTTCAAAGCAAGTGTCTTTTTAAAGCCGTCAGAAACACCAAAGTTTTTCAAGAGCCGTCAAATTCCATTCGCACAGCTCTCCAATTGTACTAGCACCAAAACCTGGTGGCGCTATTCGCATATGTGGCGATTTCAAGCAAGCAGTCAACGCGCAGATCGATGTTGAACAGTACAGGTTACCGACAAAAGAGTCTCTGTTTCACATAATACGCCACGGCAAGCAATTCAGCAAAATAGATTTAAAGGAAGCCTATCTTCAAATGGAACTGGATGAGGATTTAAAAACTATCATGGTCGTCAACACACCCCTTGGCCTATTTCAATACCAGCGCCTTCCCTACGGAATTGCCAGTGCACCAGCGATCTTCCAAAGATATTTGGAACAGCTTCTTAAAGGAGTAGGAGGATGTGGAAACTACTTAGATGACATCATTATCTCAGCACCTACAAGCGAGCAACATCTAAAGCGAATTGACCAAGTTCTCAGTATTCTTCGTGAGAATGGTAGATGCAAAAAGGAGAAATGCTTCTTTTTCAAGGACGAAATTGAGAACTTAGGACGAAGAATCAGCGCTCAAGGGATTCTTCCAGACAGCTTAGGCTTGGAGGCTGTTAAACTGTTCCGTCCGCCTTCTAATCTGCAGCAAATAGAAGCATTCATGGGTAAAGTTAATTACTATTGCAACTTTATACCGAACTATTCTCAGTTGGCCGCTCCTTTAAACCAACTTCGTAGAAAAAATGTAGCATACCTTTTTGGGCCGCAACAACAAGCTTTTATAGCCTTGAAGTCCCATATTATCAACGCGACTCAGCTAGCTCATTTCGACGAAAATCTACCACTAGTCCTAGAGACGGATGCATCATCTTTGGTATTGGTGTACTCCTTTAACATATCCAACATGATGGCAAGGAGAGACCAATTGTTTTCGCATCCAAAACGCTTGACAAGCATCAGGTTAAGTACAGCCAAATCGAAAAAGAGGGACTTTCTATAATATTCGGAGTGAAACGTTTTCACCAATATTTGTACGGCCGAAAGTTTACCCTTATAACTGACGTTATACCCTTATATGACGTCAAACAGGCTACAGCGCTGGGCCATCATTCTCATGGCCTATATTTTTGAGATTCAGTATCGCTCTACATCTGCTCATGGCAACGCAGATGCCCTATCACGCCTTCCCGTGGGCATGGATCCGGATTTCGACAGAGAAGAAGAAGCCTGCCACATCGAAATGGAACTGTCACCACCGATCAATTCTGAGACCATTCGCAACCACATCGAAAAGGACAAACTTTTCATACAAGTCTTACGGTATGTTACTGTAGGATGGCCAGAAAAACTTCAGCAAGGCGAGGAAGCATTATCATCATACTTTAAGCGAAAATTTGCCCCCACAATCAACAAAAAATGGCTTTGCCTACACACAGATGCCAGTCGTGTAGTAATTGAATCTGTTACACGAAGGACATTGGGGCATTGTTCGAATGAAGCAGCTAGCGAGACAACATGTTTGGTGGCCTACAATCGACGCAGACATTCAACTCCTTACTCAGTCATGCAGCATCTGCAAGTGCAACAATCCTGCTCTTCCAAAAGAGTACCAAAGTTGGCCTGCAGCTATAACAGCGTGGGAGCGAATCCATATCGACTTCGCCGGCCCAATATTCGATTCCATGTGGCTAATCTGTGTAAACACGATCGCTGCACTATCATCGATATTCGCCATCGAAGGATATCTAAAAACCATGGTCAGCGACAACGGTCCGCAGCTTACGGCTGACGCCTTTGAGGAATTCTGCAAACGTCATGGAATAAAACACATTACCACAGCACCGTTCCATCCACCATCCAATGGATTAGCAGAGCGTTTCGTTCAGACGTTCAAATTCTCTGTCAAGAAAAACCTCAAAGACGGTATACCAGTCCGAGCAGCAGTTACTAAATACCTTGCTTCCTACAGGTTCACTCCAAATTCCAAGAGTTAATACATGGTCGTCCAGTCCGTACTGTACTAAGTCAACTTTTCGAGCAGCCTGTCGAAGCCAAGCTATCAGTTACCAAGTACGTCCCAAATCAAATGGTCTACGCACGTAATTATGCAAGGGGAGAAAAGTGGATTGAAGGCTCTTTTGACCATCCAATTGGAAAAATGGTTTTCTTGGTTCGCACCACAAATGGTTATATCAAGCGCCATTTCAACCAGCTTAAACCGAAGTTCTCAGCAAGCAGCCCCATCGAAAAACCTCCAGAGTTTTATTAAATCCCGGATATTCCGCCCTCTTCAAATCATCCACTACAACAACAAAATCATCCACTACAACAACAGGATCAACAACTACAACAACAAAAAGATGAACCAGTAACTCCGTCAACCGTTCAGCAACGTCATTCTGAACCTGAGCCACCCGAGAGCTCCTCGTCATCAAACCAACAACAAAAGCAAAAACATCCAGCACGACTTTCATCCGACATACCAGTTCGCCAAAGTAGTCGTGTTCGCCATGAAGTAGATCGTTTTAAGCCCAAGGATTTCCGAAAACGTAAAAATCCTATTTGTTCTTAATTAAGGGAGGAGATGTGTCATATATTGTCAATTTCACATCTGTTTTGTACTCCTCCATTCTATACACTAATACACCTATGTAGTACTTTAAGAACCTGGTAACTCTATAAGCTTCGCATACAATAAAGTCAGTCTGAAATAGAACTCAAAAAGAACACAACAATAAAGTTTTATGGTCGGTTTGAATTTCAATTCCAATTACTCCGTATAAGTAATTTCTTAGATTTTTAAGAGCCCATACTATCGCTAAAAGTTCCTTCTTAATAGTAGCATAAGCTTTTTCTGTTTTAGACAAGGTTTTTGAAATAAAAGTAATTGGTTTTCCTTCTTGAGATAAAACTGCACCAATTGCGACGTCTGAAGCGTCGGTGGTCAAAATCAATTTTTTATTATAGTCCGGTTGAACTAGTTCTACTTGAGCAATGAGATTTTCTTTCAGCTCGTTAAAAGCTTTAATTTCTGGTTCATCCAGCTGAATTAAAATTTTTGTTGACATTCTTTTTGAGATTTTGCCATTATGACCTCCAAGATATTTTGTTAGAGGTTTGGCTATGTAGGCGTAGTTTGAAACAAATTTTCTATAATAGCCCGTAAAACCTAGGAAACTTCTTAGTTCCCGAATATTTTCTGGAAGCGGATATTTTCTAATGGTTTCAATTTTCTCTGGGTCTGTCTTGATGACGTTATAGGATACCATGTAGCCTAGAAAACGGGTTTCGCGTTTGAAAAACTTAGATTTTTCTAAAGAGATTTTCATGTTTGCCCTCAATAATAAATTTATAATTTTGTTTAGATCTGTATAGTGTTGTTCAATTGAGTTTGAGAATATTATAATGTCGTCCATATAGACATGACATGTTTTCCTTATTTGTTCTTTTAGAATATCGTCCATTGCTCTCTGAAAGATTCTTGGTGCATTTGTTAATCCGAATGGCATTCTTAAAAATTCGTATTTTCCATTATTTATTGAAAAGGCTGTTTTTTCGACATCAGATTCTTTCATTAGTATCTGATGAAATCCTGACTCTAAATCTATTGTTGAAAAATATCTTGCTTTTCCCAAATTTGATAGAATTACTGATGGGTCTTGCATTGGGTACCTGTCAGGTATAGTACTTTCATTTAATTTTTTATAATCAATGACGAGTCTTAATTTACGGCTTCCGTCTTGATTCTCTCCCTTCTTTGGGACTACCAGAAGTGGTGAATTGTAAGGGCTTCTGCTAGGCCTTATTATTTTTTCTGATAACATTCTTTTGATTTCGCTATTCACGAAGTCGTTGACAGATAGAGCATACGGATACTGCTTCCCGTATATTGGCCTATCGTGGATAAGATTTATTTCCCCCTTTATGTCTGTTCTAAAAGGAATTTGCATATTTATCTTTGAATGCTCCTTTTCAATATAGTGAACTATCTTTTCCCTCAATCCGCCTAATTGGTCAGTACCTATATTATTTATTTGATTTTTGACGGTATTTACTTCGTCGGCACTCTCAGGATTTTTAATTCCCAAGATATTTTTATTTTTATTGACGGATATTTCTACGTCGGCGTTCTCGGGATTTTTAATTCCCAAGATATTTGTATTTTTATTGACGGATATTTCTACGTCGGCGCTCTCAGGATTTTTTGTTCCCAAGATATTTGTATTTTTGTTGACGGATATTTCTACGTCGGCGTTCTCGGGATTTTTTGTTCCCAAGATATTTGTATTTTTGTTGACGCATATTTCTACGTCGGCGTTCTCGGGATTTTTAACTCCCAAGCTTTTCTCACTATTTTCAACAAATAATGAATCTGTGTTTTCGCTACCATTATCATCAAAATACTTTTTTATAATAAATTCTTTTAACGGAAGAATATTATTTTCTTCAATTAAACGTTTTTCGTTTTTCTCCTCATTATCATAATATTTTAACTTCTCCTGTATCCCATTATATTCCAAGATTCCCTTATCTATATTTATTATAGCTCCAATTTTTCTTAATAAATTGAATCCAAGGGGCTGTCCATATATTACGTAATCACTTAGGTGGGGAGGGGGGGTCAAGGAAATGATTATGTTTGATTACATGGGGAGGGAGGGTCTTGGACAATGATTATGTAATCATTCATCATGTAGATGTAACCTTCGATAAAAAATCAAAGAAACCCCTTTACCGTGTGGCTGGACGGCGAAAGGGAGGATGCGATGAAGGATGCGAAGACCTCGAATGGCTTGACGAAGACTATGCTGACGACGAAGACGAAGATGATACCTGCGGAGATAAACAGATTTTGACAAGCCAACTTCCAGTAATTAACAATATTAAAGATTGGCTGGAACCTCCTTTTGAAAATATAGATTAAAAGAGCAAATTTGCATATTTTTTTGTGATTACGTAATCTTTGTGGGGGGAGGGAGGGTGTTCATTAAATGATTACTTTTGATTACTAGGGGGGGGGAGGGGGTCAAAAATTGCCGAAAACGTGATTACGTAATATATGGACAGCCCCCAATTAGAATATCAGATTCTAAACCTTCGATTTCATAAAATAATGGTTTTGTTTCAAATATATTTATAATATGATAATACCTAATAATTGAGTAGCCATGAACTGTTGTTACCTTTTTGTATATTGGTAGCTCGTTTTTATTTTCAAAAATTCCCCTTTTTAAGTAACATGCTGTGGCTCCTGTATCTATTAAAACTTTTAGCTGCTTCTTGGTTTTTCGATCTATCCTATTTAAATAAGGCATTTCTCTGTAGGGGTCTGGTCTAAAAAATGGTCTTCATTGATATTATTTACTCTGGTTACTTTATTAGCTGGCTGACTTTCTTTTCCATCTGATTCCCTTTTTTGAGCTTGAGTTTGCTCTCTATTTTGATTTGTGCTATAGAAATTTGAACGATTTTTATTTTGATAATAATTATTATTATATCTACCTTGATTATCGTTTGCTTGCCAATTATTATATCTTCCTTGGTTACTATTTGCCTGCCAATTTTGGCTCGGCTGCCGATTGTTATGAGATTTATTCTGGAGTTGAATCGGTTGATCAACATCCATTGGCTCGATAGCTTGTTGCTTATGATTATTATTTTGATTATTATTTTGCCAAAAATTTCCCTTTTGTGGCCAATTGTAATTTTGCTTATGATTAAAATGATTTCCCATTTTAGTGGTATTATTATTTTGCCGTATTTGATCAAATCGTAAGTTGTTTCCCCGATATTTACTTTCATTTTTAAATCCATTAAACCTATTTGCGAAATGAGCGCGGAAGTTGTTTGATTCTAATTCTTGGACCTTTGCCAAAGCATTGGGCATATCTGGTGGATTTAATGAGAAAAGAGTTTCTGAAATAGATACATTAAGTCCGGATATAAATACTCCTAGAGCATTTCCCCTTATTGAATTGTTTGTTTCTTTGGTAATTACACTGTCCTTTCCGTATGTCATTATGGTTTTGTTTTTTTAGTTAGGTCATTTTTTTATTGACTTCGTTATAGTACTCAGTAATTGTCATTCGTCCTTGCCTGAGGATACTTAGTTCTGACTCGAGAACATGTATTGGTCGTTTGTCACTATATATAAAGTCCAATTGGGATAAGATTGCTTTAAAGTTTAAAACTGTGCCATGATTGGTAAGAGCATCATGGGCAGCTCCCATAATTTTATTTCGTAAAATTGTTAGGGCGATAAAATATTGTTCACTTTCAATTTTATAGAGACTCATTACAGTTTCTGCAGCTTCCCTTCAACCTACATATTGTGTTGGTTCCCCTGTGAAATTTGGTAAGGATTTTACCACTTCAAGTGTTGTATCGCATTTTATAGCTGGATCAATTGTTTGTATTTTATAATCTTCCACAGTTTTTGCATCTGTGGCAAGCCTTCCTTCTAAACATTCTAGTTTTCTGCTTACTTCATTCAATTGAGCGTTTATTAATATTTTTATCAATTCTACTGTTAAACTTCCGGATGTGGCTACACTGCCTGCAAAAAAATTTGGTGCTGAACCTCCGGTTGCCATTGTTAGATTTAATTCACAAAAGCTATTTATCAAATCTTCCAGACTTATTCTATATATTATTTGTTAAATCGCGAGCCTTACTTTTTGCAATATATAAATCTTATATTATTTTTCTCAAATTCACTGATCTTAAATAATAATCTTCCTCACGATAATGTCCCATTGGGGTCTTCCATCCGTGTGGTTGGTGGTTTATTTATTTATTAACAATGAACTGTTATTTCGATATTATTATAACTAAGAGTAAGGATAAATTAAGTTAAAAGATATTCCATAATTTTGGATTTAATTACATCTAGGGATAGTTCAGGGGACATTATATGGGACAATGAGTTATAATTTTTACAAATAACGCAAAATGGATCGTGTTCCGCAAAATTAGACCTAGAAATCGGTAGCCAAAGGGGTCGGAAGGATCTAGTTACTCTATTAGGCACAGAAAACATTAATTTTTCAAGAAGTACTTGTGAGTCAACCTGTCCAAGAATAAGCACATGAAGTAGCATAACCCCAGCACAAGTACGGCGCTCTTTTAAAGGAGGTAGGTTTAGTAGTTTTAACCGGCAATTATACGACGGGAGGGAAGTGGCAGTATCCCAGTTTAAGCCTTTTAACGCAAATAGCAGAAACTGCTTTTGGACTGATTCAATCCTCCTTTGGTGAACAAAGTATTGCGGACTCCAAACGCTAGAACAGTATTCCAAGATAGGACGAACCAACGATACGTATAGAGTTTTAGTTGTGAAAGGATCATCAAATTCTTTAGACCAACGTTTGATAAAAGCTAGCACACCTCTGGCTTTATTAACTGTAAGTGATATGTGGTCGTTGAAGGACAACTTATTGTCAAAAATTACTCCAACATCGTTATTTAGGAAAACACGATCTAAGACGTTATTCCCAAGAGAGTACGAAACGATGTGAGGCACACTGCGATTGAACGTCATAACCTTACACTTAGAGCAGTTAAGCAAAAGGAGATTGTTTGAGCACCACAAGAAGACTTCGTTAAGGTCTAGTTGCAAGTGTCTATGAAGGAAATGGTCTGAGAAAGAAAGACATAACTTGACATCATCAGCATACATAAATGTAGTAGCATAGTTTACAACACTAGGTAAATCGTTGACAAAAAGAACAAACAGAAGAGGTCCTGAGTGACTACCTTGTGGGACACCAGATGAAGCATTTATAATCTGTGATGAACTGTTTTTAAACGAAACACGCTGCGTGCGGTTCGATAGATAAGAGGTCAACCACTGTACTATATGAGGAGAAAACCCCAAAAGACACAGCTTATGAAGGAGGAGATGGTGGTTCACAGAGTCAAACGCTTTACTAAAGTCAGTGTACACCACATCAGTTTGCATGCGGCTCAGAAAACCTCTGTGGATAAACCAAATGAATTCAAGAAGGTTAGTTGTGGTAGAGCGATGCTTGACAAAACCATGCTGTGAAGTGGAAATAAAACTTTTACAAAAATGTTGCAGTTGGAAAGTAACCAGTTTCTCCAGATAACCAGATAACCAGATAAGTTGAATAAGATAGTGAGAGGATAGCAAAGGATATCAGAACAGTACCTTAGAACACAGCTAGGAACATTGTCAGGACCAGCAGAGAATGATATATCTATTGTTGAAAGAGCTTCGAACAGATCCTGAATTCGAAATTTTGAAAAGTAAATGTTGTTTATATGTGGTAATTTATAAGCATAGGAAGAATTGTGGTTATATGAATCGGACGAATAGGTGGTTTGAAAAAATGACGCAAAGAGATTAGCAATACCTTGCTCAGAAGAATGTGAAATATTTTTATATGATAGGGAAGGAGGAAAAAGATTTGATTTACGTTTCATATTGACAAAAGAATAGAAGGAGCTTGGATCATTACGAACGTTTACCTTACAATTTCTGATATACTGCTTACAGAGTAGATCGTTGAGAATAATAAACTGGTTGCGAACATAAAGAAAGTTTGACTGGTGGCACATCGATCCTGACTTAAGAAACTTTTTGTAAGCTCTGGATTTCCTGTTCTTAAGACGAGAAAGGTGTTTATTATACCAAGGTGGTTTTGTAGACAATGATACTGGGACTTCCGGGACAAATTTGTTCAAGGCAAAAATAAGGTCCAGAAATCTGCCATGAGTGTTATGAATTGGATTAATTTGGAGCAGGGCAAGATCGGTTAAGTCATCGATAAAGTCGTTATGACAACTGGAAAGCAAGGAATTGTCTACCTCAACTGGATCCAGGAAATGATGGGAAGGTTGAAATCTCCCATGATTAGGATTAAATCACGGTCCTTGGCCAACGAAGAGACAGACCTAATGGCATAAAGATGGTGAAAGTACACAATATCTTCAGCCATGGGAGGAATGTAGGAACAGGTCAGAAAAATATGAGACGAGCCAGTTAAAATTTTCACCGCAATGAACTCAATTCCGAACTCGTTCGTGAAAGGAATAATTTCAGAAGGGTACTTATTAGTAACAGCAATGAGGACACCACCTGCAAAAGTTGGACGATCCAATCGAAACACTATGAATTTGGAAACAAGAATTTCATAATCAGAGACAGAGGAGTTAAGCCAAGTTTCAGTAAGCACGATAGCATCAAAATCAAAAAAAGCACTCTTTGTAAAAAACTGGCTCAGCTTACCCAGAATACTTCTAACGTTTTGATAGCAGCAGGAAAATACTATGTTATTCAGTTTTTTGAAGCAGTTTCTGCAGGGATAGGATTCTGAGCGTCTTTTGCTAGGAATTCATGAACGATGCTGTGCTCAGGCCAAGCTACAGGATCAAGTGCTTTTTCAAGGTAGGAATCAGGTAGAACTATTTTAAAAGAAGATATAGAACGCTTATGCTTAAAGTTAAACTTAAAAACAGCTATTTCATTAGGAGCTTATGGTTTAACAGGTGACTCTTGATATCATCAACAGTAGCATCCGGCATCAGCCGAGAGACAAAAATGGCCTTACGAGGAGCAACCGGCTTCAGCGTAAGTCCAGAAGATCTAACTTCAGGCGCCACACCAACCAGAGGCCTTGGAGACATCACAGCTAGAGCAGAGGGTAGGTTGTCCAACGATGGGGGTTGTCCAACGATGTCCAACGATGGAGGCTCCAAGATGAGAGGTGGCTCGAGATTTGTACTTGGTACGCTGATCGCTTCTTGCAAGGGATAAATATTAGAGTGCCCTGAAGGAAGGCTCATCAAGTCCCTTGGTACTGGAACAGCATAAGTAGGTAGACAAGTAGGCGACGGTAAAATGTTTGGTGTTGAAAATTCATCGACTTGTACAGCATGGGATTTAGGGGTATTCAGTAATTTAGCAGTCAGTAGGAATTTCGGAATTTTTCGTCTGGGGGATTCGCTTAACAACTTTAGCCCAAGGAATTGAGTTTCAAGAGCGAGGAATTGCTCATTAAGGGCCGAGAATTGCTTGCGGACATCTAGGAAACCATATCTCGTCTGTTTCACAAAAGTCAAGTCTGACTCAATTTCTCTACAAGCAATGCAAGACCATGTCAGGCCAATTTTCTTGTTGATAAGGTCACTGATCCGTCTATTGTGTCCTCCTCCAGCACATTTAATATGTGAGCAGTTATTGCAGAGCCAACAAGACAGGTATGAGTCACCCGTGATGGTTCCACCAATTTCACATTTTTTTGCTGTGCAAGTAAGACTCATTTTTGGCTTCTTTTTGACGGAATGCAGACCACTGTAATAGCGTGTAAAGAATTTAGGCTCTCTGAAGCACTCTGTAGCCGAGAGTGGACGATCAGATCGGATGTAAGAGATGACGTTACAAAAGAGATGTGCAACGAAGGTTCGGCGTCGTGAAGAACAACAAACTCCACAGTAACTATGAATGTAACGGGTTTCGTCCGGAGAGTACAGCTCTTATGTACTTATGTTGGAGAATATAGTTAAAGCGCAACAGAGATAACTTTAACCGATTAAATGTATAAATTGGAAATAAATAGTTCAATGAACTTATTAAGTCGAATTTATTTTTAGGGATTAATTGTTATATTTCAACTTGTCGCAGAAGGAGAAAGCTTGAGTTCAAGATCGAAAATAATTGCAAACTGGCAAGAGCGATCGAAGAAACACGTCCGGGTACGGCAAGTGAATATACAGAACTGATCGTCCTTCCTGGATACAGTTTATTAATGGATAGAGAATGTCCTGCATTCCTTCCTTGGTTTTTCTTGTTGGAGTTGTCGTTTTATTTGTTTTTGTTGTTCTTGTTTGTTTTTTTTGTGCGTTGATTTTTTTAGTTTTGTGTTCTTGTAATTGTTTGGCTTAAAATTTCGGTCCACCTTTGTTTTAATTCACTTTTTATGGATTATTTCATTAATTAATTTCCATTTACTTTGTTGTTAACGATCACTGTCACTTGGTAGTGTCGTTTGGTGGATGTTTTAATTTTTCCACTAAAAATGTTGAGTTATTGACCGCGCGAGTTCCGTTTATGTTTAACTTGTTTTTCATTAAACAATTTTTTTGGAGCTTTATATGACGCGGCCCCACGAGTTGGGCGCCAGTTAAATTGTTTGTAGTTCGGTGAATTAAAAAAATGTAAATTTTTTTTTTTAATTATACAACTTGGTGTTAAACCTTTATTTATTAAACTTAATTATTACAAGACACTTTTTATTCTTAATTATTTTCCGTCAACTGGACTGGCTTCTTAATTCTAAATCTGATCCAAAGAACCTCGGCCATCAGTTGTGTTTAGATTAGAGGCTTAAGATGAAACTGTCGCATCTTATTGTGAAATTCGATTAATCTGATCGATGCAATTTGGTGGGTACTTGAAACGCAAAAGGCGTAATTGATTGGGCTTCGGAGGAAAGCTGATGTTTACTTTTGATTTTGATTTGTTTATGGGGAACCGAGATCGGACCTCAGAGCCAAAGACAAAGCCGAAAGTAAATGCAGAGTTTGAAAATATTGTTTATAAGATTCATAAGTGGAAAGCCCTAAGTAGCCTGGATTTAAGGGTTGGATAATTGAGCCAAAGACAAAGCCAAAGGCAAATGCAGTGATTGAAAATATTGTTTATAAAAGCCATAAGTGGCCTGTATTTAAGGGTTGGATCACCTGCATGGGCAGCTGGGGGAGCACTTTTACGGCATAGGGCTAGCTTCCGTTATAAGAATTAATGTACTTAGCAGTTAGTTGAACTTTGAAAATAAACGGTGACGGTCAAACCTCGCAATTACAAAGGCTTCTCATTCGTAGAATAAAATCGTGTTTTAAATAAATCCTAAAAAGGACAACTTGTTAATTGGAACCCAACGCGTCGTAAGACCCTCGACGTTTTTACGAAAAAACGCTATCGTAAGACCCTCGATTCGACGTTTAAATAAAAACATTAAATAAAAAAATATAGAATCGCGTTCGATCTGTTTAAAAAAAAAACAAAAAACTACAAAACAACGGAAGCCCAACAAAACAATAACTCAACCAAATAAAAACAAACCAGGAACGACTACAAGAGCTACCAGACTACGACTTTTTTAATTAAAAGAAGGATGACACCCGACAGCGGCAACAACATTTATCATAACAACAATAAAAATCATGTAAGTAAAGTGTTCATTAATACGCCCACTATTTTCGAATTGCAAAATTTTTTAAAAATATTAAATAAGTGAATTCCAAGTGTCTCAGTCAAAAAAAAATAATAATAAAGGCACAAGTTCGGAAATTTTTTTTTTTTTAGAAACAATTTAATACGAACGGAACAAAATTCATTGTTCTTTGTGTTAAAATCTTATGAGTGTTAGTGAGATAAAAGATTTGTTAGACAGATTTCAAAAGCTAAGCACCGCGGAAAGTTCACAACAAAATAGTTCAAACATGGCATTGACCAGTGAACAATTAAAATCCATTATAGAAGGCGCAGTTGCGAGTGCACTCGCCGCGCAGGAAAAAAGCTTTGAACAAAAATTACAAGAAATTCAGAAGCAATTAGGTGGTGTAAATATCGGCACACCAGAAGTAGAAACGTATAGGGATGCCAAAATTATAAAAGGTATCGCATACTGCGAAAAGTTAGATATTATAAAGTCCCTGCCGGACTTTGAGGGAATAAATGAGACATGAGACGTTTCTTGGAGGAAATCGGCGCATACCGCCTATAAAGTATTTGAGAAATATGATGGTAGTTCGAAACACTACAAAGCTTTAGGCATTCTCCGAAACAAAATAAAAGGCTCGGCCGATATAGTTCTTTCGTCGTTCGACACGCCTTTAAATTTTAAAGCTATTATGAACAGGCTTTATTTTACATACGCGGACAAACGACCGATATATTTAATAGAACAGGAGATGTCAACATTCCGTCAAGGAAACATGACACTTCTACAGTACTATGACGAAGTGGAGAAAAAACTGACTCTGCTTATAAGCAAGAAAATTATGACCTACGACAACACCGTAGCTGCCTCACTGAACGAAAAATACAGAGCAGATGCGCTACGAGTATTTATTTCGGGCACAAGAAAATCGCTTTCTTTTTTCGGCAAGACCAACCGATCTTCCTTCCGCTTTAGCATTAGCGCAAGAAGTAGGGATGAACAATGAACTAATCATGAGCGATACATACGGAGGAAAAACACCAAAGGGATGAACAAAGAAGTGCATCGACAGACGCTAAGTTTAACCCAAATGGTAAAAATCCCCATTTTAATAAAATACCACCCAGACAGGAACCGACCCAACCAATGGACGTCGATCCTTCATTATCCCGTTTTAGACAACTAACCCAAAACCAACAAAGTGGACCGTTTTCAAGACAAATTCAAAGCACCAAAATATTCATCCCAGCGCTAGATATACAGGACCAAAACTCCAGAGGATAAATCATCTGGCTGTAGAAAACGACCCACCAAATGAAACCACTAACGAATACCCAGCAGTAGCCGAAGAGGAATGTGAGAACATCGACGATGACCTATTAGAATACGATGTGTGTAGGGGGGCGTGGTTCCGCAAAAAGATTCCAGAAAAATTAGAAGTCGGGGGCGTCTTCGGTTTCAGTAGAAAAGCGCGTTCAGCTTTATTGGCTGCGTACATGAGATTGATCTTAAAAACTAGTGAAAAAAAAGATCGCCGACAGCCAACGAGCGAGAAGAGAGGGCACAGAGGGGCGAGTGTGCACACGCTCTTTAGCGCGGGTGCGCTCTTCAGCGCGGATGCGCTCTTCAGGTGAGTGGCTCATGGCCCCTCACCTAAACATTCCGCCCCCCTTGCAATCGCTCGGGTTGCAATATCTCCTTCGGTGTTATGGCTGGTGGCAGGCTCCGGACACGACCCATCCAAACACGGTGCTCTGGGCCACTGGCAGTCCGTCCTGGATCTTCAGGAAGCCCGGTTGAATAATCCGTGGGTACATATCTGCGCCCAGGACGACGGAGATTGTCGCTGGCAGATGGAATCGCTCATCCGCCAGGGTCACGCCTCGGAAGTGGGCACGCACCGCCTCGCTCAGCTCCCGAGACGGCGTACGAACTCGCACGTGAGGCTCGATCTTAAACATGACCTCCAGCCGAACGCTATCATCGGTCGTTGACCCCACGGTGGCGGAACACACCTGTTCGTCCCCCACGCTGGTAGTGGGCAGCCGGAAACACGCTGCGAGCGAGGCGTCGATGCAGCTCGAGGGCGTGCATGGGTCGATAAGGGCCCCCGTATCGAAGCTCCGGGTCCCGGTGTCGATTCGCACTAGTGCAGTCGGCAGCACGTTGACGCTGTTCCGTTGCAGCAGCGATGAGAGGGTAGGCGCAGCGACCGCGTCCAGCGGTGGCCCTCGACGAGAGGCGGAACTTTGCCTAGGTGCGGATGACGCGGGCGGATGAGCGGTGGTTGGCCGAGGATGTAACGACGAGTGCCGGGACGTCGGTGGCCGTGGATCGGGTTGGGATTGCCGGAAAGTGGCGGACCCAGGCCGAGGAGCACCCGAACCGCGCCGGGAGTTGGCGGATGAGTCCCGCGCTCCGTGACCGGTGCTCCTCTTGGCGTGCCTTGGGCCGAGCCCGCGGCTTCTCCACGAGATGCAGCAGCGTGTGGTGATCCTGTCCACACGTCTTACAACCGTCACCCCGACTACAGGATCCGTCGGAGTGCTCGTGGGCCAGGCAGCTCTAGCAATACCGGTTCACAAGAACCGCTCGGAGCCGCTTCTCGGCGCTAAGGCGTAGGAAGCGCCGACATTTCTTTAAGGCGTGGATTCCATTGCAGACTCGGCAACGGTAGGATTGAATACCACGAGTACATTTGCTCTCCAGCGATGCTTGGGTGTTGCGTGGACGTGGCGACATCGTGTTGGCTATGGCTGACGGAAATATGATAAAGGAACAAATAACATGATCAGAATCGGTGTAAATGAAGGTTCGGAACTACGGGCAGAGCTACGGGACAGCACAATTGGACAGGAACATTGGAGCGGAAGAAATGTTGATCACTGTGGGTAGGCGGACGCGTCCAACGGAAGAAGCACGACCTTAACAACGGGCCGCTTTACAAGCCCTCGCGCGGTGCGGATGTCAATCACGCGGACATGGCCATCAGAGCCGGGATACACCGCGTCAACCCTGCCTAAACGCCACTCATTGGACGGGAGGTTGTCTTCCTTGATGACGACCATATCCCCAACGCGGAGGTCCCTCGTAGGGGCTCGCCACTTGTTTCTCTTATGGAGCTCCTTGAGGTACTCCTCCTTCCACCGGAGCTGAAATTGCAGCTGAAGCGCCTTGAGGTGTTGCCAACGATTGATGATGGAATTGGTGTCCCCCTTTATCTCGGGCTCGACCGTGGCGAGAAGTGGTTCTCCCACAAGAAAGTGCCCGGAGTAAGAGCTAGCAGGTCTGCAGGGTCTTCTGACATTGGCGCGAGTGGCCGCGAATTCAGGCACGCCTCGATCTTCGCCAGAAGAGTAGCCTGCTCCTCAAAGGTGTATTTTCGCGTGGCGGCGGACTTGTAGAACAAGGTCTTGAAGCTCTTGACCCCTGCTTCCCAAAGGCCCCCCATGTGGGGAGCTCCCGGAGGAATGAAATGCCAGAGAAGCTGCTGGTGACTATAGGCACCGGTCACAGCCCCCTTTAGGCTCTGGAGAAAATCCTCTTCTCCAACGGGGGCATCCTCTCCGGGACACGAACCGTGCGAAAGCCGCCAGAAATTTCTCGGTCGTAAGGTCCGACGTAGGCTCTAAATGGATGGCCTTAGTGGAGAAACACACAAACACCAACACATAACCCTTTGTGATGAGACAGGCCCTCCCCGTATAGTTTTTTATCTCGAAGGGACCGGCATAATCCACACCGGTGTGCGTGAACGGGCGCGAGAAGGACGTCCGTTCCTTGGGTAGCTCTCCCATGAGTTGCGTCTGCAACTTCTTCTTGTGGATGACACATACCTTACAAGAATGGACAACGGACTTGACCAAATTCCTCACCCTTGGAATCCAGAACTTGGCCCGGATCAGACGGATCATCAGCTGACTGCCACCGTGCAGCGTGATGCGATGTGTAAAATGAACCAGGAGTCGAGACAGCTGACAGTCGTACGGAAGGATAATAGGGTGCCGTTCGTCATATTGGAGAAGCTCAGAGGACGTGACCCGGCCGCAGGCTCTCATAAGGCCTTGCGAATCCACGAAGGGGTTCAGATTCTGAATCGGACTGGATGCCGATATTGGACGCTTTTCGTTTAAGCAGCCCATCTCAGAGACGAAGTGTCTGCGCTGAGTGACGGAAACTAGAAGACGTTCAGCCGACGTAATCTCATTAGCGGTCAGGTGCTCTTCAAACGAAGGTCGAATCTTCCGCGCGCGCTGGATGAAGCGATTAACATAGGCAAGGACTCGTAATGCCTTGTCGAGTGTGGAAAAACGCTCAAGGAGATCTTCGGGGGGTACTTTCGCCACATGGACCTTGACTGCTCGCTTCTCGAGTTCAGTCACGGGGGTATCATAGCCTTGAGTGGGCCAGTCGCTGCGAGGCCTCTGCAGCCAGTCAGGACCGTGCCACCACAACTGGTTATCTGCAAGATCTTGGAGAGCTACGCCCCGGCTAGCGAGATCCGCAGGGTTAAGCTCGGAGCGGACATGTGCCCATTTCTGCACGTCGGTGAACTGGGTGATCTTGGTCACCCGGTTGGCCACGAACGTTGTCCACTGGCACGCTGGCTTATGCAGCCACGCGAGGACAATAGTCGAGTCGGTCCAACAGTATAGGGCAGACGCGGCATTTGTGGCAGAACGGCGGTGGCCATCTCGGACAACAACAAGGCACCGCACAGTTCTAGTCGAGGGAGCGAAACCGTCTTAACTGGGGCCACTCGAGTCTTTGCAGTCAGCAGGGTCACTATTACCGTGGACCCGATTTCGACACGAACGTAAATTGCTGCGCCGTACGCCTTCTGTGAAGCGTCGCAGAACCCGTGGTGTTCGACCTTTAGGTGTGGTCGGAACGCGACCCATCGAGGAACACGAATCTCATCGAGCACCGAGTAATTCTTTAGGAAGTCAACCCATCGCTGACAGAAATCTTGAGGGAGGGCGTCATCCCACCCTAGATCCAGAAGCCAAATGTCTTGCATGAACATTTTCGCCCGAACAATGAAAGGAGCGAGCCAACCTGCTGGATCGAACAATTTGGCAATTTGGGAGAGGACTTGGCGCTTCTTGGCCGTGCTCTCTGCATCGATGTCGAGAAAGTCAGCTCGGAGACGGTGATCGATCGGAATGTCGGCCAGGATTGCCTTGTTATTCGACGTCCATTTCCTAAGTGGGAACCCTGCTGACTCTAGGGCCCCTTTCAGCTCCCGAATCGAAGCTTGGGCTTCAGTTTTGGAGTCTGCCCCCGCGAGAACGTCATCAACGTACATAAACTGCCGGATAATTTGGCTTGCCTGCGGATACTTCGACTCTTCGTCGTCAGCGAGCTGTCGCAGCACACGGATCGCCAGGAACGGGGCACAATTGACACCGAAGGTGACCGTTTTCAACTCGTAGTCGGGGATATCCCCATCGGGATTGCGAAACAAAATACGTTGGAGCGGAGTATGCTTGGGGTCTACCCAAATTTTCCGATACATCTTCTCGATGTCGGCGTTGAAGACAAACCTAAAGTACCGCCACTTTAGGATTTGAATCGTCAGGTCGGATTGTAAGACCGGGCCCGCGTAAAGAATGTCGTTCAGACTGGTCCCGTTTGCGGACGGGCTTGAAGCATTGAAGACCACTCGCACCTTGGTGGTCGTGCTTTCGGGCTTGAAGACTGCATGATGTGGAAGATAGTAGGTAGCGGAATTGCTCGCGGGAGAGACCTCGGTCATGTGGCCTAAGTCGATGTACTCCTGAATTACCGAGTCATAGCGGGCCTTAAGGGGCGGGTCCCTCTTCAGGCGCTGCTCGTTACGCAGAAA
This sequence comes from Drosophila malerkotliana malerkotliana, assembly GCA_018153235.1. Taxonomy (NCBI): domain Eukaryota; kingdom Metazoa; phylum Arthropoda; class Insecta; order Diptera; family Drosophilidae; genus Drosophila; species Drosophila malerkotliana. The sequence continues at coordinate 3,728,666 of JAECXV010000202.1, read as the reverse complement.
CTGAGCAAGGGCAAAGGACCGTGAAGCCACTAGCTCGGAACCCTTCTGCCCGGGGTCGCGTAAGGGGAGCGTCACAACGTACTTGCCACACTCGTCTCTTTTCGTCGTCTGGACAAAATTGTGCTCGCAAACGGAATCCGATTCCGAACTTATCGGTGTGGGCACATCTTCCACCTCCCAGAATTTGATGAGGAGCTGATCCAGTGAGTCACCGAGGCTGGGGGCCACTCGTGTGGAAAAAACGGACACGCTGCGGGGATTGGCTGGAGATAATGGGCCTGTCAACACCCATCCAAAAATGGTCTCCTGACCGAGAAGCGACCCGCATATGTTAGCCTTGGCATTACCGAGGAGAATGGACGGAAGAATGTCAGCTCCTATTAGTACATCGACTTGGGAGCTCTCAAAGAAGTTGGGGTCCGCCAGGGGAATGTCGGGCAGCCCCTTGAGACGATCTCGCGGAATCGGGTATGATGGCAGATTTCCTGCCAACTGCGGCAGAACGTAGGCCGCAGTCTCTAATTGTAGCCCGGGTCTAGACGGCGACCGAATGGAGAAATGGCACAATTTTGTAGACTGCGCGGAAATGGTCTGATTAAGGCCGGAAACTTGGGCTTGAATCGTCTTGAAGGGTGGTTTGACGAGGTTGAACAGTCGTTCCGTTATGAAGGTCGCTTCGGACCCTGAGTCTATCAGAGCTCGTGCCTGGAAGCTGCACCCCAAATGGCACACGTTGATAAGGGCCGTGCCTAGTAGAACGGCTCCTGACCCGGAAGCGAAACACACCTGCACATCCGACTGCTCCTCTGAGCCGTTTGTGCTTCTGGCAGTCTGTGCGGGTCGAGCCCTTGCTGTCGTAGGCGGACTTGGAGCGGTGGCGAACGGATTGCCGCGGTGCAGGAGGGTGTGGTGTCGGCTGTGACATGTGAAGCAGGTATGGGCGCTCGTGCAGTCTCGTTGCTGGTGCCCTCGGGCAAAACAGTTTAGACATAACTGCTTCCTCTTAATATAGTCAGAGCGCCCATTTACATCCATCTCGAGGAAACGCGGACATAGGCGAATGGGGTGGTTCTCCCTTGAACAGAGATCGCAGCCTCTTTGGCCCGGAACCACTCGAGTCTCGTATGAATTGAGCCTCCGAGCAGGGGCAGTAGGAAGTCCCGACCCTGGCGGAAATTGCTTGGAGCCACTAGGTCTGACGTCGTCGATCGCTTCCAGAGTGCGATGGCGCTCTGTCAGGAAGTTGTCTAATTCCATCCATGTTGGAATTTCGGCCTTGTTATGAACGGATTGCTCCCACATGGAAAGTGTGACTTTGGGGAGCTTTGACGAAATCATAAACACCAGGAGGCAGTCCCAAGCCTCAACATTGATGGCGGACATTGCTAGGGCTGTCAGACAACTCTGAATGGTGGCTTGGAGCTCCTTCAGCGCGACCCCGGACTCTTGAGAAATAGCCTGGAGGTTGAAAAGGATTTTCAACTGGCTATTGACCAGTAGCCGCCGGTTCTCAAAGCGGTCTGTGAGGCTTTGCCAAGCGACGACAAACCCCTCATGGGTAAGCGGAGCCTTAGAAACAATGGCGTGGGCGTCTCCACTTGTTTTGGCCAGTAAGTGGAACAACCTCTCTACCGGGGTGAGCCGCGAGTTTTGGATGTAAATGGCCGTAAACAAGTCTCTGAAGGTGGGCCACCGAAGATAATCACCCGCGAAGACCTCGGTATCCACCGGAGGTAACCGGCAGCCGGTAGGCGCGGGCGTGTGGACATTGACGGAAGCCTGAGTGGATTGGGAAGCAATTTTCTCCCGAAGCTGGGCAATACATCTCAAATAGACGGAGTAACAATAGTTGTACTTCGAATCCAGCACGGTCGAGGTGGCCACATTGTCGTCTGACACGGCTAGTAAATCGGAGCAGCTCTCATAGCTTTTCTCCACCTTCTCCCACAGTGCCCGAATTCGGTCCCCATAGACCTCGCAAATGTATTGGGAACCTACTTCCGTTTCTCTGGCGCCCGGAGTATTTATGTTAGCCTCAAATTGGCTAATTCGATCTATTGTGGCGATGAACTTTTTCAGCGCCACGTCAAACGCACTTTGAGCCATTTTTGCAACGGAACGAGTCTGCCTCTGTGAAGGACCGGGGATTGTATTGACGGATTCGTCACTCTTTGCCCTTGGAATGGCACTGTACGCCTTAGGCTTTAAAAGAGGCGTCCGCGGAGAAGCGGATTGAGATCTGTCCAGACGGATGGTTGGGATCGGACGTGGCTTTTGGTCGTCTCCCGTGGGCATTCTCAGACACCAATTCGCTGGTCAGAACTTGTCGACTGACGCGCGCAATGGGTGCCTCGTACGAAGCGGTAGCCGGTCACTAATGTGATGAGACCCGTGAGATCGCGGACGAATTGCGATTGCAAGGCCAAGTGGGAATTAGAAGTGCCGATGTCGAGAGGAACGTTGGATGCGGCACAATTCGGATGTGGGAGAAACTCCAGGAAGCCAAAAAGAAAAATCCAGAAGGGCCAAGGTTCGTTGAGATTCTAGGCGGATTTTGCCAGATGCGAAGTAGAAGCAGCGGTAGGGAAATGACGGAACGGAAAATGGACAAGGCCCGGAAAATTCGTGATCGTTCGGAAAAATAATTGATGACTGTCTATATAGATATGTCTGTATATTTCGACCAGTATGGCTCGTACGTAAATATTCAATTCCTGACTATTTTCGAAATTGCGGAGCCTGAAAGGTGGACTTGACCTTGGCTTGGATTGAACACAGAGAAAAAAAAAAAAATTAATTTTTGCCTAATTGGCGGATTTAATTATTATGGAAACAGACGGGTGGAGTTGAAAATTTCAATTCTTAATCAATGGAGGTTAAGGAACCTGAAGCTGGAACGGTGGAATTGAAACCGCGGCTAGGTTCAGAAAGAAGATCGACAATTAAATTATTCAATTAGAATTTCTTTTTCGAAAAATAAATTTTCGATTTAATTATTGAGTGGCCGGAAAGGTGAATTAAAAAACCTGGCCCTTTGCTCGGACGGAAAATACGAGTTAAATAAATTTTTGTAGTTGTAAATATAAATAAATAAATTTATAATTAATTGATTTTTTTTTTTTTTTTAATTTGTTTGGTTATATATTTCCTGAAATTGGAGGCAGAAAATATTGAAAAATATATGGGCATACATGCAAGTAGGGCAAGGGCATGTGGGGCATATGATGGCACAGTGGAACGTCGATAAGTGGACTGTATGGTTAAATTTTATCGGTTATATATTTCCTGAAATCGGAGGTAGAAAATATGTGGAGATATGTGGACATGCATGCAGGTACGGATATATGTATGTAAGGGCATGTGGGCATATGTATGTTGGCACAGTGGAGCGTCGATAATGTGTAACGGCGGAAACGGAAAAGTTATGTGGCGTAAAAAATTGGGGATGAAAAACCAATATTACGACAGCGGCGGACTGTTCGGTGAACTTGGAGATTCCCGGAACCACTTCACACCGGCTGGCCAATATTAATTATGCCCTTTTATTTTTATATATTTTTTTTTTTTTTTTCACCACACACTTTCACTGTTCACTTGCAGATTTTTTTTTTTTTTTCGTATTAATTGCACGAAACACAATGTATGTGTGTATGCATGTACATATGCCTCGACCGTTGGCGAGCGAACGGATAACGGAAAAGCCAAAAACGGCGAGGAATATGGCGAGGCACACACAACGGAGATGGATGGAAAATTTGGTAATTTTTTGTCTTAGAAAAGTCTCAAGCTGCCGTGGTGTCGGAAAACTCGGACTTGGAGTTGACACGGAGGGAAAAACAATCTTGCAGCAGTGTGAACGAAATTTTATGTTCGGACCACTGCTGAAGACCGGCAGAGAGACGGAGACGGAAAAAATTCGTACTTATCTTTTGGGCGGAACAATGCCTGAACTGCTGGTGGATCCAAAATATCCTGAATATCCTGGTATCCGGCTCGAAGGACCAAAATGTGTAGGGGGCGTGGTTCCGCAAAAAGATTCCAGAAAAATTAGAAGTCGGGGGCGTCTTCGGTTTCAGTAGAAAAGCGCGTTCAGCTTTATTGGCTGCGTACATGAGATTGATCTTAAAAACTAGTGAAAAAAAGAGATCGCCGACAGCCAACGAGCGAGAAGAGAGGGCACAGAGGGGCGAGTGTGCACGCGCTCTTTAGCGCGGGTGCGCTCTTCAGCGCGGATGCGCTCTTCAGGTGAGTGGCTCATGGCCCCTCACCTAAACACGATGAAATACATTTTTTAGGCTTAACTCCCTGCTCCCATTCATAGAAAGGGATATCGCAGGGAGAAAAATAAAACTTTTAATTGACACAGGGGCTTCAAAAAATTACATCAAACCTATTAAAGAATAAAAAAACATTGTTTTCGTAAATATACCATTTTCTATAAAATCAATCCATGGTCATAACACAATAAATAAAATATGTTTTGTCATATAATAATCCAGTCGTTCCGTGTATTCATTATATTTCGGGTTTTTTATTTAGATGCAGTAGCAATGGTGCCGCTCCTACGATCGAAATGTCTCTGTTCTTTTACAATATTTTTTAAGTCTAAGTAAGAATAAGTCTCGTAGCTGCGCTGCTTGCAGGCGGCGGCAGAGAGACGGCGATATACTTATGTATAAAGGAATATTTTAATATACGTTTTTATACACTCTCAAGTGGAGGCGCGAGGGGTATGCATATGCTGACCGTTTGTTACGACTATGCCGACGCCAGCACTTTCTGTGTGCGGGCTAAGCCGATCGGTTCTTATTTCAGCCACTTAGGGCTTGCGACTGGGACTTTGAAATATGTAAACACTGCAACAAAGTGTTACAGTGCGCACCCTTTAAGTACTTTCGGTACAGTGGGTATTCAATATATACGCAAGTTATCCAACCCGTAAATACAGGCCACTTATGGCTTTTATAAACAATATTTTCAATCTCTGCATTTGCCTTTGGCTTTGTCTTTGGCTCAATTATCCAACCCTTAAATCCAGGCTACTTAGGGTTTTCCACTTATGAATCTTATAAACAATATTTTCAAACTCTGCATTTACTTTCGGCTTTGTCTTTGGCTCTGAGGTCCGATCTCGGTTCCCCATAAACAAATCAAAATCAAAAGTAAACATCAGCTTCCCTCCGAAGCCCAATCAATTACGCCTTTTGCGTTTCAAGTACCCACCAAATTGCATCGATCAGATTAATCGAATTTCACAATAAGATGCGACAATTTCATCTTAAGCCTCTAATCTAAACACAACTGATGGCCGAGGTTCTTTGGATCAGATTTAGAATTAAGAAGCCAGTCCAGTTGACGGAAAATAATTAAGAATAAAAAGTGTCTTGTAATAATTAAGTTTAATAAATAAAGGTTTAACACCAAGTTGTATAATTAAAAAATAAAATTTACATTTTTTTAATTCACAGAACTACAAACAATTTAAGGATGTAGTCTCATGTGTGAGGTTGAAAAAATCGATTTTTTTTTGTCACATATTTCGAAACTGTTTATTAAGAATGTACTGTTGATGTTTCAAATAAAAATATCAAATAATGACAGAGATACAGCCCATAATCGAGAGCGCGCCTACACCGAGAAGTATGAGTTTCTCGGTAGCTTCTAAACTTTAAACGCGTTTTTCTCGGAACGACATTTTTGTGTGCGGCGCAGGTGATTTACAAAATTCTATGGTACCGATCTAGCTGAAATTTGGATATGTTGTTCTAAAAAGTAACACCTCTGTCCCGTACTAGAATCATTTATTTTTAATGTGTGACTTTGGGGAGCTTTGACGAAATCATAAACACCAGGAGGCAGTCCCAAGCCTCAACATTGATGGCGGACATTGCTAGGGCTGTCAGACAACTCTGAATGGTGGCTTGGAGCTCCTTCAGCGCGACCCCGGACTCTTGAGAAATAGCCTGGAGGTTGAAAAGGATTTTCAACTGGCTATTGACCAGTAGCCGCCGGTTCTCAAAGCGGTCTGTGAGGCTTTGCCAAGCGACGACAAACCCCTCATGGGTAAGCGGAGCCTTAGAAACAATGGCGTGGGCGTCTCCACTTGTTTTGGACAGTAAGTGGAACAACCTCTCTACCGGGGTGAGCCGCGAGTTTTGGATGTAAATGGCCGTAAACAAGTCTCTGAAGGTGGGCCACCGAAGATAATCACCCGCGAAGACCTCGGTATCCACCGGAGGTAACCGGCAGCCGGTAGGCGCGGGCGTGTGGACATTGACGGAAGCCTGAGTGGATTGGGAAGCAATTTTCTCCCGAAGCTGGGCAATACATCTCGAATAGACGGAGTAGCAGTAGTTGTACTTCGAATCCAGCACGGTCGAGGTGGCCACATTGTCGTCTGACACGGCTAGTAAATCGGAGCAGCTCTCATAGCTTTTCTCCACCTTCTCCCACAGTGCCCGAATTTGGTCCCGATGGACCTCGCAAATGTACTGGGAGCCTCCTTCCGTTTCTCTGGCGCCCGGAGTATTTATGTTAGCCTCAAATTGGCTAATTCGATCCGTTGTGACGATGAACTTTTTCAGCGCCACGTCGACCGCACTTTGAGCCATTTTTGCAACGGAACGAGTCTGCCTCTGTGAAGGACCGGGGATTGTATTGACGGATTCGTCACTCTTTGCCCTTGGAATGGCACTGTACGCCTTAGGCTTTAAAAGAGGCGTCCGCGGAGAAGCGGATTGAGATCTGTCCAGACGGATGGTTGGGATCGGACGTGGCTTTTGGTCGTCTCCCGTGGGCATTCTCAGACACCAATTCGCTGGTCAGAACTTGTCGACTGACGCGCGCAATGGGTGCCTCGTACGAAGCGGTAGCCGGTCACTAATGTGATGAGACCCGTGAGATCGCGGACGAATTGCGATTGCAAGGCCAAGTGGGAATTAGAAGTGCCGATGTCGAGAGGAACGTCGGATGCGGCACAATTCGGATGTGGGAGAAACTCCAGGAAGCCAAAAAGAAAAATCCAGAAGGGCCAAGGTTCGTTGAGATTCTAGGCGGATTTTGCCAGATGCGAAGTAGAAGCAGCGGTAGGGAAATGACGGAACGGAAAATGGACAAGGCCCGGAAAATTCGTGATCGTTCGGAAAAATAATTGATGACTGTCTATATAGATATGTCTGTATATTTCGACCAGTATGGCTCGTACGTAAATATTCAATTCCTGACTATTTTCGAAATTGCGGAGCCTGAAAGGTGGACTTGACCTTGGCTTGGATTGAACACAGAGAAAAAAAAAAAAAATTAATTTTTGCCTAATTGGCGGATTTAATTATTATGGAAACAGACGGGTGGAGTTGAAAATTTCAATTCTTAATCAATGGAGGTTAAGGAACCTGAAGCTGGAACGGTGGAATTGAAACCGCGGCTAGGTTCAGAAAGAAGATCGACAATTAAATTATTCAATTAGAATTTCTTTTTCGAAAAATAAATTTTCGATTTAATTATTGAGTGGCCGGAAAGGTGAATTAAAAAACCTGGCCCTTTGCTCGGACGGAAAATACGAGTTAAATAAATTTTTGTAGTTGTAAATATAAATAAATAAATTTATAATTAATTGATTTTTTTTTTTTTTTTTAATTTGTTTGGTTATATATTTCCTGAAATTGGAGGCAGAAAATATTGAGAAATATATGGGCATACATGCAAGTAGGGCAAGGGCATGTGGGACATATGATGGCACAGTGGAACGTCGATAAGTGGACTGTATGGTTAAATTTTATCGGTTATATATTTCCTGAAATCGGAGGTAGAAAATATGTGGAGATATGTGGACATGCATGCAGGTACGGATATATGTATGTAAGGGCATGTGGGCATATGTATGTTGGCACAGTGGAGCGTCGATAATGTGTAACGGCGGAAACGGAAAAGTTATGTGGCGTAAAAAATTGGGGATGAAAAACCAATATTACGACAGCGGCGGACTGTTCGGTGAACTTGGAGATTCCCGGAACCACTTCACACCGGCTGGCCAATATTAATTGTGCCCTTTTATTTTTATATATTTTTTTTTTTTTTCACCACACACTTTCACTGTTCACTTGCTGATTTTTTTTTTTTTGCTGATTTATTGCACCAAACACAATGTATGTGTGTATGCATGTACATATGCCTCGACCGTTGGCGAGCGAACGGATAACGGAAAAGCCAAAAACGGCGAGGAATATGGCGAGGCACACACAACGGAGATGGATGGAAAATTTGGTAATTTTTTGTCTTAGAAAAGTCTCAAGCTGCCGTGGTGTCGGAAAACTCGGACTTGGAGTTGACACGGAGGGAAAAACAATCTTGCAGCAGTGTGAACGAAATTTTATGTTCGGACCACTGCTGAAGACCGGCAGAGAGACGGAGACGGAAAAAAATTCGTACTTATCTTTTGGGCGGAACAATGCCTGAACTGCTGGTGGATCCAAAATATCCTGAATATCCTGGTATCCGGCTCGAAGGACCAAAATGTGTAGGGGGGCGTGGTTCCGCAAAAAGATTCCAGAAAAATTAGAAGTCGGGGGCGTCTTCGGTTTCAGTAGAAAAGCGCGTTCAGCTTTATTGGCTGCGTACATGAGATTGATCTTAAAAACTAGTGAAAAAAAGAGATCGCCGACAGCCAACGAGCGAGAAGAGAGGGCACAGAGGGGCGAGTGTGCACGCGCTCTTTAGCGCGGGTGCGCTCTTCAGCGCGGATGCGCTCTTCAGGTGAGTGGCTCATGGCCCCTCACCTAAACACGATGAAATACATTTTTTAGGCTTAACTCCCTGCTCCCATTCATAGAAAGGGATATCGCAGGGAGAAAAATAAAACTTTTAATTGACACAGGGGCTTCAAAAAATTACATCAAACCTATTAAAGAATAAAAAAACATTGTTTTCGTAAATATACCATTTTCTATAAAATCAATCCATGGTCATAACACAATAAATAAAATATGTTTTGTCATATAATAATCCAGTCGTTCCGTGTATTCATTATATTTCGGGTTTTTATTTAGATGCAGTAGCAATGGTGCCGCTCCTACGATCGAAATGTCTCTGTTCTTTTACAATATTTTTTAAGTCTAAGTAAGAATAAGTCTCGTAGCTGCGCTGCTTGCAGGCGGCGGCAGAGAGACGGCGATATACTTATGTATAAAGGAATATTTTAATATACGTTTTTATACACTCTCAAGTGGAGGCGCGAGGGGTATGCATATGCTGACCGTTTGTTACGACTATGCCGACGCCAGCACTTTCTGTGTGCGGGCTAAGCCGATCGGTTCTTATTTCAGCCACTTAGGGCTTGCGACTGGGACTTTGAAATATGTAAACACTGCAACAAAGTGTTACAGTGCGCACCCTTTAAGTACTTTCGGTACAGTGGGTATTCAATATATACGCAAGTTATCCAACCCGTAAATACAGGCCACTTATGGCTTTTATAAACAATATTTTCAATCTCTGCATTTGCCTTTGGCTTTGTCTTTGGCTCAATTATCCAACCCTTAAATCCAGGCTACTTAGGGTTTTCCACTTATGAATCTTATAAACAATATTTTCAAACTCTGCATTTACTTTCGGCTTTGTCTTTGGCTCTGAGGTCCGATCTCGGTTCCCCATAAACAAATCAAAATCAAAAGTAAACATCAGCTTCCCTCCGAAGCCCAATCAATTACGCCTTTTGCGTTTCAAGTACCCACCAAATTGCATCGATCAGATTAATCGAATTTCACAATAAGATGCGACAATTTCATCTTAAGCCTCTAATCTAAACACAACTGATGGCCGAGGTTCTTTGGATCAGATTTAGAATTAAGAAGCCAGTCCAGTTGACGGAAAATAATTAAGAATAAAAAGTGTCTTGTAATAATTAAGTTTAATAAATAAAGGTTTAACACCAAGTTGTATAATTAAAAAATAAAATTTACATTTTTTTAATTCACCGAACTACAAACAATTTAAGGATGTAGTCTCATGTGTGAGGTTGAAAAAATCGATTTTTTTTTGTCACATATTTCGAAACTGTTTATTAAGAATGTACTGTTGATGTTTCAAATAAAAATATCAAATAATGACAGAGATACAGCCCATAATCGAGAGCGCGCCTACACCGAGAAGTATGAGTTTCTCGGTAGCTTCTAAACTTTAAACGCGTTTTTCTCGGAACGACATTTTTGTGTGCGGCGCAGGTGATTTACAAAATTCTATGGTACCGATCTAGCTGAAATTTGGATATGTTGTTCTAAAAAGTAACACCTCTGTCCCGTACTAGAATCATTTATTTTTAATGATTAGATTTTTTTTTATCATTAATTTAAGATAAATTTTTTTAAATTTTTTGTTTTTTTATTTCGCCATTTTGTTGTTTATTGATGAAAAAATTTCATTCTAGTACGGGACAGAGCCATAAGCTTACAAAACAATAATCTATTCTAATTTTTTGTTTCGGATGACTCTAGCAGTCGAAATCACCTGCGCCAGGGACCTAACTTTTTTTTTTATATGCATACTTTGGCATGCTATAAAGTGTATGAAACTACACAAGAATAAATTAAACAAAATATTTTCAAATAGTTTTTGATGCCTATAAAAACATATTTGAAAATTGAAACAATCGCATTATTTTTATTATATCCTTAACTGGCATACTACAGTATAATGCACATTTTTAATACAAATACAACATTTTTCTTGCTACCAAACTTAACAACGTTTGATGGAATTATTGGACTGGACCTACTAAAATAATTACTTACAGCAGTTCGGAGGAAATTAAATTTTCGAACTGTGAAGATGTAAATTTTACAAAAGTTGAGGATATAGTGGTCCCACAAGAAATATTGGAAAAATTCCAGGAAATGTTAGGAAACCGTACGGGTGTATTTGCAGAGCCAAACCAAGCGCTGCCGTACAATACTAACATTGTTGGAACTATCCGGACAGAGAATGAAGATCCGATATATTCAAAACTGTATCCATACGCAATGGGCGTGTCCGACTTTGTAAACACAAGCGATGTTACGAGCCGGCATAATTCGACCATCTCTGTCTACATATAACTCCCCGTTTGGGTTGTAGATAAAAAAATTACCGATAATCAGGGAAACACAAAAAAACGCCTAGTAATAAGCTTCAGAAAGCTTAATTTGAAGACAATAGATGACAAATACCCCATCCGTAACGTAGTTTTTATCTTGGCAAATTTAGGAAAGGCAAAATACTTTACCACATTAGATTTAAAGTCTGGTTTTCACCAATACTACTCGCCAAGAGCGACAGAGAAAAAACGGTCTTCTCAGTAGGAAATGGGAACTATGAGTTCTGTAGACTAACCTTTGGATTGAAAAATGCACCAAGCATTTTTCAGAGAGCCATCGACGATGTGCTCAGGGAACAAATAAGGAAATTACGCTATGTCTACGTCGACGACGTAGAGAATTTTTTTTCGGTTAATGCTATTTAAGTCTATTATTTTAATTACATATTGTTCGTTGTATTTAGGCTACTTAATTGGTGAATTTTGATTATGTACATTTTGGGTATTATTAAATTTTGTGGTATAGGTTTGAAGTTTTTAAGAAAATTAAGATTTTTTCTAAATTATCAGTGTTGAGTTCGTTAAGGAGATTTAATGGGTTTGTATTTTTGAAGATAGATAGTTTAGTAGGAAGGAGTGATGGGCCTGAATTTAATAGGTGGGGTAAGGAATTGTCGCCTTGGCAGAAGGGGCAGGGTGAGGTTTGGTTTTGATTGAAGTAGTGCTCGTGTGTAAGTTTTGTGTGGCCTGCTCGGCCGAGTCTGCTCGATTTGGGATGGAAGGATCTGCAATAATTGTCGATGTTTGAATTGTCTTTGTTAATGTTTTTATTTGATTGATACATTGATTGCAGTGTTCTATGTTTAGTTTATTTCTTGTTAGGAATTCTAGTTTTAAGTGTCTGTTTATGTCTGTTAAATTTATGTTTGGGATGTAAATAAGGGGCACGCTGCATGTCGATTTTGCTGTTTGGTCGGCTAGCTCGTTGCCTGCTAAGCCTACATGACCAGGGATCCACAATATTTTAATATTTGGGGCTAGTTTTGTAAGGAGTGATCTAATTTTGTTGGGGTACAAATTGTTGTTATTTGTGTTTCTTATGGCGTCAATTGCTGAGAGAGAGTCAGAGCAGATCATGAACTTTCCCCTTGTGCTTTTGACTTGGTCGATCGCTACTAATATGGCTATTATTTCTGCGGAGAGTACTGATGAGTGGGGGGGTAGGATACCATATTTAATAATATAAGTATCTGCTGTGATAGCATTTGATATAGTGGAGTTCATTTTTGATCCATCCGTGAATATGAATTTGTGTGTTTTATGGGTGTCTTTGGTATGTTCGTATAGTTTCATGTATGTATCTGGTGTTGTGGTTTGTTTCTTGTGCTCTCTAAATGTTGTGTCTATGAGGTTTGGGAGATCCCAAGGTGGCTGGTATTTGTGTAGCTTAACTGGTTCGTAGGGTAGGTTTAGTGCTTGGCAGAGGTTTATTGTGCGGTCTATGGTTGATGTATTCTTTTTGATTTACTTTGTTTGACAAGTGTGTGTGTTGGTGTATCTTTGGAAAATATAAGGTTTTTTGTGAGTTTGGCTGTTTGAAGGTCTCGCTTTCGCTCTAATGGGAGGATGTTGGTTTCGTATAGCAAGTTATTTATGGGTATGGTTCGGTAGGCGCCAAGGGCTAGACGGATTGCGGTGTTAAAGGGGGTTTTTAATTTGTTAAGCACGCTTTTCGGAGCCTGTCCGTATAGAAACAGGTCATATTCGATTTTTGCTATGACTGTTTCGCGAAGTGGAGTAGTGTTTGAGTGTTGCAATTGAATTTGAGGTTGGAAAGGCATTTTATGATATTCAATTTTTGGTGTAGTGATGGAAGAAGTGATTTTATGATTTTATAATCCAGTCGTTCCGTGTATTCATTATATTTCGGGTTTTTTATTTAGATGCAGTAGCAATGGTGCCGCTCCTACGATCGAAATGTCTCTGTTCTTTTACAATATTTTTTAAGTCTAAGTAAGAATAAGTCTCGTAGCTGCGCTGCTTGCAGGCGGCGGCAGAGAGACGGCGATATACTTATGTATAAAGGAATATTTTAATATACGTTTTTATGCACTCTCAAGTGGAGGCGCGAGGGGTATGCATATGCTGACCGTTTGTTACGACTATGCCGACGCCAGCACTTTCTGTGTGCGGGCTAAGCCGATCGGTTCTTATTTCAGCCACTTAGGGCTTGCGACTGGGACTTTGAAATATGTAAACACTGCAACAAAGTGTTACAGTGCGCACCCTTTAAGTACTTTCGGTACAGTGGGTATTCAATATATACGCAAGTTATCCAACCCGTAAATACAGGCCACTTATGGCTTTTATAAACAATATTTTCAATCTCTGCATTTGCCTTTGGCTTTGTCTTTGGCTCAATTATCCAACCCTTAAATCCAGGCTACTTAGGGTTTTCCACTTATGAATCTTATAAACAATATTTTCAAACTCTGCATTTACTTTCGGCTTTGTCTTTGGCTCTGAGGTCCGATCTCGGTTCCCCATAAACAAATCAAAATCAAAAGTAAACATCAGCTTCCCTCCGAAGCCCAATCAATTACGCCTTTTGCGTTTCAAGTACCCACCAAATTGCATCGATCAGATTAATCGAATTTCACAATAAGATGCGACAATTTCATCTTAAGCCTCTAATCTAAACACAACTGATGGCCGAGGTTCTTTGGATCAGATTTAGAATTAAGAAGCCAGTCCAGTTGACGGAAAATAATTAAGAATAAAAAGTGTCTTGTAATAATTAAGTTTAATAAATAAAGGTTTAACACCAAGTTGTATAATTAAAAAATAAAATTTACATTTTTTTAATTCACCGAACTACAAACAATTTTGGATTTTGAAATTTGAAATTTGGATATGTTGTTCTAAAAAGTAACACCTCTGTCCCGTACTAGAATCATTTATTTTTAATGATTAGATTTTTTTTTTCATTAATTTAAGATAAATTTTTTTAAATTTTTGTTTTTTTATTTCGCCATTTTGTTGTTTATTGATGAAAAAATTTCATTCTAGTACGGGACAGAGCCATAAGCTTACAAAACAATAATCTATTCTAATTTTTTGTTTCGGATGACTCTAGCAGTCGAAATCACCTGCGCCAGGGACCTAACTTTTTTTTTTTATATGCATACTTTGGCATGCTATAAAGTGTATGAAACTACACAAGAATAAATTAAACAAAATATTTTCAAATAGTTTTTGATGCCTATAAAAACATATTTGAAAATTGAAACAATCGCATTATTTTTTATTCGTATGCCGGAACATGAGACTACATCCTTAACTGGCATACTACAGTATAATGCACATTTTTAATACAAATACAACATTTTTCTTGCTACCAAACTTAACAACGTTTGATGGAATTATTGGACTGGACCTACTAAAATAATTACTTACAGCAGTTCGGAGGAAATTAAATTTTCGAACTGTGAAGATGTAAATTTTACAAAAGTTGAGGATATAGTGGTCCCACAAGAAATATTGGAAAAATTCCAGGAAATGTTAGGAAACCGTACGGGTGTATTTGCAGAGCCAAACCAAGCGCTGCCGTACAATACTAACATTGTTGGAACTATCCGGACAGAGAATGAAGATCCGATATATTCAAAACTGTATCCATACGCAATGGGCGTGTCCGACTTTGTAAACACAAGCGATGTTACGAGCCGGCATAATTCGACCATCTCTGTCTACATATAACTCCCCGTTTGGGTTGTAGATAAAAAAATTACCGATAATCAGGGAAACACAAAAAAACGCCTAGTAATAAGCTTCAGAAAGCTTAATTTGAAGACAATAGATGACAAATACCCCATCCGTAACGTAGTTTTTATCTTGGCAAATTTAGGAAAGGCAAAATACTTTACCACATTAGATTTAAAGTCTGGTTTTCACCAATACTACTCGCCAAGAGCGACAGAGAAAAAACGGTCTTCTCAGTAGGAAATGGGAACTATGAGTTCTGTAGACTAACCTTTGGATTGAAAAATGCACCAAGCATTTTTCAGAGAGCCATCGACGATGTGCTCAGGGAACAAATAAGGAAATTACGCTATGTCTACGTCGACGACGTAGAGAATTTTTTTTCGGTTAATGCTATTTAAGTCTATTATTTTAATTACATATTGTTCGTTGTATTTAGGCTACTTAATTGGTGAATTTTGATTATGTACATTTTGGGTATTATTAAATTTTGTGGTATAGGTTTGAAGTTTTTAAGAAAATTAAGATTTTTTCTAAATTATCAGTGTTGAGTTCGTTAAGGAGATTTAATGGGTTTGTATTTTTGAAGATAGATAGTTTAGTAGGAAGGAGTGATGGGCCTGAATTTAATAGGTGGGGTAAGGAATTGTCGCCTTGGCAGAAGGGGCAGGGTGAGGTTTGGTTTTGATTGAAGTAGTGCTCGTGTGTAAGTTTTGTGTGGCCTGCTCGGCCGAGTCTGCTCGATTTGGGATGGAAGGATCTGCAATAATTGTCGATGTTTGAATTGTCTTTGTTAATGTTTTTATTTGATTGATACATTGATTGCAGTGTTCTATGTTTAGTTTATTTCTTGTTAGGAATTCTAGTTTTAAGTGTCTGTTTATGTCTGTTAAATTTATGTTTGGGATGTAAATAAGGGGCACGCTGCATGTCGATTTTGCTGTTTGGTCGGCTAGCTCGTTGCCTGCTAAGCCTACATGACCAGGGATCCACAATATTTTAATATTTGGGGCTAGTTTTGTAAGGAGTGATCTAATTTTGTTGGGGTACAAATTGTTGTTATTTGTGTTTCTTATGGCGTCAATTGCTGAGAGAGAGTCAGAGCAGATCATGAACTTTCCCCTTGTGCTTTTGACTTGGTCGATCGCTACTAATATGGCTATTATTTCTGCGGAGAGTACTGATGAGTGGGGGGGTAGGATACCATATTTAATAATATAAGTATCTGCTGTGATAGCATTTGATATAGTGGAGTTCATTTTTGATCCATCCGTGAATATGAATTTGTGTGTTTTATGGGTGTCTTTGGTATGTTCGTATAGTTTCATGTATGTATCTGGTGTTGTGGTTTGTTTCTTGTGCTCTCTAAATGTTGTGTCTATGAGGTTTGGGAGATCCCAAGGTGGCTGGTATTTGTGTAGCTTAACTGGTTCGTAGGGTAGGTTTAGTGCTTGGCAGAGGTTTATTGTGCGGTCTATGGTTGATGTATTCTTTTTTGATTTACTTTGTTTGACAAGTGTGTGTGTTGGTGTATCTTTGGAAAATATAAGGTTTTTTGTGAGTTTGGCTGTTTGAAGGTCTCGCTTTCGCTCTAATGGGAGGATGTTGGTTTCGTATAGCAAGTTATTTATGGGTATGGTTCGGTAGGCGCCAAGGGCTAGACGGATTGCGGTGTTAAAGGGGGTTTTTAATTTGTTAAGCACGCTTTTCGGAGCCTGTCCGTATAGAAACAGGTCATATTCGATTTTTGCTATGACTGTTTCGCGAAGTGGAGTAGTGTTTGAGTGTTGCAATTGAATTTGAGGTTGGAAAGGCATTTTATGATATTCAATTTTTGGTGTAGTGATGGAAGAAGTGATTTTATGTGTGTGTCCCATTTGTATTTACTATTTATGGTTATCCCTAAGATTTTGAGTGCTGTTACTTGTTTTATTGGTGTATTGCTACAGCTTATGGTGCTAGTGCAATTGTGTTTTTGGCATATATGGAGGTGTTGGCATTTAGCTAAGGATAGAGATGCCCCTGAATATGAGCACCAGTTGCTTATATCATGTAAAAGGTTGTCTAGGTTAAAATTAAGGTGTTTGTTGTTTCTGAAGTTTATAATAAGGAAAAAATCATCGGCGTAAGCGCTAAATTTAATTTCTTTGTGTAGAGATATTACGTTTGAGAGTTTATTGTATGCGATGAGAACCGATTATTACCGATATAGGTGATCCTTGTGGGATACCGTTGGATAATGGGAGTGAATTTGACATGTGCGGACCGACTCTGACTATTATTTTACGTTTGAGCATACAATTTTTGACATAATTGATTATTTTAGGGCCTGTTTTCCATTCCTGGAGTTGATCACTTATAGTGTGAACACCTACTCGATCAAAGGCTCTTGAAAAGTCAAGAGTGACGAGGGAGATGTGCCTTTTCGACTTCGTTATGAGATGGTCTACGTATAGGAGACTATCCGAAGTCGATTTGCCTTTTTTGAAGCCGAATTGGTTTGTGTTTAAAAGTTTGTTGTGGGTCACAAACCACCAAAGTCTTTTCGCTATGATTTTGTCCAGTGTTTTTGCTAAACAGCAATAGAGGGAAGTGGGTCTGTACGAGGAGATGTTTGTTTTGTCAGTTTTTGGTTTAAGTATTGGTATGATTAAGCTTATTTTGTAGGCTTGAGGTATGTGGCTGTCGAAAATTTGATTAAAGAGGTTTTTATACCCTTGCAGAGGGTATTATAATTTTGGTCAAAAGTGTGCAACGCAGTGAAGGAGACATCCCCGACCCTATAAAGTATATATATTCTTGATCAGGATCACCTCCTGAGTTGATATGAGCATGTCCATCTGTCCGTCTTTCTGTCTGTTTCTACCCAAACTAGTCTCTCAGTTTTAAAGCTATCGACTTGAAACTTTGCACACACCCTTTTTTCCTTTGCATGCAGTATATAAGTCGGAACGGACGGGATCGGCCGACTATATCCTATAGCTGCCATATAACAGATTGATCGGAAATGGTATAACTTCGGTGGTTTTAGAACTAGAGAGTTCAAATTTTACACGAGCGCTATTTTTGGCAAAATAATACGACATGCTAAATTTCGTAAGGATCGGCCGACTATATCCTATAGCTGCTATATAACTGATCGATCGGCCAACTTTTGTGTTTTTAAAGATAGAAAGGTGGAATTTGGTACAGATTCTATTTTTGGTTAGTTGATCCAACCTACCAAATTTCATTAGGATCGGCTGACTATATCCTATAGCTGCCATATAACTGATAGATCGGAAATGACCCAACTTTCGTGTTTTTGAAGATAGAAAGCTGGAATTTAATACAGATTCTATTTTTGGTCAGTTGATCCAACCTACCAAATTTCATAAGCATCGGCCAACTATATCCGATGTTTGCGATATATATCCGGTTTTAGCTGCAAGGGTAAATAAACTTCGGCGTCGCCCGAAGTTAACTTTCCTTTCTTGTTTTTTTGTAGCGTTGCTGTTTTTCTTGGATCTTCTCTTTGCGAGACTAACAAGAGGGGTATCAAATGTTATATTTTTAACTTAACTAACAGTCATATTGACTGATACAGAGTTAGACCGCCCTAAAAATCGATTGCTGGGTTGGGAGGTCATTGCGTCGCAGATGGAATCCGATAGAAACCCGAGACGATTCCCGAAGGGGAAAGTTTGGGTGCGAAGACAGTTTTTTTTTGTATGATCCTTTTTGCTTCTGGATTTCGTTTTTCACTGCGAGGATGCCCAGATCTCGGTGGATGTTGTCGTTGCGAACATACCAAGGTGCCCCTGTGATATTTCTCAAGATTTTTGATTGTGCGCGCTGTATGATGTCTATGTTGCTCCCCCACAGCTGGGAGCCATACGTCTAGATTGGCTTAAGGACTAAATTGTACGATAGTAACTTGTTCTCCAGGAACAGTGGCGATCGTGAGTTTATGATCCAGTGGAGGTTGCTGGCTTTCAGTTTTAGGTGCATCTTTTTGCATTCGATGTGCTTACGCCAGGTAAGTCGTCTATCAAGTTGGACGCCAAGGTACGTTACTTCGTTAGCTTGAGGGATCTGCATACCGTTTAGTAAAAGCGAAGGGCATGCTTGTCTATTAAGAGTAAACGTTATATGTTTACACCTTTGTTCATTTATTTTAATGCCCCAGTCAGACAGCCACCTTTCCACTACTATAAGAAAATTAGCCAGTTGGGATGTTTTTGGCGTTGGGCATCTGTAGCGACTAAGGAAGCGGTATCGTCGGCGAACGTAAACGTTGTTAGTTGTGCGTTCGTAGGAATTTCCGCAGTATACAAAACATATGGACACGTTCCGAGTGCGCTTCCTTGTGGAACTCCAGCTTCGATGATGTAGTCGCCCGAAGTAGCTGCGTTGCATCTCACTGAGAATACCTTATTGTAGTGGTATGATTCCAGTAGCATGTTGGTGTATGTTGGCAAAAACGTTTTAATTTTGTACATGTCCAATGAGGCAAACTCGGTCGAAAGCTTGAGATACATCGAGGAAAATAGCGCTGCAGTATTCTCGCTGTTCGAAGGCTGAGCGTATTTTGGATGTTAATCTGTTCACTTGCTCGATGGTTCCGTGGTTTCTTCGGAAGCCAAGTTGGTGTGTCCGGATAATATTTCAAGCTTCCAAATGTGGTATTATGCGAGGTAACAAGAATTTTTAAAACAATTTATACAAACAAGATAGAAGGCTTATTGGTCTGTATGATGACTAAATTGTGTGTTATTTTCCAGGGTTCGGTATCATAGTATAATTTTTAGGTATCATTCGAAATTCTTCCATTTTTTGGGAAATTTCCAAGATAAAATAGTTTTATGCAAAAATTATATAGTTTGCAAATTAAATAGTTTGCAAACGACCTCTACAGCGCATTTTGGAAGTTCGATCAGCATTTTTGGCATCAATAAGTGACCACCGGTAGCCTCTGGCTGAATTACTGGCAGGAGGATTGAATTTGAGGCTGGGTTTAGCTGGAAGACATTCTGGAGATGTGTAGCGAATGTTTAAGCTCGGTCTTCGTCGCTGCGAGCCCAGCATCCGGAAGAGTTTCTTATCGGGGTGGTCGTTTCAATTGGGCGCTAAGATTTGGGTGGGTCCTCTACAGGGGGTACTTTGTGCTTGTTGGCGAAACATTCTGGATGTACCTAAGCTGTGCATTTTCTTCCTGTTGATGAAGAGCCTGGTCGAGTGATCGAATTGCTTCCTTAAGGCGTTGTTTTGAAGCTGGTAAACTGCTATTTTGCAGGAATCAGTGAGTCGGTTGGCCAGTTTGTGGGACTTCCAGATCAAGTGAGCCCCATTGCGGATGCTTGGCGTTGTAGTCTTCAGCGTCTATAAAACGATCCCCAAGTGAATTGTAGAAGTCCATAAATTATCTTTCCGAGATTGAGAAACGAGGAGGGCAGTAAACGGCAGTGGCAATGAATTTTGACTGAATTTGTATCGATGTGGCCTGCAAGAAGTTTGTTGCAAACCTTTTGTGAAAATGGTGTTTGATGCGTTCTCAGATTAGATCTTCAGTTCCGCCGTGGGCTTTCCCATCTGGATGATCTGTGCAATAGTTTGTGTAGCCTCTCATTTAAATGTTGTATTTGCTTGTAAAAAGTTTTTTCAGTAGCATAACGTCAAAATAGTTTTCAGTCAAGAATTGTGACAATTCTAGATTATGCCGTGAGACACCATTGACATCACATGTATCACCATGTTCTGCTTTTAAATAAATGTTTGCATGATCTTTTTGATGAATCACATAAGCTACACCATACTCCATTTGTTACTTTGACCCTTGCGTTTAACTGGCTCTTCAACAGTGATTCACCGAGGGAAATTATCATAGTTTCCGTTTTGCTATGTGGTTATTCTTGGGCCTGCTGAGCGCTTGCCGTATGTTTGCCTTCGAAGTTTCCACATTTCTTAACGGTACTGTCCATGTTTGTAGTGCAGTGAGCGGAGTTGTGGGCGTCCCCGCAGACTACACAGACAGCCCGAAGTGTGCAGTATGACCTGGTGTGTCCATACTCTTTGCAATTAGTGCATTGCACTGGACTTGCGTTTAACTGGCTCTTCAACAGTGATTCTTCGATGAAAAAGATACTGCAGCTTGTAGATTGGGTGGACTTTGTTCTTCTTCAGCGACCTGCTGGCTCGAGCTAGACCTTGAAGAGAGGTTGTGGCTTTTTATCTTTATCTTTATGTTAATAACATTTTTGGCGGCGGAGCCCTTTTCTTAAAAGGCAGTTTTTATTTCCGCAGCGGCAACATCGGGTTCGATTCCTCGATGCCTACTTGTAGGCCCTTACTCTTTTCAACTGATACGTGTAATAGTTTTCCTGAGCAATGTCCAGATATTTGGCCACGATTTGGAAGTGCTCTTTAGTCTTGGTTTGCACCTTTGTTTCATAGATGTTCCATTTGATAAGCGGGATAACATGAAAGTTGTCACCGTTCCCGATCAACGCCGCAATTCGGTTGACCAGAGCACACGAGCTTTTCTCCCTGATATAGATTGGAGGGGGCTTGGGTTTTTTTGCGGTGTCTTGGGCTGGTTGGTTTTCCTCAACCTCCGCCAGTAGGGCAAATCTGTTACTGCTGGATCTGCCCGGTTCTTCGTCGATCTTCTAAACGTGGTTAATTTTTGATTAACGGATTACTCTGCGGGCTAAGCTTGCGCTTAATTTGGATGTAGGGATCCATTCCAGTGTGTGTGGCCTTGGCTACATTGGCACTTTCTGAAGTTGTTGCTTTTGTACTCGCTGTAGTCGTTGACGTCGTGGTAGCTTGAATTGCAGTGGTTGTCGCTGTGTTTGCAGAAATTGTAGCACTGCTTGTTGTTGGTGCGAAATTTTTTTTCGATATTGAAGGGGGGGTTTTACACTGCGAACTTACGCGGGAGTCGGAGTGAGCAAGACCGTGCCTTTGGGTTTCAGCGGTCAGCAGAGCCGGCTTGCTCTTCAACGCAAATTTATCCATTGCGGTATCGAGGGTTGAAAAGTAAGAGTAGAAGCCGTTTCTTTGATTCACTGAACTTTTACGCTCGTTCTTTTGATCGTTGCTCAATGAGCTTATTGCTTGACACTTATTAATTTAAAACAATGCAGTTGTTTTGGGTTAGCACATCACAACTGTTATAAAAAGCTTGTTTATTGCTCTTAATAAATTATGGTTCAGCATCTTTTCGCTTATATGGGGTTACCCCAGTTTTTTTTTTTTTGTTTGATTAGCTGTTTTATGTTGCAGTTTTCCCAGAGCTCGGGCAATGCACGTCCGACCAGTTCGGTAGTTCGATGGTTACTCAATGGTACTCGATGGTTCAGTTATATGGCAGCTATAAAATATAGTGCGCCGATCGTTATGAAATTTAGTAGGTCGGATTAACTGACCAAAAATAAAATCCGTACTAAATTCCGGCTTGCTCTCTTCAAAAACACGAAAGTTGGGTCATTTCCGGTCGTTCAGTTATATGGCAGCTATTGGATATAGTCGGCCGATCCTCATAAAATTTGGCATGGGTTATTACTTTGTCAAAAAAAACCTCTCGTGTAAAATTTGAACTCTTACTCTATAACTCTAAAAACATCAACATCATCATTCCGATCAATCAGTTATATGGCAGCTATAGGATAAAGTCGGCCGATCCCGGTCATTCTGACTTATATACTGCGTGCAAAGGAAAGAAGGGTGTATGCAAAGTTTCAATAGCTTCGATAGCTTTAAAACTGAGAGACTAGTTCGCGTAGAAACAGACAGACAGACGGACAGACGGACATGCTCATATCAACTTTTTGATACTTTTTAACCTGTTAATTCGGCACAATACGTCATAAGCTTTTCTTTGAGTTTTATATAATCTATCACAAGTTTTCATTTTTATACCCTTGCAGAGGGTATTATAATTTTGTCCAAAAGTGTGCAACGCAGTGAAGGAGACATCTCCGACCCTATAAAGTATATATATTCTTGATCAGGATCACCTCCTGAGTTGACATGAGCATGTCCGTCTGTCCGTCTGTCTGTCCGTCTGTCTGTCTGTTTCTACGTGAACTAGTCTCTCAGTTTTAAAGCTATCGTCTTGAAACTTTGCGCACACCGTTCTTTCCTTTGCACGCAGTATATAAGTCGGAACGGCCCGGATCGGCCGACTATATCCTATAGCTGCCATATAACTGATTGATCGGAAATGGTATAACTTTGACGTTTTTAAAGTTAGAGAGTTCAAATTCGACATGAGAGCATAAAACATTACGACATGCCAAATTTCATAAGGATCGGCCGACTATATCCTATAGCTGCCATATAACTGAACGATCGGCCAACTTTTGTGTTTTTAAAGATAGAAAGATGGAATTTGGTACAGATTCTATTTTTGGTTAGTTGATCCAACCTACCAAATTTCATTAGGATCGGCTGACTATATCCTATAGCTGCCATATAACTGAACGATCGGAAATGACCCAACTTATGTGTTTTTGAAGATAGAAGTTTGGGACATTTTTAGGTTTTGTATTATAATAAATTGGATTATATTATCATATTCTTATAAGGATCGGCCAACTATATCCGATGTTTGCGATATATATCCGGTTTTAACTGCAAGGGTATATAAACTTCGGCTCCGCCCGAAGTTAGCTTTCCTTTCTTGTTTCTTGTTTGAACCGTCTGTCTTTTTAGACAAGTGTGGGCAAAAACCTCACATATTTAGTATTTAGTGTGCGTGAATATGCAGCCAAAAAATTTAAGAGAACGGCATTGAGTGGCATATAAAACTTTGCTTTTTTTTTTGTTTTTCGAAAAGTTTGAATGAGCACTAAAATAGTACCTTTTTATACCCTTGCAGAGGGTATTATAATTTTGTCCAAAAGTGTGCAACGCAGTGAAGGAGACATCTCCGACCCTATAAAGTATATATATTCTTGATCAGGATCACCTCCTGAGTTGATATGAGCATGTCCGTCTGTCCGTCTGTCCGTCTGTCTGTCTGTCCGTTTCTACGCGAAGTAGTCTCTCAGTTTTAAAGCTATCGACTTGAAACTTTGCACACACCCTTCTTTCCTTTGCACGCAGTATATAAGTCGGAACGACCGGGATCGGTCGACTATATCCTATAGCTGCCATATAACTGATTGATCGGAAATGGTATAACTTTGGTGTTTTTAGAGTTAGAAAGTTCTGAGAGCTATTTTTGGCAAAACAATAAAAAAATAGCTCTAAAAAATAAATTGTCGAAAACAACGACGTGCCAAATTTCATAAGGATCGGCCGACTATATCCTATAGCTGTCATATAACTGAACGATCGGAAATGACCCAACTTTCGTGTTTTTGAAGATAGAATGCTGGAATTCCATACAGATTCTATTTTTGGTCAGTTGATCCAACCTACCAAATTTCATAAGGATCGGCCGACTATATCTTATAGCTGCCATATAACTGAACGATCAGAAATGGTATTTGGTGTTTAGTAAAAATAACAACTTTGTTTTTTTGACGATAGAAGCTTGGGACTTTTTTTTAGATTTTGTAATTTAATTAATTGGTTTTATTATAATGTAATCATAAGGATCGGCCAACTAAATCCGATGTTTGCGATATATATCCGGTTTTAACTGCAAGGGTATATCAACTTCGGCTCCGCCCGAAGTTAGCTTTCCTTTCTTGTTATATTAAAGAATACTTTCTTAGAAACAGTTCTTAAACAAAACTACGCTTCCCTTTCTATATTTTTTATGGAGAAAATTTATTCCACCCGAATTTTTGAGAACATTTTGCTCAGTGAAAACCTTTTATTTTGCAAAGCTTGGCCTGACAAGTGAGGCGAACTGAGACCAAATGAGACAGTTTAAAAAATTGCATGCTAACACTGTCAGTGCGCCGATCCTATACACGCGTGCTATGGAAAACGACAGCTTGCCAACTACTTTTTCAGACACAAGAACCGCCGCAATTAATCATTCGACGAATGAAGAGAAGCTTCACCGAAAAAAAGAGCTACAGAAGAAGAGAGTCGAGTCTCATGTAATTCTGAAGAGGCGTAAAAGTGTTTTAGTTCTTCGTTCTTCTTTTTGCAGAACTACCTCAATGCACTGAGTGAAGGGGTAATGATTCTCTTTTTACCACGCATTATCATATATAACTGTATATAACTGTAACAACCGAACTATCGAAACCGAATACTAAGAATAATGGAAAATACAAAGATTCATAGACGGAGCCATTGGCATAACGGGCTTCTATTTTAAAAAAACTTGTGGATCTTTAAGAATAAATAGACTCACCAGCCGAATGAGTGCATTCAACAGAGGAAACCGGTGCTTTTCACTTAAGGTTCATGTGTTACCTAAAATTCGAGCTACTTCCCGGGAACCAGCGGGAACAACAAGATGGGTGGCAATCATCGGCCATGGGATGGAGCAGCGAATGGGGATGTTGGCACCAGGATCGAATTTACCAGACAGACTGCAATAGCAACACAGAATACAGGAGGGAGTTAAAAGGAAACACATTACGCTAGTGTTGCGAATTCAGATTGGTTGCTCAACCTCTCGCCAGGTGGTTAGGGTGCACCGATAGCTTGGTTACTTTACTTTTACAGAAGTACTTTACCTTCTGTTCTGCGATCGCTTCTTTGACTGGTAGAATGTTTAAGTCGCGGTGTATGTTTTCGTTGCGAACGTACCACGGTGCCCCGGTGATTGTACTCAAGATCTTCGACTGAACTCTTTGAATTATGTCAATGTTGCTATTGCTGGCGTTCCCCCATAACTGGGAGCCGTACATCCATATAGGTTTTAGTACCGAGTTGTACAGCAGGACTTTATATTCAAGGCTAAGAGGTGACCGAGCGTTGATAAGCCAATGAAGACCGCTGGCTTTTAGCTTTAGGTGTGTTCTTTTGGCTTCAATGTGCCGGCGCCATGTGAGTCTTCTGTCGAGATGTACTCCTAGGTATGTTACTTCGTTTGCTTGTGGGAGTAGAGTGTTGTTTAATGTTATCGGCGGGCAGTTTTGCCTGTTCAGAGTGAACGTAACATGCTTGCATTTTAGTTCGTTCACTTTAATTCGCCAGTCTGACAGCCATTTTTCGACATCGACCATATGATGAGCTAGCTGCGCAGTTGCTTGAATCGGGCATTTTGAGCGGCTAAGAATAGCTGTGTCATCGGCAAACGTGGATGTTGTTAGACGTGTGCTTGTCGGGATATCTGCTGTGTAGAGGACATATAATATTGGCCCTAGCACGCTGCCTTGAGGAACTCCAGCTCCAACAGTGTAATCATCGGATATAGCGGTATTGCACCTCACGACAAATTTTCTGTCGTGAAGGTAAGACTCCAAAATCTTGTGGGTGCTGTAGGGGAGCATTGTCTTGATCTTGTACATTAGACCTTCCAGCCAGACTCTATCGAATGCTTGAGAGACATCTAAAAATATGGCAGTACAGTACTCTCGTTTTTCGAACGCGTTCCGAATTTCGGATGTTATCCGGTTGACCTGCTCAATTGTTCCATGCTTTTCACGAAACCCAAATTGGTGTGACGGGATTCCTTCCTGGATTCTCAGGTATGTGTTTATCCGAGTCATTAGGCATTTTTCAAAGAGTTTAGATAGGCAAGAGAGTAGGCTTATAGGTCTATACGACGTGGGGATAGTGTGGTCTTTTCCCGGCTTTGCTATCATTATTATAATTGACTTTTTCCATCTCACTGGAAAGTGGCCAAGTTTTGCGATGGCATTAAATAGCTGGGTGAGAGTGCAAACGGCACAGTATGGGAGCTCAATGATCATTTTGGGAGTTATGAGGTCGCAGCCCGGGGATTTTTTCGGATTCAGTTGTCGTTTAATGATGTTAACCATTTCGTTTGGGCGAAATTCAATCGGCTCATGTTGAGGCTGGGGCTCATCTGATAGAGTCGGCAAAGTAAACGCATTGGTGGCAGGATTTCGTTGGAAGACATTTTTAAAGTGTTTGGCAAACGTACTGGCTCTGTCTGCGTCGCTGCGCGCCCACCCGCCTGTGGAAATTCTAATAGGCATCACGGTTTCTTTCGGTGAGCTCAGAGTTAGGTGAGCTCTCCAAAGTAAGTGTTTTGTACTGTTAGTTGACAATTGCTCTATGTAGCGGCGGTGGACATACGTTTCTTCTTGCTGTAGAGCTTGATCAAGTTGCGTTGCTTAGCAGATGGCGATCTGTGACATTGCCATTCTCGACGTAAGCGTCGCTTTTCGAGGACGAGCTGTTCGATTTGTAGATTTGTCTTCTTTTGAATGCATTGTGTGTTTATAGTTTGAGGTGTTGAAACTCGAGCTGCAGAGTACAAACTCCGGCGAATTAACAAAACTGTCTACGTTGGCTTTGTCGCTGAGGTGAGGACTCAGCTCAATGTGTGAGCTGATGTACTTCCTGTACTTAACCCAATTGGTTTTATGTGAGGTCAGTTTTGATGATTGATCCCATGTTGCTGGGTGTTGGAGTAGAGTAAAAAGGAGTGATCGAGTGATCAGATGAAAGATCCGAAAGGCATTCTGCGCTTTTCAGATTTTTAGGAATGTTTTTGGTAATCGCATAGTCAATTAAAGTTTGTTTGGGTCTGCCAGCCAGTATGTTGGTGTGCTAGAAAAAAACATAGTCTAGCTTGTTCTTAGCTTTGATAATTGCATTATAAAGCTGCTTTCCTTCTGGGGTCACGAGACGAGATCCCCAGTGTGTGTGCTTGGCATTGTAGTCTCCTGCTGCTATGAAGTGGTCTCCGAGTGAGTTGAAAAACTGCATAAACTCATCTTCGGCTATGGTGAAGCGTTGGGGGCAGTATACGGCAGCTAGAGTTAATTGCTTGCCAATATTTAGGTGTATATGTATTGATGTGGCCTAAAGGTAGTTTTTTGCAAATTTCGTATGATAATGGTGCTTAATACGTCTTCTGATTAAAATCCCAGTCCCGCCGTGTGCTTTACCATCTGGATGATTTGTTCCATAGAATGAATATCATCGTAGATGGAAATTGTATCTGCTCGTAAGATGTGTTTCTGAAAGCAGCATTACGTCGATTTGATTGTCTAGTAGGAATTGCGCTAACTCGAGTTTATCCTTCGAAACGCCGTTAGCGTTCCACGTAGATATTCGTAGGGAAGTCATTATTTGGATTGTAGTAAAACCAGCATTTGTATTAATAGATTTTGGTTTCGCATTAGATCTTGCATAGTTGTACGCATAAACGACATGAACTCCGTAAGGCTTTGTTGTAGACTGCATATCATAGCTTCAAAGTTACTTTTTCGCTGCTCCGGAAGTTGATGCTGCTGAGCCGTGTTCGGTTCGTGGTGTGTGATTGCGGCAGTGAGCTTATTGATTTATTTATATTATTATTCGCAGCTTGGATTTTCTCTAATATGCCAATAGAACGCCTATTGTCGCACTGCTTTTTCTTCT
The DNA here is from genome assembly GCA_018153235.1 of Drosophila malerkotliana malerkotliana. Taxonomy (NCBI): domain Eukaryota; kingdom Metazoa; phylum Arthropoda; class Insecta; order Diptera; family Drosophilidae; genus Drosophila; species Drosophila malerkotliana. The sequence continues at coordinate 3,700,387 of JAECXV010000202.1, read as the reverse complement.
TACTTAGATGTGGTGTTCAAGTAAGCCTCCTGTCAAGGGTGAAACCTAGGTATTTCGGGCTGTCTACCTGTGGAACCTGTTGTATTGTATTGTTGTAATATTCTATCTACTGTGCCAATCGCTGAGCAGGTCCAGCGCTTTCAGAGGCGGTCAATAAAGCGGTGTCATCGGCGTAAGTGGCTGCCATTAGGTTCGGGCTCTGCAGGACTGGGAGGTTGGCCGTATAGGCTTTATATAGCGGCGAAGCCAGTACGCTGCTTCTCTTTTCGAAGGCTTTCTTCACATCCAACATGACAGCCAGGCAAATTTCAAAAGTGTCCCGAATGTACTGCACCAGAATAGGTTTGACCATCTCATCAACTTAGAAATTCTCGAGCAAGTCCGAGATACGCAATAAAAAACCGTAAAGAACCTAGATCTACCGGAAAAAGCACTAGATGAGCCAGTTATTTTAAATCATCAGCACTGAAGAAGATTATCGATACGCCGCGATGGAAGGAAAACGGATTAAGGCATGTCTGCCAATCAAAAACTACAGCCTACGGCTAGACAGCTGAAGGAGAGCTATTCGTTAGACTCTATAGGGATATGCGCAAGCAACAAGACGCTTAGATCAAATGAATATGAACGAGCAATGGCGATACGACAAGATGGAGTTCCGGTCTTTGCTGCAAGTGGCGATGCGATAAGAAAGATTTGCCACCAAGTGAAGGTACGATTAGAAGAGCAATTCCAATGGAGATACGGAGAGAACCAGACCTATACGTTATGACCGTTATCACCATCAGCAGCGGCGACATTTTTCCGGGACAAGAGCGCCAATAAATTTGTTTCCAGAAGCCGTGAATGCTATATTACGAAATACTTTCGAGGACGATTGGCTTTAAATCACCGAATCTGAAGACGAAATGACACGCTTACCGAGAAACACATATGTACATCAGTATGTAGGTTTCGTGAAGAATGGATTGATTTTGAATTCAATAAAGGTCATGCACCCCTAACAGGAAATTTCTACCAAACCAAGTCCGATTACAAAATATAATATAATAAATAATACGATTTCTTTAATAATTACCCCCAATAATGAATATACCAATTTTTTTAGGGTAAAAGCCTGAAAAGTTACAAAGTCCAAAATTGTGTCCTGGCTTCGGAACGAAATCGCACTCACAAATGCGACCGGTTTTTTTTTAAGTCGTGTCTTTATTTACTAAACCTTAAAACTAACAACAGAGCCTTCTTAAGTCTATGTCGCTTGCGGTAATGCCGATAGGCTTTGCTTCGCAGGGCCAGGGCTTCAAGCTGTCTCAAACTGTTTGGATACTCGTTGCTCTTGAGCTCAATATTAGCCGCAGGGGTGTCGCTGCCGGAGCTTCTCCGCTTAGCGCTACTAGAGCCTGATAAACTTTTTTTCAGTAGATTCAGTAGATCAGTAAATCGGTAGATTATAACAGTAGATTTAATTTTTTACTTAGGAAAAAACTTGAAATAATTTTATTGAGTTTCTTAAAGCTAGGTTAGCAATATTTTCTTTAATAAAATTGCAGTTTACATTCTCTTTTTTTAAATGCCATGGCTACCTGAGACCCGTTGACAACTTCGTAACAAAATATCATTAAGGCTTAGTAGCTTTTAGGTAGCCTAAAGTTCTAGGAAGCCAATATAAAGAAGCTTGGTCTGCGCTTCGATTGATCTTCGTATGTATGCGTATTCATACATTGGCATGCACGGGTGCTTGGTTGTTAGCGTGCTTCCTTGAGATGTGCGACCCTGCCGAAGATCCTTGGGGATCGGCCTAACGGACTGGAGCTAGAGGTCCTGTCGGCTCAAAGCCGGCGCTAGAAATAGGCGCATAGGAAATTGTGGAAGTCACTAAGGCCATCCAGGCGTAAAAGCTCCCGGTCCAGATGGGATCCCAGACAGCGCGATTGAACTGGCGATGATTACGTGCCCGGATCTCTGCCCATTGCAATACGGTTGATGCAATTTCCCTGATAAGGCACCACCTGATGTGGATGGAAGCCAGGTGGGACGTCATAGTCGAGGCGCTGCACAATCTCGGAGTGCCGACTAGCATTGTGGAGGTTACAAGGTCGTACCTTAGCGATAATACTATCAGGTACAAGACGACCACAGGCATTTAAGAGCATGCGGTCACCTGCTGTGTCCCTCAAGGCTCCGTCTTAGGCCCAGCCCTTTGAAACGTCAACTACGACAGGGTCCCGGACCGAACACACCTAGTCGGATTCGCGGACGGCATTTCAGTAATGGTCGTCGCCAAGACAATCTAGGAAGTATAGGAATCTAGGCAGGGCTAAGCCTAGCTCACCACAAGACGGAGGCTGTCCTGATCTCAAGCTGGAAGCGGTTGTAGACGGCCCCGAAAAATGTAAGCGGACACGTGGTTACATCAACCTGTCCCATCAAGTACCCATCATCAGGCAAAATACTGCTCCAGACCGTCCGCAGAACGCACAGTAGTTGCTCCCATAGGCCAAAAACAAAAAAATTGATAACGGCAAAAATGTACGAAAAGTAAACAAATCGCCTCTAAAATGTCCAAGATTCTTCATGACAATCCAGATTTTTCTAAATATCTAAGTGGATTTTCTAAAAATTGATTTGAAGATGTGAACAGTTGCTCATTTGTAAAGCGCGGCAGCGCGCCTCACGAATATTTCACAACTAAACCGCACTTTGAAGTGGTCAGATCATTATTTACGTGTTCAAATTCAAAAATTTTTTGCCAAAATTTGTCTATGTGTCTAATATCGTAAAAATACTAGCACCATCTTAACATGAAAGTTGGGCAATTTCCGTTTTTTCAGTTATATGGCAGCTATAGGATATAGTCGGCTGATCCTTATGAAATTTGGCATGTTGTATTATTTTGCCACAAATAACATTCGTGCCAAATCAGAATTTTCTAGCTTTAAAAACACCGAAGTTATATCATTTCCGATCAATCAGTTATATGGCAGCTATAGGATATAGTTGCCCGATCTGGCTGATTTTAACATATTATTTTAGAATAAAAATATAAATATTTTGTGCCAAGTTTCCAGTCCCTACCTCAACTAGAAGTATTTTTGGCCGCTCTCTTCATACAAGCCGGACCACTGTGCACTGCCAGCTTCGTCGCGGGTCTCGTATAAATGCCAGATTGTGTCCTGACCGCGGCACTCCTCACTTGTCTTTCCGGGCAAATGTTCTTCATTAGTTTACAAAAACAATGCCATCAATTAGCACACAATCATCCATAAGAAAAACTGGCCAGTCAATAAGTGTGTTAATTTAGCCCACAGCTTATATCTAGGCAAACCGGCCATCATAAACAGCTCACAGTTTGATTCATAAGCCGTTTGATTCATGAATAACAATTCACCGATCATTTTAAAAATTACGCTCTTCTTTCTTAAGCAATACGTAGTCACCGACCTTCTGTCTTATAATAGTAGCCTTAGCTTTTTCAAATCTAGCTTTATCGTAATAGGCATTCATTTCCATGTTTTGCTTTGCCATTTCTCTAACTTGGTCAATATCAACAACATTTTCATTTTCGACAATAGGTACGAGACCTTGGTTCTTTGCCAATAAGCATTTTTAAGGGGCTAACCTTAGTCACTCTATTGGGCGTACAAATAAGAGCCAGTTGAATTTCACAAAGAGCATCCTGCCATGATCCCTGACCTGTCTCAACCGCCGTTAGCATAGATTTTAGAGTACTCATAACTCGCTCTACTTGGCCATTGGCCCGACTAGCGCCCATGGCGATCAAATGTAAATCTGTTTTTTGAACAGGGCAGAAATTACGGAATGCTGTACTAGAAAAACTACGTCCCTTTTCTGCAATCAGACGAGAAGGGACGCCGAACAATGATATTATCGACTTTAAAGCCTTAATACAACTTTCTGTATCCAGCCTCACTGTATGGGACAAAGAGACAAATTTCGTGAACGCGTTCATTAACACGATTATATATTCCTTCTGATCACTTTTACCACTAAGCTTCCCTGTAAGGTCCATATGGACTGTATTCCACGGTATGTATATCTTCCGTATAGGATGCAATTCGGCTTGTGCCTTGCCAGATGGGGATTTTGACAGTCTGCATGTAATACAGTTGTCAACAAATTTTCGAACTTGGATATCCTTTCGAACCAATAATACTCTTATTGGGTGGGATTTTTCCCACCCAAGGTGCATAATTCATTGAACAATAATTGAACAATTTCAATTATTCTTTTTTTTCGTCCATACTAGTGCACATTATTTACGGCCGACCCCTAAATGGCTTTGTAATGATAGGGAGGCAACGAGTTTTCCCATTCGTTTGGATTTTCCTATACAGTGTTTCTGAATCCTCCAAATCCTCAGCAGATCATTATTACGCAATTTAGAAACAAAAGACGTCGTTTCCTCAACGCGTTCAGCTAACAACCAATTGTCAGTGATCTCTGTCAAATTTATGTTTTTCCACTGTACCTTTTGACTTGATACGATCTTTTTATGTAGGATTTCGGGACAGAAAATCTACATAAGCTATTCTTTCACCTGGCCTATACTGAATATCAAACTCAAAAGATTGAACACCACGTATGGACTCTTGGAGTTATTTCTGCTTTTGTGTGAGAGGCTTTGAACGAATTGCAGTCAGAAAACACGACGAAATGTCGACCCTGTAGGTAATGGCGAAAATGCTTAATAGCATTGTCAGCTGCAAGTGTTTCCAGTTCGTATAAATGATACCGCGATTCCGCTGGCGAGGTCCGTTTACTAAATTATTCGATAGCTCGTGGCTTGTGTTCGATTTTATGCAATAAAATTTCGCCATAGCCATCAGCACTCGCATCTATATGAAGTTCAATAGGGAATTGGGGATCGAAAATAGTCAGAACGGGTTCACTAGTCAGGATACGAGTCACTTCCTGTCGTATCTGCTCATGCTCTTATTTCCATAAAAATGTCATACTTTTTGAAATAAGAACATAGAGGGGTTTTGGCAACTGTGAAAACTTAGGTACAAACTGACGAAAATACGAGACCAGTCCAATAAATTGTCTCAGTTGAGTGACTGATTGCGGGGCTCGTACTTTCCTAGAGCTCGTATTTTCCCAGGATTCAAAACCTAAGTATTCGACACAAGATTTTAGAAACAAACATTTTTTTATGATGAAAGAAAATTTTGCTTCGACTAGGGTTTGCAGGGTGATTTGTAATCTCTCAAATACTTCTTCATTTGTACGTGCGACTATCATTTCATCGTCTATATAAACAATGGCATATTTATAAGCCTGATCACCTAAGCCCTTTGGAATATGGAAGGCGCATTTTTAAGCCCAAAAGGCATAGCCAAGTATTCTTACTGTCCTTCTGTGGTGTGAAAAACCTAGCCCCACCCAACCTAGCTATCTGGTCAGATATAAGTGGCAACAGATACTTGTCGGAAAAAGTGTTAGCATTAAGCTCCCGATAGTCAAAACAGAGACGGTCTGTACCATTTTTCTTTCGGAAAAGTAACATCGGACTCGCAAAAGGAGAGGAACTGGGTTTTATAATGTTCGCATCTAACAGCTCTTGAATAGAATGTCTAACCTTTTCTTTTTCCTCCACACTCAAACGATAAGGGCGCCTCTGAACCGTCTTGTTTTGATCAATCAAGCGAATTTCTGGCTGTCCCGTAGTCACGCGGATTCCACAGAGCCGTTAATGAACGAATTTGAGAATTTTTGTAATATTGATAGCAGTCTATCTTTATCTGGTCCATGCAAATCGGTGTCAACATCGGCCAGGTCACGATTACATTCGGAAACTACGAGAGGTAATATAGACTTTTTACTAAATAAAGTAAGCGCGCTTGATTTAATTGTCACGCCGATGCCCTGGCTCAAAATTTCACGACCAATCAAAGCTTCGTATTTAATATGATTATCTATAGCTACGTGAAATAAGATTTCAAGTGAACGCTCACTACAAACGGAGTTACCACCTATACCCCTTAATGTCACTAGGTTGTCTATTCTAGTGCCTGATAATCTCAGCGATGCAGTTTCTTTGATGAGTGAGAATTCGGCTTCGGAGACGAAGTAAAATTGGAACGACTCACTAGACTGTAGTAAAGTCCTAAGGGTTCAAGTATGGTGCATATGTTCACATCTTTGATGGTGTTTCTTTTGATTGGGGGACGCTCCTGATAATCCGGGCAGATAGTAGATACATGTCCAGCTTCTCCACATTTGGAACAGATGACGGATGATCGATCTCTTCCTCCAGTACATCCAGATTGTTGATTACGAGGATGCTGACGCGGAGTTGTTTCTTTGTTAAACGACATTCCGCCTTCTTGTGTCCGGGCTTGCCACAGCTGTGACACGTGATGCTAGGCACAGCCCTGATTCTTTTTCCTAGTGGTACTGGTACGTTGTCTCCCAGCTTGTTCTGTCTGGCGACGAACGAAAAGACTTTGAGTTCCTGATGCAGCTCGTTTCTGGTTTGGATATCCGTGGTAAAAACAAAACTGTGCAATCGTTTATCTATGCCAGCTGCATGTGCCAACGTAACGGATACTGCAATCTACACGACCCTGAGCGACTTCCAGTGGACCATAAGGGTAGTGACCATTCTGCTCCCATACAACGACAAAACACTCTGCTTCATATGGGCGTCCATTTAGAAAATTCATAACGGTGTCGGCCAAAGTCTCCGTCTCAGAAAAATATTGCAACAATAATTATCGGAACTGCGTTCATGTTATGCCGGGAAAACATGTCTGCGAGAGCAAGTGAGATGCAGTGCCTTCCAGTGATTTGCTGAGCGCCATTACAAGAGCGCTACCCACGAACTGATTTTCAGGCAAAATGTAGTCGACTGTCGAACACCAGGACAGCGCGTCTGATCCTGCACGGTCAGAGTTGAACTTTGGCAGTGTAATGGTTTTGATATCTTTCGGCTCATTTTGAGAGCACTGCACTTGGTTACATTTGGAAATGGCTTGTGCATCAATAAGAGCATCAGCTAGCATTCCTGTATTCATCATAAAGCTTAGAGGCCCAGACGACTGAAGGGCGCTCGAGAAACGATTTGTTAGTACATATTATGCTATTTGAAATTTGTTAAGCTAAGAGGAGTTAGTAAGATAATTTAAATTTCTATATTTTAAATTAGAGGGACAGGAAAGAGATTCAATAGAGTAATAATATAATATAATAATATAATACCCTAAAAGGGTCAAGCAGTGCCGAACTACAATGGCTAAGGACCAGAGGACTAAAGTTTCGAGTCCTTCTATTAGGAATGTTACATTTTAAATGTGTTAGTAAATGCTGGCTATCTACATCCCTACATTGTCCTACACCGAGCATTGTCCTACGATTTGTTAAGCTAGGTAAGTTTATCAGTAAAAGTCTGCTATTGTAGGATGAAGCTGAAGGTTTGCATCCCAGTATAGACCTCTAAGTGCAAATATTAAAAAGTTCTTTTGTACAGATTCGATGCAGTCTTTATGTACTCCATATTGGGGACTTCAGACACATGGACCGTACTCCAGTATAGGACGGACCAAAGAAATGAATAGTGTTTTGGTTATATAGGGGTCATTAAATTCTTTTCACCACCTTTTAATAAAACCAAGGACTCCTTTAGCCTTATTAACCAATAAGGAAATATGGTCGGCAAATTAAAGTTTGATGTCTTATAGGATGCCGAGATCATTAACCTGGTTTAATTTTTCTAAGGCAATCCCATTAATAGAATACGTAGCTTGCAGTGGGCAAGAACGATAAAAAGACATATGCTTGCATTTTGATCCATTAAGTATTAGATCATTAGCTAAACACCATTTTTGAAAGTTATCAAGGTCAGACTGAAGACTGCATTGGGCAGAGATGTATTTGTACTGAAGACAAAGCTTTACATCATCTGCATACATAAGAACTAGAGAGTTCATTAAAGCAGGGGGCAAGTCTTTTATAAAAAGCGTAAATAATAACGGGCCAAGATGACTTCCTTGAGGGAAGCCAGATGTAGCACGGACCACACGGTACTGTTTTTAAATAAGACTCTTTGTGTCCTTCCATCTAGGTGGAGATAGCTGGAGATCCACGTTAAGAGGTCTTTAGGAAAACCCAGCATGTTAAGTTTACTCAATAAGAGTGAGTGATTAACTGAATCAAATGCTTTGCTGAGGTCTGTGTAAATTACATCGGTTTGATATCCCTTACAAAAGCCATCTATGACAAAGGATGTCAACTCCAATAAGTTTGTGGTGGTGGGGCGACGCTTAATAAAGCCATGCTGACAAGGAGTGATAATCGAAGAGCAAAGGTGTTTCAAATGAGGGGTAATTAATTTTTCAAATAACTTTGGAATTGCCGACAACTTAGAGATGCCTCTGTAGTTGGCAACCTCGGACTTTTTCCCTTTTTTATGTAGGGGAATTATAAATGATTCCTTCCACTTAAGGGGAAAAATCGAGGTTTCCAAAGATAAGTTGAAAAGTCTAAGTAGAGGTTTGCACAGAGCCCTGGCACAGTATTTTAGCACACAGCCTGGTACTCCATCGGGGCCTGGCGAATAAATGGGTTTGACCCTTAAAAGACCAGATAATAAGTTTTTCTCAGAAAAAAACGGACAGAAAATAAGATTTGCTGCTTGAATGTTATATGCGTAAGGCTGATCAGTCAATTTTGGAGGAGAATAAGTTGTTTGAAAAAATTCTGCGAATAGATCGGCAATGGCCTGATCAGAAGTCGCAGAGTAATTTTTAAACGTAAGCTGGGGTGAAAAAGATACGTGTTTACGCTTAGTGTTTACAAAATCATAAAACTGCTTTGGATCCTGAGTAAATTGAATCCGGCAGCGGTCAATATAATTCCTATAACATTCAGCGTTATGCTCGGTAAAATTCGACCGAGCTAGTAGGTATCTTGAGAAATCAACACTACTGTTTTTTCATATTTAAGTAAAAGCTTATTTTTTTTATTTTTTAGGTTAGTGAGGCACCTTGTATACCAAGGAGGATTGGTTGAAACGGACGGATATTTCCATGGCACACAGGAGTCAAAAAATTTATTTAAAGTAAAGTTAAATTTTTCTAAAGTGACGTTAAGATCAGTGCATGCCAGAATATCGGACCAATCATATGTATCTGTAAGGCTATTAAGTTTCTGAAAGAAATTGTTCGGCAAAATTACGATTTTGCAATTCCAAGATTGCTAGAAGATTTTCATCATTGGCTGAATGCGGAGGTAATTCCACTTCTGATGACGAAGATTCATTATTCAGGTCCTCAACTGGACTTTCGGCGAAACGTTTTTTGGCGCGTGGCATGATCTCCAACTACTTTTTCAGTCTGACCCTTAAACTCATGTCAGTTCCTTTTTAATTCCCCTTCACCCTCCAATACACATGCACAGTGTGGTGAAATATGACGCACACTATTTGTCTCCTTCACGCCCACGCCCAGATTACGTTGACTAGCGTATCCGTCTCGCCTGAAAGAACGGAGATGCAATAAGAAGTAAAACAAGAGTGTACCAACAAATAATCGTTATAATTTGAATATTCAAAGCAATCTGCGACAAAAACAAGGGTCAGTGGCTAATGAATACGCTACCTTAAGATTTATTGCCTTTGAAGAGAGACAGGTGAAAAGCACGCCATTTCGTTATGATCTGGACTGCCTCTGACCAGCACCATCAGAGGCCCAAAGTAGTCCACACCCGTATAGCTAAAGGGTCTATGAAAGGCTACTACCCTTGGATAGGGAAGTTTCGCCATGCGCGGCGGTTTGGGGGCCGCCTGTTTGTTCTTGCATTGTTGGCAGGAGCGTCGTATCTGAGCACCGGTGGATCTCAGCTTCGGTATCCGATATTTTTGTCGCAATTCATTGACCACCGTCTCGTGGTTATCGGGCAGAAATCTTCGGTGAAATTCTTTTATGATAAAGGCTGCCGCCGGGGAGAACAACGCGGAGGTTTCCCTTGATCATCTTAGCATGTTTATCCAGCTTTAACACTGAATCCATGTACGGCCCGAGCTTGTATAGTAGGTTATTCTTCTCCAATGGTTTTCCTTTTAAAATTAGTCTAGTCTCCATGTGGTACTACTCTGCCTGAGGTTCAACCGTTCTACACCATACCGTTCTCGCGGTACTCATGGCAGATAGGTCCAGGATAAGAACCGCTCGAAGTCTATGAGGGTCCATTCCTCTCCTTCGTCTCCTTCTACCACCTTTTTCAGCGGCCAAAATTGAATCTCTTGCCAAAAAAATGTAGGCCCGTTCAACCAACGACTTTTTCGGTTGAAATCGGGTCCTTTGTTCCACTTAGTGGCGTCGTCCGCCACGTTCCCGGAGGAAGGTACCCAGCGCCAGTCCTTGACGCTAGTACCGTCTAGAATCTCGATCACACGGAATGCTACAAATTGTTTGTACTTCCTCTGGTCCGATCGCAGCCAACTCAGCACGGTCCTCGAGTCGGTCCAGAAAGTCCGTGTGCTCAGCTTCGCGCCAAGTGAAAGCTCCAGAGTTTGAGCCAACCTCGCTCCAAGCACTGCTCCCATGAGTTCAAGCATTGGTATGGATGTCGGTCTTAGAGGGGCTACCTTGGTTTTGCTGCCCATTAGACTGCAGTGGATACCTGCCTCGTTTTGAAATCTTATATAACTCACAGTGGCAAAGCCATTCTCGGTGTGCATCTCCACTTCTGAACTAATCATGTGGCATCTTGGGATGGTCATTTTCTCAACGTTCGGGATATACCGAAGACATCCTTTCCATTTGATCCATTCTGCCTCACATTCCTTATTATTTCCTGAAATATTATTTTTGCCTACATCACGTAGCCAGATAGGATCATATATAGATCCTATCTTCCAGATCCCCTAATGGATCATAAATAGACATCAACATACTGAGAAACTCTCGTTTGGTGGGTCGTTCCCTTCCATCAAGAAGTTCTCTATGACGATATCGTGGCGATACACGGTAGCGGATGAGATCGGTCTGTCCATCCGTTGCTTCGTCTAGTCTCACAAACGTGGGTGCTCCTTCGCCGAGTGCGCTTAGTACATGCTGAACGATGTCCAGCATGTCGTCTACATAGTGTTTCTCCAGGGTACACTTTGCAGCGCGTGGGTATTGCTTCTTGAAGGACTCTGCATTTCTGTTCTTTACCTATTGGGCACAGCTGGGAGAGCTACTAGCCCAAAAATTCATTACCTGGCATGGCGTAGTTCTCTCTCCGTTGTGTGTATGGGTCTATAAATACAAGGCATTGGTATCAAAGCGATCGCAATACGATTCTCTCTGAGCCTGTCAGGTATTGGTACCAACTCCGCTAGTGGGTCAGGTCCCTTAAACAGCATTGTGTTCAGCGAGATTCCTTCCGTCTTTGCGGCCGCATCACAGACTACGCGAAGCTTTCCTGGCATGTTTACGTTTAGCACGGGAAAGATAAGTAGATATCAACACGGCTTTTCCTGAGCTTTTTCCGACGTAATGGGCCGTGCATAGCCTTTCTTCACGTACTCATCTAGCTGTCGGCGTATTTCCTTCGCAAGCTCCGGCTGAAATTTTTGGCCATTTATACGCCTCGTATTCTTTTCCAGCTGCTGTATAGACAACTGATCATCATTGAATAGGCTCTTGCTATTCTTCTCCGGTCCAGGGCCGATTATGTCTTCACCCACACTGTTGGAGTTTCTTCCTTTATTGTCTACCCCAGACAGGTCTTTTCAGCGATAGGTTCTTCTGTTGTGCATTTCTTGGTGCGATGCACGCGCCCTAACCTGCAATTATTGAGACCTATTAGGAGCCTGGGCTGTGCTGAATCATATCCGGACAGTGGTAGATGTCAAAGGCGTCTGTGCTGTGCTTCCAGGTGGGTTATATTCAACGGCTGTGACGGGTGAATGTCGCGGAGATCATATAGTTAGATCAAAGTTAGAGATGACCCGTCGTCGATGAAGGCATAGGTAGTGGTAGTGGTCTAACGTGGAGGCTTTCATCGTAGCGCATACATTTTGCACCTCCACCGAAAAGTCAACCAGAATTTAAAGCTTATTCTGCCTCACTTGGGGAAATTGTTTAATCCTTGTCAGCAACAAATCGATGATAAATTCGGGTCGCCCGAGTCGCATTCTCAGCGTGGCGATTATCTGCGGAACACATTCCGCATGCAGCATTTTACTTTGAACTGCGTTCTTGGCTGGTCCTTCCAACGCATGCCTAAGCCGCATCAGGTTCTCGGCATTCGTGAATCCTCATAGCTCCGTTGTCTGTTCATACGTTGCGGTGAACAAGGGCCAGCCCTCCTGCCTTCCGGAAAACTTCACCAACTCACCGCTGACAATTGTTTGTGAGATGGTGTGCCCTCAGGTTTAATGAACTTAGCGGCTGAGTTGTCCTCCCCACTGGTAGAAAAGAACCAAGGGGTCCCAGCGTGGGCTTTCTGCGTACTTCCGTTTTCTTCCACAACGGCAACTTCACCAATAGTATCCGTACCAGCATTCTGGTACCCTGTACTGCCCTGTACATTTTCTCCCCGTGGCCAGTCTTCGAAAGCGTCTCCCTTGGGATCTTGCACATGAGCGCCTTTCGCCTATGTAGAAGTTGGTGTCGCAACTGCAATAGCTGGTCTTCTTCCTCCAACAACCTTAGCTCCGCCTGCAGGTCCGGTACTTCCCTCGAGGCCTCGTTGACGTCATTAGTTTCGAATCTCTTCTGGTCGCCACCTGACGATTAGATGCTGATAATCGTTTATTTGTTTTATTCATTTCTAACAGACAAGCCGGTAAAGGCAAGGGCAGCAAAGGCTAAAAGTCGGTAACCACGGATAAACACTCCAAGCAGCGATAATCACTTTAAATTCCTAGTAGATTAATAATAGTATGCTTTCACTTTTCGTCCGCTTCCCTCGAGTGTGAAAGAAGAAAAGAAAGCTTAGGCACATGGTTACAGGCTGACTTAACAGAAATTCACACCCGCTTAAACTATCGGTTCTGCAACTTTGGCGTTGCTTAATGCCGAAGGAGCAGTTTTAGTATCTATCGTAACACGCGCAATTGACAACACTGTCGAGTTTTATAATCAACGAATAAAGTATAATTTATATTTTATTCCGTGGGGGGGTTACAAATTCATTAATAGTGCAAACTTAGTCTAGGGAACGCCTCATTGCAGTTTAACTTTCCACACTACATGACTCTTGATAACAAACTAACCACACGCGCCAACCTTATATAAGTGAGCCCGATTACTCCATAGGGGCACAATACCAAACGATAAGAAAATACTAAGCTAAACTTTCGGTATCGCATTTGAACTGTGACATCTCTCCGTGAAGAACATCTTCAATCAAATCCAAAACCGCCAACTTTGAAGCGCGACGCAATATCCAGCTAGACCGATCTCATCCATGATTCGCACGTTGGCTGGCCTGATTTCGACATCCCCTCCAGCAAAGGCTTCCTCCACGACGCCATTCCGCCAGTCTCGACGAGGTACAGCAGGGCCACAAACGACGACAATGTCTGCTCGACAAAGTTTCTCCTCCTTTTCTTCTCTCTGCGGCACCATTTATCTTTCCGTGTCAGTGTAGGAAGTTACTCCAAGACCCACCATTTCCAGAAACGGTCCTTCAGCATCCTCGCGATGTGCCGGGAAAATCACGCAGAACAGCTGCTCCCTTGCAAGAGCATTCGGCGTAAGAGGGGCTTTCTGGTCTGCATTCACCGGCAAGTGAGTGAGCGGACGGAAATTAATAATATTATCCCATTTTATTTAGGCCCTCTTTGCGCTGTACGGTTTACACAACACCGCATCAAGCCTGCTCGCAAGACTCCATTGTCATCTTTGTATTGCGCCAGCCCACATATGTCACTTTTTTTAGTGACTTGCAGTTGGTTCTCTGTGGGCCGCATCTCAACCGGGAACATCTCACATTGTGCTCTGCGGTCCAAAAAAATCTCTGCTGCCTCACACTCAATCAGTAAGGCCGTAGCACTCAAGCTTAGGACCCAGGCCGCAGACCTCACCATTTGCCTGTAACTTGAGAACATCTGCAACGATATAAACGTATCACTTGCTTCGACGAGAACAAACTCACTTGACATCTTTTCTTCATCCTCTGCTTTCGCTTCGTCGCCGGGGGGAGATCCTGGCCAGCTGCCTTCGGGTCTCCGCCTTAGGCCTTAGGCATTAGGAACGAGTTGCATCATCCACCAAGTTGTTGGCGGATGGTAGCCATCTCCAGAATCTTAGCTACTCTGTTCCCTACGAACTTCTTGTAGGGCCTGTACGTTCTGCTAATCTAACTCAGCACTGTCTTTGGGTCTGTCCATAACACGACTTCTCCATTGGGCCCTCCGTGGTCCTTCCTAGCGGTATTCATCAATCTTGCTCCTAGAAATGCTACCTGCAGCTCAAACCGTGGACTAGTCATCGTTCGTCTCAATGCGCACTTCATCATTGCACACACGAACCTGCACATCACCATCCTCATACGTGATCCTCCAGTAGATCAACGCCGTGAATGCCGACTGGCTCACGGCGGACTGGGGCAAAACCCTGGCAGCCTTAAGGTAGCTCAACGTTCCCAGTTCCATAATAAACGTTGTCAGAGTGCTACTTTTCGACACGGTCTTGGGCACGGAGACCTATGATCGATCCTAGGACCGCTGCTGTGGAACGTCATGTATAACGGCATCCTGAGGCTGCAGCTACCAGCCAGATGCAACGTCATCGGCTTCGCAGACGACATAGCGTTGGTGGTTGTGGCCAAGCATAGGAAAAAAAGGGAGAGAGCGGCAAACAAGGCAACGGAGCAGTGGCTCCAAAATGAAGTTGTGCAAGTCAGAAGACGCTTGGTCCTGCTTCCGTTATGAGGGAGCTGTTTGGTAGCTTTAGCCTTAGAAGTCCTAAGCCTAGCTTCAGGAATTGGGTGCCTCGAAGTCACGGGCAGATTAACCTTACTAGTGGGTTAGGATGATCCTGAGTGGGCATGGATGGAGGAGGGCGACGAGGAGGTGAGTGAGCGTCAGGTGAGCCCGAAGTGAGCGTCAGGCGGGCCGCTCAGTCATTCCGGGAACCCTAAGGAGGTCATGCTGAAAAATCAAAAGCTCTGGGACGAGGGGTCTACCACCTCTACCAGCTCTATCACCGTTACAGGGTACCGGCTTACTCCAAAATGGCGGTCTACACTTGTTGGGTTAGTTACGCTCCAGCACATTGCAAATGACGGCTGATGGCGGCATTGCAAATCAACATCACTCAGGGGGATCAGGCTGCGTGTTAGGGCTGCGAACGCGCTCCAAATACATCTCTAGCTCGGCAATCCTCTCCAAGGTCGGTTTAGTTTCCTGGTGTCCCCAGTCTTTGCTGACTGGGCGGATGACGCCGAGGCTTTACTTCCTCGGCCGCCATCATTGTGCGTTCCCACCTTTGGCTGCGGGCCAACACATTGCCATCATATTGCGGAGTAACTATCTCCTGTAAGTCGTTCAGACGTGGGCTCCTTCTGGGCGAACGCTGCATCATTTTTTCTAGGCACAGAAAGCAGCACCTGTTGCTTTCAGTAAACTTTGCTTAGTCCGCTCCACAAATACTACCCTCTTGCAAGGGTGCGATTCCACTCCGCCGGGTGATTACTGGAACATCGCTAGAGCCGCTCCAAGCGGTGTTCAACGCCTACGGCATGTTCCGGCAACGCCTGTCACCAATGCAGTCCATCAGTCTGCCAATCTCGCTCAGGCGTGTTCCTGAAACTCTCTATCTAAGGGCCGCCAATGCCAAAGACATTAGCGCAAGTCACCAGTATCCTTACTGGAAGTTTGAGCTTCTGTCGTCGCGGGAGTTGCCTACAATACACGCAGACGCGCAATTGATAACACTTTGGAGTAGAATATTTAATGTAAAACGTATATTTTATTCCGTGGGGGTTACAAATTCAAAAATATTTCATACTTAGTCTAGGAAATGCCTTACCGCAGCTTAACCTCCCACACTCCATGATTCCATGACGACAAACTCACCACGCGCGCCAGCTTAATATATAGTGTGCCCGATTACTATGTTACATAGGGGCACAATTCCAAATGATCAGAAAATACTAAGCTAAACTTTGACCCGCAGCACGGCCGTTCCGACTTATATGCTGCGTGCAAAGGAAAGAAGGGTGGGTGCAAACTATCAAGTCGATAGCTTTGAAACTTGAAGTTTTGAACTGAATCAAGAAAATATATATTTTATAAGGTCGGAGAAGTCTTCTACAATGCGTTGCACACTTTTGGACAAAATTATAATAGCCTTTGCAACGTATTGGCCTAAGCATAACTTGATTCAGGGTCACAAATGAACTTCATTACTGCTCAACACTTACAGATCCGTAGCGAGGAATCACACATCAACTTGCTTTTAATTGAAAGGAACATACCTTTACTAGACCTATATTTTTATAAGCCTCAGCGGATAGATTTGTTAATTAGAGCTTAGACATTTTTTGAACTGCACCAATTTCCGAAAAAATTGCCTTGGATGGATAGTATAAGGAAAAGGTAAGGCTTATTCCTGAAATCCTCAACAGCATGTCTGAAGTCGATAGGCAATAACAGTTGATAGTGTGGAGGAAAGACCCATTAGAGTCTTTGAATCTGTGCAAACTTAACATCATTACATATGGCACTGCGACAGCCCCATTTCTGGCCTAGGGTATTTGAAGAGGTTGATTGAACCCGTGAAAAATACATTCCCTCGAGTAATTACCTTGACCACATGTTAGCAGCTGCTGGTTGCATTGAGGAGCTTTAGACAATTAAGTTTGAAGTAACTCAAGTTCTTCAAAACGCTGGGTTTGAATTGAGCCAGTGGTTTTCAAACTTGACTAAAGTAACTTCATCTGAGAGCACGGTTAGCCAATAACACTTTCGGACCCAATAACACTTTCAAAGGGCGACCAAGCGGAACATTCTTTCGGTGACATCGAAGCTGTTTGACCCTTATATGTATACTTATATGTATGTATATGACGGATGACCGGTAATCTCATCCGTTGTCCTTTAAGTTTTTATTGTCCTTTTAGCATTTATAATTGATCCGGCAGCACAGCGAGTTCTGCTCACGTTCGTTACCCAAGCTAGATTGAATTTACTCTCCTCGATCTTTACGCGCAACCCTGCTTTCGCAGCATTCTCACTCTCTCGAGTTGAGTCTATATCGTCATCTCTTTTCCTCTCACGACTTTCAGTAACTCGTCAATGGACCTCACTCACCAGCAGAGATTATCACCGTCTCTGCTGCTATGCCTTCCGCATTCTGTACTTCCCTGAATTTACTATTTCCCTACATATAATTATAAAAGGAAAGATCTTATTGAAGGGACTTTGGCTAAATAAGCTAGATTGGGATGAGTCAATTTCACTGTACTTAGAAACAGTGTTTGGTCATTGAGATTTTTCAATGCATTAAATAAAAGATGAATTTATATTTTAGAACGTTAGAAATGTTTATTCCTGCATGCAGATGAAGCCGGATGATTAGCAGATAGACCAGCTTATCTGCATGCAGGGACTCAAGTTTATGCAGAGAGAGGGCGGTTCGACTAGTCACTGCGAAGATTAAGCTCTCGATAATGGAGAGGGCGGTCCGACCTAGACATTCGCGGAGCTACAACTCTCTAAAGGAAGCTAGTGAATCGAGCGGCCGAGAGAGAGTCGGCTTGCGATCTACTAAGCTACTTGTACATACTTAAGCCTAAAAAATAAACATTACACTAAACATTAATTAAAAATCAACATTAAACTCCGTACTGCTGCCTGACCCGACAAAAACCTTGGAACAAAATACAAATTGCCATGTCGCAATTAGAGGACATTTCAAGTCCGAGATTCGTGTTTACCGAGCCGATGTCACCTATTCAAAGTCATGCCTTTTCTGACGCATCGATGAGACCCTATGGAGCCTGCGTCTATATTCGTCGCGAATCTGCAGAAGGTAGTAAAGTTTAGTTATTACCTGCAAACTCTAAAGTAGCGGCGCTCAAGAAAAAGACGCACCCCCGTCTTGAGTTATGTGCCGCTCACCTTCTAGCAGATCTCTGCCGCAAGATAAAGCCTTTAATAAAAGTTCCGATCGATCGAAGTGTTTTTCGGTCGGATTCAGAAGTTACTCTTCATTCGATTCCTTCCTATTTATCGTCGTTGTCAACGTTCGTATTAAATAGAGGTGCTGATATTCAATAGTAGTCACATGACAGCAGGTGGCGGCATGTACAACCTAAACAGATTCCAAAAGATATGGTGGCCAGAAGTAGAGATGAAAAAGAGACTGTAGAATCAATGTGGTTTACAGGTCCATCAATTTTAAAGGAACAAGAAAATAAGCGGCTCGCCCCGGTTGAATCTGTCACCAGAAATTATACAGATAAAAGCAAAAAAAAAAGGCGGCCGAATTAACCATAATGGTCTTTCCCTGTTATTTATTGGAAGTGATAGAAGGATTTTTGTCTCACCTAAAACGGTTACGACTGTTCGTCTATATGTTTTGCTTTTTAAGGAAATCCAAGAGATTAATAGTGAATTCTGATATTGTTTCACCTGGTGTTGTGGTGCTGGTTTTTGTGGCCCTATAGGCCACCCTATTAATCTTACATTGCTCTATTTGTTTTTTTGTTTCCAACCTTTCAACCTGCAAGGTTGACCCTTTCAATCTAAAGTAGAGGCGTTCGTTGGGCGCCAAAGATGTCCGTAGATCGTGCACTGCGGCAACTTGCACGAGTCGAATTTTCATGTGGGTCATGTGGAAATTTTCATGCATATGGATCTGCATACGCTACTTTAAATGCAAGCCTCGTCTGATGACTCAAAGAAAAGGGGATTTACCCTTAGACAGAATTCGTGCTCTCTGTCCATTCTCCAAATGTGGTGTTGATTTTTGTGGTCCTACATTGTAATTTTGTGATTTTATAAGTCCTACATTGCCTTATTTGTTTGTTTTGCGTGCAGAACAGTTAATTTAGAAAAGGTTTCCTACATTTCAACTGATCCCTTTTTATTTGATTTTCAATTTTCGTGGGCACCAAGGATGCCTTCAGATCGTCGCGACGAACTTCGCCGGAGCGAGTCGCCACTTTGCGGAGCTCTATCTGAGAATCGAGGACGAGGTCGACGCGGTAACGCAAAACAGAACAAAAAGCGACTGTGTATTTGCGTTCATACCGAGGCAAGTGTGAAGACTGTCAAGCACCGGCTTCTACGAGCGGACGGCATCGCGAAGCTGACCGCGGAGGAGCTGCAGACCGTCGTCGTTGGAGTCAAGTCCATCCTAAGCTCACGGGCGTTTTCCATGGGCGCTTTGATTGAAGACCCAAGCGACGGCGAGGCTCTTGCTCCCGGGCACCTGTTGATAGGCAGGCCGCTCATCGCTCTACTAGCACCGCGGACCCCGGACCAGCAGAGTCTAACGTGCTTGCAGCGATAGCGGCTTGTCTCGTCAATCAAGCAAATGTTTTGGCAGCGATGGTCCCGGGAGTACGTCTTGGACTTACAGGAGCGGTCAAAATGGCAGTACCAACAGTAGGACATCAAGACAGGCGAGCTGGTCGCGGACGATCACCAGCCGCCACAACAGAGGCTCACTGGAAGAATCGGAGCAACGCACGCCTGTTCGGAGGGAAGGACTAGCTCAGGAGCGGAGTTTAAGAGAGCAGTCCGCAAGCTGGCGTGGCTGCCACTTAGTGAAAGCCAGATAGAGGCCTTCAACGGGGCCCGTATCAATGGATACACCATGTTTATAAACTTGTGGAGTTGCTTAAATTTTAATTGTTTTAGTTAAAAATTTTGTTATAACTAAATTGTTAGTTATCTAAATCTAGTATAAAATAGCTTAGTGCGGAGATGGACCGAAAGCTCATATTCGTTCTTGAACTTCTTCAGCATGTTACGTTCTTGTTTCTCGTTTAACATTTAGTAGACACCAAATTATTATTAATTTTTATGTTATGTTTGTGAGAGATAATATAATCGTAATAAACAGGTGTAACAACGATATTCAATGAAATTCTACCTCCTACATTATTCAATACGAGTATATGACAAAATTCGATAAATTTCTTCTTTTTGGGTTGTTTTAGACTTTGGTTCAATGGAGCATAAAAGGCTTTTGTTAAGAGGAGCCTTAATAATTAGTAGGTGTTACATACAATTCTATATAAAGAAAAATACATAAAAATCTTTAACTTACTTAAAACTACTTATCAACGCACTGCACGCTGACATGCTATGCTACCTTTTCTTAAGTGTATAAGAGCACTACTTATGTATTTTTGTTACGCTGCAGGAGATCGGTAGAATAAAAACAATTGAATAAAAACTATTTTTTTTAAGGTAAATTTAAAATGAATACAAAACAAGAAAGAAAAGCTAACTTCCGACGGAGCCGAAGTGGATATACCCTTTCAGTTAAAACCGGATATATATCGCAAACATCGAATATAGTTGTCCGATCATGATGAGAATATCATAATAAAAACAAGAAAGGAAAGCTAACTTCGGGCGGAGCCGAAGTTGATATACCCTTGCAGTTAAAACCGGATATATATCGCAAACATCGGATATAGTTGGCCGATCCTTATGATTACATCATAATAAAACCAATTAATTACAATAAAAAATCTAAAAAAAAAGTCCCAAGCTTCTATCTTCAAAAATACGAAAGTTGATATTTCTACCAATTAGCATTTCCGATCGTTCAGTTATATGTCAGCTATAAGATATAGTCAACCGATCGTTATGAAATTTGGTAGATCGGATTAACTGACCAAAAATAGAATGTGTACCAAGCGCCAGCTTTCTATCATCAAAAACACGAAAGTTGGGTCATTTCCGATCATTCAGTTATATGGCAGCTATAGGATATAGTCGGCCGATCCGGGCCGTTCCGACTTATATACTGCGTGCAAAGGAAAGAAGGGTGTGTGCAAAGTTTCAAGACGATAGCTTTAAAACTGAGAGACTAGTTTGCGTAGAAACAGACTGACGGACAGTCAGACAGACGGACAGACGGACATGCTCATATCAACTCAGGAGGTGATCCTGATCAAGAATATATATACTTTATAGGGTCGGAGATGTCTCCTTCACTGCGTTGCACACTTTTGGACAAAATTATAATACCCTCTGCAAGGGTATAACAATTAATTACAATAAAATATCTAAAAAAAAAAGTCCCAAGATTCTATCTTCAAAAATACCAATGTTGGTATTTCTGGCAAATAAAAATAGCTCTCGTGTCAAATTTAAACTCTCTAACTCTAAAAACACCAAAGTTATACCATTTCCGATCAATCAGTTATATGGCAGCTATAAGATATAGTCGACTTATATACTGCGTGCAAAAGAAGAAGGGTGTGTGCAAAGTTTCAAGTCGATAGCTTTAAAACTGAGACCCTAGTTTGCGTAGAAACAGACAGACGGACAGACGTACATGCTCATATCAACTCAGGAGGTATCAACTGATCCTGATCAAGAATATATATACCTTATAGAGTCGGAGATGTCTCCTTCACTGCGTTGCACATTTTTGGACAACATTATAATACCCTCTGCAAGGGTATAAAAAACTACGTTTTTTTCAATCAGTGAATGCTCTGCTCTCATTGTTTTTCACTGCTACGCATACACTCAAATTTTAAACCTGTATTCGTTTTGACCCTTACTGCCTTAAAACCATAGCCTATTTGCAAATAAAACCTATTTGCAGGTTAGGTTAGGTTGAGGCAGCGATGAGGTCACTGATACCCCCATCCACTTGAGCCGCTAGGGCTCCTTGTGGTACCGCGCAGGCAGACTCTTACCTGGGGACCTCCTATCCGCTAATGTGCCCAAGATTATGATATCTTTCCTGCGGCAGTTCGAGGTCCCATCCTGATTTACGAATGAAGTCTGCGTCTGCGTGGAGCAGTGAATGAATGAAATCTACGAGTCTGCGTGGAGCGATCTCCGCGAGGTCTGTTAGGTCCGTGAGTGCTGCTGCGCCCAAGAATTTGAGCCGGCTGCGCCCCAGCGCAGGGCATTGACACTGTCTCTTCCTCTTCTAAATCCATACAGCTCCTGCAGTAGTCATAATGTGGCACCGCTAATCTAGCCGCGTGTGCTCCTATTAACCAACGTCCCGTGATGGCTTTGACTGCCAGACTGCAGTCCTGCCTATTGAGGGCGGTAAGCATCATTGATCTCTTCCAAGAGGGAATAGCTCATATCATGCGTACAGTCCGTACGCTTTATAAAGCAGATCTCGGTAAACAGGACTGTTAAGGCGTCATTAAGAGGAGAATCTATTTAAGGGGTTACAAACAGATGTGATAGATGAAAAAATCGATTTTTTTTTATTGGATATTCGTTAAGTATATACTGTTGAGAACACTTTCACAAAAGAGTGAACAAACACAAATGCAAAACGACCGGAGCATTAGAACCGAAGTTGTAGCTATTTATAACGCACTACCTGCACATCAATCTTGAACAAACTTGAAACTTTAAACGCGATTATCTCAGAATCTTGTTTTTTCGAAATTACCTTTGCGGTGGACACGATTACTAAAAAACTGTTTATCCGATCAACACCAAATTTTGACAACTTATTTATTATGATAATAGCTAGTCCGTGAAGGAAAGATTTTAAATTTGTTGGAAAACTCCTTTTTTAGAGCATAAAAATCGAAAATCTTATACCTTAAAAAAGTAAATTTTTTGTTAAAACCGTCGCCATTTTTTTTTAATCAATATTTCTACAAATCCTTCGTTTACGAGCTAGGCAATATAATATACTATCGATTTTTTTTTGACTTTTTGATTTCGGATGAACCGTTTTCGGGATATGATGTGCACCGCAAGATACCATCGAAAATAGACGATCTTGGGATTCGGCTATAACATTTTTATTATTTAATATTTTTTTATGAAAAAAAAAGTAAGTTTAATAATAAGTTTAAATAAATACCCAAAAACATGTACTAAACAACGTCGGTACAACATTTTTAATAAATATTTTCTATGGTGTCAAAAAAAAATTAAAAAAAATTTCATTTTTTTGTGCGGTACAACTGCATATAACCTCTTATAGATAGGAGGCACTACGCATGGATGCATACTCTTACCCATACTGTGGAGCGTGGCGGTTAATAGCCTATTCCTAGTCTCGTCAGCGCATTGATTATTGAGCATGGCAGGATGTTGTTGAACGCACCTTGTATACCTAGAAAAGCAATGAGTGCGTATTCCTTGTCACAAAGTGCCTTTTCGACGAACGTAGTGATCTCGTGGAGTGCCGCCTCCGTGGATCGGCCCTTCCCATACGATCCATGCTGTGATCCCGAGATATCATCTGGGTTGATGGTACGATTAATGTATAGGCTGATTAGTCTTACAAGCTTATAGGTCGGAAGTCCTTAGGGGTGCAGTGCGATAGTTTTCCCGCTTTGGGTATGAATACGACCTTCGTCCTGCCTATATTGAAAATTGCGAAAATTGAGAAAGCTTTCTTGACCCATGACCTCAGATTGTTTTCGGCTTTAATTAGTTGAGCCGGGACAATGCCATCTGGGCCTGGGGATTTGAAAGGCTTGAAGATGTTTATCGCCCAGCTAATATACCTATCACTCAATAGGTATTCGAGTTGGTTTGGGAAGGAGGTGTTTTCCCCTTGTTTCTGCGTTTCCAGGGTTGTTTCTTCTTGAGAGCATCCCGTGAAATGTGCCTTTGTGAGATCCAGGATTCCTTTGCTGGACGTGGTCCAGTTACCTTCCGAGGTTTTAATGTATCCTACATTTGGTGCAGTTGTTGCGAGGATCTTCCTTAGTCGGGAGACCTCCGATGTCTGTTGAATGTTCGTGCAGAACTTGGTCCAGACATTCCTTTTTGCCCTACGCAGTTCATTGTTGTACTCGTACTGCCTAAGGTTCGCTGTGTACGTCTCCCAGGCTGTCTCCGTGTTTGCCTTGCTGGTGAAAATAAAGGCTCTGGACTTAAAGGGCGAAAGTGTTTGCGACCACCATGGTGGTTTCTTTGACTTGCAACTGCCCGATCTGCTTTTGGGACAAGCTTTATTGAGTGCCCTGGCGCACGCTGTCGTGAGCGTGTCCACCATGGCATCCAGGACTTCCCTTTTGTCAACGTCCCTTGCTGGAGGTTTACAACACAACTTATACAATTTACAATCTTATACTATACTTATACTTATACAATCTTATACAACTTCCAGTTCGCTTTTCTCGGGTTGCGTACGAGTCGATTAAAGTTCTCAAAATTGACCACTTATTCTATGTATCGATGGTCTGAGAATGAGTGTTTCTCTAGGACTCCCCATCTAACAATCTTGTCAGCTAGGGAGTCAGAGTAAAGAGTGACGTCAAGTACTTCCCTTCGGTTCTTGACTATGAAGGTGGTTCTGTACCCCTGTTACCCACCAGAAGATTGGAGCCTAGGATAAAATCGAAGATTGACTCACCCCTCTCGTTCGTGTCAGTGCTTCTCCACTGATGATGATGGACGTTAGCATCGCAGCCGGTCAATCTTATGCTTCCTGCTGTCTTCCACCAGCTGTTTGATTAGCGGGTAGCGGATCATAGGTCTCCTGGTCGTGGCCCATATACGCCGAGCATATCCTTAGAGGGCCATTTGGGCTCTCTACGGCTGCGGCTACGTGGTCTTCATTGCTAAAATTGGGTAGCAAAAAGAGGTTAAGGTTCTTTTTTGCGAGGATGCAGGCTCGCCTTTTACCTGTAGTATCGGCTTTGCAGAGCCTGAACTCCGACGCCCCCAGCCCAAGAATTCTGTCTCCTAGGATCCAGGGTTCCTGGATGAGGGCCACATCAGCTCCACTCTCGGCGAGGTGGAGTAGGAGGGCAGCTGACGCCGCTTTACTGTGGTGGAGGTTTATTTGTAAGATCGTCATGGACATCCTTACAAACCTCCACCACAGTTATTTCTGCCTCCGTCTCTTTTTTGGTTTAACCCTCTTATGACTTTTTTCGATTTCCTTCGGCCAGAATGAAGGTGCAGTTGGCCTCTAGCTGAATTACTGGCAGGAGGAATGAATTTGAGGCAGGGTTTGGCTGGAAGACACTCTGGATATGTGTTCTGCATGTTTTAGCTCGATCTTCGCCGCTGTGAGCCCAGCACCCCGAAGAGTTTCTTATCGGAGTGGTTATATCAATTGGGGCGTTAAGATTTGGGTGGGCCCTCTACCGGGGGTACTTTGTGCTTGTTGGCGCAAGATTCTGGATGTACCTTAGCTGTGCATTTTCTTTCTGTTAGTGAAGAGACGGGTCGAGTAATCGGGTTGCTTCCTTAAGGCGTTCTTTTGAAGCTGGTAATCTGCTGTTTTGCCAATCACAACGCGTGCGCCTCTTTTGTCACACGAGCTGTTCGATTTGCTGATTACATTTGTAGTATTTGTTTCGGTCTACTTCCTTCTCACGAGGAGTAGAGATTTTAGGTGCCGCAACGAGAACTTCTTCCAGGCGCTCGTGGTAAAGTCGATGTCCGATTCCATGTTAAGCTCAGGGGTGAGTTCTATGTAGGCACTTACGTACATTTTATACCCTTTTATTATAATTTTGTCTAAAAGTGTGCAACACAGTGAAGGAGACATCTCCGACCCTATAAAGTATATATTTTCTTGACAAGGATCACCTCCTGAGTTAATATGAGCATGTCCGTCTGTCCGTCTGTCTGTCTGTTTCTGCGCGAACTAGTCTCTCAGTTTTAAAGCTATCCTCTTGAAACTTTGCACACACCCTTCATTCCATTGCAAGCAGTATATAAGTCGAAACGGCCCGGATCGGCCGACTATATCTTACAGCTGTTTGTGAAGATAGAAAGCTGGAACTTAGTACAGAGTATATTTTTGGTCAGTTTATCAAACCTACCAAATTTCATAACGATCGGTCGACTATATCTTATAGCTTCCATAAAACTGATCGATCGGAAATGGTATTTGGTAGATTACCAACCTTGGTATTTTTGAAGATAGAAGCTTGGGACTTTTTTTTTAGGTGTTTTATTGTAATTAATTGGTTTTATTATGAAATTCTCATAAGGATCGACCAACTATATCCGATGTATGCGATATATATCCGGTTTTAACTGCAAGGGTATATCAACTTCGGCTCCGCCCGAAGGTAGCTTTCCTTTCTTGTTATACCCTTGCAGAGGGTATTATAATTTTGGTCAAAAATGTGCAACACAGTGAAGGAGACATCTCCGGCCCTATAAAGTACATATATTCTTAATCAGGATCACCTCCTGAGTTGATATAGGCATGTCCGTCTGTCTGTTTCTACGCAAAATAGTCTCTCAGTTTTAAAGCTATCGCCTTAAACTTTGCACACGCCTGCCATATAACTGAACAATCGAAAATTACCCAACTTTCGTGTTTTTGAAGATAGAAAGCTGAAACTTAGTACAGATTCTATTTTTGGTCAGTTGATCCAAACTAGCTGCCATATAACTGAACGATCGGAAATGGTTTTTGGTAGATATACCAACTTTGGTAAATTTGAATTGAAATTGCTTGGGACTTTTTTTTAGATTTTTTATTTTAATTAATTGGTTTTATTATGATGTAATCATAAGGATCGGCCAACTATATCCGATGTTTGCGATATATATCCAGTTTTAACTGCAAGGGTATATCAACTTCGGCTCCGCCCGAAGGTAGCTTTCCTTTCTTGTTATACCCTTGCAGAGGGTATTATAATTTTGGTCAAAAATGTGCAACACAGTGAAGGAGACATCTCCGGCCCTATAAAGTATATATATTCTTTATCAGGATCACCTCCTGAGTTGATATGAGCATGTCCGTCTGTCTGTTTCTACGCAAAATAGTCTCTCAGTTTTAAAGCTATCGCCTTAAACTTTGCACACGCCTGCCATATAACTGAACAATCGAAAATTACCCAACTTTCGTGTTTTTGAAGATAGAAAGCTGAAACTTAGTACAGATTCTATTTTTGGTCAGTTGATCCAAACTAGCTGCCATATAACTGAACGATCGGAAATGGTTTTTGGTAGATATACCAACTTTGGTAAATTTGAATTGAAATTGCTTGGGACTTTTTTTTAGATTTTTTATTTTAATTAATTGGTTTTATTATGATGTAATCATAAGGATCGGCCAACTATATCCGATGTTTGCGATATATATCCAGTTTTAACTGCAAGGGTATATCAACTTCGGCTCCGCCCGAAGGTAGCTTTCCTTTCTTGTTATACCCTTGCAGAGGGTATTATAATTTTGGTCAAAAATGTGCAACACAGTGAAGGAGACATCTCCGGCCCTATAAAGTATATATATTCTTTATCAGGATCACCTCCTGAGTTGATATGAGCATGTCCGTCTGTCCGTCTGTCTGTCCGTCTGTCTGTCTGTTTCTACGCGAACTAGTCTCTCAGTTTTAAAGCTATCGTCTTGAAACTTTGCACACACCCTTCGTTCCTTTGCACGCAGTATATAAGTCGGAACGGCCCGGATCGGCCGACTATATCCTATAGCTGCCATATAACTGATTGATCGGAAATGGTATAACTTTGGTGTTTTTAGAGTAAGAGAGTTCAAATTTGACATGAGATTTTGCTATTTTTGGCAAAACATTACGTCATGCCAAATTTCATAAGGATCGGCCGACTATATCCTATAGCTGCCATATAATTGAACGATCGGAAATGACCCAACTTTCGTGTTTTTGAAGATAGAAAGCTGGAATTTAATACAGATTCTATTTTTAGTCAGTTGATCCAACCTACCAAATTTCATTAGGATCGGCCGACTATATCCTATAGCTGCCATATAACTGAACGATCGGAAATGGTATTTGGTAGAAATATCAACTTTCGTATTTTTGAAGATAGAAGCTTGGGACTTTTTTTTAGATTTTTTATTTTAATTAATTGGTTTTATTATGATGTAATCATAAGGATCGGCCAACTATATCCGATGTTTGCGATATATATCTGGTTTTAACTGCAAGGGTATATACACTTCGGCTCCGCCCGAAGTTAGCTTTTCTTTCTTGTTTTTTATTGAATTGGTTATATTATGATATTCTCATAAAGATGTGTCCACTACATCCGATTTTAGCGATATGTATCCGATTTTAACTGCAGGGGTATATCAAATTCGGCTCCGCCCGAAGTTAGCTTTTCTTTCTTGTTTTCGACTTTTTTATACCCTTGCAGAAGGTATTATAATTTTGTCACAAAGTGTGCAACGCAATGAAGGAGACGTCTCCGACCTTATAAAGTATATATATTTTTGATCAGGATCACCTCCTGAGTTGATATGAGCATGTCCGTCTGTCCGTCTGTCTGTCTTTTTCTACGCGAACTTGTCTCTCAGTTTTAAAGCTATCGTCATAAAACTTCGCACACACCCTTCTTTCGTTTGCACGCAGTATATATGTAAGTCGGAACAGCCCGGATCGGCCGACTATATCCTATAGCTGCCATATAACTGAACGTTCGAAAATGACCCAACTTTCGTGTTTTTGAAGATAGAAAGCTGAAACTTAGTACAGAGTATATTTTTGGTCAGTTTATCCGTCCTACCAAATTTCATTAGGATCGGCCGACTATATTCTAAAGCTGCCATATAACTGAACGATCGGAAATAGTGTTCGGTAGATATATTATCTTTCGTATTTTTGAGGATATAAGCTTAGGACTTATTTTAGATTTTTTATTTTAGTTAATTGGTTTTATTATGATCTAATCATAAGTATTGCGACATATATACGGTTTTAACTGCAAGGGTATATCAACTTCGGCTCCGCCCAAAGTTAGCTTTTCTTTCTTGTTTTTTATTGAATTGGTTATATTATGATATTCTCATAAAGATGTGTCCACTACATCCGATTTTAGCGATATGTATCCGATTTTAACTGCAGGGGTATATCAAATTCGGCTCCGCCCGAAGTTAGCTTTTCTTTCTTGTTTTCGACTTTTTTATACCCTTGCAGAAGGTATTATAATTTTGTCACAAAGTGTGCAACGCAATGAAGGAGACGTCTCCGACCTTATAAAGTATATATATTTTTGATCAGGATCACCTCCTGAGTTGATATGAGCATGTCCGTCTGTCCGTCTGTCTGTCTTTTTCTACGCGAACTTGTCTCTCAGTTTTAAAGCTATCGTCATAAAACTTCGCACACACCCTTCTTTCGTTTGCACGCAGTATATATGTAAGTCGGAACAGCCCGGATCGGCCGACTATATCCTATAGCTGCCATATAACTGAACGTTCGAAAATGACCCAACTTTCGTGTTTTTGAAGATAGAAAGCTGAAACTTAGTACAGAGTATATTTTTGGTCAGTTTATCCGTCCTACCAAATTTCATTAGGATCGGCCGACTATATTCTAAAGCTGCCATATAACTGAACGATCGGAAATAGTGTTCGGTAGATATATTATCTTTCGTATTTTTGAGGATATAAGCTTAGGACTTATTTTAGATTTTTTATTTTAGTTAATTGGTTTTATTATGATCTAATCATAAGTATTGCGACATATATACATATCTTGCCCTCTACAAGCTACGTATTCTATTAATGGGATTGCCTTAGAGAAATTAACTCAGGTTATTGATCTCGGGGTCGTGTTAGACATTGTTGAGAAATAGTTCGTCTTCATTTTGCATTTAAATAGTATTACATTTGCATCTTTACTTGTTAATTAATTTCTTATTATCGTACCTATTTTTGCGCACATCATTGTCTTGCATACCATTTGGGAGCTTTAAGCTCACACGCATAGCCGAAATTGCAGTGCAATGCGTTAGTAT
Source organism: Drosophila malerkotliana malerkotliana (assembly GCA_018153235.1). Classification (NCBI taxonomy): domain Eukaryota; kingdom Metazoa; phylum Arthropoda; class Insecta; order Diptera; family Drosophilidae; genus Drosophila; species Drosophila malerkotliana. The sequence continues at coordinate 3,670,554 of JAECXV010000202.1, read as the reverse complement.
TAGAACATCACGCGATCGTTTTTCAGTTCTTTTTCTGCACGTTTTGCAAGCCGGCCGCATTCTCTTGTTGACATTAACCGCAACCGCTCGCTGATAGCAACCCCGCTTAAAAACATTGTAAACCAGCTAAATAGTGAAAATAAATGCATAAAACTATAGTAAAAACCATAATACAGTCCACTATTCATAAACATAACAAATTTTGGTCCGTTTGAGCCGGATACCCGCGTTTATTTGTGCATTTATTTTTGTGAACATTAGAGACAAATTTTCCGCTTTTTCGTCATGAACGCGATAATGCTTAGAACGATTCAACAACGTGGTGCCTGCAAGGGGCAAATAACGCGCACCCTCAACAGTGCTGTGGAGTTTTCACAAAGATGTGAAAATGTGGAAACATTGCAATTCAAGCTGGAGCGTTTGGTCGCCACTTTCAACCACTTTATGGAGCTCTCAGAGGAGTTATTGGAATTTCACTTGGAGGAGGGATATGAAGACCCTGGATTGGACATACCCGAATACGAAGACAAGTTCTACGCCGCGCATGCTATTTTTAGTAACGCCATCAAGGACATGGGAGGTCAAGATCATGGACAGGACCAGTCTAACATTCTACTTTCAAGTACAGTGGAACGCCTATTTGAGGGACAAAACAACCTTTTGGAGAAAATTCATACTTCATCGGGAACTGCTGATTTAAGGTTTGAGAAAATTCGGATTCCCACATTTTCTGGTAAATATGAGGATTGGAGCCAGTTTAGTGATCTGTTCTTAAGCTCAGTAAATAGTAACGAAAAGCTCTCTAAGTGCCAAAAGTTTCATTATCTCAAATCATATCTGGAGGGAGAAGCACTGTCCCTAATTAAACATATTGCCGTCTGTAATGATAATTACCAAGACGCATGGGAAAAATTAGAAAATCGTTATAATAAAAGGTCGCTCATCGCTCGATCGTTTGTTCAGAATTTTTTATCGTTGCCAACCGCTAACAATTCGAATATTGCAGAATTACGCAAGGTAATTGACTCGGCCGACGAATGCATTCGAGGCTTACATGCGCTGAACTGTGACAGCCGCGATGTATGGCTCATTCATATTTTGCTGTCAAAGTTAGGTTCAGAAATTAAACAAGCTTGGGCCAACTGCAGTTTATCGGCCACTGAAGACGTCACCATAGATGAGCTGTTCGCCTTTCTTTTCGCTCATTGTGATACTTTGGAGTCTTGTCAGGATTTACCCGCAATGCAACCCTCAAGACCAGCCCAGAGTAGACGCCGCCAAGCCGCCTTTCATGCCAGTGGATCAACTCAGTCGTCTCGCGAATGTATATATTGCCAAGGACAGCATTCTATATATTCATGCAATGAATTCAAGGCACTGGATGTAGTCAGCCGCCGCACCTTCGCCAAGGATACAAAATTATGCTTTAACTGCTTGAGTCGATCGCATCAAGTCAGGGATTGTAATTCATCGAACACTTGCCGTCAGTGCAACGCTAAGCATCACACGTTAGTACACCCGATTGATGCAAGATCGGTTCCTATGGCACCTGCGCACTCGACTGCCGCTGATACGAATACTGCCGCTGTTAGCCATCATATTTTGGAGAGGGCCAACAATCCAGCCCTACTGCCAACTGTTGTCGCCAATGTAATTGACACATGGGGAAACGAGACCTCATGTAGGTTATTGCTCGATACTGGATCAACAATAACCATGGTATCTGAGTCCTTTATCCAAAGGATCGGAATTCCTCGCACGCATGCCCGCATTTCGGTAGTTGGTTTAGGTGCTAACCCGGCTGGTGTTAGCCGAGGTCGCGCTAGCTTCACCTTACTCTCAAGAACCACGACTGCATCATTGGAAGTCTCTTGTCTAATTATGAGTTCACTAACTTTTAGGATTCCAGCTCAGCAGGTCAAATGAAATGCAACTATTTGGACCAAGATTCGCAGCCTACCGCTAGCTGACCCGACGTTTGGATCTCCGGGCAAAATCGACGTTATCTTAGGCGCTGATCAGCTGTGGAACTTATATACTGGACATCGCCGAGAGTTTGGTATCGAATACCCCATCGCACTGCATACTAATTTTGGTTGGGTTATTACAGGCAGCTATACTGATTGTAACGAAGCATCTACGCACGCACAAGTTCATCACGCTTATGAAGATTTGGATTCCTTATTTCGTTCATTTATGGACATGGAACAAGTGCATCCGAGTAAAACAACGATAGACGCCAGTGATCCCGCCGAACAACATTTTCTGAAAACACATGCTCGTAGAGAAGATGGTGTTTATATTGTTCAATACCCATTCAAGGAGCCCCGCACGCCAATTTGCCACAGGCTTTAAACCGCTTCGCCGCTTTGGAAAGGAAATTTAGAAGATTCAAGCAGTTAACTACCGGACAGCCATTGTCGAAGAAATCGAAGTTGAGTCGCTACACACCCTTTTAGACGAGCAGAGAGTAATGCGTGTTGGTGGTCGCATCGATAATTCTATAGCTACTTATGACGCAAAGCATCCCATTCTCCTTCCTAAGGAATCTCCAATAGCTGGTCTGCTAGTTCGCTATCAACATGCTGCATTGTTACACGCTGGAGTCGAAGTCACGTTTCATACGCCTACGCCAAAGGTATTGGATTCTAGGAGCTTGGAACCTCGTCCGCAAAACTGTATTCAATTGCAGAACTTGCTTTCTGCAGCGAAGACACACGAGTTCTCAACTTATGGCTGATTTACCGGAGTTCGAGTTCAACCCGCCCGTTGTTTCCTGCATACTGGAATGGATTATGCTGGACCTGTGTCAATCAAAACATCGACAGGCCGGACACCAAGATTTGGCAAAGCTTGGTTTGCGATCTTTGTCTGCCTATCTACAAAAGCGATTCACATAGAATTGGTCAGCGATTTGACGACATCTGCCTTTATAGCCGCTTTCAAACGCTTTTGGTCTCGACGTGGACCTATTTCGGATTTATACTCGGACAATGGAACGACTTTCCATGGAGCCAAAAGAGATTTAGCTGAAATGCAACGAATGGCAATAGCTCAAAGTCAAGATGAAGAAATTTCAAGCTTCATGGCCAGCCACGAAATTAATTGGCATTTCATTCCGCCATCTGCTCCCCATTTCGGAGGCATTTGGGAGACTGGTGTGAGATCCATAAAGCTGCACTTAAAACGAGTCATTGGCAGCAGTGCCTTGACATTCGAGGAGTATTCGACCCTGTTAATTCAGATTGAAGGGCTTCTGAACTCTCGCCCTTTATGCGCATCTAGCGATCACAGTCTTAACCCGCTAACTCCTTCTCATTTTCTAACAGGTCAGCCTCTCACTTCGGTACCAGAACCATCTTTCCTGGATGTAAACATCAACAGACTGGGAAACAAACAGGCCAAGGTTCAAGGTTTCTGGACACGTTGGAATCTCGAGTATCTCAGCACGCTTCAACCTCGCACGAAATGGCATCAAGATGCTCCAAATGTTGCCGTGGACACACTGGTTGTGCTGAAGGAGCCCAATCAACCGCCAAGCAAGTGGATGCTAGGACGAGTCACCGAAGTTCATCCTGGCCAGGATCAGAGGGTCCGGGTGGTCACCGTTAAAACCGCCAAGGGAATCTACAAGCGCCCTATTACGAAAATTGCTGTGCTTCCTTTGAACTGAACCGTCGTTCAGGGGGGCCGGTATGTTTAGAAATAGTTCGTCTTCATTTTGCATTTAAGGATGTAGTCTCATGTGTGAGGTTAAAAAAATCAATTTATTTTTTTTTTATATTTTGATAGTATTGTTTATTATGAATGTACTGTTAAAGTTTCAAATAAAAATATTAAATAATGACAGAGATACAGCCCATAATCGAGAGCGCACCTACACCGAAAAGTATGAGTTTCTCGGTAGCGTCTAAACTTTAAACGTACCGATCTAGCTGAAATTTGGATATGTTGTTCTAAAAAGTAACACCTCTGTCCCGTACTAGAATCATTTATTTTTAATGATTAGTTTTTTTTTATCATTAATTTAAGATAATTTTTTAAAATTTTTTTTAATTTTTTGTTTTGTGAGTTCGCCATTTTGTTGTTTATTGATGAAAATATTTCATTCTAGTACGGGACAGAGCTATAAGCTTACAAAACAATAATCTATTCTAATTTTTTGTTTCGGATGACTCTAGCAGTCGAAATCACCTGCGCCAGGGACCTACCTTTTTTTTTATATGCATACTTTGGCATGCTATAAAGTGTTTTAAACTACACAAGAATAAATTAAACAAAATATTTTTAAATAGTTTATGATGCCTATAAAAACATATGTGAAAATTGAAACGATCGCATTATTTTTTATTACAAAAAAATTTCTTGAAATAACCTCTAAAAAGTAGGCCGGAACATGAGACTACATCCTTAAACTTTATAAACAAATAAAACCTTCCAAAAGTTCATTTTCTGACTCGGACCACCAAGCTTTTCTTAGTCAAATAGCCACAGCTCCTAACACTGATACTTGTTCTGATGTTATTTTTCCTGACGACTTACTTTACACAAATTCTATCTCAAACTTCACATATCATAAACTTCTTGTCTTTATCAAATCCCGTAACCCTGATTCTGCTAAGGGACTCGATAAAATATCATATAGAATGCTCCTAGCCTTACCTACTGTACAATTAGAAAACCTTGTTTCCTTGCATAATTCTACTTTAGACCAAGGTAATATTCCAGATAATTGGCGTAGAATAAAAGTTATTCCTGTGCCAAAGAAAAACCTTGACTCTTCTATAATTACAAACAATAGACCTATTTGCCTTCTAAGTGTAATTTTCAAATGTTTCAAATGCCTAATTAAATCGAGTATGGAGAATCACATTAATAGACACGAAATCCTCCCTCCAAGGTCCTATGCTTTTAGGAAAAACCATTCAACATCGCAATGTATCAATGATGTGATCAACACTATAGCTAATTTAAAAGCTCGTGGCTTTCATGTTACAGCAGCAGTTCTTGATTTAAACAAAGCGTTTGACGCGGCCAAAATTCCTATCCTAGGTAAAAAATTAGTTAATTTAGGTTTTAACCACTCCCATATTAAATTCATTATCAATTTCCTTAATAAAAGAATTTTAACTTTGGGCAAGGCAGAGGTTACAGTCGACAAAGGGGTTAGTCAGGGCAGCTGTCTTAGCCCAATTCTATTTAATCTTTACACTCTTGAGCTTCATAAACTAAGCAACAATCATGACAGTACTCTTTTCCAGTACGCGGACGATTTTTTTTTAGTCTGCTATGACAAGGTTTTTTCGTTGGCTGAATCTAAATTAGAGCAGAAAGTGAATCTTTTTAGGGAAATGTGCAATTTAATCAATCTTTCATTTAATGCAAATAAATCAGCCACTATACACTTTAATCTTAGGAGAAGACCTCTTAACGTACAGTGTAATAACATCACCTTAAATAATGTAAATAGTGTCAACTATTTGGGTAGAATCATAAGTTCTAACAACTCGTCTGTACCACATGTTAAAAAAATTATTTCAAAATCAAATCAAATAAATATGTTTCTACAAATGCTAAGTGGTTGCCATTTCGGAGTTCATCCAAGTAAATCGCTTCTTTTTTATAAAGCTTTTATAAGATCTAGATTTGAGTACGCCTGTTCCTCATTCGCTAACTTGTCTAAAGCAGCTCTTAATATTATTAATTCCCACGCTAATTTTCACCTGAGAAAAGCATTAGGCCTTATTAAGTCAACTCCTGTCAAAATTATTTATCATCTCGCTGCTGAACTACCTCCCATTTACAGAATTGAATTCGCTACAGCTAAAGAGTTAGCCAAATCCTTCGCGTTCAAACTTCCATCTGCTTCACTCTTACCTCTTTCATACTCAAACACTAAAACCAGCTATAGTAGAATTTATTCTAAATATATAAACCTTTTTAATCATATTGCTCCCATCAACCCTATTTTTACTTTTCCTCGCAAATTATCCCTAGACACAAATTTTTTTAAAGCTAATGAAGTCATTGTTTTTACTTTGTTGAACGAAAAATTGAATTCTTTTAATAACTTACACATGGAAATTTTTTACACGGACGGTTCAGTCTCGGAAAATTTTACAGGTTATGCATTTGTTCATTCAAAGTCAAATACTGTTGATAGTTTCTTTACTAACAAAAAGCTGTCTTCTATGACCGCTGAACTTTTAGCCTTGGAAAAAGCCATTGATTTTGCAATTTCCAACTGCTTCCCAAAGATAGCCATACTGACGGATAGCCTTGGCGCTATACAAACTCTACAAAATAACGGCTCCAACAATTATATTGCCCAGGAAATATTCTCCAAAATCGAAAGTCCCACGCTCTCAAAGGTTGAAGTTCACCACATACCCAGCCATGCAAATATTTGGGAAAACGAAATTGCTGATAGAGCAGCAAAAAACGCTTCTATACACGGCTCCTTCAAATATGTTAGATGGACATTGAGTGATGCGATCAACTATATTTTTCATTATATTCAAGGTGATTGGGAAAGAGACTATAACGTTTTCTCTATGGAACGTAATAAAGGCTATTCAAACTTTAGGCCTTTCATCACCAAGAAACCCTGGTTCTATAAAACGGATATTTTCGACCGTTTAGACACAAAACAATTAAATAGAATCCTTAGCGGACATGCGTTCGATAAGTTCACTTTATCCAAAATGAATATTTTTGACAATGCTCTTTGCGACACATGCAATGCAGTGGAAAATATTTCACATCTTATTTTAAATTGTACAAAATACTCAAGCATTCGCCGCCATTTTCCAACACTTTTAAAATATAATGATATTTATCGCTTCTTTGTAAATGAACCAATCGACAACTACATATCGATAACGTCGTTCTTAAAGCAAGCCAAAATTAATTTATAAAAATTATTGTCTTTAATGCAAGCGCAATTTTTAGATCTCCTGAAATAAGATTTCATACATTGCACTATGGTCCAGAACCCGTTTTTTTGGCATAAAGTCGAAAAATTGAGCTACAGGGTTCAAACTTTGCAGAATTTATTTTTATGGCATTATAAATATCTATACAAAAAATTGGATCAGTGCGACCACGCCCACGCCTGCCGCCCCTGCAAACTGATTAAGAATAAATATATATTATTTCCTGTTCTATTAAATTACTTACTTATTTTTTAAATGCAATTTTCTTCTTCATCAAATTCAATATTTAATTCAATATTATAATTATCCAGATCGTCGTCAGAATCGCACTGCAGATCATTCTCATTTTCTGCTGTGAACGGAAGGTCCAAAAGATTTAATACCTCTTTTGAGAAAGGTTTCTTTTTATTTTTTTTTCTTTCCCTTAGAGATACACTTGATAATAATGGATCCGAGGAATCTATAGCTCTGTGAAATATATCTCTCATAGTATTGAGACGACTATTTTTCCTTGAATGCGACAATCTATCTATCTATCTATCTATTTTGGTGCATTCGGACGATGGGTGCCTATCTCCACACTTTACGCATCTGTACTCCAGATGGCAGTACCGTTTCGTGTGACCGAAGCCCTGGCAGCGATGGCATTGGGGCACATCGTCGAATTTTTTTGGTGGCTCAACCGTAACCACCGTGCTGCATAACCGCTTGACTTGAAAGGCCTCCTTGTTGTTTTTGGCTGGCTCGAGGTTAATAAAGAAAATGTTTAGTGGCTTCTTTGTACCTTTTTGCATAGGATTGTGTATATCCCTGACTTTGTGTCCATGGCTGCTGAAACCCACCTTAATATCCTCCGGGTCGGTGGAGAAGTGGAGGCCTTTAACGACGATCCGATAAGCGCGCTCGTCTCGGGGCTGGAATGTGTGGTATCGATGGTTATTTTCGCTCAGGAACTTTTTCAGAGTTGAGTAAGTATCCTTGTCTGGAGTCATGACGCGAATTGTGTTGTTAGTGCTTGCTTTGTAGGTCACTTCAACATCCCCGCCTAAGAGGTGGGAAATGTCTTTGGAAAGGCCCTTGATGCTGGATACGTCCGGGATAAAAATTGGGGGCGGTTTGATGATTTTCGCCGTTTTTACCGCAGATTGCTTGGTCTTCTTGTCATCTTTTTTCTTCATAACGTCAACCTCCATGTCGCTGACACGATCTTCATCGTCTAAATCAGATAGAATTGCATAATATTTTTTTTCAATATTAGCTTTAAGTGCAGCTCTGGCTGCTTCGCTGGTGGTAGGTTCGTCTTCCATAATGGGTTTTTTAGCAGACTTCCGCTTCATTTCTCCATGCTCGGAGTCGCTGGAATCGTCATCTTGAAAATTAGAATAGGCTTTCTTTTTCGAAGGCGGCTTGATTTTGATGGAACTGGGAGGGTTTTGCCAGCCCATTAAGTTGGTTTTGCCCGAGAATGGCCGCAAGATTAAGTAAATAAGAGTGGTTTTGAATTTTTTGGTGGTTGGAAAAAAAAATTTAAATTTTTCTTTTTATTTTTTAACAAACAATAAAATGATGCTTTCGGTTCAAAGCCTACCTCTCGTTTCGATAACAATAATATGTGAGGGAAATTCGTAGAACTCGCAACTTGGGCTCCTTAGCTATGAGACGGGGCATAGCAAGCTACGAGAAAATAAAATAACCCCCAACGAGCCCGAGCTGCAAGATATCTACGTGTGTTCCTTACGCCCATGCTTATGAGAAATATTTGAATTGTACCGCCTAAAGATATTATCGCTCTGTTAAGCACTCGGTCTTGTCACCCGCTGCGTCGCATATTCAAATGAAAAAAGAGAAGGAGCAGATAGAAACTAGTAATAAATGAACTTCCATTAAATTCGGTTGATGCTTTTCTACTGGGACCTTAGTTGCTGGCCTGAAACAGGCATTTTCGCAGTTTGTCATTTTGGAGCAGACATTTTTTGGTGCCCCCGGGTGGACACAGAAGGACGTATCATCATATATACATAGCAGATCAGCTATTCGTACATCCGCAATCTCAGTTTGGGCTTGTACTCGACACGATGCTGAAATTAATCGTTCATATAGCAGATCAGCTTTACATATATACATTTTTCAAGCATTGAACACTATTTTATTCTTACATTAGAGTTTCAAGGGATCGGACCCATGAAATACGAGTCATACATAAGTGGTACGCTTATCGCACTTGAGAAAGGGTCGCATAGCATGTCAGCGTGCAGTGCGTTGATAAGTAGTTTTAAATAGATTTAAGATTCTCATATATCGTACTTATAAGAGAACTTTACCGAATAAAATCAGTTTCCAAAAGGAGCTAATTGGAGTAAGACCTATTTATTTAGGGCTCCTCTTAACATTTTATTTATTCATTATTAACAATGATCTGTTATTTCTATATTATTAATACTAAGAGTAAGGATAAGGATAAGAGTAAGGATAAATTAAGTTAAAAGATATTCCATAATTTTGGATTTAATTACATCTAGGGATAGTTCAGGGGACAATAAATGGGACAATGAGTTATAGTTTTTACAAATAACGCGGAATGGATCGTGTTCCGCAAAATTAAACCTAGAAATCGGTAACCAAAGGGGTCGGAAGGATCTAGTTACTCTAATAGGCACAGAAAACATTAATTTTTCTAGAAGTACTTGTGAGTCAACCTGTCCAAGAATAAGCACATGAAGTAGCGTAACCCCAGCACAAGTACGGCGCTCTTTTAAAGGAGGTAGGTTTAGTAGCTTTAACCGGCAATTATACGACGGGAGGGAAGTGGCAGTATCCCAGTTTAAGCTTTTTAACGCAAATAGCAGAAACTGCTTTTGGACTGATTCAATCCTCCTTTGGTGAACAAAGTATTGCGGACTCCAAACGCTAGAACAGTATTCCAAGATAGGACGAACCAACGATACGTATAGAATTTTAGTTGTGAAAGGATCATCAAATTCTTTAGACCAACGTTTGATAAAAGCTAGCACACCTCTGGCTTTATTAACTATTAGTGATATGTGGTCGTTGAAGGACAACTTATTGTCAAAAAGTACTCCAAGATCGTTAATTAGGAAAACACGATCTAAGACGTTATTCCCAAGAGAGTACGAAACGATCTAGGTCTAGTTGCAGGTGTCTATGAAGGAAATGGTCTGAGAAAGAACGACATACAGTATTCGTTTTACTTTGATTCGGAACGGTACTTCCAAAAAAAACCGGAGAAAAAAAAAAAAAGTTTTTTTTTTTTTAAAGTTGAAAGTTGTAAATTATTATTGTTTTTTTTTTTTTTTTTTAAAAATATTCGCTTTTTTTGTTTTTTTACGGGGAAAATTAAAACAAAAATGGCCCACGAGGCCAAGGGTCCCATCCCTTCCTCGGAGCAGGCCACTTTCAAGAGACCAAAAAGAATTTGTTTCAATAAAGACGATGTGCAAGTAAGTGATGAAGTAGTTATTTCGGATATGGAGGATTTGACTGGACACGATGGGAACAATTCAACGAATCAAAGTCAAAAAGAAGAAAAGAAGAGAAAGTTAGAAAATGTTTGCTTGGAAGAAAATTTGCAATTGGATAAAAATGAAATTTTGTATGACATTTCTCACAAAGGGCCCTTTGTGGTCTATATTGACAAAATCGGAGATACTGGCTTAGAGAGCCGACAGAACAGAGTCCCAATTAATCCGCTAGATTTGAATGCTACACTTCTGAAACTCAAAATCAAAGACATTATATCCGTCAGTAAGATTGGCTTTGGACGCTGCAAAGCTGAGTTTAAGTCTGCTGCGGCAGCTAATGACATTTTATTGTCAGATTTGAAAAATAATGGCTATGAACCCAAGATTTTAAAACACTTTATTTTTAAAATGGGTATTATTTTTAATATTCCTACAAAGTTCTCCGACTCCGAACTGAAAGAGTACATTTCCTCTTCTGTACCGATTCACGAGATCATTCGGGTTAAAACTAGGGATAAAGAGGTTAAAGATAAATTTATTAACACTTCAAGGGTTAAAATTCTCTTTAAAGGTACACAAATTCCCAATGAAGTCGTCTTTTTATACACTAAAGTTAACGTTAGTCCGTATGTACCTTTCAGCCAATGTTATCGCTGTTTTAGGTTTAATCATTTTGCTCAAAATTGCAAACAAGCTGATCAAAAATGTAGTAGCTGTTCATTATCTCATACCAAAGAGCAGCAATGTAGCCAATTGGTTTGCGCTAACTGCAAACAATCTCACGTAGCCACCTCTCTTGATTGTCCTGCTCGTAAAAAAGCCTATGCAATTAAAAAGTGCATGACACTTGAAAACTTATCAAAATCAGAAGCGAAAATTAGATATCCCTCTCTGTTTCAAATTTTAGATGAAGTTGATACTAACGACATAACTCTTTTCCCACAGCCATCATGGCAAAGGAAATCTACTACACCAATTTTACAAAATAACACCAAATTAGCCACGCAACATTTATTTGAAAATAACCCTTTTAACAAAGTGGTTAAGATCTCTCTTAACAAAAAAAATGAGGAAAACAATGCCAACGACACAATGATCAGCTGGAAAGCTGCTCTTAAAAAACATGAGTACTCTCTCAAAGAAAAATTCATTAATACCCAATCTAAAGATCCTTTCTCTGCTCAACAAGTTGAAATTTATAATTGCAACAACCCAGCTCTAGAAGCTGCAGAAAAAAGTTTAAACCAACTAGCCCTAGACATTTCCTCTTTTTTAGGCAACGAAAATTCGATATTAGTTCCTGAATCAAGAAACTTTTTAGTTAATTTAAAAGATCGTATTTCTATTACAAATTCAAAAATTGATTTAATTAAAATTAACCAATCGTTACAATAGTTCTTTAATGTTGCTTGTCTATATACTTTTCTTAAAAAAAAAAAAATAATAATAAATAATAATGACTCTTAAAATCCTTCAATACAATATTCAGAGCTTAACTGCTAATAACAATAAACATCTGTTAGAACTATTTTTAGCTAATAATAATATAGACATAGCAATTTTGTCAGAAATCTGGATTCCAAACAATTCTATGTGTAGCCTAGCTAATTATAATTTTGTGTGTAAACCTCGTGCCGACGGGTATGGAGGCGTTGGTATTTATTTAAAAAAACATATACGTTTTAGGAAAATTAAATGTAACATTAATATTGAAGCAGTTGGTGTCTGTACAACGAATCTAAAAAACAATATAAACATTTTTAGTATCTATGCCGCACCCAATCCTAACGCTAATTCTTTTGAACAAGGTTGTAACGATTTATTTTCTATGGCGTCTGAACTGAACGGTACTTCTATTATAGGTGGCGATTTTAATGCCAAATCTAGTATTTGGGGTAACAACACGCTTGATGCCAGAGGAGTCATCTTGGAAAACGCTCTTTTAAATTCAGGATTTTTCTGCATTAACAATGGCGATCCAACTCACCTAATCCGTCCTATTTCTCTACCCTTGATGTCACATTCACAAATAATAATCATCTTAGATTTAAATGGGCTTCAGTTAATTCTAAAATTTCGAATAGCAATCACTTTCCGGTTTTAATTGAAGTTGATTAATGTTTCGGCTTCTTTCAACTCTTATAAATATAATCACCCAAAAATTATTAAAGATTTCTCAAATGTTCATATTACTTCTCTAGACACCCTTTTTACTTCTTCTCAAAACATTCACGCCAATAATACGATAAAATTAAATGGGAATAATAGATACGTTCCTAAAAAATATTGGGATGAGGTTTGTGAAAAACTGTTTAGGCTAAGAAACGCGTGCAGACAAAAATATTTTAAATCCAAGCTTCATACAGATGCTATTGCCTATATTAACAGTAATAGAAAACTTAATAATTACTTTTATAAAATGAGAAAGAATAACCTAAACAGGCTTTTAGATGATTTATCTGACCCTACCTCAATGAAAGATATGTGGGGAAAAATTCATTCCCTTAAGGATGTAGTCTCATGTGTGATGTTGAAAAAATCGATTTTTTTTTTTCACATATTTCGATAGTATTATTTATTAAAAATGTACTGTTAAAGTTTCAAATAAAAATATCAAATAATGACAGAGATACAGCCCATAATCGAGAGCGCGCCCACACCGAAAAGTATGAGTTTCTCGGTAGCGTCTAAACCTTAAACGCGTTTTTCTCGGAACGACATTTTTGTGTGCGGCGCAGGTGATTCACAAAATTCTATGGTACCGATCTAGCTGAAATTTGGATATGTTGTTCTAAAAAGTAACACCTCTGTCCCGTACTAGAATCATTTATTTTTAATGATTAGTTTTTTTTTTATCATTAATTTAAGACAAATTTTTTAAATAAAAAAAAAATTTTTTTTTGTCTGTTCGCCATTTTGTTGTTTATTGATGAAAATATTTCATTCTAGTACGGGACAGAGCCATAAGCTTACAAAACAATAATCTATTCTAATTTTTTGTTTCGAATGACTCTAGCAGTCGAAATCACCTGCGCCAGGGACCTACCTTTTTTTTTTATATGCATACTTTGGCATGCTATAAAGTGTATTAAACTACACAAGAATAAATTAAACAAAATATTTTCAAATAGTTTATGATGCTTATAAAAACATATGTGAAAATTGAAACGATCGCATTATTTTTTATTACAAAAAAAATTTTTTGAAATAACCTCTAAAAAGTAGGCCGGCACATGAGACTACATCCTTAAATAGTATTACATTTGCATCTTTACTTGTTAATTAATTTCTTATTATCGTACCTATTTTTGCGCACATCATTGTCTTGCATACCATTTGGGAGCTTTAAGCTCACACGAATAGCCGAAATTGCAGTGCAATGCGTTAGTATTAGAACATCACGCGATCGTTTTTCAGTTCTTTTTCTGCACGTTTTGCAAGCCGGCCGCATTCTCTTGTTGACATTAACTGCAACCGCTCGCTGATAGCAACCCCGCTTAAAAACATTGTAAACCCGCTAAATAGTGAAAATAAATGCATTAAACTATAATAAAAACCATAATACAGTCCACTATTCATAAACAGACATTAAACTTAAATTTTCCGACCATATTTCCTTAATGGTTCCTTAATAAGGCTAAAGGAGTCCTTGGTTTTATTATAAGGTGGTCAAAAGAATTTAATGACACATACATAATCAAAACATTATTTATTTCTTTGGTCCGTCCGATACTGGAGTACGGTTCATGTGTCTGGAGTCCCCTTATTAGCGAGGATGTTGATAGCCAGCATTTAATAACTCCCTCAAAATTTAACATTCCTAATAGAAGGACTCAAAACTTTAGTCCTCTGTTCCTTAGGCATTGTAGCTCGACATATGCACTGCATAACCCTTTTAGGGTATTATGTTTGAACTACAATGGTCTCTACTCTATAATATCTCTTTCTTGTCCCTCTTATTTAAAATATAGACTTTTAAATTTTCTTACTTACTCCTCCTAGGTTAAAAAATTACAAATAGCGTAATATGTACAAACAAATAGTTTTTCGAGCACCCCTCGGCCGTCTGGGCCTCTAAGCATGCCTCTTATGATGAATACAGGAATACTAGCTGATGCTCGTCTTGATGCACAAGCCATTTCCAAATTCTGAAAGACCGCGAAAAAAAAAGAAAGTATTTTATTAAAAGGAAACTTTGCCTGGCTCATAACCGTTTCCTTTAAGCATTTATTGTGCAGTTTATATAACTTTCAAGAACAGTTTGCACACTGTAGACACGTTTATATGCACACACACGTTTTTTTTTGTAGCGTTGCTGTTTTTATTGGATTATCTCTTTGCGAGACTAACAAGAGGTGTATCAAATTTTATATTTTTAACTTAACTAACAGTCATATTGACTGATACACAGTTAGGCCGCCCTAAAAAATGCTGGGTTGGGTGTATGTTGGCAAATACGTTTTAATTTCGTGCATGACCCCATTAAGCCAGAGTCGGTCGAAAGCTTGAGATATGTAGAGAAAAATAGCGCTACAGTATTCTCGCTGTTCGAAGGCTGAGCGTGTTTTGGATGTTTATAAAATCACTTGCGGTTCTCTTCGATGGTTCCGTGGTTTCTTCGGAAGCCTATCTGCTGTGCCGGAATAAGGTTGCAAGCTTCCAGATGTGGTATTATGCGAGCTAACAAGCATTTTTTAAACAATTTAGACAAACAAAATAGAAGGCTTTATGGTCTGTACGATGACGGAATTTTGTGGTCTATTCCAGGCTTCGGTATCCTTATAATGATGGATTTCTTCCACTTCTTTGGGAAATAGCCAAGATTAAAGATCCCATTAAATAGTTTGCAGACGACCTTTATAGCGCATTTTGAAGGTCACCACCGTGAGCCTTTTTTGGTTTAGGTTAGGTTAGGTTGAGGCGGCGATGAGGGGCCGGTTCTGACCCCCATCTACTTGAGCCGCTAGGGCTCCTTGTGATACCGCACAGGCAAGGATCCTACAAAAAGGACCTCCCCCTTTCCACTACTTACGTTCCCAGGGGTGCTCTATCCTTCATGAAACGGCTCGCGGTCCCATCCAGATTTACGGATGAAAGCTACGAGTCTGTGTGGAGCGACCTCCGCGAGGTCTGTAAGGTCTGTAAGTATTGCTGCGCCCAAAAATTTGAGTCGGATGCGCCCCAGCGCAGGGCATTGACACAGGAGGTGTGCAACTGTCTCTTCCTCTTCTTCGTCTCCACAGCTCCTGCAGTAGTCATAATGTGGCACCGCTAGTCTAGCCGCGTGTGCTCCTATTAACCAATGTCCCGTAATGGCCTTGATCGCCAGACTACAGTCCTGCCTATTTAGGGCTATAAGCATCATTGACCTCTTCCTAGATCGGATGGGCCATAACATGCGGGAGTTCCTGCAGTTTTGGAGATTTCTCCTTTCTTCCTCAGTGATGCGCGGTCGAAGTGATCCATGCATTTTAGCCTACACGTAGCTAAGGGGATACCTACTGGTTCCTTCTCCGGTAGGAGAGGATTGGTAGTACCTGCTCTTGCCAGTTCGTCGGCGGCGCAATTACCCTCGTGGTCCCTATGCCCGGGCACCCATATGAGGTGTATGTCATGCTGCTCTGCCATCTCGTTAAGAGATCTGCGACAGTCATTCACTGTCCTGGAGTTGGATGAAAATCCGTCAAGGGCATTGAGTGCCGCTTGACTGTCTGAGAAGATACAGATTGTGTCCTGATTTCCAATCAGTGCTGGGGATCTGAGTGCTTCTCCGATAGCTATTACTTCTGCTTGGAAAACACTGTTCGCCATGGAAACCGCCTCCCACCTGGCCATTCAATTTTGAACCGTCTGTTTAGAAATGGAGGGAACCGGCTGGTCCCGGGATTTGTGTGGCCCATCCCTTGTTGGAATGTAGTCCTTGTATTTTAATGTGGGATTATCGACAGGATGTGGGGGTATCGCAGTAGTCTGTAGACCCCGTTGGCGTGCAGTGGTGTAGATCTAACTTGGTATGTCCATCTGCCCGTCTCTCGTAGCCTGATTGCCGATAGCGTGGCTATCTTGACCCCCATTATCTCTACCGGTAATAGGTCGAGTATGAAGTCTAGTGCATCCGTCGGTGTGGTACGTAGGCTGCCTGTGATGCAGACCTCCGCCATCTTTTGCGTTTTCCTAAGCTTCTCCCTGATTGTGGAGTTGGTGAGAGCAGGCCACCAGACCACCACTCCGTAGAAAAGGATGGGTCTTATGACCGCTGTATAAAGCCATCTTACTATTTTTGGGGACATTCCCCATTTAAGGCCAATGGCTTTCCTGCAAGTATAGAGCGCGATTGTAGCCTTGTTAGCTCTATCCATAGTGTTTGACTTCCAGTCCAGTTTCCTGTCTAGCGTAATTCCTAGGTACTTGGCGCTATCGCTAAGAGATAGTGTTTCTCCTAATAGTTTTGGAAGCATTAAGTTTGGTATTTTGTACTTCCTGGTGAAGAGGACGAGCTCTGTTTTGGATGGGTTCACACCTAGTCCATTTCTAACTGCCCACGTTGAGAGGACCCTAAGTTTGTCCGTCATGCGGTCACATAGAGTCTGGGGAAATTTTCCAGAGAAGGCAATTGCGACATCATCCGCGTAAGCGATAACTTTGCAACCACCCCCTTCTAGGGATCGCAGTAGGCTATTAACCGCCACGTTCCAGAGTAGGGGTGAGAGTACGCCTCCTTGCGGGGTGCCTCTTCTGACGTATCTATGAATAGATTCTCCTCCTAGTGACGCCTCAACAGTCCTGTTTATTAGGATCTGCTCTATAAGGCGTATGGATTGATCGTCTATTCCTAGTCCTGTCAGTGCATTGATTATCGAGCTTGGTAGGATGTTGTTGAACGCACCTTCTATGTCTAGAAAAGCAATGAGTGCGTATTCCTTATCACTAAGTGCCTTTTCGACGAAAGTAGTGATTTCGTGGAGTGCCGTTTCCGTGGATCGGCCCTTCCTATACGCATGCTGTGATCCCGAGATATCATCTGGGTTGATAGTAAGATTAATATGGAGGCTGATTAGTCTCTCCATTGTCTTGAGAAGGAAGGACGAAAGGCTTATTGGTCTGAAGTCCTTGGGGGTGCAGTGGGATGGTTTTCCCGCCTTGGTTATAAATGCGACTTTCGTCCGCAACCACATTGCGGGTACGATGCATATCCTGAAAATTGCTGAGAAAGCTTTCTTGACCCAAGATGTCAGGTTGGGACCGGCTTTAATAAGTTGAGCTGGGACAATGCCATCTGGGCCCGGGGATTTGAAGGGGTTGAAGCTGTTTATTGCCCAGCTGAGATACCTATCACTCAATAGGTATTCAAGTTGGTTAGCGGTGGAGGGGCTTTTCCCCTGTGTCTGCATTTCCAGGGTTGTATCTTCTCGAGAGCATCCCGGGAAATGTGTCCCTATGAGAGCCTCTAGGGTTTCTTTGCTAGACGATGTCCAGTTACCTTCTGAGGTTTTAATGTATCCTACATTTGGTGCAGTAGTTGCGAGGACCTTCCTGAGTCGGGAGGCCTCTGATGTTTGCTGAATGTTCGTGCAGAACTGGGCCAGGCATTCCTTTTTGCCTTGCGAAGCTCTTTGTTATATTGCCTAAGGTCAGCTTTATACGACTCCCAGGCTATTTCCGAGTTTGTTTTCTTGGCGAAATTAAAGGCCTTGCGGGCCTTGGTTTTAAAGGGCGCAAGTGTTTGCGACCACCATGGTGGTTTCTTCGACTTGCTATTGCCCGATCTGCTTTTGGGACAAGCTTTATTGAATGCCCTGGCGCACGCTGTCGTGAGCGTGTTCACCATGGCATCCAGGGCTTCCCTACTGTCAACGTTCCCTGTTGGAGGATTTCCCAAGGAACTATCTAGCTTCTTTCTATATAACTCCCAGTTCGCTTTCCTCGGGTTGCGTACCGTTAGTCGATTAAAGTTCTCGAAATTGACCACTAATTCTATGTATCGGTGGTCTGAGAATGAGTGTTTCTCTAGGACTCCCCATCTAACAATCTTGTCAGCTAGGGAGTCAGAGTAAAGAGTGACGTCAAGTACTTCCCTTCGGTTCTTGACTATGAAGGTGGTTCTGTACCCCTGTTACCCACCAGAAGATTGGAGCCTAGGATAAAATCGAAGATTGACTCACCCCTCTCGTTCGTGTCAGTGCTTCTCCACTGATGATGATGGACGTTAGCATCGCAGCCGGTCAATCTTATGCTTCCTGCTGTCTTCCACCAGCTGTTTGAGTAGCGGGTGCGGGGGGAAGGCCTCCTGGTCGTAGCCCATACACGCCGAACACACCCTTAGAGGCCCATTTGGGCTCTCCATGGCTGCGGCTACGTGGTCTTCATTGCTGAAATTGGGTAGCAACAAGAAGTTAAGGTTCATTTTTGCGAGAATGCAGGCTCGCCTTTTACCTGTTGTATCGGCTTCGCAGAGCCTATACTCCGACGCCCCCAACCCAAGAATCCTGTCTCCAAGAAGGTCTCCGTGACCTTAGAAAAATTTTATTGTACTTTAAATACATTTTTTGACTTATGTCCTATATTCCTTGGTTTGTATGCCTCACTAACCCAAAAAATACTAAAAATAAGCTTTTACTTAAACATAAAAAAACCTTCAGTGAAATTGATTTTTTAAGATATCTACTAGCTCGGTCAAATTTTACCGTGCATAACGCTGAATGTTACAGGAATTACATTCGCCGCTGCCGGATACAATTTACTCAGGATCCAAAGCAGTTTTATAATTTTGTAAACACTAAGCGTAAACTTTTTCACGATACGTAAACGTATCTTTTTCGCCCCTGCTTACGTTTGAAAATTCCTCTGCGACCTCTGATCAAGCGATTCCCAATCTATTCGCAGAAGTTTTTCAAACAACTTATTCTCCGCCTAAATTGACAGATCAGCCTTACGCATATTTTTTTATTTATTTATTATTAACAATGAACTGTTATTTCTATATTATTATAACTAAGAGTAAGGATAAATTAAGTTAAAAGATATTCCATAATTTTGGATTTAATTACATCTAGGGATAGTTCAGGGGACATTAAATGGGATAACGAGTTATAATTTTTACAGATAACGCGGAATGGATCGTGTTCCGCAAAATTAGATCTAGAAATCGGTAACCAAAGGGGTCGGAATGATCTAGTTACTCTATTAGGCACAGAAAACATTAATTTTTCAAGAAGTACTTGTGAGTCAACCTGTCCAAGAATAAGCACATGAAGCAGCATAACCCCAGCACAATTACGGCGCTCTTTTAAAGGAGGTAGGTTTAGTAGTTTTAACCGCCAATTATACGACGGGAGGGAAGTGGCAGTATCCCAGTTTAAGCCTTTTAACGCAAATAGCAGAAACTGCTTTTGGACTGATTCAATCCTCCTTTGGTGAACAAAGTATTGCGGACTCCAAACGCTAGAACAGTATTCCAAGATAGGACGAACCAACGATACGTATAGAGTTTTAGTTGTGAAAGGATCATCAAATTCTTTAGACCAACGTTTGATAAAAGCTAGCACACCTCTGGCTTTATTAACTGTAAGTGATATGTGGTCGTTGAAGGACAACTTATTGTCAAAAATTACTCCAAGATCGTTAATTAGGAAAACACGATCTAAGACGTTATTCCCAAGAGAGTACGAAACGATGTGAGGCACACTGCGATTGAACGTCATAACCTTACACTTAGAGCAGTTAAGCAAAAGGAGATTGTTTGAGCACCACAAGAAGACTTCGTTAACCTCTAGTTGCAAGTGTCTATGAAGGAAATGGTCTGAGAAAGAAAGACATAACTTGACATCATCAGCATACATAAATGTAGTAGCATAGTTTACAACACTAGGTAAATCGTTGACAAAAAGAACAAACAGAAGAGGTCCTAAGTGACTACCTTGTGGGACACCAGATGAAGCATTTATAATCTGTGATGAACTGTTTTTAAACGAAACACGCTGCGTGCGGTTCGATAGATAAGAGGTCAACCACTGTACTATATGAGGAGAAAACCCCAAAAGACACAGCTTATGAAGGAGGAGATGGTGGTTCACAGAGTCAAACGCTTTACTAAAGTCAGTGTACACCACATCAGTTTGCATGCGGCTCAGAAAACCTCTGTGGATAAACCAAATGAATTCAAGAAGGTTAGTTGTGGTAGAGCGATGCTTGACAAAACCATGCTGTGAAGTGGAAATAAAACTTTTACAAAAATGTTGCAGTTCGAAAGTAACCAGTTTCTCAAGCAGTTTGGGAATCGCAGATAGCTTAGCAATCCCCCGGTAGTTCTCAATAAGTGCTTTAGAGCCTTTCTTATGAAGCGGAATAATAAAAGATTCATTCCATCTCTTGGGGAGACATGCCAGCTCCAAGGATAAGTTGAATAAGATAGTGAGAGGATAGCAAAGGATATCAGAACAGTACCTTAGAACACAGCTAGGAACATTGTCAGGACCAGCAGAGAATGATATATCTATTGTTGAAAGAGCTTCGAACACATCCTGAATTCGAAATTTTGAAAAGTAAATGTTGTTTATATGTGGTAATTTATAAGGATAAGAAGAATTGTGGTTATATGAATCGGACGAATAGGTGGTTTGAAAAAATGACGCAAAGAGATTAGCAATACCT
The DNA here is from genome assembly GCA_018153235.1 of Drosophila malerkotliana malerkotliana. Classification (NCBI taxonomy): domain Eukaryota; kingdom Metazoa; phylum Arthropoda; class Insecta; order Diptera; family Drosophilidae; genus Drosophila; species Drosophila malerkotliana. The sequence continues at coordinate 3,649,490 of JAECXV010000202.1, read as the reverse complement.
TGCTCAGAAGAATGTGAAATATTTTTATATGATAGGGAAGGAGGAAAAAGATTTGATTTACGTTTCATATTGACAAAAGAGTAGAAGGAGCTTGGATCATTTCGAAAGTTTACCTTACAATTCCTGATATACTGCTTATAGAGTAGATCGTTGAGAATAATAAACTGGTTGCGAACATAAAGAAAGTTTGACTGGTGGCACATCGATCCTGACTTAAGAAACTTTTTGTAAGCTCTAGATTTCCTGTTCTTAAGACGAGAAAGGTGTTTATTATACCAAGGTTGTTTTGTAGAGAATGATAATGGGACTTCAGGAACAAATTTGTTCAAGGCATTATGAATTATTTCGTAAAACGAATCCGTAGCTGCTTCCATTGTGTTTATAGATGAAAGAAAATTCCAATCGATTTCAGCTAAATGATTCCGAAGGGCAATAAAATCAGTCTTTCTGAAGCATTTGAAACGAGGTTTAGCATTAAAGCAAGCATCATTGTGTGGCACATCAATTAACACCGATGCTAATAGTGTAGGGTGGTGAATGTCTTCAGGAAGTGATAGCGGCGGGGACCGAATGACTGTCACAGAGGATGACACATTAGAAAAAATAAGGTCCAGAAATCTGCCATGAGTGTTATGAATTGGATTAATTTGGAGCAGGGCAAGATCGGTTAAGCCATCGATAAAGTCGTTATGACAACTGGAAAGCAAGGAATTGTCTACCTCAGACGGGATCCAGGAAATGATGGGAAGGTTGAAATCTCCCATGATTAGGATTAAATCACGGTCCTTGGCCAACGAAGAGACAGACCTAATGGCATCAAGATGGTGAAAGTACACAATATCTTCAGCCATGGGAGGAATGTAGGAACAGGTCAGGAAAATATGAGACGAGCCAGTTAAAATTTTCACCGCAATGAACTCAATTCCGAACTCGTTCGTGAAAGGAATAATTTCAGAAGGGTACTCATTACTAACAGCAATAAGGACACCACCTGCAAAAGTTGGACGATCCAATCGAAACACTATGAATTTGGAAACAAGAATTTCATAATCAGAGACAGAGGAGTTAAGCCAAGTTTCAGTAAGCACGATAGCATCAAAATCAAAAGAAGCACTCTTTGTAAAAAACTGGCTCAGCTTACCCAGAATACTTCTAACGTTTTGATAGCAGCAGGAAAATACTATGTTATTCAGTTTTTTGAAGCAGTTTCTGCAGGGATAGGATTCTGAGCGTCTTTTGCTAGGAATTCATGAACGATACTGTGCTCAGGCCAAGCTACAGGATCAAGTGCTTTTTCAAGGTAGGAATCAGGTAGAACTATTTTAAAAGAAGATATAGAACGCTTATGCTTAAAGTTAAACTTAAAAACAGCTATTTCATTAGGAGCTACCTTAAGATGGTTTAACAGGTGACTCTTGACATCATCAACAGTAGCCGGCATCATCCGGCATAAGCCGAGAGACAAAAATGGCCTTACGAGGAGCAACCGCCCTCAGCGTAAGTCCAGAAGATCTAACTTCAGGCGCCACACCAACCAGAGGCCTTGGAGACATCACAGCTAGAGCAGAGGGTAGGTTGTCCAACGATGGGGGTTGTCCAACGATGTCCAACGATGGAGGCTCCAAGATGAGAGGTGGCTCGAGATTTGTACTTGGTACGCTGATCGATTCTTGCAAGGGATGAATATTAGAGTGCCCTGAAGGAAGGCTCATCAAGTCCCTTGGTACTGGAACAGCATAAGAAGGTAGACTAGTAGGCGACGGTAAAATGTTTGGTGTTAAAAATTCATCGACTTGTACAGCATGGGATGTAGGGGTATTCAATAATTTAGCAGTCAGCAGGTTGTTGTTCGGAAGTTTTCGTCTGGGGGATTCACTTAACAACTTTAGCCCAAGGAATTGAGTTTCAAGAGCGAGGAATTGCTCATTAAGGGCCGAGAATTGCTTGCGGACATCTAGGAAACATCTGGTCTGTTTCATAAAAGTCCGCATCTCTGACTCAATTTCTCTACAAGCGATGCAAGACCATGTCAGGCCAATTTTCTTGTTGATAAGGTCACTTATCCGTCCATTGTGTCCTCCTCCAGCACATTTAATATGTGAGCAGTTATTGCAGAGCCAACAAAACAGGTATGAGTCACCCGTGATGGTTCCACCAAATTCACATTTTTTTGCTGTGCAAGTAAGACTCATTTTTGGCTTCTTTTTGGCGGAATGCAGACCACTGTAATAGCGTGTAAGAGATGACGTTACAAAAGAGATGTGCAACGAAGGTTCGGCGTCGTGAAGAACAACAAACTCCACAGTAACTATGAATGTAACGGGTTACGTCCGGAGAGTAGAGCTCGGAGAGACTTATGTTGGAGAATATAGTTAAAGCGCAATTTTTATATTTCAACTTGTCGCAGAAGGAGAAAGCTTGAGTTCAAGATCGAAAATAATTGCAAACTGGCAAGAGCGATCGAAGAAACACGTCCGGGTACGGCAAGTGAATATACAGAACTGTGTCATATACAGAATATCAGCAGCAAATCTTATTTTCTGTCCGTTTTTCTCTGAGAACAACTTATTATCTGATCTTCTAAGGGTCAAACCCATTTATTCGCCAGGCCCCGATGGAGCACCTCTGTGCAAACCTCTTCTAAGACTTTTTAACTTATCTTTGGAAGCCTCGATTTTCCCCTTAAGTGGAAGGAATCATTCATAATTCCCCTACATAAAAAAGGGAAAAAGTCCGAGGCTGCCAACTACAGAGGCATATCTAAGTTGTCAGCAATTCCAAAGTTATTTGAAAAATTAATTACCCCTCATTTGCAACACCTTTGCTATTCGATTATCTCTCCCTGTCAGCACGGTTTTATTAAGCATCGCTCCACCAACACAAATTTACTGGAGTTGATAGTTTGTCATAGGTGGCTTTTGTAAGGCATATCAAACCGATGTAATTTACACAGACTTCAGCAAAGCATTTGATTCAGTTATTCACTCACTCTTGTTAAGTAAACTGAATATGCTGGGTTTTCCTATAGACCTCTTAACGTGGATCTCCAGCTACTTAGATGGAAGGAAACAAAGGGTCTTAGTCAAAAACATACAGTCCCGTCTGTCATTTTATCGTTCTTGCCCTCTACAAGCTACGTATTCTATTAATGGGATTGCCTTAGAGAAATTAACTCAGGTTATTGATCTCGGGGTCGTGTTAGACATTGTTGAGAAATAGTTCGTCTTCATTTTGCATTTAAATAGTATTACATTTGCATCTTTACTTGTTAATTAATTTCTTATTATCGTACCTATTTTTGCGCACATCATTGTCTTGCATACCATTTGGGAGCTTTAAGCTCACACGCATAGCCGAAATTGCAGTGCAATGCGTTAGTATTAGAACATCACGCGATCGTTTTTCAGTTCTTTTTCTGCACGTTTTGCAAGCCGGCCGCATTCTCTTGTTGACATTAACCGCAACCGCTCGCTGATAGCAACCCCGCTTAAAAACATTGTAAACCAGCTAAATAGTGAAAATAAATGCATAAAACTATAGTAAAAACCATAATACAGTCCACTATTCATAAACATAACAAATTTTGGTCCGTTCGAGCCGGATACCCGCGTTTATTTGTGCATTTACTTTTGTGAACATTAGAGACAAATTTACCGCTTTTTCGTCATGAACGCGATAATGCTTAGAACGATTCAACAACGTGGTGCCTGCAAGGGGCAAATAACGCGCACCCTCAACAGTGCTGTGGAGTTTTCACAAAGATGTGAAAATGTGGAAACATTGCAATTCAAGCTGGAGCGTTTGGTCGCCACTTTCAACCACTTTATGGAGCTCTCAGAGGAGTTATTGGAATTTCACTTGGAGGAGGGATATGAAGACCCTGGATTGGACATACCCGAATACGAAGACAAGTTCTACGCCGCGCATGCTATTTTTAGTAACGCCATCAAGGACATGGGAGGTCAAGATCATGGACAGGACCAGTCTAACATTCTACTTTCAAGTACAGTGGAACGCCTATTTGAGGGACAAAACAACCTTTTGGAGAAAATTCATACTTCATCGGGAACTGCTGATTTAAGGTTTGAGAAAATTCGGATTCCCACATTTTCTGGTAAATATGAGGATTGGAGCCAGTTTAGTGATCTGTTCTTAAGCTCAGTAAATAGTAACGAAAAGCTCTCTAAGTGCCAAAAGTTTCATTATCTCAAATCATATCTGGAGGGAGAAGCACTGTCCCTAATTAAACATATTGCCGTCTGTAATGATAATTACCAAGACGCATGGGAAAAATTAGAAAATCGTTATAATAAAAGGTCGCTCATCGCTCGATCGTTTGTTCAGAATTTTTTATCGTTGCCAACCGCTAACAATTCGAATATTGCAGAATTACGCAAGGTAATTGACTCGGCCGACGAATGCATTCGAGGCTTACATGCGCTGAACTGTGACAGCCGCGATGTATGGCTCATTCATATTTTGCTGTCAAAGTTAGGTTCAGAAATTAAACAAGCTTGGGCCAACTGCAGTTTATCGGCCACTGAAGACGTCACCATAGATGAGCTGTTCGCCTTTCTTTTCGCTCATTGTGATACTTTGGAGTCTTGTCAGGATTTACCCGCAATGCAACCCTCAAGACCAGCCCAGAGTAGACGCCGCCAAGCCGCCTTTCATGCCAGTGGATCAACTCAGTCGTCTCGCGAATGTATATATTACCAAGGACAGCATTCTATATATTCATGCAATGAATTCAAGGCACTGGATGTAGTCAGCCGCCGCACCTTCGCCAAGGATACAAAATTATGCTTTAACTGCTTGAGTCGATCGCATCAAGTCAGGGATTGTAATTCATCGAACACTTGCCGTCAGTGCAACGCTAAGCATCACACGTTAGTACACCCGATTGATGCAAGATCGGTTCCTATGGCACCTGCGCACTCGACTGCCGCTGATACGAATACTGCCGCTGTTAGCCATCATATTTTGGAGAGGGCCAACAATCCAGCCCTACTGCCAACTGTTGTCGCCAATGTAATTGACACATGGGGAAACGAGACCTCATGTAGGTTATTGCTCGATACTGGATCAACAATAACCATGGTATCTGAGTCCTTTATCCAAAGGATCGGAATTCCTCGCACGCATGCCCGCATTTCGGTAGTTGGTTTAGGTGCTAACCCGGCTGGTGTTAGCCGAGGTCGCGCTAGCTTCACCTTACTCTCAAGAACCACGACTGCATCATTGGAAGTCTCTTGTCTAATTATGAGTTCACTAACTTTTAGGATTCCAGCTCAGCAGGTCAAATGAAATGCAACTATTTGGACCAAGATTCGCAGCCTACCGCTAGCTGACCCGACGTTTGGATCTCCGGGCAAAATCGACGTTATCTTAGGCGCTGATCAGCTGTGGAACTTATATACTGGACATCGCCGAGAGTTTGGTATCGAATACCCCATCGCACTGCATACTAATTTTGGTTGGGTTATTACAGGCAGCTATACTGATTGTAACGAAGCATCTACGCACGCACAAGTTCATCACGCTTATGAAGATTTGGATTCCTTATTTCGTTCATTTATGGACATGGAACAAGTGCATCCGAGTAAAACAACGATAGACGCCAGTGATCCCGCCGAACAACATTTTCTGAAAACACATGCTCGTAGAGAAGATGGTGTTTATATTGTTCAATACCCATTCAAGGAGCCCCGCACGCCAATTTGCCACAGGCTTTAAACCGCTTCGCCGCTTTGGAAAGGAAATTTAGAAGATTCAAGCAGTTAACTACCGGACAGCCATTGTCGAAGAAATCGAAGTTGAGTCGCTACACACCCTTTTTAGACGAGCAGAGAGTAATGCGTGTTGGTGGTCGCATCGATAATTCTATAGCTACTTATGACGCAAAGCATCCCATTCTCCTTCCTAAGGAATCTCCAATAGCTGGTCTGCTAGTTCGCTATCAACATGCTGCATTGTTACACGCTGGAGTCGAAGTCACGTTTCATACGCCTACGCCAAAGGTATTGGATTCTAGGAGCTTGGAACCTCGTCCGCAAAACTGTATTCAATTGCAGAACTTGCTTTCTGCAGCGAAGACACACGAGTTCTCAACTTATGGCTGATTTACCGGAGTTCGAGTTCAACCCGCCCGTTGTTTCCTGCATACTGGAATGGATTATGCTGGACCTGTGTCAATCAAAACATCGACAGGCCGGACACCAAGATTTGGCAAAGCTTGGTTTGCGATCTTTGTCTGCCTATCTACAAAAGCGATTCACATAGAATTGGTCAGCGATTTGACGACATCTGCCTTTATAGCCGCTTTCAAACGCTTTTGGTCTCGACGTGGACCTATTTCGGATTTATACTCGGAGAATGGAACGACTTTCCATGGAGCCAAAAGAGATTTAGCTGAAATGCAACGAATGGCAATAGCTCAAAGTCAAGATGAAGAAATTTCAAGCTTCATGGCCAGCCACGAAATTAATTGGCATTTCATTCCGCCATCTGCTCCCCATTTCGGAGGCATTTGGGAGACTGGTGTGAGATCCATAAAGCTGCACTTAAAACGAGTCATTGGCAGCAGTGCCTTGACATTCGAGGAGTATTCGACCCTGTTAATTCAGATTGAAGGGCTTCTGAACTCTCGCCCTTTATGCGCATCTAGCGATCACAGTCTTAACCCGCTAACTCCTTCTCATTTTCTAACAGGTCAGCCTCTCACTTCGGTACCAGAACCATCTTTCCTGGATGTAAACATCAACAGACTGGGAAACAAACAGGCCAAGGTTCAAGGTTTCTGGACACGTTGGAATCTCGAGTATCTCAGCACGCTTCAACCTCGCACGAAATGGCATCAAGATGCTCCAAATGTTGCCGTGGACACACTGGTTGTGCTGAAGGAGCCCAATCAACCGCCAAGCAAGTGGATGCTAGGACGAGTCACCGAAGTTCATCCTGGCCAGGATCAGAGGGTCCGGGTGGTCACCGTTAAAACCGCCAAGGGAATCTACAAGCGCCCTATTACGAAAATTGCTGTGCTTCCTTTGAACTGAACCGTCGTTCAGGGGGGCCGGTATGTTTAGAAATAGTTCGTCTTCATTTTGCATTTAAGGATGTAGTCTCATGTGTGAGGTTAAAAAAATCAATTTATTTTTTTTTTATTTTGATAGTATTGTTTATTATGAATGTACTGTTAAAGTTTCAAATAAAAATATTAAATAATGACAGAGATACAGCCCATAATCGAGAGCGCACCTACACCGAAAAGTATGAGTTTCTCGGTAGCGTCTAAACTTTAAACGTACCGATCTAGCTGAAATTTGGATATGTTGTTCTAAAAAGTAACACCTCTGTCCCGTACTAGAATCATTTATTTTTAATGATTAGTTTTTTTTATCATTAATTTAAGATAATTTTTTAAAATTTTTTTTAATTTTTTGTTTTGTGAGTTCGCCATTTTGTTGTTTATTGATGAAAATATTTCATTCTAGTACGGGACAGAGCTATAAGCTTACAAAACAATAATCTATTCTAATTTTTTGTTTCGGATGACTCTAGCAGTCGAAATCACCTGCGCCAGGGACCTACCTTTTTTTTTTATATGCATACTTTGGCATGCTATAAAGTGTTTTAAACTACACAAGAATAAATTAAACAAAATATTTTTAAATAGTTTATGATGCCTATAAAAACATATGTGAAAATTGAAACGATCGCATTATTTTTTATTACAAAAAAAATTTCTTGAAATAACCTCTAAAAAGTAGGCCGGAACATGAGACTACATCCTTAAACTTTATAAACAAATAAAACCTTCCAAAAGTTCATTTTCTGACTCGGACCACCAAGCTTTTCTTAGTCAAATAGCCACAGCTCCTAACACTGATACTTGTTCTGATGTTATTTTTCCTGACGACTTACTTTACACAAATTCTATCTCAAACTTCACATATCATAAACTTCTTGTCTTTATCAAATCCCGTAACCCTGATTCTGCTAAGGGACTCGATAAAATATCATATAGAATGCTCCTAGCCTTACCTACTGTACAATTAGAAAACCTTGTTTCCTTGCATAATTCTACTTTAGACCAAGGTAATATTCCAGATAATTGGCGTAGAATAAAAGTTATTCCTGTGCCAAAGAAAAACCTTGACTCTTCTATAATTACAAACAATAGACCTATTTGCCTTCTAAGTGTAATTTTCAAATGTTTCAAATGCCTAATTAAATCGAGTATGGAGAATCACATTAATAGACACGAAATCCTCCCTCCAAGGTCCTATGCTTTTAGGAAAAACCATTCAACATCGCAATGTATCAATGATGTGATCAACACTATAGCTAATTTAAAAGCTCGTGGCTTTCATGTTACAGCAGCAGTTCTTGATTTAAACAAAGCGTTTGACGCGGCCAAAATTCCTATCCTAGGTAAAAAATTAGTTAATTTAGGTTTTAACCACTCCCATATTAAATTCATTATCAATTTCCTTAATAAAAGAATTTTAACTTTGGGCAAGGCAGAGGTTACAGTCGACAAAGGGGTTAGTCAGGGCAGCTGTCTTAGCCCAATTCTATTTAATCTTTACACTCTTGAGCTTCATAAACTAAGCAACAATCATGACAGTACTCTTTTCCAGTACGCGGACGATTTTTTTTAGTCTGCTATGACAAGGTTTTTTCGTTGGCTGAATCTAAATTAGAGCAGAAAGTGAATCTTTTTAGGAAATGTGCAATTTAATCAATCTTTCATTTAATGCAAATAAATCAGCCACTATACACTTTAATCTTAGGAGAAGACCTCTTAACGTACAGTGTAATAACATCACCTTAAATAATGTAAATAGTGTCAACTATTTGGGTAGAATCATAAGTTCTAACAACTCGTCTGTACCACATGTTAAAAAAATTATTTCAAAATCAAATCAAATAAATATGTTTCTACAAATGCTAAGTGGTTGCCATTTCGGAGTTCATCCAAGTAAATCGCTTCTTTTTTATAAAGCTTTTATAAGATCTAGATTTGAGTACGCCTGTTCCTCATTCGCTAACTTGTCTAAAGCAGCTCTTAATATTATTAATTCCCACGCTAATTTTCACCTGAGAAAAGCATTAGGCCTTATTAAGTCAACTCCTGTCAAAATTATTTATCATCTCGCTGCTGAACTACCTCCCATTTACAGAATTGAATTCGCTACAGCTAAAGAGTTAGCCAAATCCTTCGCGTTCAAACTTCCATCTGCTTCACTCTTACCTCTTTCATACTCAAACACTAAAACCAGCTATAGTAGAATTTATTCTAAATATATAAACCTTTTTAATCATATTGCTCCCATCAACCCTATTTTTACTTTTCCTCGCAAATTATCCCTAGACACAAATTTTTTTAAAGCTAATGAAGTCATTGTTTTTACTTTGTTGAACGAAAAATTGAATTCTTTTAATAACTTACACATGGAAATTTTTTACACGGACGGTTCAGTCTCGGAAAATTTTACAGGTTATGCATTTGTTCATTCAAAGTCAAATACTGTTGATAGTTTCTTTACTAACAAAAAGCTGTCTTCTATGACCGCTGAACTTTTAGCCTTGGAAAAAGCCATTGATTTTGCAATTTCCAACTGCTTCCCAAAGATAGCCATACTGACGGATAGCCTTGGCGCTATACAAACTCTACAAAATAACGGCTCCAACAATTATATTGCCCAGGAAATATTCTCCAAAATCGAAAGTCCCACGCTCTCAAAGGTTGAAGTTCACCACATACCCAGCCATGCAAATATTTGGGAAAACGAAATTGCTGATAGAGCAGCAAAAAACGCTTCTATACACGGCTCCTTCAAATATGTTAGATGGACATTGAGTGATGCGATCAACTATATTTTTCATTATATTCAAGGTGATTGGGAAAGAGACTATAACGTTTTCTCTATGGAACGTAATAAAGGCTATTCAAACTTTAGGCCTTTCATCACCAAGAAACCCTGGTTCTATAAAACGGATATTTTCGACCGTTTAGACACAAAACAATTAAATAGAATCCTTAGCGGACATGCGTTCGATAAGTTCACTTTATCCAAAATGAATATTTTTGACAATGCTCTTTGCGACACATGCAATGCAGTGGAAAATATTTCACATCTTATTTTAAATTGTACAAAATACTCAAGCATTCGCCGCCATTTTCCAACACTTTTAAAATATAATGATATTTATCGCTTCTTTGTAAATGAACCAATCGACAACTACATATCGATAACGTCGTTCTTAAAGCAAGCCAAAATTAATTTATAAAAATTATTGTCTTTAATACAAGCGCAATTTTTTAGATCTCCTGAAATAAGATTTCATACATTGCACTATGGTCCAGAACCCGTTTTTTTTGGCATAAAGTCGAAAAATTGAGCTACAGGGTTCAAACTTTGCAGAATTTATTTTTATGGCATTATAAATATCTATACAAAAAATTGGATCAGTGCGACCACGCCCACGCCTGCCGCCCCTGCAAACTGATTAAGAATAAATATATATTATTTCCTGTTCTATTAAATTACTTACTTATTTTTTAAATGCAATTTTCTTCTTCATCAAATTCAATATTTAATTCAATATTATAATTATCCAGATCGTCGTCAGAATCGCACTGCAGATCATTCTCATTTTCTGCTGTGAACGGAAGGTCCAAAAGATTTAATACCTCTTTTGAGAAAGGTTTCTTTTTATTTTTTTTTTCTCTTTCCCTTAGAGATACACTTGATAATAATGGATCCGAGGAATCTATAGCTCTGTGAAATATATCTCTCATAGTATTGAGACGACTATTTTTCCTTGAATGCGACAATCTATCTATCTATCTATCTATTTTGGTGCATTCGGACGATGGGTGCCTATCTCCACACTTTACGCATCTGTACTCCAGATGGCAGTACCGTTTCGTGTGACCGAAGCCCTGGCAGCGATGGCATTGGGGCACATCGTCGAATTTTTTTGGTGGCTCAACCGTAACCACCGTGCTGCATAACCGCTTGACTTGAAAGGCCTCCTTGTTGTTTTTGGCTGGCTCGAGGTTAATAAAGAAAATGTTTAGTGGCTTCTTTGTACCTTTTTGCATAGGATTGTGTATATCCCTGACTTTGTGTCCATGGCTGCTGAAACCCACCTTAATATCCTCCGGGTCGGTGGAGAAGTGGAGGCCTTTAACGACGATCCGATAAGCGCGCTCGTCTCGGGGCTGGAATGTGTGGTATCGATGGTTATTTTCGCTCAGGAACTTTTTCAGAGTTGAGTAAGTATCCTTGTCTGGAGTCATGACGCGAATTGTGTTGTTAGTGCTTGCTTTGTAGGTCACTTCAACATCCCCGCCTAAGAGGTGGGAAATGTCTTTGGAAAGGCCCTTGATGCTGGATACGTCCGGGATAAAAATTGGGGGCGGTTTGATGATTTTCGCCGTTTTTACCGCAGATTGCTTGGTCTTCTTATCATCTTTTTCTTCATAACGTCAACCTCCATGTCGCTGACACGATCTTCATCGTCTAAATCAGATAGAATTGCATAATATTTTTTTCAATATTAGCTTTAAGTGCAGCTCTGGCTGCTTCGCTGGTGGTAGGTTCGTCTTCCATAATGGGTTTTTTAGCAGACTTCCGCTTCATTTCTCCATGCTCGGAGTCGCTGGAATCGTCATCTTGAAAATTAGAATAGGCTTTCTTTTTCGAAGGCGGCTTGATTTTGATGGAACTGGGAGGGTTTTGCCAGCCCATTAAGTTGGTTTTGCCCGAGAATGGCCGCAAGATTAAGTAAATAAGAGTGGTTTTGAATTTTTTTGGTGGTTGGAAAAAAAATTTAAATTTTTCTTTTATTTTTTTAACAAACAATAAAATGATGCTTTCGGTTCAAAGCCTACCTCTCGTTTCGATAACAATAATATGTGAGGGAAATTCGTAGAACTCGCAACTTGGGCTCCTTAGCTATGAGACGGGGCATAGCAAGCTACGAGAAAATAAAATAACCCCCAACGAGCCCGAGCTGCAAGATATCTACGTGTGTTCCTTACGCCCATGCTTATGAGAAATATTTGAATTGTACCGCCTAAAGATATTATCGCTCTGTTAAGCACTCGGTCTTGTCACCCGCTGCGTCGCATATTCAAATGAAAAAAGAGAAGGAGCAGATAGAAACTAGTAATAAATGAACTTCCATTAAATTCGGTTGATGCTTTTCTACTGGGACCTTAGTTGCTGGCCTGAAACAGGCATTTTCGCAGTTTGTCATTTTGGAGCAGACATTTTTTGGTGCCCCCGGGTGGACACAGAAGGACGTATCATCATATATACATAGCAGATCAGCTATTCGTACATCCGCAATCTCAGTTTGGGCTTGTACTCGACACGATGCTGAAATTAATCGTTCATATAGCAGATCAGCTTTACATATATACATTTTTCAAGCATTGAACACTATTTTATTCTTACATTAGAGTTTCAAGGGATCGGACCCATGAAATACGAGTCATACATAAGTGGTACGCTTATCGCACTTGAGAAAGGGTCGCATAGCATGTCAGCGTGCAGTGCGTTGATAAGTAGTTTTAAATAGATTTAAGATTCTCATATATCGTACTTATAAGAGAACTTTACCGAATAAAATCAGTTTCCAAAAGGAGCTAATTGGAGTAAGACCTATTTATTTAGGGCTCCTCTTAACATTTTATTTATTCATTATTAACAATGATCTGTTATTTCTATATTATTAATACTAAGAGTAAGGATAAGGATAAGAGTAAGGATAAATTAAGTTAAAAGATATTCCATAATTTTGGATTTAATTACATCTAGGGATAGTTCAGGGGACAATAAATGGGACAATGAGTTATAGTTTTTACAAATAACGCGGAATGGATCGTGTTCCGCAAAATTAAACCTAGAAATCGGTAACCAAAGGGGTCGGAAGGATCTAGTTACTCTAATAGGCACAGAAAACATTAATTTTTCTAGAAGTACTTGTGAGTCAACCTGTCCAAGAATAAGCACATGAAGTAGCGTAACCCCAGCACAAGTACGGCGCTCTTTTAAAGGAGGTAGGTTTAGTAGCTTTAACCGGCAATTATACGACGGGAGGGAAGTGGCAGTATCCCAGTTTAAGCTTTTTAACGCAAATAGCAGAAACTGCTTTTGGACTGATTCAATCCTCCTTTGGTGAACAAAGTATTGCGGACTCCAAACGCTAGAACAGTATTCCAAGATAGGACGAACCAACGATACGTATAGAATTTTAGTTGTGAAAGGATCATCAAATTCTTTAGACCAACGTTTGATTAAAGCTAGCACACCTCTGGCTTTATTAACTATTAGTGATATGTGGTCGTTGAAGGACAACTTATTGTCAAAAATTACTCCAAGATCGTTAATTAGGAAAACACGATCTAAGACGTTATTCCCAAGAGAGTACGAAACGATCTAGGTCTAGTTGCAGGTGTCTATGAAGGAAATGGTCTGAGAAAGAAAGACATACAGTATTCGTTTTACTTTGATTCGGAACGGTACTTCCAAAAAAACCGGAGAAAAAAAAAAAAAGTTTTTTTTTTTTAAAGTTGAAAGTTGTAAATTATTATTGTTTTTTTTTTTTTCTCTAAAAATATTCGCTTTTTTGTTTTTTTACGGGGAAAATTAAAACAAAAATGGCCCACGAGGCCAAGGGTCCCATCCCTTCCTCGGAGCAGGCCACTTTCAAGAGACCAAAAGAATTTGTTTCAATAAAGACGATGTGCAAGTAAGTGATGAAGTAGTTATTTCGGATATGGAGGATTTGACTGGACACGATGGGAACAATTCAACGAATCAAAGTCAAAAAGAAGAAAAGAAGAGAAAGTTAGAAAATGTTTGCTTGGAAGAAAATTTGCAATTGGATAAAAATGAAATTTTGTATGACATTTCTCACAAAGGGCCCTTTGTGGTCTATATTGACAAAATCGGAGATACTGGCTTAGAGAGCCGACAGAACAGAGTCCCAATTAATCCGCTAGATTTGAATGCTACACTTCTGAAACTCAAAATCAAAGACATTATATCCGTCAGTAAGATTGGCTTTGGACGCTGCAAAGCTGAGTTTAAGTCTGCTGCGGCAGCTAATGACATTTTATTGTCAGATTTGAAAAATAATGGCTATGAACCCAAGATTTTAAAACACTTTATTTTTAAAATGGGTATTATTTTTAATATTCCTACAAAGTTCTCCGACTCCGAACTGAAAGAGTACATTTCCTCTTCTGTACCGATTCACGAGATCATTCGGGTTAAAACTAGGGATAAAGAGGTTAAAGATAAATTTATTAACACTTCAAGGGTTAAAATTCTCTTTAAAGGTACACAAATTCCCAATGAAGTCGTCTTTTTATACACTAAAGTTAACGTTAGTCCGTATGTACCTTTCAGCCAATGTTATCGCTGTTTTAGGTTTAATCATTTTGCTCAAAATTGCAAACAAGCTGATCAAAAATGTAGTAGCTGTTCATTATCTCATACCAAAGAGCAGCAATGTAGCCAATTGGTTTGCGCTAACTGCAAACAATCTCACGTAGCCACCTCTCTTGATTGTCCTGCTCGTAAAAAAAGCCTATGCAATTAAAAAGTGCATGACACTTGAAAACTTATCAAAATCAGAAGCGAAAATTAGATATCCCTCTCTGTTTCAAATTTTAGATGAAGTTGATACTAACGACATAACTCTTTTCCCACAGCCATCATGGCAAAGGAAATCTACTACACCAATTTTACAAAATAACACCAAATTAGCCACGCAACATTTATTTGAAAATAACCCTTTTAACAAAGTGGTTAAGATCTCTCTTAACAAAAAAATGAGGAAAACAATGCCAACGACACAATGATCAGCTGGAAAGCTGCTCTTAAAAAAACATGAGTACTCTCTCAAAGAAAAATTCATTAATACCCAATCTAAAGATCCTTTCTCTGCTCAACAAGTTGAAATTTATAATTGCAACAACCCAGCTCTAGAAGCTGCAGAAAAAAGTTTAAACCAACTAGCCCTAGACATTTCCTCTTTTTTAGGCAACGAAAATTCGATATTAGTTCCTGAATCAAGAAACTTTTTAGTTAATTTAAAAGATCGTATTTCTATTACAAATTCAAAAATTGATTTAATTAAAATTAACCAATCGTTACAATAGTTCTTTAATGTTGCTTGTCTATATACTTTTCTTAAAAAAAAAAAATAATAATAAATAATAATGACTCTTAAAATCCTTCAATACAATATTCAGAGCTTAACTGCTAATAACAATAAACATCTGTTAGAACTATTTTTAGCTAATAATAATATAGACATAGCAATTTTGTCAGAAATCTGGATTCCAAACAATTCTATGTGTAGCCTAGCTAATTATAATTTTGTGTGTAAACCTCGTGCCGACGGGTATGGAGGCGTTGGTATTTATTTAAAAAAACATATACGTTTTAGGAAAATTAAATGTAACATTAATATTGAAGCAGTTGGTGTCTGTACAACGAATCTAAAAAACAATATAAACATTTTTAGTATCTATGCCGCACCCAATCCTAACGCTAATTCTTTTGAACAAGGTTGTAACGATTTATTTTCTATGGCGTCTGAACTGAACGGTACTTCTATTATAGGTGGCGATTTTAATGCCAAATCTAGTATTTGGGGTAACAACACGCTTGATGCCAGAGGAGTCATCTTGGAAAACGCTCTTTTAAATTCAGGATTTTTCTGCATTAACAATGGCGATCCAACTCACCTAATCCGTCCTATTTCTCTACCCTTGATGTCACATTCACAAATAATAATCATCTTAGATTTAAATGGGCTTCAGTTAATTCTAAAATTTCGAATAGCAATCACTTTCCGGTTTTAATTGAAGTTGATAATGTTTCGGCTTCTTTCAACTCTTATAAATATAATCACCCAAAAATTATTAAAGATTTCTCAAATGTTCATATTACTTCTCTAGACACCCTTTTTACTTCTTCTCAAAACATTCACGCCAATAATACGATAAAATTAAATGGGAATAATAGATACGTTCCTAAAAAATATTGGGATGAGGTTTGTGAAAAACTGTTTAGGCTAAGAAACGCGTGCAGACAAAAATATTTTAAATCCAAGCTTCATACAGATGCTATTGCCTATATTAACAGTAATAGAAAACTTAATAATTACTTTTATAAAATGAGAAAGAATAACCTAAACAGGCTTTTAGATGATTTATCTGACCCTACCTCAATGAAAGATATGTGGGGAAAAATTCATTCCCTTAAGGATGTAGTCTCATGTGTGATGTTGAAAAAATCGATTTTTTTTTTTTCACATATTTCGATAGTATTATTTATTAAAAATGTACTGTTAAAGTTTCAAATAAAAATATCAAATAATGACAGAGATACAGCCCATAATCGAGAGCGCGCCCACACCGAAAAGTATGAGTTTCTCGGTAGCGTCTAAACCTTAAACGCGTTTTTCTCGGAACGACATTTTTGTGTGCGGCGCAGGTGATTCACAAAATTCTATGGTACCGATCTAGCTGAAATTTGGATATGTTGTTCTAAAAAGTAACACCTCTGTCCCGTACTAGAATCATTTATTTTTAATGATTAGTTTTTTTTTATCATTAATTTAAGACAAATTTTTAAATAAAAAAAAAAATTTTTTTTTGTCTGTTCGCCATTTTGTTGTTTATTGATGAAAATATTTCATTCTAGTACGGGACAGAGCCATAAGCTTACAAAACAATAATCTATTCTAATTTTTTGTTTCGAATGACTCTAGCAGTCGAAATCACCTGCGCCAGGGACCTACCTTTTTTTTTTATATGCATACTTTGGCATGCTATAAAGTGTATTAAACTACACAAGAATAAATTAAACAAAATATTTTCAAATAGTTTATGATGCTTATAAAAACATATGTGAAAATTGAAACGATCGCATTATTTTTTATTACAAAAAAATTTTTTTTGAAATAACCTCTAAAAAGTAGGCCGGCACATGAGACTACATCCTTAAATAGTATTACATTTGCATCTTTACTTGTTAATTAATTTCTTATTATCGTACCTATTTTTGCGCACATCATTGTCTTGCATACCATTTGGGAGCTTTAAGCTCACACGAATAGCCGAAATTGCAGTGCAATGCGTTAGTATTAGAACATCACGCGATCGTTTTTCAGTTCTTTTTCTGCACGTTTTGCAAGCCGGCCGCATTCTCTTGTTGACATTAACTGCAACCGCTCGCTGATAGCAACCCCGCTTAAAAACATTGTAAACCCGCTAAATAGTGAAAATAAATGCATTAAACTATAATAAAAACCATAATACAGTCCACTATTCATAAACAGACATTAAACTTAAATTTTCCGACCATATTTCCTTAATGGTTCCTTAATAAGGCTAAAGGATTCCTTGGTTTTATTATAAGGTGGTCAAAAGAATTTAATGACACATACATAATCAAAACATTATTTATTTCTTTGGTCCGTCCGATACTGGAGTACGGTTCATGTGTCTGGAGTCCCCTTATTAGCGAGGATGTTGATAGCCAGCATTTAATAACTCCCTCAAAATTTAACATTCCTAATAGAAGGACTCAAAACTTTAGTCCTCTGTTCCTTAGGCATTGTAGCTCGACATATGCACTGCATAACCCTTTTAGGGTATTATGTTTGAACTACAATGGTCTCTACTCTATAATATCTCTTTCTTGTCCCTCTTATTTAAAATATAGACTTTTAAATTTTCTTACTTACTCCTCCTAGGTTAAAAAATTACAAATAGCGTAATATGTACAAACAAATAGTTTTTCGAGCACCCCTCGGCCGTCTGGGCCTCTAAGCATGCCTCTTATGATGAATACAGGAATACTAGCTGATGCTCGTCTTGATGCACAAGCCATTTCCAAATTCTGAAAGACCGCGAAAAAAAAAAAAAGTATTTTATTAAAAGGAAACTTTGCCTGGCTCATAACCGTTTCCTTTAAGCATTTATTGTGCAGTTTATATAACTTTCAAGAACAGTTTGCACACTGTAGACACGTTTATATGCACACACACGTTTTTTTTGTAGCGTTGCTGTTTTTATTGGATTATCTCTTTGCGAGACTAACAAGAGGTGTATCAAATTTTATATTTTTAACTTAACTAACAGTCATATTGACTGATACACAGTTAGGCCGCCCTAAAAAATGCTGGGTTGGGTGTATGTTGGCAAATACGTTTTAATTTCGTGCATGACCCCATTAAGCCAGAGTCGGTCGAAAGCTTGAGATATGTAGAGAAAATAGCGCTACAGTATTCTCGCTGTTCGAAGGCTGAGCGTGTTTTGGATGTTTATAAAATCACTTGCGGTTCTCTTCGATGGTTCCGTGGTTTCTTCGGAAGCCTATCTGCTGTGCCGGAATAAGGTTGCAAGCTTCCAGATGTGGTATTATGCGAGCTAACAAGCATTTTTTAAACAATTTAGACAAACAAAATAGAAGGCTTTATGGTCTGTACGATGACGGAATTTTGTGGTCTATTCCAGGCTTCGGTATCCTTATAATGATGGATTTCTTCCACTTCTTTGGGAAATAGCCAAGATTAAAGATCCCATTAAATAGTTTGCAGACGACCTTTATAGCGCATTTTGAAGGTCACCACCGTGAGCCTTTTTTGGTTTAGGTTAGGTTAGGTTGAGGCGGCGATGAGGGGCCGGTTCTGACCCCCATCTACTTGAGCCGCTAGGGGCTCCTTGTGATACCGCACAGGCAAGGATCCTACAAAAGGACCTCCCCCTTTCCACTACTTACGTTCCCAGGGGTGCTCTATCCTTCATGAAACGGCTCGCGGTCCCATCCAGATTTACGGATGAAAGCTACGAGTCTGTGTGGAGCGACCTCCGCGAGGTCTGTAAGGTCTGTAAGTATTGCTGCGCCCAAAAATTTGAGTCGGATGCGCCCCAGCGCAGGGCATTGACACAGGAGGTGTGCAACTGTCTCTTCCTCTTCTTCGTCTCCACAGCTCCTGCAGTAGTCATAATGTGGCACCGCTAGTCTAGCCGCGTGTGCTCCTATTAACCAATGTCCCGTAATGGCCTTGATCGCCAGACTACAGTCCTGCCTATTTAGGGCTATAAGCATCATTGACCTCTTCCTAGATCGGATGGGCCATAACATGCGGGAGTTCCTGCAGTTTTGGAGATTTCTCCTTTCTTCCTCAGTGATGCGCGGTCGAAGTGATCCATGCATTTTAGCCTACACGTAGCTAAGGGGATACCTACTGGTTCCTTCTCCGGTAGGAGAGGATTGGTAGTACCTGCTCTTGCCAGTTCGTCGGCGGCGCAATTACCCTCGTGGTCCCTATGCCCGGGCACCCATATGAGGTGTATGTCATGCTGCTCTGCCATCTCGTTAAGAGATCTGCGACAGTCATTCACTGTCCTGGAGTTGGATGAAAATCCGTCAAGGGCATTGAGTGCCGCTTGACTGTCTGAGAAGATACAGATTGTGTCCTGATTTCCAATCAGTGCTGGGGATCTGAGTGCTTCTCCGATAGCTATTACTTCTGCTTGGAAAACACTGTTCGCCATGGAAACCGCCTCCCACCTGGCCATTCAATTTTGAACCGTCTGTGTAGAAATGGAGGGAACCGGCTGGTCCCGGGATTTGTGTGGCCCATCCCTTGTTGGAATGTAGTCCTTGTATTTTAATGTGGGATTATCGACAGGATGTGGGGGTATCGCAGTAGTCTGTAGACCCCGTTGGCGTGCAGTGGTGTAGATCTAACTTGGTATGTCCATCTGCCCGTCTCTCGTAGCCTGATTGCCGATAGCGTGGCTATCTTGACCCCCATTATCTCTACCGGTAATAGGTCGAGTATGAAGTCTAGTGCATCCGTCGGTGTGGTACGTAGGCTGCCTGTGATGCAGACCTCCGCCATCTTTTGCGTTTTCCTAAGCTTCTCCCTGATTGTGGAGTTGGTGAGAGCAGGCCACCAGACCACCACTCCGTAGAAAAGGATGGGTCTTATGACCGCTGTATAAAGCCATCTTACTATTTTTGGGGACATTCCCCATTTAAGGCCAATGGCTTTCCTGCAAGTATAGAGCGCGATTGTAGCCTTGTTAGCTCTATCCATAGTGTTTGACTTCCAGTCCAGTTTCCTGTCTAGCGTAATTCCTAGGTACTTGGCGCTATCGCTAAGAGATAGTGTTTCTCCTAATAGTTTTGGAAGCATTAAGTTTGGTATTTTGTACTTCCTGGTGAAGAGGACGAGCTCTGTTTTGGATGGGTTCACACCTAGTCCATTTCTAACTGCCCACGTTGAGAGGACCCTAAGTTTGTCCGTCATGCGGTCACATAGAGTCTGGGGAAATTTTCCAGAGAAGGCAATTGCGACATCATCCGCGTAAGCGATAACTTTGCAACCACCCCCTTCTAGGGATCGCAGTAGGCTATTAACCGCCACGTTCCAGAGTAGGGGTGAGAGTACGCCTCCTTGCGGGGTGCCTCTTCTGACGTATCTATGAATAGATTCTCCTCCTAGTGACGCCTCAACAGTCCTGTTTATTAGGATCTGCTCTATAAGGCGTATGGATTGATCGTCTATTCCTAGTCCTGTCAGTGCATTGATTATCGAGCTTGGTAGGATGTTGTTGAACGCACCTTCTATGTCTAGAAAAGCAATGAGTGCGTATTCCTTATCACTAAGTGCCTTTTCGACGAAAGTAGTGATTTCGTGGAGTGCCGTTTCCGTGGATCGGCCCTTCCTATACGCATGCTGTGATCCCGAGATATCATCTGGGTTGATAGTAAGATTAATATGGAGGCTGATTAGTCTCTCCATTGTCTTGAGAAGGAAGGACGAAAGGCTTATTGGTCTGAAGTCCTTGGGGGTGCAGTGGGATGGTTTTCCCGCCTTGGTTATAAATGCGACTTTCGTCCGCAACCACATTGCGGGTACGATGCATATCCTGAAAATTGCTGAGAAAGCTTTCTTGACCCAAGATGTCAGGTTGGGACCGGCTTTAATAAGTTGAGCTGGGACAATGCCATCTGGGCCCGGGGATTTGAAGGGGTTGAAGCTGTTTATTGCCCAGCTGAGATACCTATCACTCAATAGGTATTCAAGTTGGTTAGCGGTGGAGGGGCTTTTCCCCTGTGTCTGCATTTCCAGGGTTGTATCTTCTCGAGAGCATCCCGGGAAATGTGTCCCTATGAGAGCCTCTAGGGTTTCTTTGCTAGACGATGTCCAGTTACCTTCTGAGGTTTTAATGTATCCTACATTTGGTGCAGTAGTTGCGAGGACCTTCCTGAGTCGGGAGGCCTCTGATGTTTGCTGAATGTTCGTGCAGAACTGGGCCAGGCATTCCTTTTTGCCTTGCGAAGCTCTTTGTTATATTGCCTAAGGTCAGCTTTATACGACTCCCAGGCTATTTCCGAGTTTGTTTTCTTGGCGAAATTAAAGGCCTTGCGGGCCTTGGTTTTAAAGGGCGCAAGTGTTTGCGACCACCATGGTGGTTTCTTCGACTTGCTATTGCCCGATCTGCTTTTGGGACAAGCTTTATTGAATGCCCTGGCGCACGCTGTCGTGAGCGTGTTCACCATGGCATCCAGGGCTTCCCTACTGTCAACGTTCCCTGTTGGAGGATTTCCCAAGGAACTATCTAGCTTCTTTCTATATAACTCCCAGTTCGCTTTCCTCGGGTTGCGTACCGTTAGTCGATTAAAGTTCTCGAAATTGACCACTAATTCTATGTATCGGTGGTCTGAGAATGAGTGTTTCTCTAGGACTCCCCATCTAACAATCCTGTCTGCTAGGGATTCAGAGTAAAGAGTGACGTCAAGTACTTCCCTTCTGTTCTTGACTATGAAAGTGGGTTCTGTACCCCTGTTGCCCACCAAAAGATTGGAGCCTAGGATAAAATCGAAGATTGACTCATCCCTCTCGTTCGTGTCAGTGCTGCCCCACTGATGATGATGGGCGTTAGCATCGCAGCCGGTCAATCTTATGCTTCCTGCTGTCTTCCACCAGCTGTTTGATTAGCGGGTAGCGGATCATAGGTCTCCTGGTCGTGGCCCATATACGCCGAGCATATCCTTAGAGGGCCATTTGGGCTCTCTACGGCTGCGGCTACGTGGTCTTCATTGCTAAAATTGGGTAGCAAAAAGAGGTTAAGGTTCTTTTTTGCGAGGATGCAGGCTCGCCTTTTACCTGTAGTATCGGCTTTGCAGAGCCTGAACTCCGACGCCCCCAGCCCAAGAATTCTGTCTCCTAGGATCCAGGGTTCCTGGATGAGGGCCACATCAGCTCCACTCTCGGCGAGGTGGAGTAGGAGGGCAGCTGACGCCGCTTTACTGTGGTGGAGGTTTATTTGTAAGATCGTCATGGACATCCTTACAAACCTCCACCACAGTTATTTCTGCCTCCGTCTCTTTTTTGGTTTAACCCTCTTATGACTTTTTCGATTTCCTTCGGCCAGAATGAAGGTGCAGTTGGCCTCTAGCTGAATTACTGGCAGGAGGAATGAATTTGAGGCAGGGTTTGGCTGGAAGACACTCTGGATATGTGTTCTGCATGTTTTAGCTCGATCTTCGCCGCTGTGAGCCCAGCACCCCGAAGAGTTTCTTATCGGAGTGGTTATATCAATTGGGGCGTTAAGATTTGGGTGGGCCCTCTACCGGGGGTACTTTGTGCTTGTTGGCGCAAGATTCTGGATGTACCTTAGCTGTGCATTTTCTTTCTGTTAGTGAAGAGACGGGTCGAGTAATCGGGTTGCTTCCTTAAGGCGTTCTTTTGAAGCTGGTAATCTGCTGTTTTGCCAATCACAACGCGTGCGCCTCTTTTGTCACACGAGCTGTTCGATTTGCTGATTACATTTGTAGTATTTGTTTCGGTCTACTTCCTTCTCACGAGGAGTAGAGATTTTAGGTGCCGCAACGAGAACTTCTTCCAGGCGCTCGTGGTAAAGTCGATGTCCGATTCCATGTTAAGCTCAGGGGTGAGTTCTATGTAGGCACTTACGTACATTTTATACCCTTTTATTATAATTTTGTCTAAAAGTGTGCAACACAGTGAAGGAGACATCTCCGACCCTATAAAGTATATATTTTCTTGACAAGGATCACCTCCTGAGTTAATATGAGCATGTCCGTCTGTCCGTCTGTCTGTCTGTTTCTGCGCGAACTAGTCTCTCAGTTTTAAAGCTATCCTCTTGAAACTTTGCACACACCCTTCATTCCATTGCAAGCAGTATATAAGTCGAAACGGCCCGGATCGGCCGACTATATCTTACAGCTGTTTGTGAAGATAGAAAGCTGGAACTTAGTACAGAGTATATTTTTGGTCAGTTTATCAAACCTACCAAATTTCATAACGATCGGTCGACTATATCTTATAGCTTCCATAAAACTGATCGATCGGAAATGGTATTTGGTAGATTACCAACCTTGGTATTTTTGAAGATAGAAGCTTGGGACTTTTTTTTTAGGTGTTTTATTGTAATTAATTGGTTTTATTATGAAATTCTCATAAGGATCGACCAACTATATCCGATGTATGCGATATATATCCGGTTTTAACTGCAAGGGTATATCAACTTCGGCTCCGCCCGAAGGTAGCTTTCCTTTCTTGTAATACCCTTGCAGAGGGTATTATAATTTTGGTCAAAAATGTGCAACACAGTGAAGGAGACATCTCCGGCCCTATAAAGTACATATATTCTTAATCAGGATCACCTCCTGAGTTGATATAGGCATGTCCGTCTGTCTGTTTCTACGCAAAATAGTCTACAATTTTAAAGCTATCGCCTTAAACTTTGCACACGCCTGCCATATAACTGAACAATCGAAAATTACCCAACTTTCGTGTTTTTGAAGATAGAAAGCTGAAACTTAGTACAGATTCTATTTTTGGTCAGTTGATCCAAACTAGCTGCCATATAACTGAACGATCGGAAATGGTTTTTGGTAGATATACCAACTTTGGTAAATTTGAATTGAAATTGCTTGGGACTTTTTTTTAGATTTTTTATTTTAATTAATTGGTTTTATTATGATGTAATCATAAGGATCGGCCAACTATATCCGATGTTTGCGATATATATCCAGTTTTAACTGCAAGGGTATATCAACTTCGGCTCCGCCCGAAGGTAGCTTTCCTTTCTTGTTATACCCTTGCAGAGGGTATTATAATTTTGGTCAAAAATGTGCAACACAGTGAAGGAGACATCTCCGGCCCTATAAAGTATATATATTCTTTATCAGGATCACCTCCTGAGTTGATATGAGCATGTCCGTCTGTCCGTCTGTCTGTCCGTCTGTCTGTCTGTTTCTACGCGAACTAGTCTCTCAGTTTTAAAGCTATCGTCTTGAAACTTTGCACACACCCTTCGTTCCTTTGCACGCAGTATATAAGTCGGAACGGCCCGGATCGGCCGACTATATCCTATAGCTGCCATATAACTGATTGATCGGAAATGGTATAACTTTGGTGTTTTTAGAGTAAGAGAGTTCAAATTTGACATGAGATTTTGCTATTTTTGGCAAAACATTACGTCATGCCAAATTTCATAAGGATCGGCCGACTATATCCTATAGCTGCCATATAATTGAACGATCGGAAATGACCCAACTTTCGTGTTTTTGAAGATAGAAAGCTGGAATTTAATACAGATTCTATTTTTAGTCAGTTGATCCAACCTACCAAATTTCATTAGGATCGGCCGACTATATCCTATAGCTGCCATATAACTGAACGATCGGAAATGGTATTTGGTAGAAATATCAACTTTCGTATTTTTGAAGATAGAAGCTTGGGACTTTTTTTTTAGATTTTTTATTTTAATTAATTGGTTTTATTATGATGTAATCATAAGGATCGGCCAACTATATCCGATGTTTGCGATATATATCTGGTTTTAACTGCAAGGGTATATACACTTCGGCTCCGCCCGAAGTTAGCTTTTCTTTCTTGTTTTTTATTGAATTGGTTATATTATGATATTCTCATAAAGATGTGTCCACTACATCCGATTTTAGCGATATGTATCCGATTTTAACTGCAGGGGTATATCAAATTCGGCTCCGCCCGAAGTTAGCTTTTCTTTCTTGTTTTCGACTTTTTTATACCCTTGCAGAAGGTATTATAATTTTGTCACAAAGTGTGCAACGCAATGAAGGAGACGTCTCCGACCTTATAAAGTATATATATTTTTGATCAGGATCACCTCCTGAGTTGATATGAGCATGTCCGTCTGTCCGTCTGTCTGTCTTTTTCTACGCGAACTTGTCTCTCAGTTTTAAAGCTATCGTCATAAAACTTCGCACACACCCTTCTTTCGTTTGCACGCAGTATATATGTAAGTCGGAACAGCCCGGATCGGCCGACTATATCCTATAGCTGCCATATAACTGAACGTTCGAAAATGACCCAACTTTCGTGTTTTTGAAGATAGAAAGCTGAAACTTAGTACAGAGTATATTTTTGGTCAGTTTATCCGTCCTACCAAATTTCATTAGGATCGGCCGACTATATTCTAAAGCTGCCATATAACTGAACGATCGGAAATAGTGTTCGGTAGATATATTATCTTTCGTATTTTTGAGGATATAAGCTTAGGACTTATTTTAGATTTTTTATTTTAGTTAATTGGTTTTATTATGATCTAATCATAAGTATTGCGACATATATACGGTTTTAACTGCAAGGGTATATCAACTTCGGCTCCGCCCAAAGTTAGCTTTCCTTTCTTGTTTTTATATTATTTTAATAGTTATTTCATCTGAGCATATTATCATATTGACTCCGAAACATTCACATCTTTGTGTAGATGAAACTCATTTATATATGAAACTGTATTCTTGGTACCCGATGTCCCCAACCGTACATAAAATACTGGTACATGGATGTTATCCAACTCATAAATTGCATCACCAAATAGGCAATGTAAACATTATTTGGAAAACGCAGTAGCCCCTGCTGAATGCGTCATGCCATTTCTTATCTTGTCTTTTAATTTCCCCTCACTCGTTTTTGAGGATCCCCAAAAGATTATCCAGACTAAACATCAAGCTCTATTTGGAAACATTCCCATAAATTTTCCATGACATAAGCCAGACATAAGCATTAGAGCCGACTCGCCATCACCAGCCCGAATTTGATCGATTTTCCGATCTTATCACTCCTTCACCAATGACTCAATTATTGCGTCAGCAAATTGTTCCTTTCTCTTAAAATCTCTTAGGGCAATTGTCTAGCCTTAATCGATTAAACGTAGTTTGTGAAACAAATAAGAAATAATAATAAAGTTTTTTTAAAATAAAAATTAAAAATTATATTTTTAAAAAGTAAATTTCGGGTGAACCAGTTTATTGTTCCAATTGGTGTCCTGGGAGAAAACGCATCTGAAGCGAGAAACAAATTATATAAGAGCGATTGAAAGTCTCATGCCAGAAAATGCAGTCAATTAGCAAATATTGAAGACGTCTTTCGAGCACTGCACTCTTCCGACCCATATCTTTCTACAATTTCTTTAAAATAAAGGGAGAACAAAAACCAAAAGATATCCCTCCCTCTTTTTTGGTTAGATAATATTATTTTGCATACAGAAATTGAAAATGAAAATTAGTTTCGGGCCGTCTATTAATATAGTATAATTTTTTTATTTGTGTTGATTTATAAGACGACTTTACTATTTGTTAAACTTTGCACTCATAAAACAATAAATTTCTCATAAAAAAGGAAAATACACTTTAAAAAAAAGATTGCAACGAGAAGCCAGAAATTAAGCTTCAGAAAATCAAAAATTTGTTTATAATAATATTTATAACAATAACATTTTGAGTTCAAATATTTTAAAATATACATATTTTTAAATTTGGTCTTTTGGACCATAGTGCAGTGGGGAAGTTCTGACACAAACGGAGAGGCCACTTCCGGTCTCAGGGAGGTCCGCGCCGGAGTCCCCCAGGGCAGCGTGCTGCCACGACATAATGGCAGCCACCTATGCGGACGATACCGCCTTCCTGACCGCTGCTGACAACACTACAGAGGCAGCTGCTGTCATGCAGGCGCAACTAGATCTTCTCGCCATTTGGCAGAGAAGGTGGAATATTCAAGTGAATAACGATAAATCCACCACCACCACATTTTCTTCCCGTCCAGGAAATTGCCCACTGGTCCACCTCAATAGCTCCCCCATCCCGCAGGTAGAAAACCCAAGATACCTGGGCTTCACACTAGACAGGAGTCTTACGTCTTGTCAAAAAGCAAAAGCAGTGTGAAGTAAGATTAAAGGCGTATTATTGGCTGATGGCGTGCAGATATCCGCCCTTAATTGTGTTGAGGTGGGGACGTGCAAATGCATAAGCTCATATCGAAGTGATGGCTTGGCGTGTCTGATAAAAAGCTTTACCAATAACTCTTCTGTATTCGGGGTATTTAATCGGGCTACGAGCTTCTCTACTTGAAATTGGAATTCTTCGAAAGGTTATTTTTCTGCCTGTCGTCTGCTGTTAATCAACTCCCAGATATCCATGTCCGCATCACTGTCTCTGAAATTATTCCTAAATTCTCTGCAAAAGTCTTTCCACTCGAAATGTTGGTAGGAACGATGAAAATTCCAGAACCATTTCCCCGCTTTGCCTATAAAGAATAGGTGTAATTGACCAAACAAAAGCTGTTTATCTCCGCTAAGATTCTGCTTAGTTAATGCTTCAACTCGATAAGGAAATTCTTCGGCTTGCAATTCCTCCTTCGTACCGTCGAACTTAACGTGTCAACTCTGGATGATGCTTGATACTTTCGCGGGCTGGAATGCCGAAAAGGATCTGCCTAAGTGTGGACCGTATTGGTGGCTGTTCTGTGTTCACTGCCGACCTGAGTTTATCCCTCAGACCTGTGTTTGCTGATATTTGAGGGTTGGTTCCCTATTTGCATATTTTAAAATTGCAACTGAATAAATTGCATGAGGTCTTTCTTAAGTAGCTGCTGCTGTGCTTCCATGGCGGCTTGAACTATTTTGCTTATTTCTTCAATTCATTTTGATCTCGACGTATCTACAGCTGACTCCCTGCCAAGGCTCTGCTCCAGGCATTCCGTCTCGTTTTGTTGTCGGCTCCACCTAAGCGTCATACCTGTGCGCTGTATAGCTCCTCTTCTTGGTACTACTGGTCTGCCTCTACGTGACCTTGTCCTAGCATGATCTCTGCTTGGATTTGGATCTACCTCTACCACAATGTTGTTACTGCCTGATGGTGCCGTATCGACTACGCATTCTGCAGCTGATAGCTCTGCCAACAAATTGTTGCAGGACAAAGAAAGTTTTTTAGCCGTGCATGGCTCGTTTGAGTCAAGCATTCTCGTATGCACTGATTATGGAACGTATGACCGCACCGCGTAGTTGCTTTAAGCTTCTTTTCTATTATGGGCCTCTTACATACCCCACACTCCGTCCTGTCTTCGTCTTTAGGGACAGAAACACTATCGTTTGATCAGGGTGGCTAAGGCGTCGTTCGCTCCCCTTTCTTTATTCTCCCTACCTTGATACCTCGATATGGATCTATTTATCGCTTGTACAATGTTCTCTACAGATGCTTCGGAGGTAACTGAAAACCCCATCACAAAAGCAACAGACCCAAATAATAACCATCTATTCCATTATAGTACGTTCTCTCTTTAATATTAAATTCAAAATAAACTCCATACGCCTTTGCGCCTTTACGCCTATAACAGAATATCGAAATTACAAATCAAATCACAAATTAAAACAGATCAGAAACTAGATCCGCTTCGGATCGCTGCTGGTGTTCGACTGACTCCGCTCTCAACTCGTGATCAGCATCAACCCTCATTACTCGCTGAAAGAGCAATGAGAGCGATGAGAGCACAAGAGAGAGAGAGAGCCAGAACCGACAACAGGCAACGACACCAACTTACACTAACAACAGTTTACAGTTATGCAATACACTTATAGCTAATATATAAGTTAACTGAAGTTAACCAAGCAACGGCAATGTCCGATTACTTAAGAGCTCGCTCTGGCCAAACTGCTGACATAGCGTCTGGCCGGAAGCCCATGCATAGCGGCAAGCACTGCACATTTGCGTGGCCGCTATGAAATACTTTTTGTTAGCTTTAAGTTTCAGTTTGTGTTAGAGTCTCATACAATAAAGAGCACCATAAAACCAATCTCCGGCACTGCCGTTAATTTGTAAATTCATTTATTGAATTGGTCACCGCGCCTCAAGGGCCGTGGCAACGGAGCAAGTGCTCCCATCATAACTCCCGTCACAGAGCGGATCTACCCTCGGCAACCGCCAGGAATCTCAACCACTACCTACCAGAAGTAACAACACCCCCCGGCAACCGCCAGGGGTAATTATCTTACAAACATCTCCGGCGTCTGCAGCACCATCGACTGCAGCGAGGGATAACTAACTACTACTATATTTACCTACAAATCAATTTATATTTACTGGCGCCCATCGTAAAAGAACCATGTAAGTGAGCACTTTTATTTACACAGTTTTCCAAGTCTGCATGAATTTTTCTTTGTGTATTAAAAAATAGAAAAAAAAAAGAAAGAAAGAAAGACAGGAATAGTAAATTATTGTGCCTTACGCTAATAAAAAACTGCAGCCCCATAAAATTTAAAAAAAAAAAAAAAAAAAAAAAATTTTTAAATAATCTTTATTTAGTCGGCTGATGGTTTAGCATTAACATTTTTTACCTATTATAAAATATTTTAAACCATTTAATTTGTGAACCAATTATTGTCCCAATATTGTTTGCATTTCTGTTTTTTTGTGAATAAATAAATGAATATTTCTATATAACACAAAAAGTGCGGAATAAAAATTCGTAACCAAAACCAAAAAATCGATGGCAGAAAATTTTAAATTTCAATCGGAAATAATTTATATAATCGCGTGAATTTAATTCAGCTTTTATATGTCTTTTTTGTTACACAAGAATTCTTGGTATTAGCCGCGCAGTTTTGGTTATTTATTTTTCTTTTCCGTTTTGTTTCCCCACTCCATTTTCAAGAACACGATACGGCCGCACATGCAGTGTGTGGCAATTTGTTGTTTTTATTTTTTTTTAATAATAAGCGGAGGGTCAGTCCCCGCGCACCCCTCACCTTGTCTCTTGGCAAGGCAACAGCGCAGTTCGACGAGCTCGCACACATAACTGAAGCGGCGGCTCAGCCCCCGCGAAACCCCCACAAGCCCAAATGTCTCTATAGACATGCAATTCGAGCATGCATTAATTCTTTTGGGCGATATTATGGGTACAGCTCCACATGAGCAGCCCTTTTCACCTCTAAAGGAGTATAAGACAATTCCCCAGCGACTCTGAGTCCGAGGCCGCAAATATGGCATTCAGCATGGAACAAATGACGGCCACTATACAGGCGGCCGTTAACCATGCCTTTCGGGAAGCCAATACTGAAAGCCAGCGTAGACAAAATGAGTTACGTCTAGCTATACAAAAACTGGCCGAACGGGTCGACGCAACACAAATCGCTCCCGCCAAAGCGGAAGCTCCCCAAATTAAAGCCTATAAACCTATAGAAATTAGGGACGACGTCAAATGTGACGAGCCCCTAGATGCCGTCAACTGCCTGCCCGAATTTACGGGAGCACAGGACGCATACGTCTCCTGGAGACAAGCGGCAGTAGCCTCATACTATATTTTCAGGAATTATGTAAATAGCTCGCGCCATTATCAGGCAGTTATTATTATTAGGAATAAAATAAGGGGCCCTGCCGATGCCGTACTGTCTTCGTTTGGCACTGTACTAAATTTCGACGCGATTATAAATCGACTCGACTTTACGTACAGTGATAAGCGTCAGATTCACGTTATCGAGCAAGAAATGGGTACTCTCAGGCAGGGAAATCTAACCCTCCTGCAATACTACGACGAGGTCGAGAAAAAACTCACCTTGCTCACCAACAAAGTTACCATGTCGTACGAAGCCTCGGCGGCAAAAGTTTTGTGTGACAAATTCCGGGATGACGCACTCCGAGTATTTATCTCGGGGCTTAAGCGCAGCCTCACGGATGTCCTTTTCTCGGCAAAGCCGAAAGATATGCCTTCAGCTCTCGCTTTGGCACAAGAAGTGGAATCTAACCACGAGAGGTACTCCTTCGCGGCTTCATTTGCTAAAAGCCAGGAGGACAAAGACAAAAAATCCGTACTGCGCCAAACAACGCAAGGCGCAGATACACTCTGCTCCACGCAGTGCAAATACCCATGAATCCATGGACATCGACCCATCGCGGTCCAAGTTTCTTAATCCATCTCAGGCCCCGTCATACCAAAACAGGGAGCCAACCGTGTCCGATCGATCGGGCCTACACAACAAGCAGAAAGTTAACCACGTCGCGCAGAGCGCAGGCGGAACCGGGGAGAAATATACAGCCGCAGCTTCAAGCACGGCTCAGGAAATTGACGACGACGTCATTCAAGATTATGATTCGGACGTCATTAATTTTTTAAGGGAATATCCCTGCTACACGTCGGCCAACGACAAGAGGCCAGCAGACGGGGTTCAAACGGAATCGAATGACCCAGGAGAAATGCTTCCCGGCAAAACAGGGTTTTCGAAGTTGGCGAAAAGATCCTAGTGTAGTCTAGCAGGCGACTGAGCAACAAACTGTCACCTTTGAAGCGGACATGGGGACCACAGTCCTCATTAAGGGGAGGGTGGTCCACAAAGACAACCTTAGGTAGGCCGAGCGTGACTCAACTATCGCCCGCCTAATAATTTTTCATCTTTTTTTATTGTCTTTTTCCTAGCCACTTGGCATAAGCTTTTGCTTCCATTATTATTTTAATCATGCTTAAATGGTGGGCTACCCAGTTTCAATTGAATTCACAACACATCCAAATCACAGGTTTTCAACCATAACACTGATTTTCCTTTTGGCCGCAACATCGGCACGCGTCTTTGACTATTCCAAAGCCAAATACATTCCCATCATTGATGGTCGAATCCTGATATGGGAGGAATTTGCCTTTGTAAAGCACTCGGCAAATCTCTCGGAATATAGGCGCGTCATCGAAGAAACTAATGGGATGACCGTCATGTTCCCGCAATCCCACATGCAGAAACTCCTGGTTGTTGACGTCCACCATAGAGTAGCAAGAAGTTTAGACTTCTTAGGGACTGCGCTAAAGGTGGTGGCAGGAACGCCGGACGCAGAAGATTTTGAAAAAGTTAAATTTAATCAATTCCAATTAACAAATGCAAACAATAGGCAGATTAATATTAACAACAAAGTACAAATTCAAATCAATAAAATTTCCGCTACCGTCAACCAACTTCTGAGGTCGACAAAAAAGTCCCAAATTGATACTGGGCACCTATTCGAGATGCTTTTAACTCGAAATAGGATGATAGCAATGGAGCTGCAGGGTTTGATGCTAGCAGTGGCACTTGCCAAAGTTAATATTGTTAGCCCCAGCATCCTAGATCATGCAGACCTGGAAGGTGTGTGGATGGAAGAGCCCACCGAGACCGCGATTAGGGATGTTTTGTCCGTATCGTCCGTTAAGATCTTACAGTCCGATAACATATTACATTTTATTATTAAGTTTCCAAAGATAAAGTCGGCCTGCAGCAAGATTACCGTTTTCCCAGTGTCACATCACGACACCATGCTCAGGCTGGAGGATAACGTCATTGCCGAATGCAACAGTGAGATCCACACCGTGGAAAAGTGCTCCCCGACATCAGGAGCTACATTTTGCCGATTGGCTCGCAGAAGATCATGCGCCCAAGAGCTTCACGCTGGAGGCACGGCGCATTGCGAGATCCAGCAAAGCGATTTACACCCCATCACTTATGTTGATGAAGGAATAGTAATTGTGAATGATCGCTCGGCTCACGTGTGTGTGGACAATGGCACCTGTGCCCATATAAAAGGCACATATCTCATCACGTTTGAAAAGAGTGCCATGGTTAACGAAACCCGATTGGTCAATCATGACACGGCCCAGAAGAGGGCTCCAGGAGTGGCCAGCTCACCCTCCCTGAACATCACCATGGAACGTGACATTCTTAGCCTTCCATACCTTCACCGGCTGAGTGAACGTAATCTGGAGCACATCAAAGAGTTCGGGAAGGAAATTAATCACCAGCGACAACATCAGTTGGTGTTCATAGCGGGAGCAATATGCTGCGCTCTAATTTGCATCGGCTTGACCTATCGGCGAGTCACTCAGGCCCGAAAAACCGCGGCCCAGCTGAAGAAGATGATTGCCCAAATAGGGTCGGCCGAGGGCGGCCTCATTCCTGAGGGGGGGGTAGTTAACTGAAGTTAACCAAGCAACGGCAATGTCCGATTACTTAAGAGCTCGCTCTGGCCAAACTGCTGACATAGCGTCTGGCCGGAAGCCCATGCATAGCGGCAAGCACTGCACATTTGCGTGGCCGCTATGAAATACTTTTTGTTAGCTTTAAGTTTCAGTTTGTGTTAGAGTCTCATACAATAAAGAGCACCATAAAACCAATCTCCGGCACTGCCGTTAATTTGTAAATTCATTTATTGAATTGGTCACCGCGCCTCAAGGGCCGTGGCAACGGAGCAAGTGCTCCCATCATAACTCCCGTCACAGAGCGGATCTACCCTCGGCAACCGCCAGGAATCTCAACCACTACCTACCAGAAGTAACAACACCCCCCGGCAACCGCCAGGGGTAATTATCTTACAAACATCTCCGGCGTCTGCAGCACCATCGACTGCAGCGAGGGATAACTAACTACTACTATATTTACCTACAAATCAATTTATATTTACTTATATATACCCTAAGTAGCAATCCTGCTACAATTCGGCCGTCCTGACATTTAAAGATCCCCTGATCTTGTGATATTTTACAATTGATTCTTACAACTATTTGACTTAGATTCTACTAATTATTTAATTACAAAAGCTTACATAATATTTGAGCTTCATCTTCGTTTACCTATCCAATGTTTAATGTTCTGACTACTCCAAAAACCTTGATATGGAATCCGTGACAATTGAAAACCTTCAACACCTTTAATTAAATACCCATCATTTCTTAAGATTTTGTCTATTACAAATGGACCCTTATGTTTGGGTATAAGCTTTCTTGCAACGCCAACAGTACAATCAAAATTCTTTCCACCTGCCCATTAGCTTGAGGTGACCCTGTTGCTATTTTTACGTACTTAACATTATATTCTTTGAGAAATTTCTGAAAATCCTCAGATGTGAAACAACTACCCCTATCCGAGACGATACACGTCGGTCTACTATATGATCTAAAATAATCTTTCAATGCTATAATAACTTCCTTTGTATTTGTTGTTTTTGTTGCATATAACCTAACATACATATTTTGTAAACCCATCTATGACGACAAACAAATGTTTATTTGACCTTCCCTTATCCACTGGCCCGTAGTGATCAATATGTATGATCTCAAATGGTACATTCCCTCTCGGAATGCTGTGTAAAAATCCTTCTCCTTTTCCTGACTTTGGTGAAAACGCTACACACCTCAAACAATTATCAATATGCCTAACAACTTTCTCTTTCATATTTTCAAACCAATACGTCCTAACAATTGCATCCATAACCTTATCTCTTCCTAAGTGACCTAACTCATTGTGACATTTATACAGTATCTTGTCTTCCATTTCTTCTGGTACATAAAACAACAATTTTCCATCATTTGCTTTCCTATAAATTACTCCATTTCTCATCTGAAACATTTTGTCATCTTCTTTTTCTAACCTCATTCTAATTTTCTTTAACTTTTCATCTTTCGCTTGACATATAACTAAATTGTCTTCAAAATTCACCGTTTCTACTACACATATGTTCGTATTCCTACTTAAGGCATCCACATGTTGCATAAGCTTTCCCGACTTATGAACTAACTCAAAATCATACTCGAGTAACTCTAACGCCCACCTCGCAATACGAGGGTTAAGTTCTATTCTGTTTAACGTCAACGTCAATGAATTACAATCAGTAACGATTCTAAACCGCCTTCCTTGTACATAAATTCGGAACCTTCGTAGAGCATAAATAATGGCTAACGTTTCAAGTTCAAAGCTATGATATTTTGCTTCATCCTTCGTTGTAGCTTTCGAAAAATATAATATAGGATGCAATTTTTTATACTCTTTCCTCTGTAATAGTACTGCACCAAAACCATGTGCACTTGCGTCTGTATGTAGTTCTACCTCATCCTTATAATAATATAAACCTAGTACCGGTGCTTCTATGAGCTTCTTCTTTAGCATTTCAAAACAATCTAACTCTTTTTCTTTAAACACGAATTCGCAATCTTTTTTCAACAAATCATATAATGGTTTTGCAATCGTCGAAAAATCCTTTATGAATCTTCTAAAATATGAACACGATCCTAAAAAGCTTCTAACTCCATGCACTTTATTGGGGACTGGAAAATCTTTGATAGCTTCAATTCCTTTATCGTTTGCTTGTATTCCTTTACTCGACACCAAAAACCCTAAGTACTGAACATTCGCTTGTAAAAACTCGCATTTATCCATTCTTAGTTCTAATTTGTTCCTTGCTAATCTTTCGAAAACTTCTTTAAGTACACTCAAATGCTCTTCAATTTCTTTACTTGCGATCATAATATCGTCCATGTATATAACACTTTTTCCTTCTCTTATCATGTCTGCAAAAATCTTATTAATAAATCTTTGAAACACCGCCGGTGCGTTTTTTAGGCCCATTGGCATCCGCATAAATTCGAACTGTCCTAGCGGCGTCATAAATGAAGTATATTTAATTTAAATATAGTCTTATTTACTAACGTGTCCAATAAATCATCAATTAAGGGTAATGGATAATTATCTTTAATCATTGTCTTATTAAGCTTCCTGTAATCCACACAGAATCGCAAATCACTTGTTTTTTTCTTGACTAACACTATTGGAGATGCATATTCTGATTCGCTCCGCCTAATAATTCCCTCTTTTAAATACTCGTCTAGTATGCTCTGTAACTTTTCTCTCTCTGTATAAGCTAACCTCCTCAGAGAACTGCTAAAAGGTTTAGAGTCATCTAACCTCAACTTTATTTCACACTTAACTTCTGGTTCCCTTTCTTTGTTTATTAACATAAAAATTTTCTATAATTTTAATAAATTGCTGTCTAACCTTATACTCAATTTGTTCACCAATTTTGTATTCTACAGATTCATCTTCAATATTAATATTCATCAGTTCCTTTTCCACTACATTTATGCCAAATTTCGTTGCTTCTTGTGACCTAACTGCATTTCTAATCTTTTGTTTATTACTAACTATTACTTCTTTTACCTCTTTGCTTATTATCCGATTTTCATCATTAACCTTACTAACATCACTAATTCTTCTCTGTTCAACATCAGCATCACTAACTATTTGCTCTTTATCACTAACATCATAACTGTCTTTAACATTTGCTAAATTTTCTACCGTAACCATCTTCAAGGTGTCAAGGTTCAGATTTAAATCACATGCTTTCATAAAATATCTTCCCAGAACTACATCATGACTCATAGATTTGTTTGCCACAACAACTAAATGAAAATGTACTTTGTTAAATTTTTTCTTTATAAAACATAATATTCTGCCATAAGTTTCCAAAAAACTTTCATTTATTCCATGATATGAATTTAAAACTGGCATTTTACAAACATTTTTGGGTACTTTAGAAATTTTAATAAACGAAATTGGGCTCCCTATATCTATGAGGCATTCTGTAATTAACCTAGTACTAGTATTATTCTTAAAGTAAATTTCAAAATACCTTACATAATTGTTCCTGACCTCACTCTTAATTTTGTTTTTCAGGCACTTCGCCACAAAGTGTCCCATTTCGCCAGATGCATAGCACGATCCTTTCTCTCGTCTTGGCTTCCTGCACTCCTTCACCCAATGTCCTTTAGCATTGCAATTATAGCAACGCGTGTCCATGCTGTCCTTCTCGTCTTTGTTCGCTGCCTCCTCTTCGTCACCATAAGATTTAGGCAACTTCACTTCCGCAAATGCACGTTTGATGTGTGCCACATTTTCGAAGCATTGAATATGTGCGTGATTACGCAGCCCTTGATTAGGAATTCCTTCAATGATGCGACTTATCATGTCTTCTGCATCTATGTTGATTTTCTGACCAAGCATCACTTTATCGTCCACGTAACTTCCAAAACTTTCACCGGAACTCCATTTTCGGTTCTCGAATTTATGTCTTGCCTCTAACCTCGAAATTTTGTCCGAAAACATTGAAATTAGCTCACCGGTTAACTCCTCCAGCGGCATGATGCGCTCAGGGTTCGCATGTAGCCACACGTTTGCCTTTCCTTTGATGTTACAGATCATCAATATCTTAACGTATTGTCCACTAATTCCATAAATGGTTGCAATATTATTCATTTGCTTAATCCATTTTCGTGCGCAAGTTTCGCCCGAAAAATCACTCACAACCTGTGTTGCCATACCCTATGAAATGTTGATGTTTGGGTTGTGAAATTCTAAAAGCTCCGACTTTGCAACGTTGCCTTTTTTCACTTCTTCAGTGGCGCCTTCTTTTGCGCCGCTGCTGCCGGCTTCGTCCCTGTCATTGCGTGCCTGATCTCCATCTTTGTCTTCTCCCTCGCCGCCGTCGCTGTTGTTGTTTTCGTCGCCGTCGTGGTCGTTGTTTTTGCCGCCGTCGCTGTTGTTGTTTTCGCCGCCGTCGTGGTCATTGTTTCTGTCGCCGTCGCTGCTGTTGTTTTCACCGCCGTCTTTGCTGCTGCTCTCGCCTCCATCTTTGCTGTTCCTTCTGTCTCCGTCTTTTCCGCTTTGATCGCCGCCAACTTTACTCTTATTTTTATCGCCATCTTTTCCTTTAGTTCCACCTCCGTGTTTGTCGTTTCCTTCGCCTCTGACTTTTTCGTTTTCTTGGACTCCAGCTTTGTCGTTGTTGTTGCCTCCGTCTTCGTCGCCATTATCGTTGTCATTTTCTTGGCTTTCTAATTCCAGATCCTCTTCATATTCGTCTTCATCGTTGTTTCCATCGCCGTCTTCGTCTTGATTCCTAATTGCTTCCAGATAATTACGCGTTTCCGTTGACATTTTATCTAAACGTAATATTAATTCGCGCTTCGTTCCCGTTGTTGGTAGCCATAACGCACTTAACCACCTTTTTAATTGCGCAATTGATGCGTTGCTAACATTCATTTTCATTATAATTAATTGTCATTAATTGTTTATTTGGCACGAGATCGGCCCACTTCTGATTTTGTAGGGATATAATGATGTCCCTGGAGTAAAACACCAACACTTTGCTTAGTCTAGTTTATTTATTTTTTCTGACTAGATCCGCATCGGATCGCTGATGGTGTTCGACTGACTCCGCTCTCAACTCGTGATCAGCATCAACCCTCATTACTCGCTGAAAGAGCAATGAGAGCGATGAGAGCACAAGAGAGAGAGAGAGCCAGAACCGACAACAGGCAACGACACCAACTTACACTATCAACAGTTTACAGTTATGCAATACACTTATAGCTAAGGATACTTAATATACTTATAGCACTTATAGCTTATATCTAATACACTACCCTAAGTAGCAATCCTGCTATATTTTAGATACTAAATAAAAATATAAATAAATCTAGATAAATGTCTCTTCTAAATTCCTAACTCTAAAGGCCAATTAATTAAACGTGTTAAACTTCTCTTACCCTAGTGATAATTTGCTGGGCCAGTGCTGGGATCAGAGCTGGATGTGAGCCATTGTGGAAAATGTGTTATAGTGGTACCACGGCGTGGTTTAGCAGTTTGGGTTACGCCGATACACACGGATGAGCCAGTTTATGTTTGGCTGTTTCGCTTGGCGTCTATTGCGTCATGCGATTGGTTTTAGTTTGCATGTTTTTTTTTTTCTTACCGGTCTTTCAGAATTTGGAAATGGCTTGTGCATCAATAAGAGCATCAGCTAGCATTCCTGTATTCATCATAAAGCTTAGAGGCCCAGACGACCGAGGGGCGCTCGAGAAACGATTTGTTAGAACAAATTAAGCTATTTGAAATTTGTTAAGCTAAGAGGAGTTAGTAAGGAAATTTAATATTCTATATTTTAAATTAGAGGGACAGTAAAGAGATGTAATAGAGTAGAGACCATTGTAGTTCGAACATAATACCCTAAAAGGGTCATGCAGTGCATATGTCGAACTACAACGGCTAAGGAACAGAGGACTAAAGTTTCGAGTCCTTCTATTAGGAATGTTAAAATTTAAGCGTGTTAGTAAATGCTGGCTATCTACATCCCCGTTAATAAGGTTATGCAGAAAAACTACACCGAGTATTGTCCTACGATTTGTTAAGCTAGGTAAGTTTAGAAGTAAGAGTCTACTACTATAAGATGGAAGTTGAAGATTTGCATCCCAGTTTAGACCTCTAAGTGAAAAAGTTAGGAAATTCTTTTGTACGGTTCTATGCGGTCCTGATGTACTCCATATTGGGGACTCCAGACACATGAACCGTACTCCAGTATAGGACGGACCAAAGAAATGAATAGTGTTTAGGTTATAAAGGGGTCATTAAATTCTTTTGACCACCTTTTGATAAAACCAAGGACTCCTTTAGCCTTATTAACCATTAAGGAAATATGGTCGGCAAATTTAAGTTTGATGTCTAATAGGATGCCGAGATCGTTAGCCTGGGTTAATTTTTCTAAGGCAATCCCATTAATAGAATAAGTAGCTTGCAGAGGGCAAGAACGATAAAAAGACATATGCTTGCATTTAGATTCATTAAGTATTAGATCATTAGCTAAACACCATTTTTGAAAGTTATCAAGGTCAGACTGAAGACTGCATTGGGCAGAGATGGATTTGTACTGAAGACAAAGCTTTACATCATCTGCATACATAAGAACTAGAGAGTTCGTTAAAGCAGGGGGCAAGTCGTTTATAAAAAGCGTAAATAATAACGGGCCAAGATGACTTCCTTGAGGGACGCCGGATGTAGCACGGACCAGACGGGACTGAATGTTTTTAAATAAAACTCTTTGTGTCCTTCCATCTAGGTAGCTGGAGATCCACGTTAAGAGGTCTTTAGGAAAACCCAGCAACTGAATCAAATGCTTTGCTGAAGTCTGCGTAAATTACATCGGTTTGATATCCCTTACAAAAGCCATTTATGACAAAGGATGTCAACTCCAATAAGTTTGTGGTGGTGGAGCGACGCTTAATAAAGCCATGCTGACAAGGAGTGATAATCGAAGAGCAAAGGTGTTGCAAATGAGGGGTAATTAATTTTTCAAATAACTTTGGAATTGCCGACAACTTAGAGATGCCTCTGTAGTTGGCAGCCTCAGACTTTTTTCCTTTTTTATGTAGTGGAATTATAAATGATTCTTCCACTTAAGGGGAAAAATCGAGGTTTCCAAAGATAAGTTTAAAAGTCTAAGTAGAGGTTTGCACAGAGCCCTGGCACAGTATTTTAGCACACAGCCTGGTACTCCATCGGGGCCTGGCGAATAAATGGGTTTGACCCTTAAAAGACCAGATAATAAGTTGTTCTCAGAAAAGACGGACAGAAAATAAGATTTGCTGCTTGAATTGTATATGCGTAAGGCTGATCAGTCAATTTTGGAGGAGAATAAGTTGTTTGAAAAAATTCTGCGAATAGATCGGCAATGGCCTGATCAGAAGTCGCAGAGGAATTTTCAAACGTAAGCAGGGGTGAAAAAGATACGTGTTTACGCTTAGTGTTTACAAAATTATAAAACTGCTTTGGATCCTGAGTAAATTGTATCCGGCAGCGGTCAATATAATTCCTATAACATTCAGCGTTATGCACGGTAAAATTCGACCGAGCTAGTAGGTATCTTGAGAAATCAACACTACTGCAGGTTTTTTTATATTTAAGTAAAAGCTTATTTTTTTTATTTTTGAAGTTAGCGAGGCACCTTGTAAACCAAGGAGGATTTGTTGAAGCGGACGGATATTTCCAAGGCACACATGAGTCAAAAAATTTATTTAAAGTAAAATAAAATTTTTCTAAAGTGACATTAAGATCAGTGCACGCCAGAATATCGGGCCAATCATATGTATCTGTAAGGCTATTAAGTTTCTGAAAATCAGCTTTACGGAAACAGCGAATCTTATTTACCACGCTTGGAGACATCTGATCGATACCAGGAGTGGTTTCGATTGAGACCTCCAGTGTGGGGTGATATGGATCCTCTGGGGTTGAAAGGGGAAAAGCTTTGGAGAGAGCAGTACCATCAGGATCAGATACAAAACATAAGTCTAAAAGCCGACCTAGCGAATTTCTAACATGATTGATCTGACCTAGGGACATGTCAAACATGCCCGCGGTGAAGTCATGGTAAGTTATAAGTGACAAAGATGGTGAGTTATCGACGTTGGACCACTTTAATTCTGGGATATTAAAGTCGCCCACCGCTACGAGGTGGTCACGATCCGTCATAAGATTAGAGACGTATCGAATAGCGGACAAATGCTGCCAATATGTGGGCGGTTCAGACATAGGAGGTATATATGAACATGTAATATATATAGCTCTCACGGACATAGTGATTTTAACGCAAATAAATTCTATGTCACCAAACTCTTGGGTTTTCTCCTCTTCAGAAGCAAGAGTAAAGTCTACCGAAATGAGGACTCCACCTCCTCTTCGCTGAGATCGATCCCGTCTAAAAGTGGTGTACTTACTTGGAAAAACTTCGAAGCTAAAGATCTCCGGATTTAACCAAGTTTCTGTAAATGCTATTATATGGGATGCAAAGAAAGAACTATCAGAACATAGCTTGGGGAGTTTGCTACGTAGCCCCCTAGTATTCTGATAGGTAAGAGTTAATGAGGAAACTAGTTTTTTGGGTTAGTAGCCAAAGAAGAGGTGGAGGGTTGGTCAGTGGTTCCGATATTGGGAAGTCTCACTCCAACTGGTTTTTTAACTTTTTTCTTCACGGAACTAGGCTGATGTTCTAGGACGAAAAGATTCTCTGGCCAAAAACTGGGAGAACAAATCGTCTTGAACATCAGCGCGGGCACACGAATCTTGAAAGAAGACGTGCGCCTTGTATAATTGTATTTAAATTTTTGTATGTCCTCCACCTTTTTATCGGCTTTAGTTTTGGCTTTGATATAAGCCGAGATATCAATCTCTGAAGTATCAGGGGCAAGCCGAGAAACAAATATATGTTTCGATGGAGGAATCACCTGTAAGGGTTTTGGTGTCGCAGGTACAAGAACTGCAGCATCAGTCGGTGCCGGTGGTCCGGACTGTGGAATACCCTTTTGGGTGACCCTAATGGGGGTTTCATTCCCTAGGACCTGTGGCATCACTTGAAGGGATGCCATGGCGGACATATCGGACAATTGCTCATTATCCCTGAGAAATTCTGACGAATTTTTCTCAGTTCTAGCCCTTGGGGTGGCCAGAGATATAAGCGGCTGCATTAATGTCGGCTGAGCAGGCTGAGGCGGATCAGAAACAGCGGATTTCTTACGCTTAGGGGACTCATTTAGCAGCTGAAGGCCACTAAATTGAGTGTCAAGCGCACGGAGCTGGTCATTGATTTTACGAAAACCAGTGATCAGCTCTTTAAATCCATTTTTGGTCTGTCTCATGAACGACCTCATTTTGCCTTGCACAGCACGACAATTATCACAAAAATAATGTATCCCAGACCTCCGAAACTGATGCAGTGAAACCGGCACACTTGACGTGCACGACGTTTTCACATAACCAGCAATGGATGCTAGGCTGCGATGTGGAAATTGTCTTACAATTGTGTGTTAGAGACTTAATTGTGAGAATTGTGTTACAAGACTTAATGGCACAGACCAGTTTAAATTCCATTTTATTTATTTATTTATTTTTTTTTTTTTTTATTTAATAAGACAAAAATTAAATATTTAAAAAGTTAAAAAACACAATACCTTGAACCACTGTGCCGAACAAGAAGCCGAAGCGGGAGCTTTGAAAGAGTGCAAAAGAGAAATGCAGAAATATAGATAAGCCGGGTAAGAAGCAGAGCTGAGCTATGCTTGGAATAGAATTTAGGCAAATTATTAATTCTACTCCAAATATACCACAGCACTCGCGAAGCGATACGGTTTAGACTTTAAGATTGTTAAAATTCACAATTATGTAAAC
Organism: Drosophila malerkotliana malerkotliana; assembly: GCA_018153235.1. Classification (NCBI taxonomy): domain Eukaryota; kingdom Metazoa; phylum Arthropoda; class Insecta; order Diptera; family Drosophilidae; genus Drosophila; species Drosophila malerkotliana. The sequence continues at coordinate 3,606,310 of JAECXV010000202.1, read as the reverse complement.
ACCGGTTTACCAATATTTTTAATAAAACGCAGTGCGCACAAAAAAAACACGACCGTTCGCTTGAAAGAAAGAGAGGGAAGTAGTGCTCGGTTCTTCTCTAACTAGATCTCTATCTCTATATCCTTCATCAATTCCTCCTTATGCCGCTTCCTTCTACCGACCGATTGCTTTTGTATTTTGCCAGTGACCACCTTGACCAAGAACTATTCTTTATCTATCCCTTATATCGGGTGGTTAAATTTCAAAGGCCGATGTTACTTTTGAATAAAACACAAACTATTTAGTAAATTATTGTAATTTTTTTTCGGTCAAATAGGCGACGCGACCACGGCGGCACACCTCCATTCGACGGTCCAAATATTCGATGACTCTGAGGCATGATGGAGGTTCTATGCCGTTAATATGCGGAATTATCTCATCCTTTAGCTCTTGAATTGTTGCTGGCTTACCGACGTACAACTTTTCTTTAAATAACCCAAAAAATAAAAGTCCAATGGTGTCAAATCACATGATCCAATTGATATCGTGTCATAGCATCATATCACAGCGCCCAATTTATATCGCCATTACGTGAGATATCGCCATTGCCACCATTCTGCCAATTCATGTCGCTTGGAATGGTCAAAAGGCTTTAGTTCTTGAGCCAATTGCACCTTGTTAGCTCGTCAATGTCGATCGGGAGAGGTGACATTGTTGGGAACGACGACGAGTTAAGGTGGACGGCTCTTCAGTCACACTATCACGAACAGCTATATTTTCCACAGTAGGAGCTGTACGAGCATGCACTGGTGTTCTCACATCTTCTACAGACCAGCTTTGCTCAAATTTTTTAACGATTTTTGAGATTGTACGCACATTTTGGCGATCAAATTGACCAAAAATTGCCCATTTTCATAATAAGTCTGGATAACTTAAACACGTTGGATTGTGTATCTATCCATGGTTCAAATTGAGTAAGTCTGAAAAACAGAAATGTTAAATAATTTTCGGAAAAAAAACTTGGCGGTTAGGTGTTGTTCGCATTCAACATCGGCCCTTACAATTTAACCACCCTTTATTTACCTTTTACCTATATGTTCACTTCTTCTGGTCTTCGCTCAATAACTATAGACCAATACGCCAACTACTTGGGCACGTGGCTGCTGTTTCTTTATAATTTTTCACAGATTATTCCACTGATTTAGATGCGTCTGTTCCATCTCGATCGCAAATTCAAATGGATGACACGTTCTAGGCTAACATTCGCTGCTACGTGACCATGAAAATCTCAAAAACTTCCTGTAACGGAACTTTTCATGATCTTCTATATATCTGGCTCTCAGTGCTCTCACATTGAGCACGCCAAAAAGAGAGAGTTCGCGCTCCCTGTTACTGAAGACCGTTTCAGAAACTTTACATCGATTTGCTATGACCTTACCTTATGTCTAAGAAGGGAAATATAGGATTGTTGATGATATTGGGTCAAAATACAAAATTTCATTTCCTACAGCCCTTGCGGAAGTTTACCTCCGATAGGTACTGCCGTTGCGACTCGTCGAAGGACGCGTTAGCTGAATAAGGTCCTGTAGGTTGCTATCTGCCTTATTATATTTTATATTTTGATATCTTTCAAATGGTAAACGACTAGGGGTTTCTCCATGTCGCTAACTAATTCGTAATAAATCGGGCTTATCTTCTTCTTAATCGTTGCTTTGATAAGCACGGGTGGTAGCTTACTGCTGAACTTCTTCGCAGCATTGCTTTGCGTCAAGCTACGTGAATAAACTTTATTCAACTTTATGGAGGCACTGCGTTAATTGTAAATTTTGGCATTTGCTTCATGACACTGATTGATTCTTTATTTCGAGCCAACAATAATAAGTCCGGTGTTTTTAACCCTACTTCGTCCGTTAAAGCATTTATTTTCCTGAGTAACTGGTAATCTCATCCGTCTACAATCATGTTCTCACCTAAACATAGGAAATACGGCGAAAAGCCCGTACTCCGATGCACAGAATCCCAATTTGTATATCGCTATTTTTGTACGCCCTAATTGCTGCTAGTATAGATCGGATTACACGTTTGCTCGCGTTAGCTTGTGGTGAATAGATTGCTGTGCAAATGTGTTTGACTTCAAACCGAGTTAAATCGGAGAAGGATAAAGAGATGGAGATCTCGTGAGAGAAGAACCGAGCACACGTGCAAACTAGCCCCAATCGCATGACGCAATAGGCGCTAAGCGAAACAGCCAAACTTAAACTGGCTCATCCGTGTCTATCGGCGGAACCAAAACTGCTAAACCACGCCGTGGTACCACTATAACACATTTTCCACAATGGCTCACATCCAGCTCTAATCCCAGCACTGGTCCAGCGAATTATCACTAGGGTAAGAGAAGTTTAACACGTTTAATTAATTGGCCGTTAGAATTAAGAATTTAGAAGAGACATTTATCTAGATTTGTTTATATTTTTATTTAGTATCTTAAAGTAACTGCACTTGCACCACACAGCCGACGTGGTTCCGACGAGCTTAGAACCGAGCAACGCTAGAAGTGCACAACACCGAAATCTTTTATACACCGTGGGTAAATACTACCGTCGATTCCAGGGTGAACGCCCACAGTAAGACCATTCGCAGCCAGGTTTCCTTCATAAATATGGTAAAGCGGAAGAGAAGGACAGTGAGGGTTTTTAAGGCCCCATTCGACAATTGGCCACTGCTTTTACTAACTGTACACTACACAGTTAAGTCGGTGAACTGCCTGCTTCATTTATCGTTTATGCGGTTATCTCTCAACAGTCCACGCACATCATCCATTGACCCGTTTTCCTCTTCATTATTACAATGGGTTAACTGTACGCGCTATTTAAGGGCTTGATGCATCCTTTCTCCAGCAGCTCTTCCACCTTGTCGTTTATATCCCCCTGTATTTTTGGGTTTTTGGGATAATACCTCTGCTTAATGGGAATGAGGTCCTTAATAATGATGACCGGTTAGTGGTTGGTGGAACTCTTCCCTCTGTCTTCTCAGGGTCCATTTATCATTGTGGTACCTTGTTGACTCGACATGCTGCGGTTCCTCTCTCTGTCACCATTCATCTACGGCTGGTTGGTTGTGGCACCATCGTGGTTCTGTGGTGACTTTCCTCCTCCTATGCTAACTCTTCGGCCAGGGCCATCACCTCCTCTAGAGGTGCGCCTTCGTACGTCCTTATGAACATTTCATGCGTGGAATGCAGTTTTCCACGTGCCACTCGATCACCTCTTTCGAGGTTTTCCCTACAGATTCCAAGTGAAACGAACTGTTTTTTTTTTGCTTTCGCAAAAATTGTCGCGGCAAGCTCACATCACAGTTTGTGGGTCTGTTCCACCGAATTATAATTCGACCTGAATGCCCGAGCCACACCAGGGAAACACCACACATACGCGTTAGTTAGCCTGGATTGGAAGTTGGTCGTGGACTTTCGCACCTCCGCTACTCCAGGGATCCACCGCGCATACGCGCAAGCGGGTCTGGATTGGGAGTTGCCAGTGGTTGTCGCGCCCCCACTACACCTGGGAACACCGCGCATACGCGCTAGCGAGTCCGGATTTGGGAGATGCGTGGCTTGTTCTCGATTTGTCCTAACTGGGCGTGAGTTTTCGAGTCGGCCTATCCTTGTTTTGCAGGACTTCGCCTGTTGGTCGTGATTCAGGAGTAGGTAAGGCGTACGCGAGATTTGTCCTTTCTCACTTCGTTGCAAAATTACCTGCCGTGGTCGGGAATGGCCAAACTCGACTCCGATACCCTTTGCTTTTAGACGAACCATCCTGCAACGGATCCTTTCCTAGCTCGTTCTTTACGTTCTCCTCTCCTTGGACTGTTGGACTCTCCAAAGGCGGTCCTCCAACTTAACGCTACAAGCTCCCTAATAAATCTCGTCACGATTCCCTCCAATGGGCCTCCTTATACACTAATTGGAGCGCACGTTAATTCTGCTGGATTCTGTTCCTGCCTTTAATTCGGCTTTCAGAATCACGCCACCTTCCCGATGGCGACGGCCACAGACCTCTGCTGTTGCTAAGCGGTGCACCGGCGAATTTCCAGGACCCGCTACACTTTATGTCACCCCACTACTCCTTACTCCTCCGCTGCTCCTAAAGCAGTCGCACTTCCTAAACACGCTGCTCCTTCTGCATTGCGGCTAGGCTTCTCGTCTTTACTCCCAATCCCACTTCATTGACGTTGCCCAACACCTCCTTTCTTGGAGTGTGGGGAGACTAAATCTTCTCACACTTCTGCCTTCTTCGGGAAACGAAAGATATGGTTGTTGGACAATGTTCCACAGGACTCATCGTAACCGTATTCCAGATGCGTTTCCAAAAATTTTTTTATGCTCAAATTTTGTTCTCTTTGCTTGGGGTGGATAAACCTATCCACTTCCCCTCTCCTTCAGAAAAGGACTGAGCGTTACCCTCGGCCACTTTGGATGTGGCCGCTGGCCAGAGCTATGGAGCTGATCCCTCTTCGGGTTGGAGTGCTTCGCTGGGAGCGGATTAAGCTGTACCTCGCCCCTTACGAATGTAGTTGGAGGACAGGCCCCAACGGAGGGGGGAATGTCGGGTCGGGCAGCAGCACACCGTTGTTATTTTAATTTATAAATATGTTAACGTAATATTTGGTAATGTTTATTTATTCGGCTTAAGTTTATACAAAAGCTAGTTGATCGCAAGCAGACTCTCTCTCGGCCACTCGACTCAACGGACTTTCTTTAGAGAGTTTTAGCTCGCCAATGTCTAGGTCGGGCCGCCCTCTCCATTGTCGAGAGCTTTAGCTTCGAGGTGACTTGTCGGGCCGCCCTCTCTGTATATTTCTTTAGTCCCTCCATGCACCATAAGCTGGTCTATCTGCGGATCATCCGGCTTTATCTGCATGCAGAAATAAACTTTTTTTATAACGTTCATATTAAATACAAATTCGTCTTTTTATTTACGACATTGAAAATTATCAATGACCAAACATATTGGCTCAAAGGTTTTTAGTAGAAGTTGTAAATATTTGTAAAACCAGCCTACTAATTTTGATAAAATTGAAACGGAAATGGTCGAAAATAAAAAAGAAAAAGTAATATCATTGCTAAATACTGAAGAATACTGAAGAATTGCATATTCGTTTAATTGACTCGACTAAGACTGTGCAAAGGCGACCATACAGATTTAGCCCAAGCGAACGGGAGTTAGTACGTGCTAAAATTAAAGAATTGATCGAATATAAAGTTATCAGACTTAGTAACTCACCCTTTGCGAGACCTGCATTGTTAGTAAAGAAGAAAGACGGTTCAGCAAGACTTTGCGTTGATTACAGGGAATTAAATAGAAATACCGCAGCTGATAAGTTTCCATTACCTTTAATATCAGATCAAATAGCTAGACTTAGGGGAGCCAAATATTTCAATGCATCCTGAATCAATCGAATATACTGCTTTTGTTACCCCTGATGGACAATACGAATTTCTTGCGATGCCTTGGATTAAAGAACGCACCTTCAGTGTTTCAGAGAGCTGGGCGCTTGGCAGTCTTGCTCATTATTGTAATTGCTTATATGGATGATTTATTAATTGTTTCAGAAACGAAGGAAGAAGCGTATGAACGTTTGAAACTTTTATTAGACGTTTTAGTTAATGCAGGATTTTCTTTTTACATTTCAAAGTGCTTTTTCATGAGAACTACAGTGCGCTATCTGGGCTATGAGATAAAAGCAGGGGAGATACGTCAAAATTCTAACAAAATAGAATCACTAGTGGCGTTGCCCCCACCAAAGTCAGTCGCTTCTTTAAGACAGTTCATTGGGTTAGCGTCATATTTTCGTCAATTCATTCCGGGGTTTTCTCAGCTGATGAAGCCTTTATATTTTCTCACATCTGAAAAGACTAGTTTTGATTGGCAAACGCAACACGAAGAAATTCGCAGTAAAATCATAAGTGTATTAACAAATAAGCCTGTCTTGATTATTTTTGACCCTCAATTTCCCATAGAACTGCATACCGACGCCAGCTCTATCGGGTATGGTGCTATCCTTCTGACTATTGGAAACGTTGGCTGTCGTGAATGCTGTAAAACATTTTCGTCACTATCTGCATGGGAGAATATTCGTAATTTTTACTGACTGTAACTCAATAAAATCTTCTCGAAATAAAGTCGAGTTTTCACCTACGATTTATCGTTGGTGGGAGTCTCTACAAACATTTGAATTCGAAATTGAATACAGGGAAGGTAAAAGTATAGCACACGTCGACTTTCTATCTAGGAACCCAGTGTGTCTACAGAATAAAATAGTATCAAATAAAATAGAAGAAAAACGAATTGACTTAACAGAAATATCGGAGAACTGGATAATGGTAGAACAACAAAAGGATCCAAAAATATCAGAAATCCTAACTAAGTTGAAAAATTACAATTTACCACTGGCATTAGTTGCCGCTAATAAAATAAGATCAAATATCTTGTATAGAAAGATTCAAAGGAATTCAAAAACTCGTTGTTTACCTGTAGTTCCTCGTAGTTTTCGCTGGTCAGTTATAAATCAGGTACATGGGTCTATCATGCATCTAGGTTGGGAGAAAACACTGGATAAAGTGTACGATCATTACTGGTTTTTGGGTATGACAAAATATGTTCGAAGATTCGTGGAGAACTGCACTACATGTAGAGTTTCTAAGGGTACGTCAGGAAAACCCCAAATGGAATTACACCCAATTCCAAAAATAAGGATTCCTTGGCACACTGTTCACATAGATATATCAGGAAAATTGACCGGGAAAAGTGTATGACAAAATATGTTCGAAGATTCGTGGAGAACTGCATTACATGTAGAGTTTCTAAGGGTACGTCAGGAAAACCCCAAATGGAATTACACCCAATTCCAAAAATAAGCATTCCTTGGCACACTGTTCACATAGATATATCAGAAAAATTGACCTGGAAAAGTGATCGTAAAGAATATATCATTGTACAAATAGACGCTTTTACAAAATACGTTTATCTATTCCACACCTTTTCTTTGGATGCTAATACATGTATAAATGCAATGAAATCTTCGATTGCCATTTTTGGCGTGCCAACACGTTTAATTGCCGACCAGGGGCGCAGCTTCAAGGGCACAAAGTTTGTGCAATTTTGTTCCAGCCAAAAAATACAATTAAATCTAATTGGAACGGGCGCAAGTCGAGCCAATGCACTGTGGTTCCGCCATAGGCCAAAAGTCAAAAAATCTGATTTAAAAATATTTAAACTTAATTTACACAGTTTGATTCTAAAATGACCAATCTTCAAGTTAGCAAACCGGTTTTCGCTGGAAACCTAATGGTATATTCTAGAAAAACCATTAAAAGCAAGAACACGTGTTCATTTCTGCAGCGCATCGGAGCTCTTGAAAAATATTTCGATGCAAACGCTCACTTCAAATCGGTGAGGCAACTATTCAAGTGCGTATATTAAAATAGTTGAAAAAGAATTTTAAAGCTCAAGGTATTTATTTTAAATTATGATATTAATAAAAACAAACTAGATTTGTGTATTTTGTGAAATAAATGTTTTGTGAAACATATTTCTTTGTACCTTTTTTGTGTGTCTTAAATTTCTTTACCTAAAGTTTTAATTATGTTCCCCCACGATTCCCCAATTGAATTATAGTTTTTTATCTTTGTCAGAGTTTTTAGAATCTTAAATTGTTAAAGTTAGGTGCGGAAAGTTGGAAAGGTGTTTGTAATCGGTAATATACTAACATGACTTCTTATTTTTTTCAAGGCCAAATTATACCAGCGGAGCCCCTTTTTCGTCTTTTGTGTATCTAATGCGTCTTTGTGTTCGTCTTTTGTGATTGTCTACACTTTATATTAATTTTTTTCAATCAGTTATAATAATTTTTTCGCTTTTATTTCATTTTCAAAGACGATTCTTATTATGTCGACTGGTTCATAGCTGTGAAATAAATATGTTTATAATAATCTTGTATTGTTTAATTTATTATTTTTTTGATAAGATGAATGATGAGCAGAGTTTGAAAAGAATACAATTTCAACATAAAAGAAAAAGTTATGAATACTAAATGATTTGTTCTAACTGACTGTTTCTATGGCTGCTATATGCAATAGTTGTCAGATTTGTATAAAATTTGGTAAGTATGATAAAAAAAAACGGGTGGGCAAAACTAACACATGTTTAAAATTTGAGTGTGTGCGTAGCAGAGAAAAACAATGAGAGCAGAGAATTCACTGAGCGAAAAAAACGTATGTTTTTATTTCATTTTTCGTTAATTCAAAAGTTGCAATGGGCACTAAAATTAAGTATTTTATTTTAAAAAAAGCTTTGCTAGCAACATTTCTTAAACAAATGAAAAACTACGCTTTCCTATCTATATTCTCCATGAAGAAAACTTTATCCAACCCAATTTCAGTGAAAATTTTTCGAAGTGGAACAATTTTGATTTTTACTTTGGGCTGTCAAATGAATCAAAATGAGAGCAAATGAGAGAGCTTCTAAAAAAAATTTGAGAGTGCTTACACTGTCAGTGTGCCGGCAGCGCTGCGGCAGAATTTCCTACCCTATACTCGCGTGCTATGTAAAATGAGAGTTTGCCCACCACTGGTATAAAACCACACCGAAGTCATAATCTGAGTTTACGCAACATATCTGGAAAAATGAAAAAGTTCTCCATACTAAATTCTTATTTCTAACTGATCGTTCCTATGACAGCTATATGATATAGACGTTCTATATGAAAAATTTTTTGTGTATATGTTTATAATATTTTTATAGAATTTTGTAGAAATAAAACAACTATAAGTAATTATGACCGCGGCTCATAGGTTGAAAGAGCTATGAGTACCCTGAAGAATCTTTTGACGGCTGTTGAGACAAGCTCTAGATCGTGGCAGGATGCACTAAGTGTAGTCCTTTAGAACTTTTGATTGGTAAAGTTGGGCGACCACTGGGTTGATACCTACAGGGTGACTATAAATAACCCGGACAAACATTTTTGATTATAACTTCTTAAGGAACTGTATTTGAGAAAAAAATGCAGCTACACAACTTTGAAATAGGTATTGTGTTAACATATATTCAGCCGGTTTCAAAGTGGCTTCCTTGGGCTGCGATGCAGAGCCCTAAACGTTTCTGGAAATTTAGCGCAATGCGCTGCAGGTCTTCTTCCGATAATCAATCCCATTCTCGGAGCAATGATTGCTTCAGCGCCTCCAAACTTATCGGATTAAGATCTGGCGAGTAAGGAGTAAGGTGATTCACTGGATGTGATAAAGTGCGAAAAATTGGCTTTGCACCAGTCCTGAGTCAATTTGGCTCTATAGGCTGGCGCTGAATCCTGTTGAAATGTCCAGTCCGTATCACAGAAGTGCTGCTTGGCCCTAGGAAGCACAACAGTTTCCAAAATGTCCCGGCGGCACACTTCCTGATTGATTTTGACCGATGAAAACGATGAAATGATCGATTAAAACAAGGAGTGTTTTACCGGTGGCGCATATTCCTCCCCAAACCATTAAAGACTGCTCACATTGACGGCGCTAGATTATTGCAGAGGTACCTGTAGTTTCAACCTTTGGTATGCCAAGCAAACGAAAAATGTCGCATTGGCGATTTCCTTGTTAAAACAGTTTTAAAATTGCACAACGATTGTTCCGAAACAAATATCAAATTGATGGGAATCACAAAAATGTAAATATATTTGTTTCTGAAAAGTACAAGCTATTGATAAATGCATTTATTTAAGGGCTGCATCATAACACATTTATAATAGATTGCTTCAAAGTTTGTCCGGGTTATTTATTGTCACCCTGTATTAGTGATACCGAACATGAAATTGACAAGATACAATCACGGGAGTTTGCTGCTAAGAACATGGAGGAGGCCGCTAGATATGAGAAGGAAAAATTTGATAAAAATGTGGCTAAAGTAATAAGGTTCTGTGTGGGGGACTATGTGCTGCTTAAAAACAGCGAGAGACAACAAAAAAAACTAGATCCGAAGTTCAGAGGACCCTTTTTTGGTGGTCGAGGTATTGGAGGGAGATCGATACGTTTTAAAGTCTACACAGATCAATAGGCGTTACAAGTACCCACAAGAAAGTTTGCGAAAGTTACCGGATGTGCAAATTCCAAAGGAGCTTGATATAAATTACAAAGAACAAAGTCAGTTGAAAAAGCCTGTTGAAAAAGAGAATTCGTGAAGCCATGTGATTGGCGATGAACGAGAGTTGCTTTAGAAATGTGTTTGATGAATTCGTGAAGCCAAGTGTTGGGCGATGGAAGAGTGATGTGTTTGATGTCTTCGTGAAGCCAAGATATGGACGAGTAATATGATTAATGATTTTGTAAAGCCATGTGTTTGGCGAAGAATTTAAAAGTTGGCTTGTAAAAGTTAAGTTAAGTTAAGGAATATCATACGAATTTGATATTATGTGGTTAAGTTTTTGAAAGCAAATAAAAATTATAAAGTGGAATGAAATGCAGATGTTTATTATAGACACGAGGACGTGTATATGTCAGGATGGCCGTGTCGGAGAGGAGACAAGTCAGTCTCTCCTTTGACCGAGACTATGGTGTGACCATAGGTCGTGGTAGGATATACCAGTTCTGGTATGATGGGGACTCAGTTTGCGAACTGAGGCCGTGTGTGGCTTCGTTGTGTTGCTGGATCTGGTCTCTTTTTTCCACTCGTTACTTCTATTCGTCCCTAGCTTTAGCGTGGCGATCTGTTTTAGCGTGGTGTTATGTTGAGGACTGTTGAGTAAGTGGCGGCTATGAGCAACATAGGCAACGAAGACTCGCAACACCATCCAGGACTTGAAATGGAGGAGCAGCAAGCTAGCGATCAAGCGACTGATGAGGGCCGGCGTGGAGAAGACTTCAATTCTCCGACATACATTCTCGGGTGACTTCCCGGATACATTCCCGGAGATGACTCCTTCACTGCGTTGCACACTTTTGGACAAAACTATAATACCCTCTGCAAGGGTATAAAAATAAGGTAAAAAAATTGTATTTATAAGGTAAACAAAATTCAAACAAAAAAACTTTTAGGAATTCTCATAAAAATTTGACTTAAAATCAAAATGTAAGGAAACTAACAAAATGAAAGTAATACATAATTCATGAATAAACTTACGTAACATCTGCATCGCGAGAATGAAAAAACTTCTATTCGTTAGATCAAAGAAATCGCTTACACATATTCTTACCCATAGAGCTATGAAAGCAGCTGATCTATGCGTAGACACCCCAGTGCAAAGGCTATGAAGGGGTATGAAGGCTATGAAGGCAGCCTTTGCTCTCTAGAGTCTCTCTATAGAGAGTCTCTACACGTCTTGCCAAGCTATCGGCTTAAGGTAAGGAATGTGTAAAAAAAAATATTAAATAAAATTAAATATTCGGCTATAATTCGACCAATCTTTTTATATGGGGTCGTGATGGCCTGGCTAACAACTTTATCTATAAGGAAACGCTAAGAAAGACCCAATGCATGGCAAAGATCTCCACATCACTACGCACAGCGACTAAAAAACTTAAAATAATTATAACAATAGAACAGATTAAATTTGGTTGTTAGTTTATAATTAGTTAATTTATTCAATCTAATAATTTTTTTCTGTTTTCTGAAACTATTTCTAAATTAATTTTGTAAACTCATGGTCTAAGAGCAGCTACAACCCTCTACAGACATATTAGGTATAACACTTAACACTAGATTATGATTGTCGTCAAAATACAACAAGCTTAAGGAACTCATTTTAGTTGGAGAACAACACGGCGTAGCTGAAGTCGTCAAGGCGGCCAAGTGTGTGTGCGGATAGTGTTCTAAGTATCCAACTCTGCAATCACCGCTACAAAAGTATGCATCAAATGACGTTGGTGCCACTACAAAATGCCACCCAAAACTTGTAAAATTTACTTTCAGTGGATATCTACAGCATCGCAGATCATGGTCATTTTCGGTGCAGTCCATATAGACGCTGCGCTTTCTTCTATGTTTTTTTATTGATCCGATTTCTATGTGAACTGTCTGAAATGAATTAAAAAAATAAAAATTAAATTAAAAAACCAGAAAGGAAAGCTAACTTCGGGCGGAGCCGAAGTTAATACACCCTTTCAGTCAAAACAGGAAACATAGGATATAGTTGATCTATCCTTATGAGAATATCATAACAAAACCAATTTATTACAATAAAGCTACTGTTTAGTCGTAACTTGTTTATAAAAATAATATGTGAGGGAAATACGTAGAACTCGCAACTTGGGCTACTTAGCTATGAGACGGGGCATAGCAAGCTACGAGCAAATAAAATAGCCCCTAACGAGCCCGAGCTGCAAGATATCTACGTGTGTTCCTTACGCCCATGCTTATGAGAAATATTTGAATTGTACCGCCTAAAGGTATTATTTTTTTCGCGGTCTTTCAGAATTTGGAAATGGATTGTGCATCAATAAGAGTATCAGCTAGCATTCCTGTATTCATCATAAATCTTAGAGGCCCAGACGACCGAGGGGCGCTCGAGAAACGATTTGTTAGTACATATTAAGCTATTTGAAATTTGTTAAGCTAAGAGGAGTTAGTAAGGCAATTTAAAATTCTATATTTTAAATTAGAGGGACAGGAAAGAGATGTAATAAGGTAAAGACCATTGTAGTTGGAACATAATACCCTAAAAGGGTCATGCAGTGCATATGTCGAACTACAATGGTTAAGGAACAGAGGACTAAAGTTTCGACTCCTTCTATTAGGAATGTTAAATTTTAAGCGTGTTAGTAAATTCTGGCTATCTACATCCCCGTTGATAAGGTTATGCATAAAAACAACACCGAGTGTTGTTAAAGTCTGCTACTGTAGGATGGAAGCTGAAGATTTGCATCCCAGTATAGACCTCTAAGTGCGAATATTAAAAAGTTCTTTTGTACGGATTCTATGCGGTCCTTATGTACTCCAGACACATGAACCGTACTCCAGTATAGGTTTCCAAAGGTTTCCGAGGTTTCGGAAAAATCGAGATTTCGAGGTTTCCAAAGATAAGTTGGTTTTCAAAATCGAGGTTTCCAAAGATAAGTTGAAAAGTCTTTGTTAAGAGGAGCCCTAAATAAATAGGTCTTACTCCAATGAGCTCCTTATGGAAACTGATTTTATTTGGCAAAGTTCTCTTATAAGTACGATACATGAGAATCTTAAATCTATGTAAAACTACTTGTCAACGCACTGCACGCTGACCTGCTATGCGACCCTTTCTCCAGTGCGATAAGCGCACCACTTGAGTACATATTTTTGTGTAGGCTGCAGGGGATCGGTTTTAGATTATGCTGTTTGACTCGTATTTCATGAGTCCGATCCCTTGAAACTCTATCTTAAGAATTTCTAAATAAAATAGCGTTCAATGCTTGAACATTCTGGCAAGGGCCACAAAAAGAGGCGTAAATTTGAGCTGTTTTTGATTCATATTTTTTGAATAAATTTGATGTTACTTTAAACTTTTCTTCGATTATAATTTTTAGTGGACTGTATAAATAAATATGTTCTTTTAATAATTAGTGAAAGTATTATGTAATTTAAATTTTAAATATTTAAAATTATTTAAGCTTTCATTTGTTATGTTCAACCTAATGTTTGAACATCCTGCAAGGGGCCACAAAAGTGCCTTGGTATATATTTTTTTCATTTAGATTTACTTTGAAAAATTTATTTTTTCTTCGATTTTTTAGTGGACTGTAATTTTAAAATTTTTGTTATACTGAGGGCTAAATTGATAATTTATATCTTTTTTACCGATTTTTTTTTTTTAAATCATTATTTTTCAAATTGTAAATATTTTTTTTTTTACCATACCATACAGTTGTTAAATTTTCTTTTTTGATGCGTGTTCCTCCTGCAGATAATGTAAAAGGATGGTGTAGCTCGTTGTTTTTTCTGCCACTGATGTTGTTCTTCTACCCGCCGGTGGTCCTGCCGTAGACGTTGGTCCCAAGAACCCGACTTTTTATTTTTGCTCGATATTTGGCCTCGAACACGCCGTATATTATTTTCGTATATTATTATGTTTATTTTCAATATTTATGAATTTCCGGTGCTGTTCCGGAAAAACATATATTTTTTATTTTTTACACAAGTTGTGTTTTTAACTCCTTGCGCTGTATCGCTTTGGAGATCCGATGGCTGAATTCCAGCCCAAAGATTTTTCATAATTATTCCGATTTAAGGCCTCGGACAGTCCTGCGCTAAACAAAAAACGCACTCATTGCTCGATGGCAATTCTCAATCTCTGTGTCCCTTACCACTTGGGGGGAAACAACAGAGGACTACGATTTTACACTGAGCTCTTTTATGCCCAGTTCGCAGCCATCTTAGCTACCTTTGACTGAGTGTGTCAATGCACATTTCGCCACTTTTTAAGTGCCAATTTTAATAAGAGCCCCAAAATACGGTTGAGAATACTCCTTGAGCCTTTTTTTTTTTTGACTCATTTTTATTATTATTTTTTTTTTATTTTATGCTCATTGGCATTTCTATAATTTTATTCTCTGTGTTCCTTACATCTTGGGGGGAAACAACAGAGGACTACGGTTTTTAAACTGGGCTCTTTTTTACCCAGATCGCAGCCATATTTTTTATTTACCTTGGGCTGAGAATTTTTATTTTTCTACAGCCACTGATAGGTGCCAGTTTAAATCCTGAGTCTCTTACCACAGGGGGGAAAACGTCAGGGTGCCTCGATGGACCAAATGTTAAGAGGAGCCCTAAATAAATAGGTCTTACTCCAATGAGCTCCTTATGGAAACTCTTTTTCTGTGTCTCTTACCACTTGGGGGGGAAACAATAGAGGATCCGGCTCGAAGGACCAAATGTTAACAGGAGCCCCAAAATAGGTCTTACTCCAATGAGCTCCTTTTGGAAACTCTTTTTCTGTGTCCCTTACCACTTGGGGGGAAACAACAGAGGATCCGGCTCGAAGGACCAAATGTTAAGAGGAGCCCTAAAAAAATAGGTCTTACTCCAATGAGCTCCTTATGAAAATTGATTTTATTTGGTAAAGTTCTCTTATAAGTACAATACATGAGAATCTTAAATCTATGTAAAACTACTTGTCAACGCACTGCACGCTGACCTGCTATGCGACCCTTTCTCCAGTGCGATAAGCGCACCACTTGAGTACATATTTTTGTGTAGGCTGCAGGGGATCGGTTTTAGATTATGCTGTTTGACTCGTATTTCATGAGTCCGATCCCTTGAAACTCTATCTTAAGAATTTCTAAATAAAATAGTGTTCAATGCTTGAACAGTCTTAGAAGAGGTTTGCACAGAGCCCTGGCGCAGTATTTAGCACACAGCTTGGTACTCTGTCGGGGCCTGGCGAATAAATGGGTTTTACCCTTATATGACCAGATAATAAGTTGTTGTCAGAAAAAAACGGACAGAAAATAAGATTTGCTGCTTGAATGTTATATGCGTAAGGCTGATCTGTCAATTTAGGCGGAGAATAAGTTGTTTGAAAAAATTCTGCGAATAGATCGGCAATGGCCGGATTAGAGGTCGCAGAGGAATTTTCAAACGTAAGCTGGGGTGAAAGAGATACGTGTTTACGCTTAGTGTTTACAAAATTATGAAACTATCCGGCAGCGGTCAATATAATTCCTATAACATTCAGCGTTATGCACGGTAATATTCGACCGAGCTAGTAAGTATCTTTAAAAATCAACAATACTGCAGGTTTTTTTATATTTTAGTAAGAGCCTATTTTTAATATTTTTTAGGTTAGTGAGGCACCTTTTATACCAAGGAGGATTTGTTGAAGCGGACGGATATTCTCATGGCACACAGGAGTAAAAAAAATGATTTAAAGTAAAATAAAATTTTTCTAAAGTGACTTTAAGATCAGTGCATGCCAGAATATCGGACCAATCGTATATATCGATTAGGCTATAAAGTCTCTGAAAATCAGCTTTACGGAAGCAGCGAATCTTATTTGCCACGCATAGAGACATCTGATCGATACCAGGAATAGTTTCGATAGAGACCTCCAGCGTGGGGTGATATGGATCCTCTGGGGTTGAAAGGGGAAAAGCTCTGGAGAGAGCGGTACCATCAGGATCAGATACAAAACAAAAGCCGACCTAACGAATTTCTAAAATGGTGAATCTGACCTAGGGACATGTCAAGCGTGCCCGCGGTGAAGTCATGGTGAGTGATAAGTGACAAAGATGGTGAACTCACGGCGTGATCGACGTTGGACCACTTTAATTCTGGGATATTAAAGTCGCCCACCGCTACGAGTTGGTCACGATCCGTCATAAGATTAAAGACGTACCGAATAGCGGACAAATGCTGCCAATATGTGGTATATATACGAACATGCTATGTATAAAGATTTCACAAACATAGTGATTTTAACGAAAATAAATTCTATGTCACCAAACTCTTGGGATTTCACCTCTTCAGAAGCAAGAGTAGAGTCTGCCGAAATGAGGACTCCACCCCCCCTTCGCTGAGGTCGATCCCGTCTAAAAGTGGTGTACTTACTTGGAAAAACTTTGGAGCTAAGGATCTCCGGCTTTAATCAAGTTTCTGTAAAGGCTTAAATATGGGATGCAAAGGAAGAACTATCAGAATTTAGTTTATGGAGTTTGCTACGGAGCCCCCTAGTGTTCTGATAGGTAAGTGTTAGTGACGATACTAGTTTTTTGGGTTAGTGGACAAGGAAAAGGTTGAAGGTTGGTCAGTGGTTCCGATATGGGGAAGTCTCACTCCCACTGGTTTTTTAACTTTTTTCTTTACGGAACTCGGCTTATGTTCTTGGACGAAAATATTCTCTGGCCAAAAACTGGAAGAATAAATCGTCTTGAACATCAGCGCAGGAACACGAATCTTGAAAGAAGACGTGCGTCTTACATAATTATATCTTAATTTAGCTATGTCCTCCACCATTATATCGGCTTTAGTTTTGGCTTTGATATAAGCCGAGATATCAATCTCTGAAGTGTCAAAGGCAAGCCGAGAAACCGATGGAGGACTCACCTGTAGGGGCTTTGGTGTCGCAGGTACGAGAACTGCAGCATCAGTCGGTGCCGGTGGTCCGGACTTTGGAATACCCTTTTGAGTGACTCTGACGGGGGCTTCATTTACTTGGACCTTTGGTATCACTTGAAGGGATACCACAGAGGACATTTGCTCAGACAATTGCTCATTTTCCTAGGAGACTGCGTTAGTAGCTGAAGGCTGCTAAACTGAGCGTCAAGCGCCCAGAGTTGGTCATTGATTTTACGAAAACCAGTGATCAGCTCATTAAATCCATTCTTGGTCTGTCTCATGAACGACCTCATTTCGCCTTGGACAGCACGACAATTTTCACAACAATAATGAATACCAGACTTACGGAATATGGCATCCGAGACTGACGCAGTGAACCCGGCACACTTGGCGTGTACTACGTTTTCACATAGCCAGCAATATATGGTAGGCTGGGATAAGGAAATTGTCTTGTTACAAGACTTCATAGTGCAGACAAATTTAAATTCCATATTTTTTAATAAAAAAAACAAAATTAATATATAACTTGATATTATTAATATATAAATTAATATATACCCTTGCAGTTAAACCCGGATATATATTGCAAACCGAAAAACCATTTCCGATCTTTCAGTTATATGACAGCTATAGGATATAGTCGGGCGATCCCTGTCGTTCCGACTTATATACTGCGTGCAAAAAAAAAGAAGAGTTTGTGCAAAGTTTCAAGACAATAGCTTTTAAACTGAGAGACGAGTTTGCGTAGAAACAGACAGACAGACGGGCATGCTCGTATCAACTCAGGAGGTGGATCCTGATCAAGAATAAATATACTTTATAGGATCGGAGATGTCTCCTCCACTGCGTTGCACACTTTTGGAGAAAATTATAATACCCTCTGCAAGGGTATAAAAATGGACGGGATCAACGAAACAGCGATCAAAGACCGCCTTTTACCTAAGCTTGGTTTGGAATAGCTACAATGGCAATAATCATAATCCTAATCAGAAAAAGATGACAGTCAACAACAATCCAAAAAGATCAGACGAATATATTTATAATTATATATCTTCTTCAAAATAGTTTAAAAAAATATATTTTTATTTGAGTTCCGGTTTTCTCTCTGAGAGGCTTTGTTTTCTGAAGAGAATAGATTGAGTCGGAACCTTTTACTTGAGGTGTCAGTAGACATGGAAGGCTTTGGGTCTCAATTAATCGAGGTGACAAGAAAATGTGAAGTGGGTTCCCATTTAAGAATGTTTTGATCTGTTTAGTTTTAATACACTTAAAAGGAGTGAGAAAGATTTGAGTCCGGATTTCTGTTTACCCAAATATTGTTTTGGTTTTCAATCTGAAGTGACTCTTAGAAATTGGAAATCTGAAATGAGGCTGTCAGCCGAATTGGAATATTTAAGTGCTTATGTTTTTACAAAAATTGGAATGAGGCTATTTGCAGCTGCGTTACGAATTTCAATACAAAAGGCTTCAGCTTCGGTTTACAAAATTTACTGATATACACTTCAAGAAATTTTGTTGATATGTTACTTCCCCATCCTTAAGAATTTAGCCTGTCCTCAGGCGGTTAGTTTGGGGTATAACTGTAGGTCATGTTCTTTATTTTCTGAACTTTTAGTTTCTTTTTCGGGACTAATAACATGTTGTGTTTTATAATTAATTAGTATCCTTTTTGGGATGTTCTTAAATTTATAAATCAAATATATGATTATAATAATAATTATTATTGATAGTAGTATTAATAAAATTGTTTGGGTTGTAAAATATTGTTTTGAATGGTTTTGGAATATTTCTTTGGCTACGATAAAGGTTCGAGTTTAGTTATGTTGTTGTTTACATAAATAGTTCGGGTGAAATCAAGCATAGTATTTGTTATAATTACTTATTGTACTTATATAGTATATTACTTATATAGTATTTGTTATTTTTATTTGTTATTATTATTATGTTATTATTATTCTATTTGTATAGAACAGTTGCGTGCTTTTATTATATTGTTTCCTTCTGCAATAAAATCTTTATTTATACAATTCTGATTTAGCAAAGTTTTTGCCAAATTCCATGTTATTATAATGTTGGGTTCAATATAATTTAATTCGAAGTTCTTGTACATTTTTGTATATCTACATTCTGTATTTGTTTGTCTTAAGAGACCTATTATACATTTATTATTTACTATTTCTTTTGTTTTTACTTTAAAGTCTTGCTGATTTTTGATGTAATATTCATCATGCAATGTTTCGGTTATTATATTCTGATTCTGATCCGGATACGGTAAAATTTTATAAATGGGGGTTTTAATAATAGTACGAGGAATATGAGAAATTATCAATATTTCGTTAGTATTAACTTGTAACCAAGTAGATGTTTTGATATTTAACAATTTTTCGTTTTTGGTACCTTTGGTTTTCGTTTTGGTTTTCATTTAAACGATTGACTGTTTCTATTCCTTTTGATTCCTCTATTGACTGTTTCTAACTCTACGTGAGCTTTAAGGACAATTTCTTTGAATTCGGCGAATTTTTTGACATCTGTTAATACTGGTTTTCATAACTTTGGTTAAGTTATTTGGGCAGATAATCTCTATAAAAGCATTTTGAAATGTTATAAGGTCCATTTCACAAGGAAAATAGATAATATTTTTTTTGGAGCATAAATATTCTTTAATTAATTCTTTTGCATATTCATGGGTCATTTCTTTATACATTATTTTAAGGTTGGTTTTATGAAAGTATTGAGTCAATTTAACTTCATTTGAATTTCTTTTATGAAATTCAATTTGTCTATTGTAATAGTTTAAAGGTCTTTCCGTTATTTCTATATAATTCTGATTGTCTTCTTGTGTACTATGTATTGTTGCTATTGTGGGTAATGATGGGGTACTATCCGGTGATTCTCCTAAAAAATTTTCATCTAGCTTTACTCTTGACAGAGCATCAGCTACCTGGTTTTCCTTTCCCGGAAAATATTTAATAGTGAAGTCAAACTCGTTTAATTTTATTCTCCATCTTTGTAGTTTCATATTTGGTTCTTTTATATTATGATGCCAAACTAATGGTCTATGATCGCTAAGAAATTCGAATTTTCTACCAAAGAGATAAGACCTAAAATATTTAGTGGCCCAGACTATAGCCAGAAGCTCTTTTTCTATTGCTGAATAATTAATTTCATGTTCATTAAGAGTTCTACTAGCATAACAAATAGGTTTATGATTTTGTGATAATACTGCGCCTAGGGCGACATTGCTAGCATCTGTTGTTAGAGAAAATAGTTTTTCAAAGTTAGGGTAAATTAAAATTGGGTCTGATGTAATGAGAAGTTTTAATTTCTCAAATGCTTCTAAATATTCTTTATCTGTTGAATTTATAGTTGAACCCTTCTTTAAGTTTACTGTCATGGGTTTTGCAATTTTAGCAAAATCAGGTATGAATTTTCTATAAAATCCACAGAGACCTAAAAATGACCTTATTTCTTTTTGTGTTTTTGGTATTGGACATTTTTGTATTGCCTCAATTTTTTTGGGGTTTGGCTTTATTCCTTCTGTTCTTATTATATGTCCAAGGAATTCGGTTTCCTTTTTCATAAACTCACATTTGTCAAGTTGAAGTTTAAGATTAGCCTCTCGAAGTTTTGAAAACACCTTTTTTATAGACAATATGTGTTCCTCTAATGAAGTAGAAAATATAATTATGTCATCCATATAAACAAGGCAATGCTGGTACATTAAATCTTCTAATAGATTGTTCATGCAACGTTGGAAAGTTGCAGGTGCATTTTTCAGACCAAATGGCATTCGTGTGATTCGTAATGTCCATTTTTAGTTGGAAAAGCTGTTTTTGAAATAGAATTTTCATCCATTTGAATTTGATGAAAACCCTTGGCAAGGTCAATTGTTTTAAAATATTGACACTTTCCAAGTTTGTCAAGTATTTCATCCATAACTGGTATCGGATACTTATCATCAATAGTTATTTCATTTAGACTTCGATAGTCAATTACTATTCGAAATTTCTTTTTCCCTGATGCATCCTCTTTCTTTCGGACTATCCATATTGGAGAACAATAAGGGGATTTCGATTAAGGTATTATTCCCTGACTTATCATTTCTTTAATTTGGACTTCGACTTCTTGATCATGAGCTTGGGGGTATTTATAAGGTTTTTTGTAAATAGGATCTTCATGTTTGGTTTGGATTGAATGTTTTATGGCACTGGTAAAGGTCAAATTTTCACCTTCCCTGTACTGGATTTCTGTACTGGTACATAAAATGTTATTTAATTTAGTTCTTTCTTCTTTATTTAGATGATTTATTCTAAATTTATTATTTTCTTCCAAGTCATTATTAATTGCAAAATTAAAAGATATATCCTCAGATGAAGGTGGACTGAGATAATCTTTCAATGTTTCCATTTCGGAATTCCTGAAATCTTCGTAATATATCATGGAAAAAACAAATCCGCTCAAAGTGACGGTTTCCTGTTTATAATTAATTATTGCTTCACATGCTTCTAAATATTCTCTTCCTATCAATATATCATATTTTTGGGAAAAATTGTGAACCCAAAATGGTTAGTCGATCGGACAAAGTTTACTTGATTTGAAATTTACGGACTTATTTAATTTAAATACACCATTAATTGTGTGCACTTCTGACGTTTTTAATGTTTGTGGGAAATTAAAATAATTTTCTTTTATTAGGTTGATTGAACTTCCTGTATCTATTACACATTTAAATGGGCGATGTTTAATAATTATTCTGATGTAAGGATTTCTATTTCTTCTATTGGATCTGAGGCTATTTGATGAAAATTTTCGATTTCCATTTTAGATTGATCGCTTGAATATTCACGCTGTCTTTTCACTGGTTTGTTAGAATTAGTACCTTGTAAAGAAGATGTTGGCTGTTGATAATTCATAGGATTCTGAGCTCTGCCTTGATTTAAGTTTTGCTGCAATTCCTGTCGAAATTGTTGTTGATTGAAATTATTTGGTTGTCTATAGTTACTTTGCTGATTATAACTTTGTTGATTATTATTATTATAAAAGGAATTATTTCTTTGGAAATTATTATTTTTTTGATAATTTCTCCTATCTTGTTCGTTTTGATTTGAATTATGTTGTGATTTAACTTTATCAGAACCAGAATCATAACAACCTTCTTGTTGTGCTACTTGTTTTAGTTTACTGGCTGTTGTTATGTCGTGCCTTGCTAATGTCATGAATAACCTGTCAGGAAGTTTTCTCGTTATTACATCTTTTACAGTATTATTCATGGCATTATTATAAATCATTGTATTTAAATTATTGTTTACTAACGAAAATTTGTTTGTTATGACAAATATTTTATATTCTAGATCCTCGACGAACTTACGAATGCTACCATTGAAGGGGGTATTGTAGAGTCGTCTTAGTAGTTCCTCGCATGAGGTTTGGGTTTTATATTCATCGATGAGAGCACTTCTTAGATCGGGCCAATTGGTTGCTGCTGATAGCTGGGACACTCGCTGTGCATATCCTGATAATTGCATCTCAATTGCACTGAAGAATACAGCTATTTGACGCGGATCAGTTGATGGATACAAATTTAAAATGTATTCGATCCGTCTGATGAATGCACTTAATTCCCTGGTGCTTCCATTAAAATTGGGAACTTGCCTAATCTGGCTTAAAGCCTGATTAAGGTGTAGCTCGGAGAGTAACTGGATTTGTGCCACTGGTTCAGCCATTGTAATGTTTGTATTTCTTATTAATTTCGGTAGCGGTCACACTAAGAAAGCGGGCTACTAACTTATTTTAAGTTTTTGTGTTTTGTATATTTTCGGTAGCAGTCACACTTCGAAAAGTGGGCTACAAATTTATTTTAAGTTTTTGTGTGTTATATATTTTTGGTAGCAGTCACACTTCGAAAAGTGGGCTACAAATTTATTTTAAGTTTTTGTGTGTGTATATTTTCGGTAGCAGTCACACTTCGAAAAGCGGGCTACAAATTGAAATTAACACGTATGTTCTTTTGCGGATGTGAATAGCGATTAACACTCGCGATTAGTATTATAGCTGCAGTTGCATTAGTATAAAATACTTCAACGATGTTCTATGATCTCGATTGAACACTGGTCACTTTTGCACATCCTACCGACTGCGCCAATTATATATCTTCTACAAAATAATTTGAAAAAATATATTTTTATTTGATACAGTGTGGTTCTTTCAAATTGCTTAGAATTTCAGAACAACTGCTTAGGATTTTAGAATTTTAGAACTAACTTACCTTTAGCGCTCTAGGTCCTTTTTATAGCTACCCTTGCTAAAGCTTTTTGCAGATCAAAGCTCGAAAGAAGCTTTCCTCTCTGAGAGGCTTTGTTTTCTGAAGAGAATAGATTGAGTCGGAACCTTTTACTTGAGGTGTCAGTTGATATGGAAGGCTTTGGGTCTCAATTAATCGAGGAGACAAGAAAATGTGAAGTGGGTTCCCATTTAAGAATGTTTTGATCTGTTTAGTTTTAATACACTTAAAAGGAGTGAGAAAGATTTGAGTCCGGATTTCTGTTTACCCAAATATTGTTTTGGTTTTCAATCTGAAGTGACTCTTAGAAATTGGAAATCTGAAATGAGGCTGTTTTCAGCCGAATTGGAATAATTAAATGCTTATGTTTTTACAAAAATTGGAATGAGGCTATTTGCAGCTGCGTTACGAATTTCAATACAAAAGGTTTCAGCTTCGGTTTACAAAATTTACTGATATACACTTAAAGAAATTTGGTTGATATGTTACTATATATATATTTTATATATATATATTATATATATATTATATATATATTATATATTAAAATGTTTGATTGAAACATATTAACCTGCTAATTCTTATTGGTAACTCGGGAGTATTCGGTGAGGACCACTGTAGTTCGCACATATATTGAATACCCACTGTACCAAAAGTACTTAAAGGGTGAGCACTGTAACACTTTGTTGCAGTATTTATATATTTCAAAGTCCCGGTCATAAACCCTAAGTGGCCGATATATGAACCGATCGCTATGGCTTAGCCCGCACACAGAAAGTGCTAGCGTCGGCATAATTGTAACAAGCGGTCAGCATATACATACCCCTCGCTTCTCCGCTTGAGAGTGCATAACAACGTATATTAGTATATTCCTTTATACATAGGTACATAGCTGTCTCTCTGCCGCCGCCTGCGAGCAGCGCAGCTACGAGACTTATTCTTACTTAGACTTAAAAAATATTGTAAAAAAAACCGAGACATTTCGATCGTTGGAGATGCACCAGTGCTGCTCCATTTATATAAAAATGCCAAAATATAATCAATACACGGAACGACTGGATTATTATATGACATGGCGACCGTGACAGCGGTGGAAGGTTATCGAAGGACATTGAAGGATACACCGAAAACGATATAACCCAGGAGGTCATAAAAAAAAACTGGACAAACACAAAAAAAAAAGAATCTGAGTGAGTAGAGTGAAAGCAATGGGCAAACGCGGAGGAGTTGCGAAAAAGATAAAAACAAAGGTAGGCCACCTAAAGTGGCTACTCTACGTAAATACTCCACCTGCCGCGTGGGCTACGGCCCAAAAACTGCAAACAGAACTTGATTTTCTGCAAGACAAATTAATAAATAGTAAACGACCAAAAATTGCCTCCACTCACTCAGTGCCAATAAGCAAAAATTAATGAAACACTAATAACAACAAAACCTCCATCCCCAAAGCAATTACCAAAACTTCAAAAGACATGCCCGAAGGATTGCCCCGGACCACTGGACAGCCCCCACTGCAACCACACCTGTGCGAGGACCAGCAGCGGTAACGCCTGAGCCCAACAGGCCTCGGACAGCAGCAGCTGCAAATAGAGTGCGGGAATACGCCACCTCCTGCGCCACCGAGGGAGCGTCAGCGTAGCCAAACCGGCGACGACCAGCTGACGTAGAAGGAAGAAAGGAAACCAACCGAGCTGAAAATTTTTTTTTACCTATGCACTGCGTTGCATAATTTTTTTGATTGCACTACGATGCATATTTTTTTTATATAATATAATATTTTGAAAAATTGAGCGGAACCTCTTTTGCCAAATTAGAAAGTATGGCCCGTATAGCCGTACAAATAATAGGTAGGAAAAAGATGTTAGAGAAAAACTAATATTTTTTTTAATTTCTTTACTCTTTTCTAATGAGAAGTAATAGCATAAATAAAACAGATCAAATAAATGATTCTGACTATTACTTCCTAGAAACATTACATGACACAAAGGAAAATAAAATAGAAATTGAAAAATCTAAAATCTAATATCTAAAATGGGTTTGGTAGATACAGAAGTTGTAGATTCCATGGCAAATTTCGTTAATAAAATTGAATTGAATCTGAAAAAATCGATCTTCGAACAATCACAATATTGTTAATGATAATCGTTATTATAATGTTGGCAAGCGTATTACTTAAATTGTATAAATTACACAACAAATGTTTGAAGAAAAGATTCCAGAGTCAAGCAAATGACCTGGACAAAATCTAAAAAAAACAGGACAAAAAAAAAAAATGATTACACATAAACGTCAACACCTTAAATCTAAGAAAATGAAATAACAAAAAAAAATATGTATAAAAATATATTATGTAATTCTTCTTACAATGTATGGCTTAACTAAAGGCATGGAATGGAAAAAATTGTACGAGGAATTATTAAACATTAAAACTAATTTTGAGAGATCGTACAAGTCACTAAATCAGAATAGACCTATTCAAAAGAACACGGTTAGGAAGCATGTTGAAATATAAGTAGAGTGCTTTAATGAAGCGCGAACGCTAATACATGATCGTAGGGAAAGATTAAATCAAGATCATTGGTCACAGGTATCGAAACTTTTGATACGACTACGATCTAATTTAATATTTTTTAAACAAAAGTTCAGTTTAGAAATATCGTTACCAACCGTTCTAAACACTCCAATAGCAGTTGACACTGCATCTGATCCGGAATCAACAGAAACGAACGAATCGGAGTCAGAAGAGCTTCCCAAAGTAAACCCCAAAATAGAAGATGAAGATTTGAATAATCTTACTATTCCGGCGGTATACACTGATCTGGATAATTCAACAGATTCAGATACTTCGAATGTAATAGAAAACAAAATAAGTAACTCCATCACAATGGTACAATCGAATATTGATTTTATTAATACAGCATCTAAGCTTATACCAGTTTTTTATGGTAAGGCTGAAAATTAAACAAGTTTCATTGATGCTTTACAAATAATACAATCAATAAAAGGCGAGCAAGAGGAATTAGCTGTCTCCATTATTAAAACAAAGCTAAAAGGTGTCACCAGGAATCTAATCGGAAATGAAACAACAATTACTGAGGTGATTTCCAGACTAAGAAACAACGTCAAAGGCGAAACTGTTGAGGTACTATTATCAGCGAAGCTGATGAACCTACAGCAGCGCAATAAAACTGCTAACCAATACACACAAGAAATTAAGTAGATGACGAAAGCCTTAGAAGGTGCAAATTATAAATATCGTACCGAAGTTTTATAAAAATATATATATTTATTTAAAGTACTTTTGCAATTGTCGTACAGATAAACTTAGGGCTAATTTACGACTGACCAAGCTTGAGTTAATTGTCTTCCTTGTCGTCTCGGGATTGAAGCTTTCCAAGCTTCCCTAAGAACTTTCCGAAGTTAATTCCGAAGATAATTCCGAAGTTAGAACCCGAATGATTTTGCTGCGATCAGCATGGAAAATTTGGCTAGCAATTGGAATGCCAAAAAGGGGAATCGCGGTGGCATGATTCCAGCGGATGTTTAGTCTAATATTGTTTTGCTGGTGCCGACCGAATAGGGGGAGTTTGTTTATGTTTATGATTGACTCAAGCTTGGCTTGCCGTTTGTGTTGTAGGTGCGAGTGTGGGGATAAATGTGTAAGAGCTCGTGGGAACTCACTGCTCGTGGGAAGTGCAGAAATAATTGTTTATAATATTAATATAGATTAAACTTCTAGTTAATTCTCCCCCTCCTAAGATGAATCGTCCCGATTCATTACATTTGTGCGGTGAGGGAGGATATTCTATTATTAAGTTCTGTAAATGTTATTTCAATATTTCTTTCAGTTTCGTTTTCTGTTACAGTTTCAGTTGTGATCTCAGCTTTTGGAATTTCTATTTCTTTTTGGGTTTTGGTACATTTTATTTGAATTTGTTTTATTATTTTGGGTATGATTTTGCGTGATTTATATATGATTAAAAGGGTAAGTATAAAAATTAACAATATTAATTCCAGGGATATTTTTGTTTTTCCTAATTTTACAAATGGGTTAATAATGTTTATATTATCTAGACTTAATTCGGAATCATTAGAAAATATGTAATCCGTTATTATATAATTATTGTATTTGTATTGGGATATGTAATCTAACATTTTCTGTTTTTCGTTGATGTAATTTATATTATCAATAATTATTCTTTCATTAAATAAAATCAGAAATGCGCCCTTTAATTTGATTTCGTTTACAGTATTTTCTCCAGTGATGAGAATAGCACCATCATCTAAATTTTCCAATTGTTTATTTTTTTCTCGTATTTTTGAACAGTTTGCTTTTTTTCCATTTAAGAGATTTGTGAAACAAGAGCTCTCGTTTGAGAGTTTACAATAATTATTGAAAATTTCTTCTTTAAAGTTTGTTATTTTATAAAATATTCCATTACAGTGTGCTGTCTTATCGTCTATTATTAATTTTCCGTTTATTTGGGCAATTGCCCTTGATGTATATAAGCTACAGATGTTATTTATAATTGGATATCTTATATATATTATAAGTAGGTCTTGGTTTTTTATTATTTTAAAAGTGGAGATGTCTAACAGATCTGTTAGTACAACTGGTTTATTTTCGTGTCAAAATATTTCTTTAATGTCTTGTTCATTTAATATTTTTGTGTTTAAAATGTTTGCTTTTGCTAAAGTGATTGTATCGATTAAATTTTGAATATCAAGTGTGATTAATTGTAGTCGGTGTTGTCTTACTTTTGATTCTTTTTTAACAACGATTGTGTTAAGAATTTTTGTCATAAGCTGTACTTCTTGAAATATGCGTGAATTTATTGTAAATTGTTTGTTATTGTTTTCTGTCAGTTCGTTAATTTTGTTTTCGATTCTTGTTAAGTCGTCATGGTCTGGTGTACCTGAGAGCCATTTCCATGCTGTGCCCAATTCATTAATACCTCTTTTATTTCTGAATGGTAATAGTTGGGACATAAGGATTTTGATAATGTTTAGGTTTTGTGAAATATCCCATTTTAAGTCTGAGTTTTTGATGCTATTAGTAATGATATCTTCAACTCTAATTATTTCTCTATAAAAACTAAGGTTCGTAATGTGGAATAGGTCCTCAAATGAATTGTACGTCATTACATCTTTTTCGTCTTTTAGCAATAAGTATTCATTGTTTTTGTAGTCAATAATTTCCGAGTGACAAATGGTGATTAGAATGGTGAGTACGAATGCGATTTCCATCGTCTGTAAAGTATAGATTATTTAATATTATCTTTATGGATAACTCTCTTTCTATTATTAATTATTACTTTATTGGGTAAATTTTCCTGAACGACTTGTTTTTTAAATCTGGGACCTAATTTGTTTCTTTCTCCGTGTATTTTTTCGTAAACTACTTCTCCTACATGATAATTTTTTTCTAATTTATTTTTGTTATGATAATCTAATGTTTTAGATTGTGTTATCTGTAATTGTAGCGGTATATCGCTGTGATCTATTTTGTTAAATAGGATATCATAGGGTTTTTGATTTGTTACTGAGTGGATTGTCATGTTATAATTTTTTGCAGCTCTTATAATAATTTCAGAGTAATCTAAGAGGCGGTATTCGTCTTTAATACAGCGACCTATTTCAGTTAAGGTTGAATGGACTCTTTCGACTTGTCCGTTCGAAAGGCTATGTCTAGGGTCTGAATAATGAATGGATATACCTGAACGTTTTAGGAATGATTTAAATTGTGCCGATGTGAAACTCGGCTCGTTGTCAGTCATAATTGTTTTTACTAATGGGAATGTTTGTAAAATTTCATATACTTTGCAGTCAATGTTCTTTTTGTTAGTGATTTCTTTTACCACTAGGTATTTGGAGTAGGAATCAATGCAAGTTAAGAAGGTAAGACTTTGTGCGTAGTAAATGTCAATATGTAAATGCTGCCCTTCTGATTTGGGAATGGGAGTTTCTCCAATAGGAATTTGTATTGGATTTCTGTTATATTTATTTGTGTTGCAAATTTCGCAATTTGTGATATATTCTTTTAATTTTTTGTATAAATTTGGCCAATAATACAGTCTGGAGATTTGTTTATAATTTTCCTCTAATCCTCTATGAGCTCGACAGTGGGTTTCTTCTATTATTATTGCTTTATCATCATTATTAATTATATCTTGAACAAAAATTTTTGTATATAGAAATTTATTTAAAAATTGTTTTTTAATGGAATTTGTATTTGTATTTCGTATAATACTTCAGGGGTGCAGTAAATTCTTGTGCTAATATTGGGTTGCAGATATTCTTTTAGAATTGTAACTAAATTTTCTGGTTGGTCGTATTCGATGATATGGCGTCTATTTTCGAATACATTTATTTGTTCATGTATTGTAAAGTTTCCTTTTGCTATTAAAAGTTGTTGTTTAAATTGGTTAAGGGGCTTTTTTGTTTCACTTAAAATGTTATCGAAGCTACTTTCGGCTGAGTGTTGAGTACCGGTAATATCTGCATCTTCTTCAGAAATATTATTTATTTCGATTCGGGACAATGCGTCTGCTACTACATTGGTAGTACCAGGCTTATAATGAATTTTTGGGCTGAAGCTTTCTATGTAATTAAACCAACTTTTTAATTCTACATTTGGGTTTTTATCTGAAATGGCGTACGAGAGTGTTTGATGATCCGTATGAATTTCTAGTCCTGATACTCCGTATAAGTAATTTCTTAGGTTTTTGAATGCCCATACTATTGCCAAAAGTTCTTTTTTGTTAGTCGCGTAATTTCTTTCAGTTTTATTCAATGTTTTAGATATAAAAGTGATTGGATTTCCGTCTTGAGACAGTACTGCTCCTATAGCTACATTTGAGGCGTCGGTTGTTAATGTAAATTGTTTCGAATAGTCTGGTTGGACTAATTCGATCTGGCAAATTAAGTGTTCTTTGAGTTCGTTAAAGGCTTGAATAGCAGGTTCATCAAGAGTAATTGAGACATTTTTAGACATTCGTTTAGAAATTTTTCCATTGGAGCCTTCTAAAAATCTATTTAATGGCTTGGCAATGGTTGCATAATTTTTTACGAATTTCCTATAGTATCCAGTAAGACCTAGGAAACTACGTAGCTCTCTGATATTTTTAGGAATTGGATATTTGGAAATGGTTTCTATTTTTTCAGGATTGGTTTTAATAATATTTTGTGCTACAACATATCCAAGAAATGAGGTTTCTAATTTAAAAAATTTTGATTTTTCTAATGAAATTTTCATGTTTGCTTTATGTAGAATGTTAATAACTGAGTTAAGATCATTAAAATGTTGTTTTAGAGAGTGGGAAAAAATAAATTTGTCGTCCATGTAAAAATGGCAAAATTTCCCCACATGTTCCCTAAGTATATCGTCCATTGCTCTCTGGAAGATGCGAGGCGCGTTTGTTAGCCCAAATGGCATTCGTATGAATTCGAATTTTCCATTGTTAATGGAAAATGAAGTTTTTTCGACGTCTGATTCTTTCATGAGGATTTGGTGGAATCCTGATTCTAAGTCAATGGTACTAAAATATTTTGCTTTTCCTAAGTTAGATAAAATAACTGAAGGGTCCTGCATGGGATATCTGTCTGGAATGGTGCTGAGGTTCAATTTTCTAAAATCAATGCAAAGTCTGTGTTTGGGGGTGCCGTCCTCGTTAGTACCTTTTTTTGGTACTATGATGACTGGTGAATTGTACGGACTTTTGCTGGGTCTAATAATTTGATCTTCGATCATGCGACTTATTTCTTGGTTGACAAACTCGTTTAGTGCTTGAGAGTAAGGATATTGCCTTGAGTAAATGGGTCTATCATTAACTGTGTCTATTTCACAGCGGACATCGGTTCGAAATGGTAGATTCGTGTTTATATCAGAATGTACCTTTTTAATAATATTTATAATTTTTTCAGTGTAGTTTGCTATTTCGGTTTCAGCGTTTTCAAATGTTTTGATGTCGGCGCTTTTTTTAACTACGCTGTCTTTATTTTCGTATGCCAAATTGTTTATTTCATTTATGTCGAATTTGGCTTCGACGAAATGCTCGGGATCTAAATGTCCCAAACTATTTGATTCATAATTGTCAGAATTGTTGTTGACAGTGCTTTTGGAATCGAAGTGTTCCAAGCTATTTGTGTCGGTATGAACATCGACGGCGTGTTCGGGGTTTATGTACCCCAAACTTTCTGTTCCAACTGTGTTTTTCATTAGAACACTTGTGGAATTTAAGTATTTATCTAATATAAATTTTTTTTAGAGGAAGTAGTGTTATTTCCTTTTTCATTTCTAATAGATTGAATTTTTCCTCATAATTTAATTTTTCAATTTTTCCTTTAAATTTTAATGTGTCATTGCTCATGTCAATGACCGCTCCTATTTTTTTTAGTAAATTGTACCCTACTAATAAATCTGCCTTCAATCCGTCTATTTCATAAAAAATGTGTTTTGTGTCAAAAATTGTTATGAAATGGTATATTTTAATTACTGAGTACCCGTTAACTGTCGAGACTCTTTTATAAATTGGCAATTCTATTCCATTTTTGTAAATACTTTTTTTTATGTAGCAAGCTGTGGCTCCTGTATCTATTAAAATGTTAAATTTTTTGTTTATTTTTTTATCAAATCGAAAAATGTGTGGAAGGCCTACTGTTCTCCTAAAAAATGGTCTTCTTCAATATTGTTTATGCGCATTTGTTTGTTTTTCGGTTGAGCTGATGACTCAATTTGCGTGCGTTTGGCTGCCTGCTCTGGTTGTTGAAAAGGTTTCCTTTCCTGATTAAAGGAATTATTTTGGAAACTATTTTTGTTTTGGTATTGCCCACCATTAGGTGCTGCTTGATTATACTGGTTTTTATTTAGGGTTTGGATGCTGGTGTCCAGTTCCATTGGTTCGCTCTTGTTTTGAAAAGTATTATTCCCTTGTGTCCAAACATTATTATTTGGATAATTATTGGAATAAAACCGAGCATTATTGTTTTGATAGTTATTTGCGTATTGATTGCTATTATTTTGGAAAGTATTAGTTTTGTTTTGAGAAGCATTGTTATGAAAATGGTTGGGGTTGTGGTAATTTGAATTTTGTCTATTAAAATTCTGGTGGCTTTCATTGTTTTTATTCAGGCGCAATTGATTGCCTTGATTATAACCATCAAATTTATAATTGGAATCATTGGGAGTTCGTAAGTTGTCGTTAAAATGACGCTGATGAGGTGCGCTGAAACGATAAGCGAACTGTGCCCTCATCTGGTTACTTTTCATTTCTTGCACTCTGGCTAAAGCGTTTGGCAAGTCTGGAGGACTGAGGGAAAAGAGCATACCGGAAATTGGGCCGTTCAGGCCAGTTATAAATACTCTTAAGGCATTTTGTCTGTGTCTGAGATTTGTTTCTGTAGTTATGGGATTATCTTTCCCATAAGTCATTATGGTTTTATTTATTAATAAGGTTAACTTTTTATTAACCATATTATAAAAGTCCATAACTGAGAATTTGTTTTGTGTCAGGACACTTAATTCTTGTTCGATAATGTGAATTGGCCTCTTATCGCTGAAAACGAAATCTAGCCTGGCCAAAATTGCGTCAAAGTTTAGAACAGTTCCATGATTTGTTAAAGCATCATTTGCTTTGCCTGTTATTTTGTTTCTTAAAATAGTTAAGGCTACAAAGTAGCGTCGGCTTTTGCGGACATAAAGTCCCATCACTGTTTCGGCGGCTTCCCGCCAGGCTACATAATTTTCTAAATTTCCAGAGAATGTGGGCATGGATTTGACGACTTCTAATGTTTCGTCGCATGGAATGTTGTCGTCGATCGGTTCTATTTCGTATTCTGTCACTAAGTTGGATCTTGAGTCTAGAAGGGCTCGTAAGTTTTTAATTTCGTCTTGTAACGGTGATACGTTACTGGCAATTAGTCGGACAATTAAGTCTGTTGTTAGCGTTTGTTCGGGGGCTTGTTAGTTGATGTTAGCACTGTGGCTAGTAGACGGACCGTTTGTATCTGTCATTTTGAAGTTTAGTAAAGCATTTATTAGTTCGTCCAGGATTATTTACTTGCGTTTTTGCGGAACGACCTTTCTTATTTTTGTAGATTGGTTTCACAGTTTTTTTTTATTTTTTTTTTTTTTAAGTTCTTATTCATCTAGGATTTTAAAAAATTTGACATAATATTTATTTACTAATACGAATATATATATCCGCATATAGGTTTTGAAAAAAGAAAAAAAATTGTTCATTATCTAAATATATAATATATATATACCATATTATATTGGTAAATCTATCCTCACGGTGTACTTTAAAATCCTGAAGAAGAGTCGATAGTTTTATCCTATGAGGTTCCTCAAATGGTCCGTTTAGTTTTCCTTCCTTCCTTGTCTTGTAGGACTTCCTTTTTTTTTTTTTTTTTTAATTTAAATTTTTGTGCGTTTGCGTTCGTTTAAGTTGGTTTTTTTTACTGTTATTACTGTCAATACATTTTTTTTTATATCAGGATTTTTTTACTGATATCAAAATGATTTTGCGAAATGTTTTATTGATATTATTTTGTATTTTTTAATAAAGTAAATAAAACTTTATTATTAAAATGTTTGTATCGAATTGATTTTGTTTTTTGTAACCGTTTTATTTTCCGGTTTATTTTGTTGAATTTTTATTCTTTTTCTTATCTGATTTTCTCCGAGTCACTGAGTCTGGATTTTTATATTTATATATTTATTTTTATTTTTATATCAGGATTTTTTACTGATATCAAAATGATTTTGCGAAATGTTTTATTGATATTATTTTGTATTTTTTAATAAAGTAAATAAAACTTTATTATTAAAATGTTTGTATCGAATTGATTTTGTTTTTTGTAACCGTTTTATTTTCCGGTTTATTTTGTTGAATTTTTATTCCTTTTCTTATCTGATTTTCTCTGAGTCACTGAGTCTTACTTTTTTATTTGATTCTTGAAACTTGTATTTTTCAATTAATGGATTGCCTTATTTTTTGCACTTTCTTATATATATTTTTTTCTTTCACTGGTACGATTTTTTAAATTTTTTACATAGAAGCCTTTTGTAAATTCAGGCCTATGATTTAATTTTTAGGGCACTCGCGAATATCTTTTTTAATATCGATATTTTTTTTAAAGACGCGTGCCCCACGTTGGGCGCCAATTATAAATATCGTACCGAAGTTTTATAAAAATATATATAATTATTTAAAGTACTTTTGCAATTGTCGTACAGATAAACTTAGGGCTAATTTACGACTGACCAAGCTTGAGTTAATTGTCTTCCTTGTCGTCTCGGGATTGAAGCTTTCCAAGCTTCCCTAAGAACTTTCCGAAGTTAATTCCGAAGATAATTCCGAAGTTAGAACCCGAATGATTTTGCTGCGATCAGCATGGAAAATTTGGCTAGCAATTGGAATGCCAAAAGGGGAATCGCGGTGGCATGATTCCAGCGGATGTTTAGTCTAATATTGTTTTGCTGGTGCCGACCGAATAGGGGAGTTTGTTTATGTTTATGATTGACTCAAGCTTGGCTTGCCGTTTGTGTTGTAGGTGCGAGTGTGGGGATAAATGTGTAAGAGCTCGTGGGAACTCACTGCTCGTGGGAAGTGCAGAAATAATTGTTTATAATATTAATATAGATTAAACTTCTAGTTAATTTGCATATATATCAGATGATTTACCTTTAGAGCTAGCCAGGAGTTATTCCATGCTGCATGCAGTCAAAGCAATGACTAAAAATTGCACAATCGATGAGGTAAAACTTATCATGCAAGCTGGCTCATTTATTACTATGAACGAAGCCATTTCCCAATTTGTCAATAGTTGCACTGAAGCAACTGGGCAGTCAAACACCGTCCTACATTATAAGAATCATCCACAGCGCGGCTCAAATCGCGGACGTGGAAGTTATAGAGATAGTTTTCGTGGTAATCACAATAACCACAACAACGATAACTATAACACCAATTACCAAAATAACATAAGAGGGCGAGGCCCATATATAGGAAACTATAGAGGCGGTGGTAACTCGAACCAAGGCCACAATGGCAATAAGCAAGGCAATGTAAGAATGACCCAAAATAATAACCAATACAATAAACAATAAATACCAAGACCCAAAATAATAAATACTCAACAATAAAAGAAGTCAGAGTTCACACCATTAATCTCAGCCAAAATATATTCGTTTCATTTTTTAATGTAGCTACTGAGAAAGAACTTATCTTTTAGATAAGTAGAATAGTAGACACAGGTGCAAACATTTCCATTTTAAAAGAAACTTCGGATAACTTCCAAAACATCTAAGATGATTACATCATAGACATAAAAGGCATTAGTCAAAAAATAATCAAATCCAAAGGTTTAGTTTCTATAGAGATACAGACAACTAAATACATAATTCCACATGATTTTCATATCCTAAATTCAAATTTCCCAATTCCATGCGATGAAAAAATAGGCATCGACTTTATTAAAAAATACAACTGTCAATTAGACTTCAAGCCATCTGAAGATTGGCTTATATTTAGACCCAATAATTTAAAATTTCCAATTAAAGTACCAATAGCTCATAGTTCTGGCAATAATTTCTTACTTCTGCCAGCAAGACCCCAAGTTATTCGGAAAATTGAACTTAATTCAAAAGCAGACAGTGTATTAATTCCAAATCAGGAAATTAAACATAATATTTACGTTGCAAATACCATAGCAACATCCAATAATGCCTTCATAAGACTATTAAACACAACAAATACCGACCAAGTAGTCAGTACAGATAATCTAAAATATGAATCACTTTCGAACGCCGATGTAGTCAACACAAATCCAGACAATAGAAAAAAATCCTTACTATCACAACTATCAAAAAACTTCCCTCCACAGCTCAAGTTACCGAGTTGGAAACCGAATCAATAACCACAAATAATTTTTATAAACTGAAACTGAGATTAAAAGATGATGAACCAGTCTATATAAAGAACTATCGAAGCCCACATAGTCAGGTGAACCAAAATACAAAAGCAAGTAGAACAATTAATCTTTGACGGGATTGTCGAACCATCAATATCCAAATCATCCCCCGGGTCAAATGTAAAAAAATGGCGATTAGTAATTGACTACCGCCAGATTAATAAAAAATTACTATCTGATAAATTCCCATTACCTAGAATTAATGATATTTTAGATCAACTAGGTCGAGCAAAATACTTTTCATGTCTTGATTTGAGGATTCCATCAAATTGAACTAGAAAAAGGTTCAAGAGATATAACGTCTTTTTCAACGAGCAACGGCTCATATCGCTTCACGCGATTAGCCTTCGGATTATGAATAGCTCCTAATTCGTTTCAAAGAATGATGACTATTGCGTTCTCTGGTCTAGAACCTTCTCAAGCATTTCTTTATATGGATGACTTAATAGTAATCCAGTGTTCCGTAAAAACATATGCTTAAGAACTTAACAGATGTTTTTGAGAAATGTAGGAAATACAACCTAAAGCTACATCCAGAAAAATGTTCATTTTTTATGCATGAAGTGACTTTTCTAGGTCATAAATGCACTGATAAAGGAATACTTCCAGATGACAAGAAATACGATGTAATTATGAACCACCCAGTTCCGCACGACGCGGACAGTGCTAGACGATTCGTAGCATTCTGTAACTATTATAGACGTTTTATAAAAAATTTCGCCGACTATTCACGGCACATAACAAGATTATGTAAAAAGAATGTTCTTTTTAAATGAACGGGAGAGTGTGAAAATGCATTTCAATATGTTACTTAAAAACAAAACTCATGGAACTTACCTTGCTGCAATATCCAGATTTCACTAAAGAATTCTGTATAATAACTAATGCAAGTAAGCAAGCAAGTGGAGCGGTTTTAAGATATCAAAGTAGACAAAAATTCCACGCGGAAAATCAAGAAAAAAATTGCCTATGCAATCTTTGAATAAAGCTTCTAAGCCCAACGTATACGACGTCATAAACAATGATGAAGAACGTAAAGTAGTGACCTTGCAGATAAAAAATACATTATGTTTATTTAAGCAAGGCAGACAAATTACTGCAAGATATGATGTTAGCGATTTATATACTAATGGAGTTATTGATTTAGATCAATTTTTCCAAAGGCTTGAAATGCAAGCCAGTTTACATAAAATCAGCCAACTCAAAGTGGCACCGTGGGAAAATATCTTTGAATATACTTAAATTGATAATTTCAAATTAATGGGTAATAAAATATTGAAAACATTAAGCAGCAAAGAAAAAGAAGCACTTTTGTCTACATTTCATGATGATCCAATTCAAGGAGGTCATATTGGCATAAAAAACTTTGGCCAAAGTAAAAAGACACTATTGGAAAAGCATGTCTAAAGATATAACTGAGTATGTAAGAAAATGTCAAAAATGCAGGAAGGCCAAAATAACTAAACACACAAAGACCCCTTTAACAATTACAGACACACCAATTAATGCTTTCGACAGAGTGATAGTGGACACTATTCGTCCACTGCCAAAATAAGAAAATGGCAATAAGTATGCAGTCACTTTAATATGTGATTTAACCAAGTATTTTGTTGCCATACCTGTTCCGAAAAAAAATGCTAATACTGTCGCTAAAGCAATATTTGAATCTTTTATCTTACGGTTGAATCTTTTAAAGTACGGTCCAATGAAGACGTTCATTACGGACATGGGAACAGAATATAAGAATTCAATTATAGACGATTTTTGCAAATATTTGCAAACACGACCCCCTCTATGGCACATACTTATTGTCCATATGAGCTAGTATTCGGTATAACAAGTAATTTGCCAAAACATTTTAATAGCATAGATAGTGTAAAAGCAATATATAATATAGATGACTATGCTAAGGAGAGTAAGTATAGATTAGAAGTAGCCTATAAAAGAGCTAGAGTTATGTTAGAAGCAAATAAGAGAAAAAAAAAAATTACTATACGATCATAAAGTAAGGGATATAGATATATCAGTAGGTGACAAAGTTTTATAAAAAAACGAGATAGGTCATAAGTTAGATCCTTATTATACAGGTCCAAAATACATAATATCCGTAGTAACGGATAATATAAGGTCCGTAATAATAATATAATACGTAATATAAAGTAACGAAAATAGGAGATAGAGATAACATAGTAATAACAAATAATAAACATAAGAAACAAACAGTTCATAAGGATAGATTAAAAATCTTTTTTTCATAAATTGCACTTAGTATGGCCATACAATAGATACAGATAAATAAATAAACATATTATTTTAATAATTTCATTTTCTTTGATTCTAATAACATAATACAAAAAAAAAATATAAAAAAAGAAGTATTAATTAGAAATTTTTATTATAACAAGAAAGCAAAGCTAACTTCGGGCGGAGCCGAAGTTGATATACCCTTGCAGCTAAAACCGGATATATATCGCAAACATCGGATATAGTTGGCCGATCCTTATGATTACATCATAATAAAACCAATTAATTACAATAAAAAATCTCAAAAAAAGTCCCAAGCTTCTATTTCCAAAAAATAAGAAAGTTGATATTTCTACCAAATACCATTTCCGATCGTACAGTTATATGTCAGCTATAAGATATAGTCAACCGATCTTTATGAATTTCGGTAGATCGCATTAACTGACCAAAAATAGAATGTGTACCAAGTGCCAGCTTTCTATCATCAAAAACACGAAAGTTGGGTCATTTCCGATTGTTCAATTATATGGCAGCTATAGGATATAGTCGGCCGATCCTTATGGGAATATGAATATATAATCCAATTTATTACAATACAAATTCTAAAAAAAAGTCCCAAACTTCTATCTTCAAAAATACCAAGGTTGGTATTTCTACCAAAAACCATTTCCGATCGTTCAGTTATATGGCAGCTATAAGATATAGTCGGCCGATCGTTATGAAATTTGGTAAGCCGGATTAACTGACCAAAAATATAATCTGTACCAAGTTCCAGCTTTCTATCTTTAAAAACACGAAAGTAGGGTCATTTCCGATCATTCAGTTATATTGCAGCTATAGGATATAGTCCTATTTCTTACAAAATGTTGCATGTCGTATTCTTTTGCCAAAAATAGCGCTCATGTAAAATTTCTCTCACTCTAAAAACACCGAAGTTATACCAGTTCCGATCAACAGTTATATGGCAGCTATGGGATATAGTCGGCCGATCCGGGCCGTTCCGACTTATATACTACATGCAAAGGAAAGAAGGGTGTGTGCATAGTTTCAAGTCGATAGCTTTAAAACTGAGAGACTAGTTTGCTTAGAAACAGACAGACGGACAGACAGACGGACAGACAGTCGGACAGACAGACGGACAGACGGACATGCTCATATCAACTCAGGAGGTGATCCTGATCAAGAATATATATACTTTATAGGGTCGAAGATGTCTCCTTCACTGCGTTGCACACTTTTGGACAAAATTATAATACCCTCTGCAAGGGTATAACAAGAAAGGAAAGCTAACTTCGGGCGGAACCGAAGTTTATATACCCTTGCAGTTAAAACCGGATATATATCGCAAACATCGGATATAGTTGGCCGATCCTTATGGGAATAGGAATATATAACCCAATTTATTACAATACAAAATCTAAAAAAAGTCCCAAACTTCTATCTTCAAAAATACGAAAGTTGATATATCTACCAAATACCATTTCCGATCGTTCAGGTATATGGCAGCTATGGGATATAGTCGGCCGATCCTAATGAAATTTGGTAGGTTGGATCAACTGACCAAAAATAGAATCTGTATTAAATTCCAGCTTTCTGTCTTCAAAAACACGAAAGTTGGGTCATTTCCGATCGTTCAGTTATATGGCAGCTATAGGATATAGTCGGCCGATCCTTATGAAATTCGGCATGACGTAATGTTTTGCCAAAAATAGCTCTCATATCAAATTTAAACTCTCTAACTCTAAAAACACCAAAGTTATACCATTTCCGATCAATCAGTTATATGGCAGCTATAGGATATAGTCGGCCGATCCGGGCCGTTCCGACTTATATACTGCGTGCAAAGGATAGAAGGGTGTGTGCAAAGTTTCAAGACAATAGCTTTTAAACTGAGAGACGAGTTTGCGTAGAAACAGACAGACAGACGGGCATGCTCGTATCAACTCAGGAGGTGGATCCTGATCAAGAATAAATATACTTTATAGGATCGGAGATGTCTCCTTCACTGCGTTGCACACTTTTGACCAAAATTATAATACCCTCTGCAAGGGTATAATAACTTCATTATATTACGTTATTTTTTAAAAGGAGGGTAGTATGCACATATATTGAATACCCACTATGCCAAAAGTACTTAAAGGGTGCGCACTGTAACTCTTTGTTGCAGTGTTTACATATTTCAAAGTCCCGGTCATAAACCCTAGGTGGCTGAAATAAGAACCGATCGCTATGGCTTATCCCGCACACAGAAAGTGCTAGCGTCGGCATAATTGTAACAAGCGGTCAGCATATGCATACCCCTCGCTCCTCCACTTGAGAGTGCATAAAACGTATATTAGTATATTCCTTTATACATAGGTACATAGCCGTCTCTCTGCCGCCGCCTGCGAGCATCGCAGCTACGTGACTTAGCCTTACTTAGACTTAAAAAATATTGTTGGCACCATTGCTGCTCCATCTAAATAAAAAACCCGAAATATAATCAATACACGGAAAGACTGGATTATTATATGACAGCACTGGCCACTCCGAAAGACATCACCGCGGCTATTGCTAAACAGGAAACGGTTGCGAAAAGGTGGCCAAGGCGCCTTGAAAGTAAAAAAACCGGAAAGCGAGCCTTGCCAAGGGCATCACTGTAGTGGTGCAGTCTAAGGTTGGATGGTCAGTATGCGATATAAAGGAGAAGGATACAATTGCTCGCTGCTACATATGCCTACCATAAGTGCCTAGCACATTGCAAGCACTTGCGAGATCTCCAAGGACAGTAGGGCGGCTAAGTGTAAAAGGGACCCCCGATGCTTCTAATGCAAAGACAAGGGCCGGAAGGATGTGAGCATCCAACTTCTGAAAGCAGAAGTTGCCCCATGTCAGTGAAAGGAGATGGACCAAGGATGCTAGGATGCTAGTGCTTCAGCTGAACCTGAACCACTGCAAGGGCCGGAACGATGTGAGCATCAGACTGAGAGCAGAAGTTGCCCCATGTCAGTGAAAGGAGGTGGACCAAGGATGCTAGGATGCTAGTGCTTCAGCTGCACCTGAACCACTGCAGGGTGACATGAGATGTGTTGCGGAACTGTGCGGGAGGAAATGCAGACATAGCGCATGTCCCCCATAAGCAAGCCCCATAGGAGTGGCGCAGACAACCCCTGGGCAGTATACGCAAAAGTCCCGACAATGCACTCAGTCCACAGGGCGGAGGTATACGTCAGGCCTCGGATCGGCGGCACATGGCTTTACAGCTGCTACCTGGCACCTAGGCTAACCAGAAGTGTATTCGAGCGCATTGTGGACAGCCTGGGGAATGGCATCCGAGGCCGTTCCGATGTCCTTGAAGCTGGGGAGGGGAATCAGCAAACCTTCAGAAAAGCTGGGGCAGGATTAATCATAGACCTCATATTCGTAAGTCCCCCGCTAGCGGCTGGCGGTAACTGACGCTAAAGCAACAGCTTTATGGCCAGCGACCATGAAGCGATACTCAACTCAATCGGGAGCCAGCTAGAGCGTCCGAGGGAACCGAACCCACGAAGTTACAAAATCAGTGCCACCAAGCGGAGCCAACAAAATGGCTGACACCCTTGAACCTAAGCGCGAGGTGGCATGCATGATGAGCAAACTACAGGAAAGAGGTAGATGCAGCACAGGCTGGGAGCCTTAAGGGTAGTGTCCGGACTCAGGACGGTCCCCGACGACGTCATCCTGGTCATTGGGGGGATGGCCAGGCTAAAAGAGCGCGCTCGAGAACTTAACGCTGGCGGCGTCCTCGATACAACCACAAGGGAAGAGGCCAAGGAGAGGTTCCACACCGCCTGGAGCAGCAGGAGTGCTGGGTCACGTAGACGACGGAACGCTGGACGTATACCCTCATTCCCAACCTTAGGAAGTGGGTGCTTCTTAGCCACGGACAGGTGACTTTTACCTATCCTAGGTCCTGAGTGGGCATGGCAGCATCCGAAAATATATAAAACGTTGCGGCCACGGAGAGGAGGACTGGTGCCCGGAGTGTGGGAGCTCTGCCATCGAGGAGGTAAAGCAGGTAGTCTTTGAGTTCCCCCGGCTTGCACGTGAGCGTCACCGACTGGAGACGACGGCGGGCCAAACAGTCAACCCAGGAAGCCTTGTGGAAGTTATGCTTGAGAATCGGAGGCTTTGGAACGGTGTAGCATCCCTTGCTGCAGCGATCATGCAGAGACTCAGGAGCATCGAGCAGGAGAAATGGTAGGGTGGAGAGTTGTGGCCAGCGGCGGGCAAAACAATACCTAGCGGACGTCCAGCCTACCCAAGACCTAAAAGATCCATCAATAACCCCACTACAAACAGTGAGGGGTTTCCAATAGGCTTGCAGTTAAAACCGGAAACATCGGGTATAGTTGGTCGATCCTTATGAGAATATACTAATATAACGAATTTATTACAATAAAGCTAACAAAGTGTCATAGCAGCTATACGATATAGTCGACCGATCGAATTAATTGAACAAAAGTATAATCTGTACGAAGTTCCAACTTTCCATCTTAAAAAAAAATAAAGTTGGATCATTTCCGATTGTTCAGTTATATGGCAGCTATAAGATATAGTTAACCGATCCTTATGAAATTTTGGTATGTCAAATTATTTGGACAAAAATAGAATTCATAGAAAATAGAATACAAAATTTTAACTCTCTAACTCTAAAAACACCAAAGTGTTTTTTCCAAAAAATCAGTTATATGGCAGCTGTAGGATATACGGCCGTTTTAACTTTATACTGCGTGTAAAGAAAAGAAGAATGTGTGCAAAGTTTCAAGTCAATAGCTTTAAAACTGATAGACTAGTTTGAGTATAAACAGACAGACGGACAGACAGACAGACGGACATGCTCATATCAACTCAGAAGGTGATCCTGATCAAGACTATATATACTTTCTAGTGTCGGAGATGTCTCCTTCACTACGTTGCACACTTTTGGTTAAAAGCTCATGCTCATATCAACTCAGAAGGTGATCCTGATCAAGAATAGGAAGTATATATTCTAGTGTCGGAGATGTCTCCTTCTCTACGTTGCACACTTTTGGCCAAAATTATAATACCATCTGCAAGGGTATAATGAGGAAAAATTATATTAAAATTCATTGACCGATCTCACCTTACAATTTTAAACGATAAATAACCAACCAATTTTTCATAGGATCTAGGTGGCCGATCTCGGCCGTTCCGACTTTTATACTTCGTGCATATTCGATAGGTTTAAAACTGAGAGACTAGCTTGCGTAGGAACAGACAGACGGAAATGCTTATATCAACTAAGGAGGTGATCCTGATAAAGAATAAATATACTCTATAGGGTCGGAGATGTCTCCTTCCCTGTGTTCCACACCTTTACATTCAGACCAATATCTTAATCAATAATTAAGGTGACTTTTCAAGTAAATGTTCTGAGTAAAAAAAATGTTTACAAGCGGACCGCTTGAAGCGGTACAAACTCTTCCAAGATGACCGAAAAAAGCACGCAAAGTCCGATCAAATGTCAAAGTTTTGATCACTGTTTTCTTCGAATACCATGGCGTGGTGCATCAGCAGTTCTTACCATATGGTCGTACGGTCAATAAACAGTATTATCTGGAATTTATGCGCCGTTTGCGAGAAGCAATACGAAAGAAACGTCCAGAATTGTTGATCCAACCTACAAAATTTCATAAGGCTCGGCCGCCTATATCCTTTAGCTGCCATATAACTGAACAATCGGAA
Organism: Drosophila malerkotliana malerkotliana; assembly: GCA_018153235.1. Lineage (NCBI taxonomy): Eukaryota > Metazoa > Arthropoda > Insecta > Diptera > Drosophilidae > Drosophila > Drosophila malerkotliana. The sequence goes on along the minus strand of JAECXV010000202.1, from coordinate 3,562,048 downwards.
ATGGTTTTTGGTAGAAATACCAACTTTGGTATATTTAAAGATGGCTTGGGTTTTTTTTTAGATATTATGATAATATATTTTTTGTTTTATTATGATATTCTCATAAGGATAGGACAACTATATCCTATGTTTGCGATTTATATCCGGTTTTAACTGCAAGGGTATATCAACTTCGGCTCCGCCCAAAGTTGCCTTTCCTTTCTTGTTTTATTTTTATTTCATCGCAAAGGATCACTGCTTCTTTACTTTTCTCGCTCATTTCACCAACAATTTTCTAGAGGTTTTCTAGAAAATCAGGTTGAAATCCAGGCGTCATATTTTTTAAAAGAGACAACGTACTTTTTACAGGAAGTAAAAAGCATCCTGCATATGTTTAAAACATCCTGCATATGCTAGTACGTTCGCGATGAATACAAATTTATATTCTGGGCTATCACTTTTTCTGCGCTGTTATATGAGTTCGATTTTTATACCCTTTCAGAGGGTATTATAAGGAGAAGGAGACAGAAGACATCTCCGACCCTATAAAGTATATATATTCTTGATCAGGATCACCTCCTGAGTTGATATGAGCATGTCCGTCTGTCCGTCTGTCTGTCCGTCTGTTTGTCCGTTTCTACGCGATCTAGTCTCTCAGTTTTAAAGCTATCGTCTTGAAACTTTGCACACACCCTTCTATCCTTTGCACGCAGTATATAAGACGGAACGACTATAAGTCGACTATATCCTATAGCTGCCATATAACTGATTGATCGGAAATGGTGTAACTTTAATGGTTTAAGAGTTAGAAAGTTCAAATTTTACATGGGAGCTATCTTTGGCAAGACATTACGACATGTCAAATTTCATATGGATTGGCCGACTATATCTTATAACTGACATATAAGTGAACGAACGGAAAATACGCCACTTTCGTGTTTTTGAAGATAGAAAGCTGGAACTTGGAACAGATTATATTTTTTGTCAGTTAATCCGACCTACCAAGTTTCATAACGATCGGCCGACTATATCTTATAGCTGCCATATAACTGAACGATCGGAAATAGTTTTTGGTAGAATTACCAACTTTGGTATTTTTGAAGAAAGAAGTTTAGGATTTTTTTAGATTTTTTTTATAATAAATTGGGTTTTATTATCAATATCTCATAAGGATCGGACAACTACATCCGATGTTTGCGATATAAATCCGGTTTTAACTGCTAGGGTATACAACTTCGGCTCCGCCCGAAGTTAGCTTTTCTTTCTTGTTTTTTGCATTTTTTCTTTGTTTGTTGTTAGTTCAGTGGGGTTTAAATTTAAAACTAACACATGTTTAAAATTTGAGTGTGTGCGTAGCAAAGAAAAACAATGAGAGCAGAGAATTCACTGAGCGAAAAAATTTATTTTATTTAATGTAAAATTTTTTTAATAAAAAATGTATTTTTTAGTTAATTCAAAAGCTGGAATGGGCACTTAAATTGAGTATTTTTTTAAAAAAAAAGCTTTGCTAGCAACATTTCTTAAACAAATAAAAAACTACGCTTCCCTATCTATATTCTCCATGAAGAAAACTTTTTCCAACCCAATTTCTGTGAAAATTTTTCGAAGTGGAACAATTTTGATTTTTAGCTTGGGCTGTCAAATGAATCAAAATGAGAGCAAATGAGAGAGCATCTAAAAAAAATTTGAGAGTGCTCACACTGTCAGTGTACCGGCAGCGCTGCGGCAGAATTTCCTACCCTATACTCGCGTGCTATATAAAATGAGAGTTGGTCCACCACTGGTTTAATTCCTCAAAAAGGAATTGCTCCACCAAAAAGGAAAAGGAAAAAAGTATCGATGTGGAAATCGATTTTTTTGCAGCTCAATTTTAAAGGTTAGTTGAAGTGTGGGTGGAAGAGATGGGTACCGGGTATAATATGGTCGGGAAACTCATATACAGCCATCCTTTGTGGTTTTTTAGAGACACCCTGCAAGGGTATAAACAGAAAGGAAATTTTACTTCGGGCGGATATAAAGATGATCAAAACCAAAAATTTAGTTCAAGAAACATCTCATAATTCTTATTCCTGTAAAACCTCTCATTTTCTTCCCTCTTCTGACAATTGGACTGCGGCGCATCTGGAGTTTCTAAATTGGAAGGGCTCATATCTACCCTATTTGAAAACTCTGTACTGCTTGGACGCAATAGTGAATTGTCACATAAATTTAAAGTGAATACGGCTCTGCTTCTAAGCCTACTTTTCCCAATTTATTTACCGTTTATTTTCCGTTTTGTTTCCCCACCGTTTTGTTTGTTTTTTTTTATTTTTTTTCTCTGTTGATCATAAGCGGAGGCTCAGTCCCTGCGCACCCCTCACCTTACCGCTACTTGATACAGCAATAGCGCAACTTGACGAGCCCGCACACATAACTAAAGCGGCAGCTTAGCCCCCGCGGCCCCTTTACCAGCCCAATCGCCTCTATCGGCATATAATTCATACATAAATATTTTTTTTTTCTTTCGGACGACTTTATAGCCGCAGCTCCACATGAGCAATTCGTTTCAACAATATAGAAACACAAGACAACTCTCTAGTGATTCGGAGTCTGAGACCGAAGGGCCGGCCACATTTTTCACCCCATATTCGCGAATATGGCTTTCAACATGGAACAGACGACAGCCACCATACAGGCGGCCGTTCAACATGCTGTTCAAGAAGCCAATATCGAACACCAGCGTAGACAAAACGAAATGCGCCTGGCTCTTTAAGAAGCCAATACTGAAAACCAGGCAATACGTCTGGCATTACTCCGTCTGACCAAACGGGTCGACGCAAAAGAAATCGCCCCCGCCCAAGCGGAGACTCCCCAAATAAAAAAATATGAACGTATAGAGATTAGGAACGACGTCAAGTGTGACGAGCCCCTAGACGCCGTCAAATCCCTGCCCGAATTTACGGGAGCACAGGACGCATACGTCTCCTGGAGACAAGCGGCAGTAGCCGCGTATTATATTTTTAGAAATTACGAAAATAGCTCGCGCCATTATCAGGTGGTTATTATTATTAGGAATAAAATAAGGGGGCCTGCTGATGCCGTACTGTCTTCGTTTGCCACTGTACTAAATTTCGACGCGATTATAAATCGACTCGATTTTACGTACAATGATAAGCGGCAGATGCACGTTATCGAGCAGGAAATGGGTACTCTTAGGCACGGAAATATGGCCCTTCTACAGTACTATGACGAGGTCAAGAAAATACTCACCTTGCTTACCAACAAGGCCACTACGTTGTACGAAGCCTTGGCGGCAAAAGTCTTATGTGACAAATTTCGGGATGACGCACTCCGAGTATTTATCTCGGGGCTTAAGCGCAGCCTCACGGATGTCCTTTTTTCGGCAAAGCCGAAAGATATGCCATCAGCTCTCGCTTTGGCACAAGAAGTGGAATCTAACCAAGAAAGATACTCCTTCGCGGCTTCATTTGCCAAAAGCCAAGAGGACAAGGATAAAAAACAGCACCCAAAAGCGCAAGAATACCGACAGGCTCCTGCGCAGGCAAATGCACAAACAAACGCTAGAAAAAACCGTACTACGTCATACAACACAAGGCGCAAGTACATAGACATCGACCCATCGCTGTCCAAGATACTTAAGCCATCCCAAGCCCCGGCATACCAAAACAGGAAGCCGGCTGAGTCCGATCGATCTGCCCCACACAAAAGGCAGAGAGTTAATCACGTCGCGCAGGGCGCGAGCGAAACCGGGAGCAAATATACCGCCGCAGCTTCAAGCGCGGCTCAGGAAATTGACGACGACGCTATTAATGATTACGATTCGGACGTCATCAATTTTTTAGGGGAAAATCCCTGCTACACGTCATCAGACGAAGAGTAGCAGGTGTAGAAATGAAGCTTTTAATAGACACGGGCTCGTCAAAAAATTTCATCCGTCCATACGAAAGGTTGAAAGGCGTCCGCCCAGTAGATTCGCCATTCTCGGTACATTCCATCCATGGCGTTACCACGATAACAAACAAATGCTTCGTATCCCTGTTCAACTTGAAGGCTACGTTCTTCATCCTATTAGATTTGTCCTCCTTTGATACCATCATCGGCCTTGACCTGCTGAAACAAGCAGGAGCATCACTTAACCTAGCTTCCGGCATCTTCCAAAAAACCATCGAGATTGGCAAATTTTGCTACGTCTATGTCGATGATGTTATCGTCTTCTCAGAGGACGAAAACGCCCACACACGACTCTAACATGAGAGTGTCAGCGCAGAAATCGGTCTTCTTCAAAAAAAGCGTTAAATTTTTGGGGTTTGTAGTCACCAACGAGGGGACCACGACAGACCCGGAAAAGGTCAGGGCCATTAAAGAATTCGCTGAGCCCAAAAACGTTTTCGAAGTAAGATCATTCATGGGCTTGGCTGGCTATTATAGATGCTTTATTAAAGATTTTGCATCAATAGCTAAGCCCATTTCGAGCATTATAATAGGAGAGCTTGGAAATGTCAGCAGACACAGATCCAGAAGCATCCAGGTACAGTTTACCGAGCCGCAACGGCAAGCTTTTGAAAAGCTGCGTAACATCCTGGCCTCTGAGGATGTCATCCTCAGGTACCCCGACTATAAAAAGGCGTTTGATCTAACGACAGATGCCTCAGCTTATGGCATTGGCGCGGTGCTTTCACAAGAGAGGCGTCCCATCACTATGATCTCTAGGACATTAAAGGACAGAGAAGTTAACTACGCTACCAACGAAAGGGAGCTGTTAGCCATAGTTTGGGCGCTAGAGAACCTGCGCCACTACCTTTATGTGATCAAAGATTTAAATATCTACACTGACCACCAACCGCTGACCTACGCGGTATCGGATTCCAATCCGAATACAAAAATTAAAAGATGGAAAGAACTCATCGACGAGTGTGGTGCCAAAGTCCATTACATGCCTGGCAAGGCCAAACTAGTTGCGGATGCCCTCTCGAGACAACAACTCAACGTTGTAGAAGAAGAAGAGGCATTCTCGAGCTCGGACAAAATTCACAGTGAGCTGTCGCTAACCCACACAATCCAATCCACGGACAAGCCCCTCAATTGCTTTCAAAACCAGGTAATTCAAGAGGAAGCACGCTCTCCGTCAAAGCGGAGCTTCTTTCTCTTTGGAAACAAAAGACGGCATATCATTGACTTCACTTGCGAGGAGTCATTGCTGGAAGAGCTCGCAACCATAATAGTTCCTAAAGGCGTAAACGCCATTCATTGCGATCTGCATACGCTAGCAGTGATACAGGACAAACTAATTCGACAATTCCCTGCCACCAAATTCTGGCACTGCAAAAACCGAGTAACGGACATTTTTGTAGTTGGCGAAAGGCGGAAAATTCTTACTGTCGAGCACAACAGAGCTCACAGATCTGCCCAGAGAACGTGAAGCAGGTACTCTCCGAGTACTACTTCCCGAAAATGGCCAAGCTAGCGAACGAAATAGTCATTTCGTGCAAGACTTGCGCCAAGGCTAAATACGACAGACATCCGAAGAAACAAGAGCTTGCACATATACATCTTCTCCACGGATAAAAAGTATTTCCCTACGTGCATCGACAAATTCTCGAAATTTGCCGCAGTGCAACCAGTTCCCTCTAGAACTATAGAGGATCTCAAACCAGCGCTACTTCAGCTGATGAATATTTTCCCCAGGGCCAAGGTCGTATATTGCGACAACGAACCATCGTTGAACTCGCACACCATCGTGACCATGCTGGAAAACCAATTCGGCGTTAGCATCTCAAATGCTCCGCCCCTACACAGTGTCTCCAACGGACAAGTGGAGCGCTTCCACAGCACTTTGGTAGAGCTTGCTTGATGTCTTAAGATCGATAAAGGCATCAGCGATACCGGAGAGCGGATAATTCTGGCCACGGCCAGATATAACAAGTCTATCCACTCGGTCATCGACAAGAGGCCGGCTGACGTGGTGCAGGCACAATCAGATGAGCCACAATATGAAATACAAGATAAAATTAAACTCGCCCAAGACAAGCTCCGGGACAGGGAAAACACTTCCTGAGTACTAGAGGTTGAGTAGTCGAGGTTGGCGAAAAAGTCCTAGTGAAGTCCAACAGACGCCTGGGCAACAAACTCTCACCGTTATGTGAAGAGAAAACCGTTGAGGCGGACATGGGGACCACAGTCCTCATTAAGGGGAGGGTGGTCCACAAAGACAACCTTAGGTAGGCCGAGCGCGACCATGTTATCGCTCGCCTGATAATTTCTCTTTTTATTATCTTTTTCCTAGCCACTTGGCATAAGTTTTGCGCCCTTTATTATTTTAATCATGCTTTGGTGGTGGGCTACCCAACTTCAACAAAATTCATAACACATCCAAATAACAGGTTTTAAGCCATATCCCTGATTTTCCTTTTGGCCACAACATCAGCACGCGTCACGGACTATTCCAAAGCCTTGCTAGCAGTGGCACTTGCCAAAGTTAATATTGTAAGCCCCAGCATGGCCGTCAGCCAACGGGTACAACAGGGGGACCTACGCGCAAGCAATTGCGTGCCGTAACTGTGTACACCGCTGGTAGTGCGACTATACTCTCCACGTGAGGGCGGCTGGTAACAGGTCCCGGTAAGGTCATGTCTCTGCCGAGGATGCTGGCTAATGGTAGTCGGGCGGGGAGAAGAACACTCCCTTCCTTAAATTACCCCAATCCAAGGTGGAACAGCATATGCCGAAGGATGCGTGTCCGAGTGGGGGCTCGGACGCTAATATGCGAACTCTGGGGGACAGGCCGACCTCCCAGTTTTAACCAGGCTTATCGTGACAAGCGGGCTATGTCATGATGGACGAACCCCTTCCCGCCTACTCGTGGGACCAAAACATGAACAACACTTTACCTAATAAAAACCAAAGCGGAGAGCGGAACTCCCTAAAAAAGACCGGAAATGGGGCCAACGGCCCGTCAAACTCCAAGGCCCTCAAAAGCCAAGGAGTTGCTGAGATGGAGAAGTCCCCCACAGAGGGACAACATCTGGAGGCGGGACGCGCCGGTGCGGTGGAGGTTGCCAAGGCAACTTCTTCCAAAGAGGGGCTAGCTATGGGACCACCGAACGGTGGAGAGGAAGACCCCAGGGTCAACCTCTAAACCAACCGGCGGTGCCCCTAAGGCGAACCCTGGTCCGGAACCGTCTCACTCGACGCAGCGTAAAGGATCCTACAAGGACAGAAGAAGAGCAGCCTTCATTCTGATGAGGGCGGACCCATCGGCCGAAGCCAACCCGGACCAGGCCGAGATTATTAAGTGGGCAAGGGAGATCCTACCCGACTTCAATCCGGAAAAGGCGGGAGAAAGGCTGGATCCGAAGAGACGCACTGGGTCAGACCCTGCCAAGGAGGCCGCGCAAAGCGCGAAGAGGCAGAGGTCCACAGAGGGAGAAGCCCCCCAGGCCAAGAAGAGGAAGGCCCAGCCGCAGCCGCCCAACCGCTCGTTTGCTGAGGTGACGAAGGGAAGAACCCTAATTGGAGTCCTGGACAAGGGCTCCAAGGATGGGCTCATCCCCAAGGAACTCTGGCGACGAGTGGTAAACGAGTTGCATGGGCGCTTCGTGGAGGAGATGCTGCGAAGTGGAGGACCTCACCAGAATGCGAAGACGCAGGATGGTATCAGGGTAGCGTCAAGGTGATTGCTTGCCAAGACGCGCGATCGGTGGAGACTTACAAGCGGATGGTTGCATCGCTTGGAGAGGTCTACCCTGGAGCTAAGCTGGTGGCGGTTGACTGGGACGAGATCCCCAGCAAACCGAGGGCGCGAGTGTGGCTCACAGAAAAGCCAGCCGACCCTAAGACCATCCTGACAATGCTAAGGATGTGCAACCCGACGCTCCCCACGGCGGACTGGAGAGTCGCCAAGGTCGAGGAGGCGGTGGGACTGCGGAGGCAGGTCGTCCTCACACTAAATGAGGAGACCGTAAAAGTCCTGGAGAGGACGGAGCACCGGCTTAAGCACGGATTCGAGCATGTCTCGGTCCGTATATATAAATCTGATGCGAAGGCCAAGCCAGGAGGTATCGGTCTGGAGGCAGACACACAAGAGCCAGACTTGGAGGAGCCGACCGAAGAGGGGCACCCGGGAGGAGGAGGAGGAGGAGGAGGACATTCTAGAAGGGTACACCTCGGAGGAAAGCGACTTGGCAAGGGCGCTTGGTGGTGTCGGAATGGAGGAGGACTCTCTGCTGGGCTCCGAGACGGAGGCAGAGATAACTGTGGTGGAGGTTTGTAAGGATGTCCCTGACGATCTTACAAATAAACCTCCACCACAGTAAAGCAGCGTCAGCTGCCCTCCTTCTCCACCTCGCCGAGAGTGGAGCAGATGTGGCCCTCATCCAGGAACCCTGGATCCTAGGAGACAGGATTCTTGGGCTGGGGGCGTCGGAGTTCAGGCTCTGCAAGCCAACACTACAGGTAAAAGGCGGGCCTGCATCCTCGCAAAAAAGAACCTTAACCTCTTTTTGCTACCCAATTTCAGCAATGAAGACCACGTAGCCGCAGCCGTAGAGAGCCCAAATGGCCCTCTAAGGATATGTTCGGCGTATATGGGCCACGACCAGGAGGCCCTTCCCCCGCACCCGCTGATCAAACAGCTGGTGGAAGACAGCAGGAAGCACAAGATCGACCTGATCATAGGTTGCGATGCTAACGCCCATCATCATAAGTGGGGCAGCACTGACACAAACGAGAGGGGTGAGTCAATTTTCGATTTTATCCTAGGCTCCAATCTTTTGGTGGGTAACAGAACCCACCTTCATAGTCAAGAACAGAAGAGAAGTACTTGACGTCACTCTCTACTCTGAATCACTAGCAGACAGGATTGTTAGATGGGAAGTCCTAGAGAAACACTCATTCTCAGACCACCGTTACATAGAATTAGTGGTCAACTTCGAGAACTTTAATCGACTAACGGTACGCAACCCGAGAAAAGCGAACTGGGAGTTATATAGAAAGAAGCTAGATAGTTCCTTGGGAAATCCTCCAACAGGGAATGTGGATAGTAGGGCAGCCCTGGATGCTATGGTGGACACGCTCACGGCAGCGTGCGCCAGGGCATTCAATAAAGCTTGTCCCAAAATCAGATCGGGCAAAAGCAAGTCAAAGAAACCACCATGGTGGTCGCAAACACTTGCGCCCTTTAAAACCAAGGCCCGCAAGGCCTTCAATTTTGCCAGAAAAACAAACTCGGAGACAGCCTGGGAGTCGTACAAAGCGGACCTTAGGCGATATAACAAAGAGCTTTGCAAGGCAAAAAGGAATGCCTGGGCCGAGTTCTGCACGAACATTCAGCAAACATCAGAGGCCTCTCGACTCAGGAAGGTCCTTGCAACTACTGCACCAAATGTAGGATACATTAAAACCTCAGAGGGCAACTGGACATCGTCCAGCAAAGAAACCCTAGAGGCTCTCATAGAGACACATTTCCCGGGATGTTCTCAAGAAGATACAACCCTGGAAATGCAGACACAGGGGAATAGCCCACCCACCAACAATCCACTTGAATACCTATTGAATGATAGATATCTCAGCTGGGCAATAAATAGCTTCAAGCCCTTCAAATCCCCGGGCCCAGATGGCATTGTCCCGGCTCAACTAATTAAAGCCGGTCCCAACCTGAAATCTTGGGTCAAGATAGCTTTCTCAGCAATCTTCAGGATGGGCATCGTACCCCAAATGTGGTTGCGGACGAAAGTCGTATTTATACCCAAGGCGGGAAAACCATCTCACAGCACCCCCAAGGATTTCAGACCAATAAGCCTGTCGTCCTTCCTTCTCAAGACAATGGAGAGACTAATCAGCCACCATATTAATCTTACTATAAACCCAGATGATATCTCGGGATCACAACATGCGTATAGGAAGGACCGATCCACGGAAACGGCACTCCACGAAATCACTACTTTTGTCGAGAAGGCACTTAGTGATAAGGAATACGCACTCATTGCTTTTCTAGACATAGAAGGTGCGTTCAACAACATCCTACCAAGCTCGATAACCAATGCGCTGACAGGACTAGGAATAGAGAATCAATCCGTACGCCTTATAAAGCAGATCCTGGTAAACAGGACTGTTGAGGCGTCACTAGGAGGAGAATCTATTCATAGATACGTCAGAAGAGGCACCCCGCAAGGAGGCGTACTCTCACCCCTACTCTGGAACGTGGCGGTTAATAGCCTACTGCGATCCCTAGAAGGGGGTGGTTGCAAAGTTATCGCTTACGCGGATGATGTCGCAATTGCCTTCTCAGGAAAATTTCCCCAGACTCTATGTGACCGCATGACGGACAAACTTAGAGTCCTCTCAACGTGGGCAGCTAGAAATGGACTAGGTGTGAACCCATCCAAAACAGAGCTCGTCCTCTTCACCAGGAAGTACAAAATACCAAACTTCAGGCTTCCAAAACTGGTATGGTGGCCCGCTCTCACCAACTCCACAATCAGAGAGAAGCTTAGGAAAACGCAAAGGATGGCGGAGGTCTGTATCACGGGCAGCCTACGTACCACTCCTACGGACGCACTAGACTTCATACTCGACCTATTACCAGTAGAGATAGTGGGAGTCAAGATGGCCACGCTATCGGCAATCAGGCTACGAGAGACGGGCGCATGGAAAAGGACTGACTACGGACATACCAAGTTAGATCTGCACCACTGCACGCCAACGGGGTCTACATACTACTGCGTACCTGTCGATAATCCCACCTTAAAATACAAGGTCTACATTCCAACAAGGGAGGAATGGGACACACAAATCCCGGGCCCAGCCGGTTCCCTCCATATTTACACAGACGGTTCAAAATTGAATGGCCAGGTGGGAGGCGGTTTCCATTGCGAACAGCTGCGTTTAAATGAGTCTTTCAGACTCCCAGACTACTGTAGTGTTTTCCAAGCAGAAGTAATAGCTATCGGAGAAGCACTCAGATCCCCAGCACTTATTGGTAATCAGGACACAATCTGTATCTTTTCAGACAGTCAAGCGGCACTCAAAGCCCTTGACGGTCTTTCATCCAACTCCAGGATAGTGAATGACTGTCGCAGATCTCTTAACGAGATGGCAGAGCAGCATGACATACACCTCATATGGGTGCCCGGGCATAGGGACCACGAGGGTAACTGCGCCGCCGACGAACTAGCAAGAGCAGGTACTACCAATCCTCTCCTACCGGAGAAGGAACCAGTAGGTATCCCCTTAGCTACGTGTAGGCTAAAATGCAGGGATCACTTTGACCGCGCATCACTGCGGAAATGGAGAAACCTCCAAAACTGCAGGAACTCCCGCATGATATGGCCAATCCGATCTAGGAAGAGGTCAATGATGCTTATCGCCCTGAATAGGCAGGACTGTAGTCTGGCGATCAAGGCCATTACGGGACATTGGTTAATAGGAGCACACGCGGCTAGACTAGCGGTACCTCATTATGACTACTGCAGGAGCTGTGGAGACGAAGAAGAGGAAGAGACAGTCGCACACCTCCTGTGTCAATGCCCTGCGCTGGGGCGCATCCGACTCAAATTCTTGGGCGCAGCAATACTTACAGACCTTACAGACCTCGCGGAGGTCGCTCCACACAGACTCGTAGCCTTCATCCGTAAATCTGGATGGGACCGCGAGCCGCTTCAAGAAGGATAGAGCACCCTTGGGCACATAAGTAGTGGGAAGGGAGAGGTCCTTTTGTAGGATCCTTGCCTGTGCGGTATCACAAGGAGCCCCAGCGGCTCAAGTGGATGGGGGTCAGAACCGGCCCTCATCGCCGCCTCAACCTAACCTAACCTAAGCCCCAGCATCCTAGATCATGCAGACCTGGAGGATGGTGTGGATGGAAGAGCCCACCGAGACCGCGATTAGAGATGTTTTGTCCGTATCGTCCGTTAAGATCTTACAGTCCGATAACATATTACATTTTATTATTAAGTTTCCAAAGATAAAGTCGGCCTGCAGCAAGATTACCGTTTTCCCAGTGTCACATTACGACACCATGCTCAGGCTGGAAGATAACGTCATTGCCGAATGCAACAGTGAGATCCACACCGTGGAAAAGTGCTCCCCGACATCAGGAGCTACATTTTGCCGATTGGCTCGCAGAAGATCATGCGCCCAAGAGCTTCACGCTGGAGGCACGGCGCATTGCGAGATCCAGCAAAGCGATTTACACCCCATCACTTATGTTGATGAAGGAATAGCAATTGTGAATGATCGCTCGGCTCACGTGTGTGTGGACAATGGCACCTGTGCCCATATAAAAGGCACATATCTCATCACGTTTGAGAAGAGTGCCATGGTCAACGAAACCCGATTGGTCAATCATGACACAGCCCAGAAGAGGGCTCCAGGAGTGGCCAGCTCACCTTCCCTGAACATCACCATGGAACGTGACGTTCTTAGCCTTCCATACCTTCACCGACTGAGTGAACGTAATCTGGAGCACATCAAAGAGTTCGGGAAGGAGATTAATCACCAGCGACTACATCAGTTGGTGTTCATAGCGGGAGCAATATGCTGCGCTTTAATTTGCATCGGCTTGACCTATCGGCGAGTCACTCAGGCCCGAAAAACCGCGGCCCAGCTGAAGGAGATGATTGCCCAAATAGGGTCGGCCGAGGGCGGCCTCATTCTTGAAGGGGGAGTAGTTAACTGAAGTTAACCGAGCAGCGGCAATGTCCGATTATTTAAGAGCTTGCTCTGGCCAAACTGCTGACACAGCGTCTGGCCGGAAGCCCATGCATAGCGGCAAGCACTGCACATTTGCGTGGCCGCTATGAAATACTTTTTGTTAGCTTTAAGTTTCACTTTGTGTCAGAGTCTCATTGAATAAAGAGCACCAATAAAACCAATCTCCGGCACAGCCGTTAAACTGTAAATTCATTTGTTGAATTGGTCACCGCGCCTCAAGGGCCGTGACAACGGGGCAAGTGCTCCCATCATAACTCCCGTCATAGAACGGATTTCTCTCGGCAACCGTCAGGGATCCCAACCAGGTAGTGGAGTAGCAACCCTCCCCCGGCAACCGCCAGGGGTAATTTAAAACATATCTTCAGCGTCTGCGACATCACTGACTGCAGCGAGGGATAATCAACCAAATCAAATACCTACAAACCCATTTTTATTAATTTGCACAAGCCTCTTGCAGAACAAAAACTTAAAAGCAATCGGCGTTTTAAGTGACTGCAATATACCCTGTTCCTATCTCAGTATATTGGTTTTTTATGATTTGTAAAAATATATTATACAAAACATTTTACTGCTAACACTTAATCTTATTCCTAAAAAAATGTAAAATGTATGCTGAAATATTAAAATATATAATATAACATATAATATAATTTTTTTCGTAATTTCACCAAGTAACGAATAGCCGAATTTTGTTAGGGTAGACAGCCTGAAAATTAAGAAAAATCAACAATTTGTGCGCTGACTTTGAAACGAAATCGCACGCACACATACACCAGTGTATGTGATTGTGTGACACGCATACACAAAAATCAATCCAAGCCCAGAACAACCTTCTTCATGGCGAACAACCTTCTCCTTTCCTCCTTGCATTTTCGTTGTATAAAATGGGTTTTCTATATGCTGTATGGTTAGTGATTTTATCTTATTTAACCCATTCTTAATCCAGGCTTGCGTTATAGTTGAATCATTCCATATATTTCTACTTTGTAACATGGCTTCCATAATGCGCATAATTAACTTACTCAGCAAATGTGCTGCGCATAATTCTAGTTTTGGAATAGTTTTTCTATTTTTGATCGGATTTACCCTACTATTGCTAGCGAATTTGATCACTTTCGATCCCACCTTGGCATATAATACAGCCGCATAAGTCTTTTCCTTAGCGTGTTTAAAACAATGAATTTGAATACAAAATTCGAATTTGAAATTAATCCATCTAGGGACCCTTATTTGCCCTAGTTTCTCTAACCCAGATTTATATTCTTTCCATTCCGTACGATCTTCATTAACTAGCTCTGGATCCCAATTAATTCCTGCGGTCCACAATTTTTGCATTTTTGCATTGGAATATTTCTTTGGCTACGATATTAGATAAAGGTTAGAGTTTAGTTACGTTGTTTCCATAAATAGTTCGGCTGTGGTCAAGCATAGTATTTGATATTATTACATCTTCTATTTGTATAGAACAGTTACATTTTTTTATTATATCGTTTTCTTCTGCTATTAGTTCTTTATTTATAAAATTTTGATTTAACAAAGTTTTTGGCCAATTCCATGTTATAATGTTGGGTTAAATATAATTTAATTCGAAGTCCTTGTACATTTTTGTTTATCTGCATTCTGTATTTGTTTGTCCTAAGAGACCTTCTATGCATTTATTGTTTTCTATTTCTTTTGTTTTACTTTACAAACTTACTGATTTTTAATTTAATATTTATCATGTAATATTTCGGTTATTATGTGCTGATTCCTATACGGAAAGGGTAAAAGTTTATAGATAGGGGTTTTAATAATAGTAAAATATTTCGTTAATATTATATTAACTTGTAGCCGATTCTGCGTTAATTCTCTATTAATTCTGCGTTGTTTGCATGTTCCCTTTTCACTATTTGTTTTGCACATTTCGCAATGCCTCGTATTGAAGAACACGTCCGTCAAAAAATTGTGCACAATTACTGCACAGAAAACGGTGTTTCGTACCGAAACTTAGCCAAACGCTATAAAGTAAGCGTTAATAGTGTTAAGAATATTATTATCAAATTTGGGAAGACATGTTCTCTAAAAGATTTGCCAAAAACTGGCAGAAAAAAGGTCCAAGGGATGCCAGCGTCGATAAGAAGGTGCTAGCTTTAATTGAGAAAAATCCCACGACGTCAGTTCGAGATTTGGCCAAAAAAGCGCGAACGAGTGTAAGTATGGTGCAGCGCATAAAACAACGGCATGGCCTAAAGACTTATAAAAAACAAAAAGTGCCAAAAAAAAGTTTGCGCCAACAAGAAGTCGGCAAAACGAGAGTACGCAAGCTTTATGATCGCTTGCTCACTGAGGCAGTGGAATGCGTCGTAATGGACGACGAAACATATGTAAAATTGGACTCAAAAACATTACCAGGCCCCCAATTTTACACAAAAGCCAAAGGTGAAACAATTAGCGACTCGGTCACCAAAATAGAAGTGGACAAATTTGGGGAGAAAGTCCTGATATGGCAGGCAATTTGCACATGTGGCCTAAAAACCAGCCCATTTTTCACAAATGGCACAATAAACGCAGAGGTTTACCAAAAAGAGTGCATTAAAAAACGTTTAATACCGTTTTATAGAAAGCACAACGTGTCGACAATATTTTGGCCAGACTTAGCGTCAGCGCACTATGCCCGGTCAACATTGGCGCTCCTTGAGGCGGAGAACATCAAGTTTGTTTCAAAAGAGGAGAACCCACCAAATTGCCCAGAGCTGCGTCCCATTGAGAGATATTGGGCCATCGTTAAGCGAAATTTAATAAAAAATGGTAGTCTCTCCCAAAATAACAAAGAAATGAAAAAAAACTGGATGCGTGCAGCCGGCAAGGTCACCAAGGAGGGTGTGCAGAACCTGATGAGAGGAGTTAAGCGAAAAATTCGCTTAAAAATAAGAAGTTAATTTTTTTTTAATTCTGTTTATAAAAATTGAAAGTTTAAGTTTTGCTATAAAAAGAACAAAAAGAAAAATTGAAATCGAATCAAAAACATGAAAGTTATAGTAGAAAGAAAGTGTGCAGTTTCTTTTCGGTACATTCCTTATATCCGGTTTCGATTGCAAGGGTATATCAACTTCGGCTCCGCCCGAAGTTAGCTTTCCTTACTTGTTATACCCTTGCAGAGGGTATTATAATTTTGTCGAAAAGTATGCAACGCAGTGAAGGAGACATCTCCGACCCTATAAAGTATATATATTCTTGATCAGGATCAACTCCTGAGTTGATATGAGCATGTCCGTATGTCCGTCTGTCCGTCTGTCTGTCCGTTTCTACGCGAACTAGTCTCTCAGTTTTTAAGCTATCGTCTTGAAACTCGTCTTGAATCGTCTTGAACGGCCCGGATCGGCCGACTATATCCTGTAGCTGCCATATAACTGATTGATCGGAAATGGTATAACTTTGAGGTTTTTAAAGTTAGAAAGTTTAAATTTGACATGAGAGCATTTTTTGGCAAAACATTACGACATGTCAAAGGATCGGCCGACTATATCCTATAGCTTCCATATAACTGAACGATCGGAAATGACCCAACTTTCGTGTTTTTGAAGATAGAAACCTGGAACTTGGTACAGATTTTTTGTTGGTCAGTTAATCCGACCTACCAAATTTTATAACGACCGGCTGACTATATCTTATAGCTGCCATATAACTGAACGATCGGAAGTGGTTTTTGGTAGAAACACCAACTTTGGTATTTTTGAAGATAGAAGTTTGGGACTTTTTTTAGATTTTATATTATAATAAATTGGGATATATTATCATATTCTTATAAGGATCGGCCAACTTTATCCGATGTTTGCGATATATATCCGGTTTAAACTGCAAGGGTATATCAACTTCAGCTCCGCCCGAAGTTAGCTTTCCTTTCTTGTTTTAAGACGAATTGATGGATATTTTTGTGATAATTTTTTTCGAAAATATTTAATTTTTTTTAATAGGGTGTGATTTTTTTTTTGAAGAACTTGTTGGCTTTTAGTATTTTTTCGCATTACTGGTACTGATACCACACTGTTTTTCCGTAATATGTGCTTCGCCGATTGGCTCTAATGTTTCCTCAAATGCCACATCTTCCCAGCCATATCCAAATTTAATGTTGGAATAGCTTCCTTTTTCAAATACTTTTTCCTAATAAAAACCGTCGAAAAATGGTTATCACAAATTCTTAGATTCTTATTATAATAGTTCTCGTCTAAGATAATGATATATAGAGATATTATAATAGTGGCTGAACTCGTCTAAGATAATGCCACATTTTTTCCTCCATATTTGACCCAAAATTAAATCCGAGGACGGAAATTTAAAAAACTTTAGGTTAGGAAAATGACGACTAGATTTCATGCAGGATTTAACACAGAAATTGTTAGTTTCTTGTTGAAGTTTGCTCATCTTTGAAGTTCCGCTCATCTTGTCGCATCTAATACCATGGACCGATTGAAATTTTTTTTTTGAGGAGCTTTCCTTAAACATCTTTTATTTAGTAATACCAGTTCCTTTAAGACAAATTTTCTAATTTCATACATAGACATATGTATGAATTTAGAAAATTTGTTAAGGATATTATTATATTTATTTTCCAGATCCTTACTACTTTTAGTACGCTTAGTATTTTCTTTATATTCCAGATTCCCAAGGTTAATTTCATTTAATTCCATTTGACGAAAGAGCTGAAAGATAATAAAAAAAACCTTGGAAAATCGTACAGAGAGCAACTACTCTATGCATTGGGCTCGGGCGGCAGCAAACAAAAGTACTATTTGTTCTACTACCACATCGACGAATTGTAAACAGAAACGATGAAAAACTGAAATTGAAATTTAAAAGCCAAAACATTTATACGCCGTCGTACACATACATACAAAGGCACATATTTTTTTTAACGTATACACGTAAAGTCCCCCCTCACCTACAAGCTCGACGAAAAAAGTTGACCGGCCTTGAAGTCCCATCTATGTATGTATGTACTTTATAATCTTTGATGTTATGTACGTTACGTTACATTACATGTGTAAATAACCGCAATATATAGTACAAATTAAAAAGTCCAAGTGTCCAAGTCCAAGTTTGTAAAACTTCAGATGCAATGTTATACTCGTCCGATGCTGCTGAGTCATAATTATGCCTCAAGAGTTAAAGCCTTTAACGGTATGACGGAAGACGACAACTTGGGGTTCGGCAACAATCGGGTTCCAATTTAGTGTTTTTAGCGCGAATAAAAGAAACGGCTTTACACAGACATGGAATTGATATGTGTGTTTTTCACATCCTTCGTATACATAAATGTTGAGGTATAATTTATGACGTCCGGAAAATTATTAACAAAAATAATAAAAAACAAGAAAGGAAAGCTAACTTCGGTCGTAGCCGAAGTTTATATACCCTTGCAGTTAAAACCGGATATATATCGCAAACATCGGATATAGTTGGCCGATCCTTATGAATACATCATAATAAAACCAATTAACTAAAATAAAAAATCTAAAAAAAGTCCCAAGCTTCTATCTTCAAAAATAAGAAAGTTGATATTTCTACCAAGTACCATTTCCGATCGTTCAGTTATATGGCAGCTATAGGATATAGTCGGCCGATCCTAATGAAATTTGGTATGTCAAAAATATACTGCGTGCAAAGGAAAGAAGGGTGTGTGCAAAGTTTCAAGGCGATAGATTTAAAACTGAGAGACAAGTTCGCGTAGAAACAGACAGACAGCTCCATGCTCATGCTCATATCAAATCAGGAGGTGATCCTGATCAAGAATATATATATACTTTATTGGGTCGGAGATGTCTCCTTCACTGCGTTGCACACTTTTGGACAAAATTATAATACCCTCTGCAAGGGTATAAAAACGGACCCAGGTGACTAACCTAAGAAACACCTGGTGTAACCTCGATTATATGGGATTTGATGTTTCTAAACAACACTTCCTGCGTGTGGTGTGCTTGGTAACACCCATTCTACTTTAATATGTGGGAAGAATAATCCAGCAATGACAGTTCCCTTTGGAGAGGCCTGTTATTTTCGGAGTCAAAAGGTTTGCTAAAATTTATGTAAATTACATCAGTTTGAAGATGGTTCTATCAAATTGTATCAAGGAAAATTCTATCAAATTAGTAGTTGTGGAACGATGTATTATAAAGTTTATTGTTCGTGTATTTATTTATCGCTATATTGTATATACTTAAATCTAGAAAAATGATCAAGAAGCAAATTATCAAAAACGTAACAGCTGCGGCGGACCTACCTGTCAAAGTCGCTTGGCGAGAGTGTGTATGTGCTGGAGATATACTCTCGCAATATCGATACTTGCGTGATTTATCGAGTTCTGCCGTGCTAAAGAAATCTGATGAGAGTGGCCACGAAAACTATGCCGAGATGGCAAAATAACGTATGCGGAATGAAATACGAACAACTGTTGCAATACAAATATAAAAAACACTATAAGTCCGACTAACTTAAATTTGTTATGTTTTTTATTAGACTATAAGATATTTTTACAAAAAATATTCATGACCATTGCGATCAGCCTTCCTTATATTTTTTGGGTATTTTTCGCATAGCCTCCTGAATTCCATTTGTATCGATTTTAGCAAGCTCTCTTTTGATTTTTAATATTAAACAGTCAATGTTTTTTCGGCTTATATCCCTTGCTGTAAACATTTTTTTTTAAATTGGCCCAAAACTTTTCGATTGGCCTTAACTGAGGCACATTTGGAGGGTTTTGCAGCTTAGGTACGAATTCAATGTTCATCTGGTTAAGAGCCTCCAGAGTTGTTCTGGCATAATGGGCAGACGCTAAGTCGGGCCAAAAAACCGTATTATCACTTGCATGATACTTATCTAAAAAATTCTTAAGCGCTGGAAGACAATTGTCCTTGTAAATTTTGGAATTGACAGCCAGTCCTCCCTTAAAAAAGACAGGTGCGCTGAATCTCCACTCTCCACTGTGAAATACGTCTCATCATCCATTATGCAAACTTTCGAGCTGCTTGCAGAAAACAAATTTCTAGAGAGCGCACGCAGCCGAACTTTTATTGTCTCTCTCTGTTCTTCTGTGACTTTAGGAACGGTTTTTTTGCAACATTTGATCACTCCCATGTCTTTTACATACTTTTTAATAGTTTTGTCGCTCACATTGTATTTTTTAGCAAGCGCACGATACGATTTGGCTAAATGACCCACAATTTCAGTCTCTAATTTGGCTCTTACATGAGACTGCTGTAATGGACATTTTTTTCCGGATCCACGGGCTCTTTCCATTTTTTTCCCATTTTGAATATCCGAAATTACTTTATAAATAAAAGTTTTTTTAAATCCCATAGCAGAAAAGTTATGGAAAATTTCATTTTTTGGCTGAAATGGTGTACAATGGTGTATGTTCGCAATATGTGCAAATCAATTTTCGACGTTCTGCTGTGCTTAGAGACATCCCGCAACTACGCATTAACTAGAAAGCTAATTTGTATTGCTATGCTGGCTGGAATAGTACCGTTATGTATTTCATTTTTTGTTTTGCTCTGTCAGTTATTGGAATTTTTTTCGAGCGCCTTCAATTTTGTTCGTATTTCATTCCGCATACCTTATTACTTATGCAGAAATATTGAAAATGCGAGGTAATTAATTTCTGCAGAAGTTTTGGTGGAACGGAATTTTATGAAATTATGAATTTTCAAGTGATGATAGAGCAACCAACACATCATTACAATCCTATATACAGATACATGATGTTCATATGTGCTAAGACTTACTGATAATTAAAAGATAAATTGTAAGTATCATCAAAATATGTAGGTTGGAAGACTGAGGCAAATAGATTAGCAAATCTCAAATTCAGATTAGAAATCTGAATAAGAAATACAGATACAGAAGCTCGAGATCCCGCAATGCAAAACAAACGAAGAAAATTGATTAAGTCCGAACGTCAACAATGATATAATTCCATAAACGTAAAAATCCAATAAGCTCGCAAAATCTAATAAGACCGAATTATGTAAACATAAACAAAAAAGTGGCGATCGCATCATCCACTTGCTATTTCGTCACCTAATGCACTAACAGTAAATTTTAAGACGCAAACCGAGGTTTCATTCTAACCAATTCTGTAACATAAAATTAGTCTTTTTCCAACGCTCTAATAAAGAATAACCAACGGATATAAAATAAATCTGATTTTTTTTATTCGGGCAAAGAACGACTCATGTAAATGGCGCAGTCGGTAGGATTTCTTTAAAAAATATTCTTGCGATAAAACAAATTCGGGAGCTTACTGATCAATTAAAAGGATATTTCTAAACTACTAGAATATTCAGATCAGCGTGTGGAATTGCCTACAAGTAAGCAATTTATTCGACTAGCTCGAAAGTGCAACTAAGAGATCCGCAAAATAACCTAAGGGCAAATTAAAGGCACTGAACAAATATTATAATACATTAAAGTTCAATCGACTACTGAATAAATCCAATTCGGTCAGTAATAAAGTTGAGTGGAATTTAATTAAACACAACAAAATGGACCAACAACCACCAGCTCAAGGGCAACCACAAATTGGTGTGGCACCCAACCCATTGACGGAGCAAAACTTAAATCAACTTTTGTCCAAGATCAGGAATAATCCAACGTTTGAAGGAGATCCATCTACCCTAGGAACCTTTGTCAGAAGACTTAATTACCTTTTGCTTCTGTATCCTACAACCAATGATCGACAGACAAGCGTTATATTTGGAGCAATTGAACTTCAAATCACCGGTGATGCCCAGAGGATTCGGCAAGTTCTACAAGTCAAAAACTGGCCAGATCTTAGAGCATCCCTAATTGACCAGTACAAAACGCTAACACCTGTGGAGGAACTATTAAGGCGATTATGCAATACTAATTTTCAAGGTAATCTAAGAAAATGTTGTAACGAGATCGAGCTTAAGCAGTTAGTTATAAGCAACAAATTAGAACTTGAGGGAAATCCAAATGAATTAATATTGTACACAGAAGCAATGTTTAAGACTACAAAAAACATAATACAACGAAAATTACCTGAAAGAATTTTTATGACATTAGCAAGAAGCGATATTTCAACAGTACTTAAACTGAAACAAGCGGCTCAGCAAGAAGGGCTATACGAAGAAAATGAAAATTTAAAACATTATAACATCAATGTTAATAAAATTCAAAAGCATCAACAAACAAATTATACACGTAACCCCTACCCTGACACTAATTTGTACAACACCCAACAATTTAATCCTGGCCCAGCTCTTTCAATTTAACCACACCCCAACCAACCCCAAAGAATGGTTTCACAAAATTATAGGTTAAAATCGAATAACGGAAATAATACTTTTGACCAAAATAAGGAAAGTTACCAAGAGTTTCGAAGAAATTTAATTCAGGGACAGCAAAATAATACAATGAATCAAAGCCAACAGCCAGGTGAACGATCGGGCTCAGTACCGAACCAACCACAAAAGAGAGTCAGAGAAAGTAATAGTGGACAATCAAGAATGCAAGTAGAAGAAAATTATCAACAAAATAAGGAGTACAATGAAGATGTTTATAATGAAATTGAAAATTTTCAATGCAAGCCTCGGACATACATAGAAATAACTATAAATAATCATAATTATCGTTGCCTTGTCGATACCGGTTCATCAATCAACTTAATGAAAAAGAACTTTCTCAACTGGAGCATACATAAAGATCCGACAATTATACACACTATGACAGGCCATTATGAACTAAATGAATTTGTATAAGTTGCACCTAATAGTTTATTTACTCAAGAACCAATATTTTATATTCACGACTTTTCTTCCAATTATGACATTCTATAGGGACCAAAGTTACTAGAGGCAAACCAGTAAAATATTGATTATTTAAATAATCGCACTACTATTACTGGGCGCATTTTTTTACACATGTTTACGTGAGGGGCCGTTGTGCCGCAACTTTAAGAGCGCACCCGCGCTGAAGAGCGCACCAGCACTGAAGAGCGCACCCGCGCTGAAGAGCGCATCCGCGCTCGCCCCTCTTTGCGCTCTCGCTCCTTCGTCGGCCGTCGTCGATCGTATTTTTTCTATTACCGTTGCCTGTTTTCTTGCTAAGTTAACTTCAGTTTTCTCTTGTAAGCAGCCCAATAAAGCTGACCGCGTTATATTCATTGGAAGACGCCCCCGACTTTTTTATTCAACTTTTCAACTCCTGGAATCTTTTGCGGCAACAACGCCCCCCTACAAACATTGGTCCTTCGAGCCGGATAATTCCTGTATTTTCTTCTGCCAGCAGTTCTCGGCATTGTTCCACCAAAAGATAAGTACATTTTTCCGTCCCCATCTCTCTGCCGGTCTTCAGCAGTGATCCGAACATTAAATTTCGTTCACACTGCTGCAAGATTGTTTTTCCCTCCGTGTCAACTCCAAGTCCGAGTTTTCCGACACAACGGCAGGTTGAGATTTTCTAATAATCTATAATAATCTTAAAATTCTGCAAATTTTTCTATCCGTCTCCGTTTTGTGTGCTGCCCATATTCCTCGCCGTTTTCGGCCTCTCCGTTATCCATTCGCTTGCCAACGGTCGAGGCATATGTGCATCCACATACATACATACGCACATACATATTTTTTTGGTGCAATTAATCCGCGAAAAATTCGCAAGTGAACAGTGAAATTGTGTGGTGACAAAAAGAAGGCATAATTAATATTGACCACCGGTGTGAATTAGTTCCGGAATTTCCAAATTCACCGAACAGTCCGTCGCTGTCGTAATATTTGTTTTTTATCTTCCTCAATCACATGCCCTTACATATATCCGTACCTGCATGCATGTCCATATATTTTCTGCCTTCAACTCCAGGAAATATATAACCGATAAAATTTAACATATACAGTCCACTTATCGAAGCTCTACTGTACCATCATATGCCCCACATGCCCTTGCCCTACTTGCATGCATGTCCATATATTTCCAAATATTTTCTGCCTCCAATTTCAGGAAATATAAAGCCGATAAAATAAAAAAAAAAAATTTTTAATTTTCTAAAACCAACAATTATAAACCGCCATTTCACTACAAGTCCGTGATTGTGTCGCTTAAATTCTCGACCTAGCCGTGTTGTGTTTTTCGGTTCTGTTTATTTTTCTTTGAGGTACGTACAGGGTGCCGACGGCGTAACCGGCTGCGTAACAAAATAGATTAAAAAAAAATCAATTAATTATAAATTTATGTATTTATAATTATAACTACGAAAATTTATTTAATTCTTATTTTCCGTTCGAGCAAAGGGCCAGGTTTTTTAATTCACCTTTCCGGCCACTCAATAATTAAAGTCGAAAATTTAATTATCGAAAAATTATAATTAATTAATTTAATTATCCACCTTCTGTCCGAATAGAGCCGCGGTTTTTAATTCCATCTTCCCGGCTTCGTGTTAATTAAATTCAATTAATTAAATATTTAGGTTTCAATTCCACCGTTCCAGCTTCGTGATAATTAACCTCAATTGATTAAAAATTAAGATTTTCAACTCCACCCTTCTGGCTCCATCATAATTAAATCCGACAGTTAGCCAAAAATTAATTATTTATTTTTTGTGTGTTAAACTCAAGCCAAAGTTAAACCCACCTTCCGGCTCCGCAAATTCGAAAAAAATAAAGAATTTAATATTTCAGTATATATTAAATTCAGTACGAACCAAACAAGTCGAAATATACATACATATATAGACCGTCATCACTTTTTTCCGAACAAGCACGAATTTTCCGGTACTTTTTCCATTTTCCGTGCCTCCAACGCTGCTTCTACTCCGCATCAGGCAACATCCGCCTACAATCCGAGCAAACCTCGTCTCGTTTTGGGTTTTTTCTGGTGCCTGAAGTTTGTCTTTCCACATTCGAATTGTGCCGCACACGACTTTCCTTTCCACATCGGCGCCACTAGTTCGCACTTGCTCCTTGTAATTGCCTTTCATCCGCGATCTCACCGTTCTCATCACATTAGTGCGACCGGCCACCACTTCGTACGAGGCACCCATTGCGCAAGTCAGTCGACAAGCGCTGACCAGCGAATTGGACTCTGAGAATACCCACGGGAGACGACAAAAAGCCGCGTTCGATCCCAGCCATCCGTTTGAACAAAGCTCAATCCGCATCTCCGCGGACGCCTCTTTTGAAGTCTAAGGCTACCAGTGCCAGTCCAAGGGCAAGGAGTGACGAATCCGTCAATACAACCCTCGGTCCTTCACAGAGGCAGACTCGCTCCGTTGCAAAAATGGCTCCAAGTGCAGTCGAAGTGGCGTTGAAAAAGTTCATCGCCACAACAGATCGAATTAGCCAATTTGAGGCTAACATAAATACTCCGGGCGCCCCAGTAACCGAAATAGGCTCCCAATACATGTGCGAAGTCCATCGGGACCAAATTCGGGCACTATGGGAGAAGGTGGAGAAGAGCTATGAGAGCTGCTCCGATTTGCTAGCCGTGTCCGACGACAATGCGGCCATCTCGACAGTGCTGGAAGCGAAGTACAGCTACTGTTACTCCGTCTTTTCGAGGTGTATTGCCCAGCTTCGGGAGAAAATTGCCTCCCAATCCACGCAGGCTTCCGTCAATGTCCACATGCCCGGGTCTACAGGCTGCCGGTTACCTCCAGTGGATACCGAAGTCTTTGCGGGTGACTATCTTCGGTGGCCCACCTTCAGAGACTTGTTTACGGCCATTTACATCCAAAACTCGCGGCTCACCCCGGTAGAGAAGTTGTTCCACTTATTGTCCAAAACAAGTGGTGACGCCCACGCCACTGATTCTAAGGCTCCGCTTACCAATGAGGGGTTTGTCGCCGCATGGCAAAGCCTCACAGACCGCTTTGAGAACCGGCGGCTATTGGTCAACAGCCAGTTGAAGATCCTTTTCAACATCCAGGCTATTTCTCAAGAGTCCGGGGTCGCGCTGAAGGAGCTGCAAGCTACCATTCAGAGTTGTTTGACAGCCCTAGAAATGTCCTCCGTTAATGTTGAGGCTTGGGACTGTCTCCTTGTATTTATGATTTCGTCAAAGCTCCCCAAGGTCACACTTTCTATGTGGGAGCAATCGGTCCATAATAAGGCCGAAATTCCAAGGAATGGAAGGAATTAGACAACTTCTTGACAGAGCGCCATCGCACTCTAGAGGCAATCGACGACGTCAGGCCTAGTGGCTCCGGGCAACTTCCGCCAAGGTCGGGAATTCCTATTGCCCCTGCTCGGAGGCTCAACTCATACGAGACTCGAGTGGTTCCAGGCCCCAAGGGTTGCGATCTCTGTTCGAGGGAGAACCACCCCATTCGCTTATGTCCGCGGTTCCTAGAAATGGACGTAAATGGGCGCTCTGACTACATAAGGAGGAAGCAGTTATGTTTAAACTGTTTTGCCCGAGGCCACCAGCAACGAGACTGCCCGAGCGCCCATACCAGCTTCACATGCCACAGCAGACACCACACCCTCTTGCACCGCGGCAATCCATTCGCAACCGCTCCAAGTCCGCCTACGCAGCTTACCGCTCCAAGTCCGCCTACGCAGCTTGCCGCTCCAAGTCCGCCTACGTCAACAAACGGCTCAGAGGATCAGTCGAATGTGCAGGTGTGTTTCGCTTCCGGGTCAGGAGCCGTCCTATTGGGCACGGCTCTTATCAACGTGTGCCATTTGGGGTGCACCGTCAAGGCACGAGCACTGATAGACTCAGGGTCCGAAGCGACTTTCATAACGGAACGACTGTTCAACCTTGTCAAGTTTCCCTTCAAGACGATTCACGCACAAGTTTCCGGCCTTAATCAGACCATTTCCGCGCAGTCTACTAAATTGTGCCATTTCTCCATTCGGTCGCCGTCTAGACCCGGGCTACAATTAGAGACTGCGGCTTACGTTCTTCCGCAGTTGGCAGTAAATCTGCCATCATATCCGATTTCGCGAGATCTTCTCAAGGGGCTGCCCGACATTCCCCTGGCGGACCCCAACTTCTTTGAGAGCTCCCAAGTCGATGTGTTATTAGGAGCTGACATTCTTCTGTCCATTCTCCTCGGTAATTCCAAGGCTAACATCTGCGGGTCGCTTCTCGGTCAGGAGACCATTTTTGGATGGGTGCTGACAGGCCCATTGTCTCCAGCTAACCCCCGCAGCGTGTCTGTTTTTTCCGCACGAGTTGCCCGCAGCCTCGGTGACTCCCTGGTTCAGGGTTTCGATTCAGGATGCGAGCACAATTCTGTCTCGACTCCTTCTTCGATTTACACATCGCATCACGCTGCACGGTGGCAATCAGCTGATGATCAGACTGATCCGGGCCGAATTCTGGATTCCAAGGTCATATTCAGCACGATGTCGCCACGCCCACGCAACGCCCAGTCACTGGAGAGCAGATGTACTCGAGGTACACAATCCTACCGATGCCGAGTCTGCAATGGGATCCATCCATTGAAGAAGTGTCGGCGCTTCCTACGCCTTAGTGCCGAGGAGCGGCTCCGAGCGGTTCTCGTGATCCGCTATTGCTCGAGCTGCCTGGTGTGGTCAGACGCTGCACCCCGTGACCAAGGAGCACCGGTCACCGCCCGCGGGAGACAGTACACGGGGTGTCTCGCTCTCTCGTCGGCCGTCATCCGCCAACTCCCGGCGCGGTTCGGGTGCTTCTCGCCCTGCGTCCGCCATTTTCCGGCATTCCCAAACCGATCCACGGCCCCCGACTTCCCGGCACTCTTCGATAACTCCTCGACATTCATCCGCCACTGGCCGGCAGCCGTCAAGTGCTCCACTGCATTCGTCCACCGCTCGTCCGCCCGCGTCATCCGCGCCTAGGCAATTTTCCGCCTCTCCTCGAGGGCCCTCGCAGGACGCGGTCGCTGCGCCCACCCTATCGTCGCTGCTGAATCGGAACAGCGACAACACCGGGACTTGGATCTTCGACACGGGGGCCTTCATCGACCCGTGTTCGCCCTCAAGCTGCAGTGACGCATAGCTAGCGACGAGGGATCTGTTGCAACCCGAGCGATTGCATGGGGGGGAGGACGTTTACGTGAGGGGCCGTTGTGCCGCAACTTTACGAGCGCACCCGCGCTGAAGAGCGCACCAGCACTGAAGAGCGCACCCGCGCTGAAGAGCGCACCAGCACTGAAGAGCGCACCCGCGCTGAAGAGTGCATCCGCGCTCGCCCCTCTTTGCGCTCTCGCTCCTTCGTCGGCCGTCGTCGATCGTATTTTTTCTATTACCGTTGCCTGTTTTCTTGCTAAGTTAAGTTCAGTATTCTCTTGTAAGCAGCCCAATAAAGCTGACCGCGTTATATTCATAGGAAGACGCCCCCGACTTTTTTATTCCCCCCCTACAAACAACACAAAAGCATTAGTTAGAAAAATCCAACACAAATAAATTTGATTTTGAGGCATTGCTAAAATCTTAAAATTATACTGATGAAATAAATTATGCTGTTCAAAATAAATTAGCAAAGGAAAAAAGTTATCGCTTAGAACACTTTAATGAAGAAGAAATAAAAACTCATTATGAAAATCCAATTTATTAAAAACCGTATGGGTATCCATTTTTTATTTGAAAAAGAAGTTGAGTCTCAAATACAGGATATGTTAAAGCAAGGAATAATTAGGCACAGCCAATCACCTTATTCCAAATTTCGCAGACATTTAAAAACCTTTAACTAAATGTTTAAAATGATACATTTATTGCAGCATTCAATAAATTAAAACAACTTATCATAAACGATCCCATACTGATTTGTCCAGATTTTGGAAAGAGGTTTCAATTAACTACTGATGCTAGCCACTTTGCATTAGGAGCAGTTCTTTCTCAGGATAACAAACCAATCAGTTACATTAGTAGGACTCTAAATGAACATGAAGAAAACTATAGTACAATTGAAAAAGAATTATTAGCTATAGTATGGGCAACAAAAACTTTAAGACCATATTTATTCGGAAGATGATTTGACATATTAAGTGACCATAAACCGTTAGTCTGGCTAAACAATATCAAAAAACCTAATATAAAATTGCAAAGATGGAAGATAAGGTTAGAAGAATATGACTTCGAAATAAAATATTTAGAAGGAAAGCAAAATCACGTAGCCGATGTATTGTCAAGAATCAAAATTAACGAAGTATACTATGGCAGTAACAAAGCAACAGCACATAGCGCTGAAGAAGATAATGAAAATTTAATAACAATTACTGAAAATCACTTCAATCAATACTGAAATCAATCAATCACTTCGCAAGACAGGTAGAAATGATTCGAAGCAATGAAGAAGGTGAAGAAAGTGAAACTTATTTTAAGAAAGTCAAGATTAAAATAATGTTTAATGAATTAAACATCGAAAAAGCTAAGCAAATATTAATAAAACACTTTTGTACCAAGTCAAGTGCACTTTACATCGAACACGACTCTGATTTTGAAATTATTCAAGAAGCTTTTAAACAGGCTATGAACACTACTACGAAAATTGTAAGAGCAGTAATTAAATTACAGGACATAAAAACTTACGCTGAATTTAAAGAAATTATTGTTAGCAACCACGAAAAACTATTGAACCCAGGAAATGAAAAAATGGTAAGGCTTTTCAAAGAAATCTATTATTATCCCGACTACCAGATATTAATTCAAAATTTAATTAATGAGTGTAATTTTTGTAACCAAGCAAAAACCGAACATAGAAATACATCGCTTTTATTAAAAACAACTTCAGAAACAGAATTTTGTAGGGAAATTTACGTCGCAGATATTTACACGATCAAAAATCAAAATTACCTAACTTGTATTGATTTATATTAAAAATTTGGAAGCGCGATTGAATTAAACGGAAAGGACTGGATGGAAGTTAAAAGAGGACTTTTTCGAATATTCAATTCAATGGGAAAACCCAGAACCTTGAAAACAGATAGGGTTAGTGCTTTTATGAGTATAGCGCTTAAAAATTGGCTGGACACAGAAAACGTATATATTCAGATAACAAAAAGTAAAAATGGAGTATCAGATTAAAAAGATTACACAAAACAATTAACGAAAAAATACGTGTAATCGAGACCAGCGACAATCCGGAAAATAAACTTATGAAAATGGAAGTAATACTGTATACTTACAATCAAAATACAAAATATAATCAAATTACAAACAAAATAAAACACAATGCAACAGGTAGAACCCCAGCTGATATTTTCATTTATGCAGGTACCCCTGCATATGATAGCCAAATTATAAAAGAAGCTAAAATAGAACAACTTTATAAAAAACGACAACATTTCGAGGTAAATACCAAATTTAGAAATAATTCACAGGAAATTACTCAATCCTTATAAAAAGACAGCAAATATAGTACAAATTGATAATGATCATTTTGAGGAAACTAACAGAGGTCGAAAAATAAAACATTACAAAACAAACTTCCAGAGGAAAAAGAAAGCTAATAAAAGTAAATATTTGCAGGAGGGCCCAGATCAAGACCCAGTGCTTTTACTTTCATCTTTCTGATATCAACGTTAATAATAATGATGCCAATGGGTAACAGCCAATTTATAGAAATTAACCCTATAAAATCATACAATGGCTATTTGTTATTTATGACCGACACAATCAACATCCCAGATAGTTTTGAATACCATTGTCTCACAATTAATATTA
The DNA here is from genome assembly GCA_018153235.1 of Drosophila malerkotliana malerkotliana. Classification (NCBI taxonomy): domain Eukaryota; kingdom Metazoa; phylum Arthropoda; class Insecta; order Diptera; family Drosophilidae; genus Drosophila; species Drosophila malerkotliana. The sequence goes on along the minus strand of JAECXV010000202.1, from coordinate 3,531,719 downwards.
CAAATATGGAAGAAACTTACAAAAATTTGCTATCACAAGCGTTTGGCTTTAAGGAAATAGTACAGATTAAATATTTAATTGAACAACTACAAAGAGCAATGAATGGGTTAAAAATTGTTAGGAGAATCAAAAGAGGATTAGCTAATTTTGTAGGAACAGCTTACAAATATCTTTTTGGAACATTAGATAATAGTGATAAAGAAGAATGAGAAGAATAAATCAATGTAATCGCTCAAAACAGATACAGTTAACAAAGGCATCGATATAATAAACAAGCAACTCAAATACAACATAAACGAAAAAATTCTTGAATTATTGATTTTTAATTTAGAACATTTCGCAGAATACATTGAAGACCTGGAAATAAGAATGCAGCTAGCAAGATTAGGAATATTCAATCCAAAGTTATTAAAACACGACTACTTGACAAACATTAATTCTGAGATACTTCTGAACATAAAAACCTCAACTTGGCTTAGGTCAGATTCAAACGAAATTTTAATCATATCCCACATACCCAGAGAAATAAAGAACCTTCCCGTATACGAAATATTACCTTATCCAGATGAAAATAATAAAATATTACAAGATAACACCCAAAACAAATATTACGTATACATAAATAGTTTGTATAACAAATATACAAAAAAACCTGTTACCAACACATGTCTTTTAGGCCTCATTTATCAAACAGATACTAGTTGCAGGTACACAAAAACGCTCTTAACTACCCAAATTAATTATGTCGAACCAAATATCATAGTTACATGGAATTTGTCAAAAACTATACTAAATCAAAATTGTATTAAGAATGATATTGTAATTGAAGGAAACAATATGATCAAAATACACAATTGCTCAATTGCAATTAACGATTTATCCATTAGTAATTATAATTCAGACTACACACAAAGCATATACACAAGAAATAATGTCACCAAATTAAACCCAATATCATACATACTGCTTGTATATTTATTTTTTGTAAAAAAATGTATGGTAAAGAAATATTTTTTGAACACAATAAAGAAAACCAGATTTACAAAATAATTGTAATTGTAACACTGGGTCTCTTAATATTAAGTATATCACTGTACCTACTTTATAAATTTAAGGAAATACCTAAAAGTATACTTATAAAATACAATAACACAAAAGGTGACGACCCAACAATAGACTCACAAGAGTTACAAGAAATACCAAAAATATACCCCAAAATCACATAAATAACCATACGATTTTGTCTAAGTGATGGGGAGTGACGTGTCTGCACTGCGATTTCTCAACGGCCACCAGTTCAAAGAACGAAACCGTTCATAAATAAACAGAATCGCCAATTTCGGCTTTGATTAAAAACGATGCAGAAGCTCGAGATCCCGCAATGCAAACAAACGAAGAAAATTGATTAAGTCCGAACGTCAACAATGACATTATTCCATAATCGTGAAAATCCAATAAGATCTCAAAATCTAATTAGACCGAATTATGTAAACATAAACAAAGAAGTGGCGATCGCATCATCCACTTGCTATTGCGTCACCTAATGCACTAACAGTAAATTCTAAGACGCAAACCGAGGTTTCATTCTAACCAATTCTGTAATTCATTCCGTAACCAATTTTTCCAACGCTCTAATAAAGAATAACCAACGGATATAAAATAAATCTGATTTTTTTTATTCGGGCAAAGAACGACTCATGTAAATATATTATATTAATTTAGAAGATTAGATACAATATTTTGAAAGGGAAGGAGGAATATTATTATTTTTTTTTCGCGGTCTTTCAGAATTTTGGAAATGGCTAATGCATCAATCAATGCATCAGCTAGCATTCCTGCATTTACCATTAAGCTTAGAGGCCCAGGCGACCGAGGGACGCTCGAAAAACGATTTGCTAGTATTTATTAAGCTATTTGTTATTTTTTAAGCTAAGAGGAGTTAATTAGAAAATTTAAAATACTAAATTTAAATTTAAAGGACAAGAAAAAGATGTTATAGAGTAGAGACCATTGTAGTTCGAACATAATACCCTAAAAGGGTCTTGCTGTGCATATGTCGATAATGACTAAATATATAATGACTATAAAATATAATGACTAAAAAAAAGAGGAATAAATTTTCTAGTACTTCAATTCGGAATATAAAAATTTAAACGTGTTAGTTAGTGCTGGCTTTAAATGCTACCACAGCACACGCGAAGCGATACGGCTTAAGTTTAAACTGAAGATTCTCAAAACTCGATTCTCAAGTAATATTAAAAAATCTATATATGGTATATAAAAGAAAGTCGTGTTATGTTACACCACTTATAACTCAAGAACGGCAGAAGAGATTTGAGTGAAAATTGGTAGGGAGGTAGCTTAGAGCCAAGAGACGGACATAGGATACTTTTTATCCCGTTCGACAGCACGAATTTCACTTCACCGAAATGGCTGCACTTATTGTAATGAAAAACAGTAAGTAGGCTGTGAGCGCAACGTATCATACATTTATGTACGATTTTATGTATTTATACATTCATCTAAAGCAGTGGTCGGCACCCCAATACATTGATATGATTTTACCGCATTAGTGTTAGTAAAGAATAGCAGAAAGTAGGCTTTGAGCATGACGTTTCACACATTTATACTGTGTGTGTGTGGCAAAGCTCGGGCAGAGAAATTTCCTATGCCCCCGAGATAGGGCCGTGCCGACCTCTGATCTAAAGGCAGCGATGCAAGACGATCGAAATTCGAGACTTCTGCATGAATGTACTCATTTGTGACATAACAGATCTGTACAGTAGTGTAGTGATTTTAAAAACACTGCACTCATTCTGTACTGTACAGTGTACTCTATACAGTTGCGGAACAAAGTAGCACAATATTTTCAGTGTACTCACTTCGAGTTAGTACAATATATCGTTGTACTTTTCGTTAGTGAGTACTAAATTTGTGCCTTTTCCAATACACTGTACAGTTTGTGTGTGGACGTGTACAACTATTTGACGTGTACAAATATTTTTTCATAAATTCATAAACATGGATTTTAAGGAGAACGACGCTCGGGCAATGAACTCACATAGTGTAAGTTTTTGTCCAAATATGTATGTTTTGTAACAAAGTCTGTTCAAGCATTGAACACTATTTTATATATTCCAAAGATAGAGTTTCAAGGTATCGGACCCATGAAGATATGAGATAAGCAGCATGGTTTAAAACCGATCCCCTGCAGCCTAACATAAAAAACACAAACATAAGCATCGTAAATAACAAACATAAACGCATCCGCTTGTCACACTTGAGAAAGGGTCGCATAGCGTGTCAACGTGCAGTGCGTTGATAAGTAGTTTTTAATAGTTTTAAAATTTTCATGTACCTTACTTATAAGAGAATTGTACAGAATAAAATCAGTTTTGAAACGGAATCATTGGAGTACGACCTTTATTTTGGGGCTCCTCTTAACAAAGTCTATGTGTTGTTTTATATTTTTGTGATTGTCTTTGATGTTTGTGGCTATTTAGTGCCAGAAAACCAGGTTTTAACACATGTATCAAAACAAAATTATTTGCAATCAAACACTGGACAAAACAATGGAATCGTCTTTTAAAGAGTACGCTGCCACGCTAAAAATCCAAATTTTTAGCTGGTGAGCATAAGCCTATTGATTCACGTGGTCGGAGCAAAGTGTGGGACACATTTTCTAGACTGGTCAATACAAACGGCATAGTGGCGACTCATGCATTAGTGTGCAACATATACAAAAAAATTTATAAATATGAAAAAAGCACATCAAATTTAGTTAAATACAAATGCTACATTGCGGCCAATAGCCAAAAGCGCAGTCATCCTGTCGTTGATGTACCCACAGACACAGTAAAGAAGTGCACCAATCTGGCAACGGAGTGGACAAAAAAGAATGGTCGACCGTTTAATTTAATTTCGGACTCTGGATTAAAAAACTTGGCACAGATTTTTATTTTGTCGGTGCGAAACTAGGAGAATACGTCAATATTGACTCATTATAGCCGCATCCCACAACTATATCGGGAAACATCTGTGCGCTTTATGATTTTCACTTTAATGAATTAAAAATCGAAATTAACGAGCATAAACAATACGGATATAGCATTACTTCGGATATCTGGACGGACGATTTCTTCAAGGAATCTTAAATTTCACTAACTATGCATTATGTCAAAGAAGGCACTCCTAAAACCGCCTGCTAGCAGTAAAAGCTATGGGTGGTGCCTCTTCTACCGGTAAGAAGTATAACATTGGAAAATATAATAAAAAAAAATATATATATATGTATATGTATATATGCATATATTCTAAAATATCCAAATTTCTTAGGTAATGAAATAAAAAACAAAATAGTGCGAATCTTACGTGACTTTGGATGTCATTTGATGATGGACCGACCGAGGAGCTAATATGAATGCAGCATTCAACGGACTGAGCACAATACACTGTGCAAATCACTTGATCCACAATTTGATTTGCAAACTTGTGAAAAAATTTTGAAAAGTCTGGACAAAACTGGAACTTAACAAGCACCCTAAAAAGCTACTGTCCAACTCGTTGGAATACTATATTTAACCTCTAGAAGTCGGTTAAATCAATTTGAGGTAAATTGAATGGCAATTTCGCATATTTTGGTAGATAAAAATGAAATTTCAAAAATCCAAGATATAAATTTAAATAATATTAGCGGAATGGTCAAGCTTCTTGCACCGTTTGAAATTTGCTCCAAAAAGCTGGAGGGTAGCAATTATCCAACATTACACTTGACTGTTCCACACATCAATAACTTAAAAAAAATGTCTTCACCAATACAAAATGATTTACACACAAATGACATTACACATGAGTACACAGATTCAATAGTTATACAAAATCTTAAAAAATTTCACAACATTGCCCTGTTTCCACCCAAAAATTTCAAAACATTGCCCTGTTTCCACTAACCAATAAATTAGCTAAATTTTCTTAATTAGAAAAGGACCAAACTTTTTAAACCCTTAGAAGAAATGATGATAACAATAATATTCATTTAAATAGCCAAAAGATGACATTGAAAAATTTATTCAACCTACACAAGTCATAGACAACATATTTGAAGAGCTTCAAACTTATAATAATGATAATGATAATAATAATGATATAGAGAAGATTTTGATGTTCTGCAGTGGTGGTCAATAAATAAAGACCGTTTTCCGCTGCTTTATCAAATTAGTTGCAAGATACTAGCAGCTCCCGCGAGCAGTGCAGCATCGGAAAGGGCATTTTCTGTTGCCAAAATTTAATTTGCAAAAACGGGCAAAAATGGCCACTACTGAAAACATGGTAAATAAAACAATGTTCCTTCATTACAACATTAATAATTTAAATATAGATAATTTAATTACATAAAATAATTATTGTAATAAGTTTTAATTTTAATATTAAAAATTTGTAAATACACTATTTTACAATAAATACATTTGAAACGAAAATACAAATACATTTTTTAATCGGACATTCATACATACATAGTATGTATTAAATCAGAGGTCGGCACGGCCCTATCTCGGGGGCATAGGAAATTTCTCTGCCCGAGCTCTGCCGCACACACACAGTATAAATGTGTGAAACGTCATGCTCAAAGCCTACTTTCTGCTATTCGTTACTAACACTAATGCGGTAAAATTATATCAATGTATTGGGGTGCCGACCACTGTATTAAATACACACGAGAAATATTTGTGTGTGTATGTCAACACACAACTTCAGTACCAAAATTCCTTACCCCGACGTTTCCTGGCGACATGTTCGAAAAACAAAAACAAATTGCATGGGCTTCGTTTACTCAAGTCCGAAACGAAAGGGGAAACGAAACTTCTACCTGCTTTCGGTTTTCGACAATGATTCTCGCAGCTTCTACGTCATAGTTTCGGAGCAGAGGCACGCGACAGAGAGACAATTAGAGAGATGTAGATGGAGGGAAGGGAGAGAAAAAAAATCGGTGTCGAAAACCAAATGAATGGAAGCGACGTCAGAATACCCTTTTAAAAATATGTTGAAATATTTATATATATTTAAGATTATATTTAATTAATTTTTCTTATCTAATCATATGGTATATTGAAATGTATTAATAATTGGCTTTAGGCAAAGCCAAAATGTTCATGTTTGATTATTTTCCTTGTGCGATTCTAATTACAAGGCATTGCGTTGGTCGACTATACCCTGGCACGCCAGAATTATCGGTTGTCAATTGTCAATTTCGTCTTGCCTCTCCCCTTCTCTTTGCATTTGATGTTCAAGTTGCATATGAATTACACGCGTTTGTTTGTTGCGTTTGAAGTTAAATTTTTTAAAAAACATTTAAGTGACTTGGCGATAATAACTAATTCTGGTGAGTAGTGCATATAATGAACTTATTTATTAGCAAGGCCACCAGCACCGACGAGGCATTGGCAGCGTTAGAATTCGCCTTAGGCCGCGGCATTAAGGAAGAATGTGTAAGTATAATATTTATTAATTAAATATAAAAAAATGTTTAATACCTATTAATTTTTGCAGACCACCGCAGTGACGAATATATTGAAGCGCGGACCTCTTACCAAATCGTTAAAATATATTTTCGTGGAGGACCTGATCGTCCAGTACAATATTGACGGAGTAAGTGGGAAGAAGAGATTAAAGGCGTTTCCAAATTTTTATGGAGTTTTGATTGGTATGTATTTTAATTACAAATAATGTAAGCGATATCTAATTTCTATTTATTTTATTTACAGATAGTATATCTATGGTGGATCCGGGGAAACCGCCGGAGAAAGTGTTGGGGCACGCTTTGACGTGTATAAAAAATAATAACAATAAAAAACAAAAAAAATAATTAGAAATTAGTAATTATAAATAAATAATAAAAATAATTTGTAATAATAATAATAATAATAATAATAATAATAATAATAATAATTTTTAATTTTTTTGAATTCTTTTTTATTGAATGGAAAAAAGGGGGGTGAAATTCCTTACAGATTCCTCACGGTATACCCCAGGGATTCCTTGGGGTATTTCCTCAAAGATTCCTCAGAGTATACCCCAGGGATTCCTTGGGGTATTTCCTTAAAGATTCCTCAGAGTATACCCCAGGGATTCCTTGGGGTATTTCCTCAAAGATTCCTGAGAGTATACCACAGGTGCATTAAAATTTTCCGGAGAAACGGCTAGATTATGCTGCCCTAATGGTAAAGTGAAATTGTTGTTGACTCCGCCACAGGAGCCATTGTATTCATTGCTTTGTGGTGAAACACAAGAAGATGCCACGTTATTATAATTGGAATGCTTCATCGAGGAATTTTCAAAGATGGAAGCAAGGCGATACGATTCCTGAGTATCTAGATGTGCGTTCTACGAATGGTCGAATGTATACAGTTTATGTATAAAATGAAAAAAAAAAAATTAAGAATGTTTCTATTTACCGTTGTTGCTGGTAAATGTGCGTGGGCCTAACTACGAACTAATAATGTAATATTCCCAACATATCGTGCTGCATGTGAAGACGATACCCATTGGGATAAGATAATCGCTGAAGCCCCTCAAGCGAAGAAGAGGAAGGCCCAGCCGCAGCCGTCCAAACACTCGTTCGCCGAGGTAAAGAAGGGAAGGACCCTAATTGGAGTCCTGAACAAGGGATCCAAGGATAGGCTCATCCCCAAGGACCAATGGTGACGGGTGGTAAACGAGTTGCATGGGCGCTTCATGGAAGAGATACTGAAGAGCGGAGGACCCCCCCCCCCAGAATGCAAAGACGCAGGATGGAACCAGGGTAGCGTCAAGGTGATAGCCTGCCAATACGTTCGATCGGTGGAGTTGCCCAAGCGAATGATAGCATCGCTTGGACAGATCTACCGCAGAGAAAAACTAGTGGCGGTTGACTGGGAGGAGATACCAAGTAAGCCGCGGGCGCGAGTATGGCTAAAAAAAAGCCGGCCGATCCTAACACCATCCTGGCGATGCTGAGGATATGCAATCCGAAGTTTCCACGCCGGACTGGAGTGTTGCTAGAAGGCGGTAGGTGGAGAAGGCGGTAGGACGTCCTCACGCTAAACGAGGAGGAACGAGGATCCTGGAAGAATCGGAGAACCGGATCAAATACGGATTCGAGCACGTACCGGTCCGTATTTAAAAGTCCGATGCCACGAGTAAAGCTGGAGGCATCGAACAGGAGGCAGACGCACAAGAGCCAGGTTTGGAGGAGCCGACCGAAGAGGCGCACCATGAAGGAATGTCGAATGAGGAGGAGGACATCCTGGAAGGGTACCCTCAGAGGAGAGCGACTTGGCAAGGGCACTAAGCGGCGCGCCGCGGCGTCGGGATGGAGATGGACTCATTGCTGAGCTCCGAAACGAAAACAGAGATTAGTGTAATGGATAATCTGAATTATGTCTCTGACAATCTTGGAGATAAACCTTCACCACAGTAAGGCGGCGTCAGCTGCCCTTCAACTCCACCTCGCCAAGAGTGGTGCTGATGTGGCTCTCATCCAGGAACCCTGGTTTCTTGGACACAGGATTCTTGGTTTGGGGGCACCGGAGTATAGGCTCGACAAATGCGATATGACAGGTAAAAGGCGAGCCTCCATCCTCGCAAAAAAGAACCTTAACCTTCTGGTTACCTAATTTCAGCAAAGAAGATCACGTAGCCGAAGCAATAGAGAGCCTAAAGGGTCCTCTAAGGGTGTACTCGGCGTATATGGGCCACGACCAGGATGAACTTCTCAAACCTCTCGCTACTCAAACAGCTGGTGAAAGACAGTGCGAAGCAAAAGTTCGACCTATTCATAGGCTGCGATGCCAACGCCCATCATTATCAGAAGGGGAGCACTGACACAAGCGAGAGGAGTGAGTCTATATTCGTTCTCATCCTAAGCTCAAATCTTCTGGTGGGTAAAAAAGGTACAGAATTCACCTTCATAGTCAAAAATAGAAGGGAAGTACTTGACATTACTCTACATTCTGACTACCTAGCAGACAGGATTGTTAGATGGGGAATCCTAAAGAAGCACTCCTTCTCGGACCATCGATACATAGAATAAATGGTCAATTTCGAGAACTTTAATCGACTAACAACACGCAAACATAGGAAAATAAACTAGGAGCTATACAAGAAAAAATTAGAAAGATCCTTGGGGAAATCTCCAACAAAGGGCGATTACAGCAGGGAAGATCTAGACGCCATGGTGGGCACGCTAATGGTGGCATGCGCTGAATAAGGTCTGCCCCAAAAGTAGATCGGGCAGTAGCAAGTCAACGAAAACACCATGGTGGTCGCAAACACTTCCGCCTTTTAAGACCAGGGCCCGCAAAGCCTTAAATCTCCAAGCCCAGATGGTATTTTTTCTGCACAATTAATCAAAACCGGATCCAATCTGAGGTCGTGGGCTAGGAAAGTTATTACAAAAATTTTTAGAATAGGCATCGTGCCCGCGACGTTGTTGCGGACAAAGGTTATATTCATACCCAAAGCGGGAAAACCATCTCATTGCTCCCCTTAGGATTTTAGACCTATAAGCCTGTCGTCCTTCCTCCTCAGGACAATGGAGAGACTAATATGCCTCCACATTAATCGTAGCATTAACCCAGATGATATTACGGGATAACAGCACGCGTATAGGAAGGGCCGATCCACGGATACGGCACTCCACGAGATCCCCATGTTTAGGGGTAGACTCTATGCGATATGCGATGCAGTACAGGCATCCTTCGTACCACACGAATGGACGCCCTAGACTTCATACTCGACCTATTACCAGTAGAGATAGTTGGAGCCACGCTATCCGCAATTACGCTACGTTAGGTGGGTCTATGGAAAAAGACTTACTATGGACACAACCAGTTGGAGCTTACACCCTTTCACGCCTATGCACAGTGGTCCGGCTTGTATGGGGAGAGCGGCCAAAAATACTTCTAGTTAAGGTAGGGACTGGAAACTTGGCACAAAATATTTATATTTTTATTCTAAAATAATATGTTAAAATCAGCCAGATCGGCAAACTATATCATATAGCTGTCATATAACTGATTGATCGAAAATGCTATAACTTTGGTGTTTTTACAGTTAGAAAGTTCAGTTTTTGTAAGAGTGCTATATTTGACAAAATAATACGACCTACCAAATTTCGCAAGGATCAGCCGACTATATCCTATAGATGCCATATAAATGTTTGATCGGAAATGACCCAACTTTTGTGCTTTTTAAGATAGATAGTTGAAACTTCGTACAGATTTTTGGTCAGTTGATCCAACCTACCAAATTTCATAAGGATCGGCCCACTATATCTTATAGCTGTCATATAACTGAATGATCGGAAATGGTTTTGGTAGAAATACCAACTTCGGTGTTCTTGAAGATAGAAGTTTGGGACTTTTTTTTAGATTTTGGATTGTAATAGATTGCTTATATTATGATATTTTCATAAGGATCGGCGAACTATATCTGATTCTTGCGATATATATCCGGTTTTTTCAAATTGAGGTTAGGTTACCTTTTTGTAATTTGTAAGCCGCACGGCACCTTACGGCACTTGAACTAAACTTTCTTATATTCTTAAAATGCTTAAGAATATTATACAAAAAGATTTGTGAATGCCAAAGAGTGCCATCACAACTAAAACTCTAACCAAACACAGAAAAGACAAACTAAGAACGTTCACAATTATGTACTAAATACAACAATGATTTACGCAAAACACAAAAATACTACATATACTTTTTATTGTAAAAAGAAAGTTAATACCATTCTTTAAAATATTAATAACTTCCATGGCACAAACACTTGTTTTAAAAATGTTTAATAAGCTTTTTGCGGAGAGCTTCACTTGCACGTTGCTTGCGCTGCAATACACAATGAATATCATGCTATCACTTTCGATGCTATTCTTGAAGCGGACAGACAGATTAAAACAAAAAGATGAATATATTCAAATAGCTAGACCAATTATAAATAAGAATTGGTACATTTAAAGTCAAAATTTGGACTTTGGTTTTTTTATTTTTGGCCTACGGGCTGGACCACTGTGCTATGGGCACAGACTACTGCATTCCTTTCGATCATACCACCTCAAAATATAAGGTCTCGATTCCATCGAAAGAGGATTGGGCCACACAAATCCCGGTTCCAGCCGGTTCCCTTCATATTTACAGAAACGGTTCAAAGTTGAATGGCCAGGCGGTTTTCACTGCGAACGGCTGTGTCTTAATGAGTCCTTCAGACTCCCCGACCACTGTAGTGTGTTCCAAGCAGAAGTAATAGCTATCGGGGAAGCACTTAGATCTCCAGCACCTACTGAAAATCAAGGAACCATTTTTATCTTCTCAGATATTTAAGCGGCACCCAGAGGCCTTTAGGGCTAAATTTGTCGTATTATTTTGCCAAAAATAGCATTCATACAACATCTGAACTCTCTTACTCTAAAAACACTTAAGTTATATATAATAACATTTACAATAAAACCATTTAAATTTATGGAAGGTCTCTGCTTGACTCATTTTAGATAAGATTTTAAAAACTACGTTTTATAAACAAATGTTGCTTTCATTCGGGGCCACATATAAGGTTTAAACATTTGATGGTCACAAACAACATATGTTTGTGAACATATAATTAGAAATTATTTAGTAATTTTCCTCTTTCGGCGGCAATGCTTTTCCCGCGTTCCAAATTCGCAAAAATTTGGATTGTGCTGGTCAGTGATGCGGGTCGCAGAACCAGCTGATCGCAGCTAACCGGCAGTGGGACCAGCCCCGCCAAAATCGGTAGAACCTGAAGAGGTATTGTCGCTGCTAACGCCACCTGCAGAGAGCGGCACCAGGAGAAATTCCCATAGCGCTCTTATGAGAGCGGGCAAAATCCTAGGAGCAGTGCACAAGGTCATGGATCCGACCATTGTCCAACCACTCCGCCGCGGCGGCGCACTATTCTAACAGAGCTCTGGCGATCGAGCAGGGGCGGTATATCCCCCATTGTAGCTCCGATGGACGACGCCCACTCTCCCCTCCTTCCCACCCCAAATCCTCGTAGCGTCTGTCCCATAATGGGCGGCTACGGGGTCTGCGTCTGACCCACAGTGGCCGGCAGCGAACCCCGAACCTGGCAGAAGGTATAAAATGCAAACCTGGCTGTAGGTATAGAAAGCAAAACCTAAGGGATGATGTTCAATAACTTGAATACTCCAGATGGCAACCACTCAAGTGGAAATTCACCCGTGGGGAAACCCACGGTCGGGGCACGGATTCTGAAGGCACCAAACAACATCCAACCCACGACTGACGAGGCGGTGACTAGCTTGGCCGCCCGGCAGTAATAGCGGCAAGCCAACAAAATGCGGAGCAATCCTCAGCTTTTCTGAGCAGCTCTAAGATCCTGCGGTCACCCATTCTGCAGGAAACACGGAGCACAGCGATGCCAATAGGCGGTGTTCCCGTAGGTGAAGATAAGGAAACCCCAAAAAGGACGTGGGAACAAACTAGTCCATCGGAACCCCAGAGAACGACTCCAGCCAAGAGGACGAGAGCGACAACCGATCAGCCTTGCTCCAGCATGCTGGCGGAGTTAGAGGCGTTGCTGGAGGATATTATCCAGCAAACGCATGAAAAACAAGTGAAGAGCATCAATCTTAAAATGAAGAAGATGTTCTGCAGGATGAAGAAACTGCAGGAAGGCCTTAGCGGACTCCAACCCCAGCGATGCAGGGTCGACGGCGGCAGTGGCGGAGGTCGTCTGTTCGAGGTGCGGTCAGGCAGATACTGCGAAGACCTCCCAACGCGGCGCAAGGAATCGGCAGCCTAGACTGATCCGTGGCGATGGCTCAGCCTGGACAGCGCGGCTCCACCACCAAGAGGCACGCCACTGGCCTCAGCGAAGGCCCCGAAAATCCGGGCATGAGAAGGGCCCTCCCAGCGGACTTCAAGCCACCCGGACGCCACGACCGCGGGAGTAAAGGGCCAGAGCATGGCCGCACAGACCGCAGCGCCAGGTCGAGGATGGGAAACAGCAACACGGAGGAAGCCAAGGACGCCCACCCGACCCGACGCGCTAGTCGTGGAAGCCAAGGGAATGAAGTATAGCGAGGTGCTCGCCTTGGTCACCAAACGGCAGGACGGCCAGCTGACAGCTCTTCTCGAGCTGTCAAAACGCCGTGTGGATTGCACGGACGCTATGAGGGAGAACCTCGAAAAGGTGCTACAAGGAGCTGCCGAACTGCGAGCACTGTCCGAGGACAGCAAGATGAGGTATCTGGCGATTAGAGACCTCGACCCGCTAGCGACTGAAGTGCACATTCGGCTTGCTCTGGCCGAGCAGCTCGAAGTGGATGGAAAGTCGGTTACGATAAGGAGACTTCGCGCAAGTTCTGCCCAGTAAGATCGTGACCGCAGTTGCGAGCAAAGGGAAAGTGAGGATCGGATGGACTGTGTGTCGGATTCGGGTGAGGCAGAGTCAATCGAGGTGCTACCGGTGCCTAGAAGTTGGCCACATTGCGAGCAAGTGTCGAAGCCCCACCAATAGGAGCGGATGCTGCATCAGACGCATTCCAATGAAGCAGTTAAAGATAGGGCAGGACGCAAGTGATCCAGCTTAATCTGCGCAGAGCGGCGCAGGACCTTCTGCGACAGACCGTTGGCGAAGTGAATGCCGATATAGCTGTTCTTAGCGAGTCGTACAGCGTCAGACCAGGCGAGGAGTGGGTAACCAGCAACCAGGGCAAGGCGGTAATTTGGATCTGCAAGAGTGTAAGACTGCTGCTCCGCGGAAGGGCCAAGTCAAATTAGGAAAGCTGCAGGGTTCGTGAGAATCCAATGGGGATGTACATGGGTGTATAGTTGCTACCTCTCCCACGATGCGTAATACATGGCTCTAGAAGAGCTAGCAGTAGATGCCAGAGGCAAACACCCAGTGCTAATAGCGGGCGACTTTAACGTGTGGGCACAGGAGTTTCACCACAAATGTCAGAGGCAGAGCCTTGCTGGAGATCCTAGCACTCCTGGACCTGGCTCTTTTCAATGAGGGCAACCAGGAAACATACAATAGAGCAGGCGCCGGTTCCATTATCGACCTTACCTTCGTCAGCGGAAGTTTGGGTCAGACCGCAAAGTGGAAAATCTCCAATATCTACACGGCTAGCGACCACGAGGCCATACTTTGCTCGCTCAGCATTTCCCCCTGTGGCAAGACATGCTGGACGTCCAACAATTGGAAACCCATGTGCGAACGGCGCAGCTTGATCTCCACGCTATGGTCCTTGATGCGACCTACAAGCCGGCTCCGTGGTGGACAAACCAAATCTCGTCTCTCCGCAAAGAGTGTCTGAGGTCTAGAAGATCCCTGCAGCGAGCTCGAGGCACCGACGCGCAGCAGCAAAGGCACCTTGAATTCAAGGGAGCAAGGAAAGCGCTGAAAACGGCCATATGGGACAGTAAGCGAGAGATGTTTCTCAAGCTATGCGATGAAGCTGAACACGACCCATGGGGACAGGCGTACAGGAAAGTATCAAAAAAGGTCAGGGTGGGGAGCCAGCCCCCCTCCGACCCGGTAGCACTGAGGGCGATAATAGATGTCCTTTTCCCAAGCAGTCGAGCGGAGAGAATCCGCCCGGCTAATGAGAATTTCGAAACCTAGCCTCTAACAAAGCTGCCGGCCCGGACGCGGTGCCAAACCGAGCGATCAAAGTAGTTCTGGCTCAAATACCAGAAAAGGTAGCAGCCATTTATAACCAGTGCTTGCTGGAAGGATCCTTCCCGAAGGTGTGGAAGATGCAGAGGCTCCTTCTGCTAATGAAGGCAGGTAAGCCACCCGGCGAGGCCGCATCTTACCGACCCATCTGCCTTCTAGACACGGTAGGCAAGGTACTGGAGAATATCCTGGGCACGAGACTCCGGGCGGCGATAAGCAGGGAGAGTGGACTTGCAGAGGAGCAGTACGGGTTCCGGAAAGGAAAGTCAACGGTGGATGCCATTATGAGGGTAAAGAACCTGGCAGCAAGCGCCATCCAAGGCACCAGATGGAATGGAAGAGCCAAGCAATACTGCCTGGTTACCCCCCTGGGCGTGAAGAACGCCTTCAAAACGGCGAACTGGTCGCGTACTCTCCAAGCCCTGAAGGATTCGCCGACGATATAGCCCTAGTGGTGGTGGCGAAGACAGTTCGCAGGGTGGAAACCCTAACAAACTCCGCGGTGGCGAAAGTGGAGGGATGGATGTCTAGCGCCGGTCTTCTCCTCGCCCCACATAAGACGGAAGCAGTGTTAATTTCGAGCCGGAAGAAGGTCGAGACTGCGACAGTACTTGTAGGAGGAGTGGCCGTAACCTCGAGGAGAGCCATAAAATACCTAGGGGTCTGGCTGGATACAAGGCTCTCGTTCCGGGAGCACCTCGAGTACGCCCACAGGAGGGTGAGCGAGACGACGAGAGCCCTCTCGCGGATGCTCCTCAATATCAGAGGCCCGAGGCAGGAAAGGCGAAAGCTCATCACTAGCGTGGTGAGCTCCCAAATCCTCTACGCTGCCCCAGTGTGGGCCGAGGCGATGGGAGTAAGGTCCTACGCGCGGGGAATCGAGGCAGACCTCCGCCTCTGTGCGTTACGGACATCCTGCGCCTTTAGGACGGTATCGGACGACGCGGCTCTCGTGATCGCAGGGCTGATACCCATCCAAGAGCTGGTCCGAGAAAGGAAGGAGCTGGCCAACATGACTCAGGAAAGCCTTTTCTTTGGCGTCGGTCAGGAAGAGCCATGTGAGAGCCACAATTTTGACAAACTGGCAACGGCGATGGGAGGAATCATCCAAGGGACGCTGGACGTTTCGGCTCATTCTGGACGTGGGGGAGTGGACCGGAAGGAAGCATGGTCACGTAGACTTCTACCTCACGCAGGCCCTTAGCGGCCATGGGTGCTTCCGAAGCTACCTAAAGCGCTTTGGTCACGAAAGCGAGGAAGTCACAGAGGACCCTCCCCACGTCCTCTTCAAATGCAGGCAATTTGTGGAGGATCGCCTAACCCTGGAGGAGATCTTGGAAAAGCCCTTTACAACCAGCAGTATGAAGCCTCAAATGCTCCAGACGCCGGGGAAAGGGAAGCCATACGTTTTTGTGGCCAAGACTATGATGGAGGGCACGCAACGGGCAGGAGGAATAGGGCGCCAGAGTTGTGCGAAGCATTGCTTCATGGCCGTACCGCACACATTAGGTCCAAGCTCTTGCAGCCCGGTCAGGGATCAAAAATATACAGTTGGCCTATAGGATAGTCTGTAAGGAACAAATAAAGACGAACACAAAAAAAAAAAAACGCACGCTTGAAAGCACACTTGTGCGGGCGAAGCAATGCCTAGCAGTCCCACCCGTACTCAAGTCCTTTACATTACCAACCTCACCACAACACCCCACTTTCTACCTTCCGAGCTCGAGTTGTGTTCTTTTCTGTGTTGTGTGTGCACCGAAGACATAAGATCCTGCATAATGCTCATCCTTCCGCTGCCCAACGCGTAGTCGCTGACATCGTACCCTGTTGCATTCTTGTAAGCAATTATCCAGCACTGCTTCCGATCCTGCTTCCAGCTGGATCCTGCCACTGTGGCTGGTGTTGCGACCTCTCAGGCTCCGGCAGCTAAAGCGTTTGAAACACACGATCGCCACGCTGAAATAGTGTTCTTGTCAACCGCCAACATTCTCGTCCATAGCCGATAAGGAGCCTTCCTTCCCTACCGAGCGCTACTTGATTTCGGATCAAAAGTTATCTCATCACATTACGGTTGGCCAGCCAAATTCTACTTCATCGGCCCAAATGCTTTGTAGCGTTGAATGGCCTTGGAAACCCTGGAATTTACTACGGATGGAGTTAATGTTTGCCTGAAGTCTCTCCTATTCATTGGATGCTGATTGGAGCCAGCCTGTAGTTTTACCTGCTTTTAGTTAGGCAAATCCAACAAGGAGACCTTCATTTCACCTTCATTTAAGGTGATTTCTCCTGACTCTTCAACCAATTTGGGGGATCGTTCTGGGAACTAAGGAGGAGCTTGATTGCGATGCCCACTTCGCCACTTCTTTTATCGGTTATCGGTGCTTATTTGTTTCGTCTTCCAATTTTCCTTGTATCGTTTTCATTCCATTTGTCTTTCATTTTGTCTTTTGCCTTTGCTGCCACAGGAATTGCGAGGTAAGTGCCAGTATTTTCTTCCCCTTCACTGCGTTCTGAAGGAAACCAGCTTCACTTCAAAGCTGAGGGTTAGGTTGACGTTTCGTCTGCAACATCCTCTTGATATTTCGTCAATGATGTCCTGATGTGAGGCCAAACCAAGCTCTTTCATACTTTGCTTCGGTTAAGGTCTCACTTAGTGACTCTAACAGGAGTCGCGTAAGAATTGCTTCAGATTATAGCTTTCTACAGTACATCGTATGGCGAGATTCTATCCACTATGTTGTAAAGGTTTTCAAGCTCAACAACGTTACGTATGGTAAAAAGCCAGCGACTTTTCTTAGTTAGTTTTAGTTAAGGAATTGGAGCTAAAATATTCCAGAAGCTTTAGAAGGAGTGCCCGAGGGTGACAAGAAGTCGACGATGGCACCCCGCTTACAAAGACTATTGGATTAGCTTTGGTCCCTTCTCCTGACCTTCTGCTGTTTTCCTTTGGAGCCCTTCAGCCCACCATCAAACCAACCTGGAAATCTATCTTATCTTCCGTCGCTCGGTTTTATGGTCCGTTGAGCTTGGTAGGTCCTCCTCACCAGGGAAAACATTTTATTGCAGAAGCAGAAGCTGTGCAGGGAGAATTTGTCTTGGGATGGAAGTTTCCCCAAATCCCTTTTCTCCGAGTGGCTTGCAATTCGTTATTCGAACTGCAATTCGTTACCAGTTTTGGTCAAGCTCACCGAATGAAGTTTCCTCGATTAGTCATTCACTAAAGAAAGCCGGATATCTACGGATTCTGTGACGACACTTTGGATGCTTCTGGAGCTGTGTGTTAATGTCTTGTCATGATCTAACTTTTAACTGTTATGCTAAAAGAGTCGAGTGGCACTCATAAAAAACCAGACCGAAGCTGGAGCTATATGGGGAGAAGTTACTAGCAAGGATGATGGCTGAAGTTTCTGATCTTGTGACCTTTAAAGAGAGATTATTATTGTTGGTGTGCCTCCTTGGTTGCCCCATCCTGGATCTAAGAAAAACCAACCCGATTAAACATCTTTTTTTCCAATTCTGAAATGGTTCCTATAACAGAAATGGCGTTATGTCCCAATTTCCGATCGTTCAGTTATATGACATCTATAGGATATAGTAGACCGATCCTTATGAAATTTGGCATGTCGTATTATTTTGCCAAAAATAGGGTCAAAAACACCAAAGTTATACCATTTCCGATCAATCAGTTATATGGCAGCTATAGGATATAGTCGGCCGATCCGGGCCGTTCCGACTTATATACTGCGTGCAAAGAAAAGAAGAATGTGTGCAAAGTTTCAAGACGATAGCTTTAAAACTGAGAGACTAGTTCGCGTAGAAACAGACAGACAGACGGACAGACAGACGGACAGACGGACATGCTCATATCAACTCAGGAGGTGATCCTGATCAAGAATATATATACTTTATAGGGTCGGAGATGTCTCCTTCACTGCGTTGCACACTTTTGGACAAAATTATAATACCCTCTGCAAGGGTATAATATGTAAAACAAGAAAGGAAAGCTAACTTCGGGCGGAGCCGAAGTTGATATACCCTTGCAGCTAAAACCGGATATATATCGCAAACATCGGATATAGTTGGCCGATCCTTATGAGAATATGATTATATAACCCAATTTATTATAATACAAAATTTAAAACAAGTCCCAAACTTCTATCTTTAACAATACCAAAGTTGGTATTTCTACCAAAAACCATTTTCGATCGTTCAGTTATATGGCAGCTATAGGGTATAGTCGGCCGATCCTAATGAAATTTGGTAAGTTGGATCAACTGATCAAAAATAGAATCTGTACTAAGTTTCAGCTTTCTATCTTCAAAAACACGAAAGTTGGGTCATTTCCGATCAAAAAACTACCTACAGGCCACATCAATAAATATACACCTAAATACTGGCAAGCAATTAACTCTAGCTGCCGTATACTGCCCCCCACGCTTCACCATAGCCGAAGGTGAGTTTATGCAGTTTTTCAACTCACTCGGAGACCACTTCATAGCAGCAGGAGACTACAATGCCAAGCACACACACTGGGGATCTCGTCTTGTGACCCCAAAAGGAAAGCAGCTCTATAATGCAATTATCAAAGCTAAGAACAAGCTAGACTATGCTTCTTCTGGCACACCAACATACTGGCCGGCAGACCCAAAGAAACTTCCCGATTTAATTGACTTTGCGATTACCAAAAACATTCCTAAAAATCTGATATGCGCCGAATGCCTTTCGTATCTTTCATCTGATCACTCGCCTGTCCTTTTTACTCTACTCCAACACCCAGGAACATGGATCAATCATCAAATCTGACCTCGCATAAAACCAATTGGGTTAAGTACAGGAAGTACATCAGCTCACACATTGAGCTGAGTCCTCACCTCAGCGACGAAGCCAACGTAGACAGTTTTGTTAATTCGCTGGAGTCTGTACTCGTCTCTGCAGCTCGAGTTTCAACACCTCAAATTATAAACACACAACGCAATCAAAAGAAGACAAATCTACAAATCGAACAGCTCGTCCTCGAAAAGCGACGCTTACGTCGAGAATGGCAATGTCACAGATCGCCATCTGCTAAGCAACGCTTCAAACATGCCTCACGTCAACTTGATCAAGCTCTACAGCAAGAAGAAACGTATGTCCACCACCGCTACATAGAGCAATTGTCAACTAACAGTACGAAACACTCACTATGGAGAGCTCACCCAACTCTGAGCTCACCGAAAGAAACCGTGATGCCTATTAGAAATTCCACAGGCGGGTGGGCGCGCAGCGACGCAGACAGAGCCAGTACGTTTGCCAAACACCTTAAAAATGTCTTCCAACCAAATCCTGCCACCAATACGTTTACTTTGCCGACTCTATCAGATGAGCCCCAGCCTCAACATGAGCCGATTGAGTTTCGCCCAAACGAAATCGTTAACATCATCAAACGACAATTGAATCCGAAAAAAATCCCCGGGCTGCGACCTCATAACTCCCAAAATGATCATTGAGCTCCCATACTGTGCCGTTTGCACTCTCACCCAGCTATTCAATGCCATCGCAAAACTTGGCCACTTTCCAGTGAGATGGAAAAAGTCAATTATAATAATGATAGCAAAGCCGGGAAAAGACCACACTATCCCCACGTCGTATAGACCTATAAGCCTACTCTCTTGCCTATCTAAACTCTTTGAAAAATGCTTAATGACTCGGATAAACACATACCTGAGAATCCAGGAAGGAATCCCGTCACACCAATTTGGGTTTCGTGAAAAGCATGGAACAATTGAGCAGGTCAACCGGATAACATCCGAAATTCGGAACGCGTTCGAAAAACGAGAGTACTGTACTGCCATATTTTTAGATGTCTCTCAAGCATTCGATAGAGTCTGGCTGGAAGGTCTAATGTACAAGATCAAGACAATGCTCCCCTACAGCACCCACAAGATTTTTGAGTCTTACCTTCACGACAGAAAATTTGTCGTGAGGTGCAATACCGCTATATCCGATGAGTACACTGTTGGAGCTGGAGTTCCTCAAGGCAGCGTGCTAGGGCCAATATTATATGTCCTCTACACAGCAGATATCCCGACAAGCACACGTCTAACAACATCCACGTTTGCCGATGACACAGCTATTCTTAGCCGCTCAAAATGCCCGATTCAAGCAACTGCGCAGCTAGCTCATCATATGGTCGATGTCGAAAAATGGCTGTCAGACTGGCGAATTAAAGTGAACGAACTAAAATGCAAGCATGTTATGGTACGTTCACTCTGAACAGGCAAAACTGCCCGCCGATAACATTAAACAACACTCTACTCCCACAAGCAAACGAAGTAACATACCTAGGAGTACATCTCGACAGAAGACTCACATGGCGCCGGCACATTGAAGCCAAAAGAACACACCTAAAGCTAAAAGCCAGCGGTCTTCATTGGCTTATCAACGCTCGGTCACCTCTTAGCCTTGAATATAAAGTCCTGCTGTACAACTCGGTACTAAAACCTATATGGATGTACGGCTCCCAGTTATGGGGGAACGCCATCAATAGCAACATTGACATAATTCAAAGAGTTCAGTCGAAGATCTTGAGAACAATCACCGGGGCACCGTGGTACGTTCGCAACGAAAACATACACCGCGACTTAAACATTCGACCAGTCAAAGAAGCGATCGCAGAACAGAAGGTAAAGTACTTAACCAAGCTATCGGTGCACCCTAACCACCTGGCGAGAGGTCTCACAAGGTTGAGCAACCAATCACGCCTTCGTCGCAATGACTTACCCACCCAGCGACCGACCTGAGGGACGCGCAACCAGAATGCAGTCTTAGTATACTGTTAGTTAAATTTTAATGTTAAGATTCGTCAACTTATTGTTAGTCTCAAAATTAAGAGTAGATTCAATAAATAAAAGCAAAGCTATAAAAAAAAAAAAAAAAATGTCCCAACTGCATTCAACCCATCCGATCTTGTCTCTAGAGGTGCCCTTTCTACTGAGCTTTTGGGCCCAGCTTTGGTCCCTTGGGCCTCCATTTCTTCGTACAGCCAAGGTTATTGGCCTATCACTTTTGTGGCCGAAAGGGCAACTATCGAATTTCGCACCAAAGCCTTATTGACTTTGGCTCCCCTCAGCGACATCGCATCATTGTCAAAATTTCCCGCCTTACATAGAGTATTGGCCTATGTTAAGAATATTTTCCACCCCATCCGTCACGAAGGCATTTACGTCTAGCATATCCAGGCAGAAACCATTTAATGTTGCGCGTCGTCCAGCAAACTGAATTTAAGGTTTATTTAACTTAATAAAATAGCGCAAATTGGTTCCAACCCTAAGTCCACTTGCCTTTCTTTCTCAGCTTGTAGATTATGCTGGTTGGCTTTGCCATCCTATCCCAGATCATCTAAGTGAGAGAGTTCAAGATACCAAGAATTTTGGGTGCCAAGAATGAGCTGGTCGAGTTGAAGCGAAGATTTATCAGCCAGGATCACCAGACGTCTCTTCATGAGTTTTGCTTTTTGAAACTATCAAGTGGCGGGGATGATAGTCGCCAGAATGGGGGACCAAAAACCTTACTTTCGTCAACTTTAACCGTCTGGATGAATGGCAGAGAGTCTCCTTTTTGCCACAAGTGGTCGCGTTGGAAGGAGGAATGTCTCACTCTATTGCAGCAGCGTTCCAAATGACGCACCGTTGGCGCCGTAGTGTCTATTGATGACAAAGTCCTGGTGAAGGATGTGTTCCAAGCAGAAGTAATAGCTATCGGGGAAGCACTTAGATCTCCAGCTCTTACTGGAAATCAGGAAACCATTTTTATACCCTTGCAGAGGGTATTAAAATTTTGTCCAAATGTGTGCAACGCAGTGAAGGAGACATCTCCGGCCCTATAAAGTATATATATTCTTGATCAGGATCACCTCCTGAGTTGATATGAGCATGTCCGTCTGTCCGTCTGTCTGTCTGTTTCTACGCGAACTAATCTCTCAGTTTTAAAGCTATCGGCTTGTAGCAGTGCACACCCTTCTTTCCTTTGCACGCATTATATAAGTCGGAACGACCGGGACCAGCCAACTATATCCTATAGCTGCCGTATAACTGATTGATCGGAAATGGTATAACCTTGGTGTTTTTAGAGTAAGAAAGTTTAAATTTGACATGAGAGCTTTTTTTGGCATTACGAAACAAAACATTACGACCTACCAAAATTTATAACGATCGGCTGACTATATCTTATAGCTGCCATATAACTGAACGATCCGAAATGGTTTTTGGTAGATATACAAACTTTGGTATTTTTGAAGATAGAAGTTTGGGTTTTTGTTTTAGATTTTATATTTTTATAAGTTGGGTTATATTATCATATTCTCATAAGGATCGGCCAACTATATCCGATGTTTGCGATATATATCCGGTTTTAACTGCAAGGGTATATCAACTTCGGCTCCGCCCGAAGTTAGCTTTCCTTTCTTGTTATCTTCTCAGGTATTTAAGCGGCACTCAGAGCCCTCTAGGGCTAAATATGTCGTATTATTTTGCCAAAAATAGCATCTGATCTCAATAACTCTAACAACACTTATGTTATATAATAACATTAACAATAAAACTATTTAAATTTATGGAAGGTCTCTGCTTGACTTATTTTAGATAGGATTTTAAAAATAACGTTTTATAAACAAATTTTGCTTTCATTCAGGGCCACATATAAGGTTTCAACATTTGATGGTCACAAACAACATATGTTTGTGAACATATAATTAGAAATTATTTAGTAAGTTTTCATAAAATTTCCTTTTTTGGTGCAGTAAAATTTTTGTATATGTTATGACTATTCGGGTCCATGCCCTTGACCGGTAACAAAAATTGTTCCCACTAGACCGGTTCAAAAAGACGGATGAGCAGCGAGAGCTTTATCATCAGTTTCTATTTCTTTTTGTTTCTCACAGTTTTGTATGCGTCTTGCAAGTATTTGTAGCGCATTAGAAGGTCAAAGTGAGTTGGACCGAGAACTCAACCATTATGGGCCTCGAGTCAGTGGAGAAGCGTCTGCGAGATCCATTAACCACGCATCAGGAGGAATTGGACGAAATGTATTGGGATGTATTGAAATTTTGGAAGTTCTCCCAGCTGGCCACGGACGTGCCCGTCGATATTCAGGTGGGTGTAGCCAAGCGCTACTTGAGAGTTGCTGCCGTTCTACGCTTTTGTGTGGTACCAGTGCTGATATATTTGCGTATTCATACTTTTCTTTCTCTTTTAGGCACCCTCTCGTTGGTCGCTGTTTTTCTTCTGCTTATATCGTGTCACTGTGTCGATTTCTTTACGTGAAACACTTCCGCCATCTCTCCGTCTAGATTCCCAACCTCATCCATGTGGTTTCCAATTGGCCTTCGGATCCTTTATTTCGCGAACTTCCGTACGAATGTTGCATAAAAGCTCTTCCCAAATTCGCTTGGAACAAAATTCCTCCGAAAGACTTCCTGACCAGGTCGAAAACGACCCATCTGCGTCTTCCTTATCTTGGCTTTTCTGGCACTGACTTTATGCGCCCCATGCAAGCTCATCCTGTTTCGCATTGTCCAAATGAATAGTCTTAGGTTCTCCAAAAGTGTGAAACACCTGTCCCACCAAAAACATCACCACCTCTTCCGTCGTTGATTCCTTCAGAAATTCCTTTCAGGAACACAAACTTGGAAAAGAACACAAAGGTTTCTTGGATCTCCTCCTAAGCCTCGTAAGCCCAACCAGGCATGTCTCGGATCTCTTCGAACTGGTTTAAAGTGACGTTTTCCAACCTGAAGGGATTACACCCACGGCAGCCAAATATACCAATGAGAGTCATACAGTGCATAGGCACGGATGGTATGCCTGCACCCCAGACAAGAAGCTATAGCTATATTTATAGAGACCAGCCTGACCAGAAGGTTTCTCCTCAAACTCTGCAGTGCTCCGTTCTTAACTAAGTTCTTTTTGACACGTAGCCGTTTATAGTCCTAATATTCAGGAACCTCTCTTTCTCCGCCTCGAGAAACTGCTTTAACTTCCCGTACTCTGCGGCTTCAAATTTGACCGTAAACGTTCTACCATACATCGGCGCTTAAAAATTCACACGGTGTTGTTGAGCTGTGTTGGGTTCAGTTTTGTGAAAAGGAGGTTGTTGTGCGCTCTATTTAAGGTTGTAGTCTCATGTTCCGGACTACTTTTTAGAGGTTATTTCAAAAATTTTTTTTTGTAATAAAAAATAACAAATAAAAAATAATGCGATCGTTTAAATTTTCACATATGTTTTTATAGGCATCATAAACTATTTGAAAATATTTTTTTTAATTTATTCGTGTGTAGTTTAATACACTTTATAGCATGCCAAAGTATGCATATAAAAAAAAAGGTAGGTCCCTGGCGCAGGTGATTTCGACTGCTAGAGTCATCCGAAACAAAAAATTAGAATAGATTATTGTTTTGTAAGCTTATGGCTCTGTCCCGTACGAGAATGAAATATTTTCATCAATAAACAAAAAAATGGCGAACACACAAAAAAATTTTTTTTTAATTTACAAAATTTATCTTAAATTAATGATAAAAAAAAAACTAATCATTAAAAATAAATGATTCTAGTACGGGACAGAGGTGTTACTTTTTAGAACAACATATCCAAATTTCAGCTAGATCGGTACCATAGAATTTTGTGAATCACCTGCGCCGCACACAAAAATGTCGTTCCGAGAAAAACGCGTTTAAAGTTTAGACGCTACCGAGAAACTCATACTTTTTGGTGTAGGCGCGCTCTCGATTATGGGCTGTATCTCTGTCATTATTTGATATTTTTATTTGAAACTTTAACAGTACATTCTTAATAAACAATACTATCCAAATATGTGAATCGATTTTTTCAACCTCACACATGAGACTACATCCTTAAAGCATCGCACTGTACATAAAAAATCTTTTTAGCATCGAGATGTCTTAAAAATGGCAATGTAATGCCTAAAACAGGGACCGTAAATAATGATTATTGTCGCTATTTTTAAATGAATAAATCAATCACTTCCAATCAACATAGAACCAGCTTGACTAGCACGTTTTTAACCTTTAAGGATACACTATGAATTATCATTATCATTATTATCATTGTTTTGGTAATTGTGTATATCTGCTTCTGCTGTTCTGTATGTAACAGTTCACCTTATATTAAATAATTGCAACAAACACAAGTAAAATGCATTTTTTTTGTTGTTGTTGTCAATTATTGCTCTAGGGTCCCTTTATAAGGACATAGGACAATATTGGAAATATCCTTAAAGGATCAAAAGTTATTGCTTGGTGAGTTTTATTTTTAATCAAAAAAAATAAAAATCACGAATAATCATTATTTTTGAGTTTTACAGGCATGCTCCGGTTTTCACTTTCGGTTTTCGTTTTCGTTTTGAAAAAGAAAACGAAAAAATTGGTGCTCCCATTTTCATTTTCACAAGATTTTTTCGAATTCCAAAACGAAAAAATTTGTCTTGCCTAAATGAAAAGTAAATGCCTTTTTCTATATTAAATCGGATCTTATTTGCAAAAGGAAAAAAGTAGTTGACTTATTGGTTTATTGTCGTTCTTTTAAGACCTCTAGAAGATCAATTAGGCTTGTAATTATTTTTAAAACGAGTAATTTCTGACCCCACCTCAAATTTGGATATCAAATTTTGCCGTCGGCAACAACAATTTTCGTTTTGGTGAACGACCGATAAGTCCGACACCATGAGTTATCGCCTAAGCTGCCATACTTTTGATAGAATGAAAAAGCAAGTTAAGAATACTTGTGTGTAGGGGGGCGTTGAGTCCGCAAAAAGATTCCAGGATGGGGGTTGAAAAATCAGAAGTCGGGGGCGTCTTCAGTTGAGTATAAAAACGCGTTCAGCTTTATTGGCTGCGTACATCGAATTAAACTTAAAAACTAGTACAAAAAAGAGATCGACGACAACCAACGAGCGAGAAGAGAGGGCACAGAGGGGCGAGTGTGGACGCGCTCTTTAGCGCGGGTGCGCTCTTTAGCGCGAGTGCGCTTTTTAGCGCGGATGCGCTCTTCAGGTGAGCGGCACAACGGCCCCTCACCTAAACATTCTCCCCCCCCTTGCAATCGCTCGGGTTGCAACAGATCCCTCGTCGCTAGCTATGCGTCACTGCAGCTAGAGGGCGTACACGGGTCGATGAAGGCCCCCGTGTCGAAAATCCGGGTCCCGATGTTGACGCTGTTCCGTCTCAGCAGCGACGATAGGGTGGGCGCAGCGAGCGCGTCCTGCGGGGGCCCTCGAGGAGAGGCGGAAAGTTGCCTAGGCGCGGATGACGCGGGCGGAAGAGCGGTGGACGGCACCCGATGAGTGGCGGACGAAAGCAGTGGAGCGCTTGACGACTGCCAGCCAGTGGCGGAAGAATGCCGAGGAGTTGCCGACGAGCGCCGGGAAGTCGATGGCCGTGGATCAACTTGTGAGTGCCGGAAAATGGCGGACGCAGGGCGAGAAGCACCCGAAACGCGCCGGGAGTTGGCGGATGACGGCCGACGAGAGAGCGAGACACCAGGTGTACTGTCTCCCTTGGGCGGTGACCGGTGCTCCTTGGTCCCGGGGTGCAGCAGCGTGTGGTGATCCTGACCACACGTCTTACAGCCGTCCCCACGCCGACAGGATCCGTCGGAGTGCTCGTGGGCCAGGCAGCTCGAGCAATAGCGGTTCACGAGAACCACTCGGAGCCGCTCCTCGGCACTAAGGCGTAGGAAGCGCCGACACTTCTTCAACGGATGACTCCCATTGCAGACTCGGCATCGGTAGGATAGTGTACCTCGAGTACATCTGCTTTCCAGTGACGGGGCGTTGCGTGGGCGTGGCGACATCGTGCTGAATATGACCTTGGAATCTAGAATTAGACCCGGATCAGTCGGATCATCAGCTGATTGCCACCGTGCAGCGTGATGCGATGTGTAAATCGGAGAAGGAGTCGTAACAGAATTATGCTCGCATCCGGAATCGAAACCCTGAACCAGTGAGTCACCGAGGCTGCGGGCAACTCGTGCGGAAAAAACAGACACGCTGCGGGGGTTGGCTGGAGATAATGGGCCTGTCAGCACCCATCCGAAAATGGTCTCCTGACCGAGAAGCGACCCGCAGATATTAGCCTTGGAATTACCGAGGAGAATGGACGGAAG
Source organism: Drosophila malerkotliana malerkotliana (assembly GCA_018153235.1). NCBI lineage: Eukaryota > Metazoa > Arthropoda > Insecta > Diptera > Drosophilidae > Drosophila > Drosophila malerkotliana. The sequence goes on along the minus strand of JAECXV010000202.1, from coordinate 3,503,864 downwards.
AATGTCAGCTCCTAATAACACATCGACTTGGGAGCTCTCAAAGAAGTTGGGGTCCGCCAGGGTAATATTGGGCAGCCCCTTGAGACGATCTCGCGAAATCGGATATGATGGCAGATTTCCTGCCAACTGCGGAAGAACGTAAGCCGCAGTCTCTAATTGTAGCCCGGGTCTTGACGGCGACCGAATAGAGAAATGGCACAATTTAGTAGACTGCGCGGAAATGGTTTGATTAAGGCCGGAAACTTGGGCTTGATCGTCTTGAAGGGAGGCTTGACGAGGTTGAACAGTCGTTCCGTTATGAACGTCGCTTCGGAGCCTGAGTCTATCAGTGCTCGTGCTTGGACGGTGCACCCCAAATGGCACACGTTGATAAGGGCCGTGCCCAGTAGGACGGCTCCTGACCCGGAAGCGAAACACACCTGCACATTCGACTGATCCTCGGGGCCGTTTGTTGACGTAGGCGGACTTGGAGCGGTAAGCTGCGTAGGCGGACTTGGAGCGGTTGCGAATGGATTGCCGCGGTGCAAGAGGGTGTGGTGTCTGCTGTGGCATGTGGAGCAGGTATGGGCGCTCGTGCAGTCTCGCTGCTGGTGCCCTCGGGCAAAACAGTTTAAACATAACTGCTTCCTCCTTATGTAGTCAGAGCGCCCATTTACATCCATTTCTAGGAAACGCGGACATAAGCGAATGGGGTGGTCCTCCCTCGAACAGAGATCGCAGCCCTTTTGGCCCGGAACCACTCGAGTCTCGTATGAAGTGAGCCTCCGAGCAGGGGCAGTAGGAAGTCCCGATCTTGGCGGAAATTGCACGGAGCCACTAGGCCTGACGTCGTCGATGGCCTCCAGAGTGCGATGGCGCTCTGTCAGGAAGTTATCTAATTCCTTCCATGTTGGAATCTCGGCCTTATTATGTACGGATTGCTCCCACATAGAAAGTGTGACCTTGGGGAGCTTTGACGAAATCATAAATACAAGGAGACAGTCCCAAGCCTCAACATTAACGGAGGACATTTCTAGGGCTGTCAAACAACTCTGAATGGTAGCTTGCAGCTCCTTCAGCGCGACCCCGGACTCTTGAGAAATAGCCTGGATGTTGAAAAGGATCTTCAACTGGCTGTTGACCAATAGCCGCCGGTTCTCAAAGCGGTCTGTGAGGCTGTGCCATGCGGCGACAAACCCCTCATGGGTAAGCGGAGCCTTAGAAACAATGGCGTGGGCGTCACCACTTGTCTTGGACAATAAGTGGAACAACTTCTCTACCGGGGTGAGCCGCGAGTTTTGGATGTAAATGGCCGTAAACAAGTCTCTGAAGGTGGGCCACCGAAGATAATCACCCGCGAAGACCTCGGTATCCACCGGAGGTAACCGGCAGCCTGTAGGCGCGGGCGTGTGGACATTGACGGGAGCCTGAGTGGATTGGGAAGCAATTTTCTCCCGAAGCTGGGCAATACATCTCGAATAGACGGAGTAACAGTAGCTGTACTTCGCTTCCAGCACTGTCGAGGCGGCCGCATTGTCGTCGGACACGGCTAGCAAATCGGAGCAGCTCTCATAGCTCTTCTCCACCTTCTCCCATAGTGCCTGAATTTGGTCCCGATGAACTTCGCACATGTATTGGGAGCCTATTTCCGTTTCTGGGGCGCCCGGAGTACTTATGTTAGCCTCAAATTGGATAATTCGATCTGTTGTGGCGATGAACTTTTTCAACGCCACTTCGACCGCACTTGGAGCCATTTTTGCGACGGAGTGAGTCTGCCTCTGTGAAGGACCGGGGGTTGTATTGACGGATTCGTCACTCCTTGCCCTTGGACTGGCACTGGTAGCCTTAGGCTTCAAAAGAGGCGTCCGCGGAGATGCGGATTGAGATCTGTCCAAACGGATGGCTGGGATCGAACGCGGCTTTTTGTCGTCTCCCGTGGGCATTCTCAGAGTCCAATTCGCTGATCAGCGCTTGTCGACTGACTCGCGCAACAGGTGCCCCGTACGAAGTGGTGGCCGGTCACACTAATGTGATGAGAACGGTGAGATCGCGGATGAAAGGCAATTACAAGGAGCAAGTGCGAACTAGTGGCGCCGATGTGGAAAGGAAAGTCGTGTGCGGCACAATTCGAATGTGGAAAGAAAAACTTCAGGCACCAGAAAAAACGCAAAAGGAGACGAGGTTTGTTCGGATTGTAGGCGGATGTTGCCTGATGCGGAGTAGAAGCAGAGTTGGAGGCACGAAAAAATGGAAAAGGTACCGGAAAATTCGTGCTTGTTCGGAAAAAAATGATGACGGTCTATATATGTATGTATATTTCGACTTGTGTGGTTCGTACTGAATTTAATATATACTGAGATATTAAACTCTTCACTATTTTCGAATTTGCGGAGCCGGAAGGTGGACTTAACTTTGGCTTGAATTAAACACACAAAAATATAAATAATTAATTTTTGGCTAACTTTCGGATTTAAATATGATGGAGCCAGAAGGGTGGAGTTGAAAATCTTAATTTTTAATCAATTGAGGTTAATTATCACGAAGCTGGAACGGTGGAATTGAAACCTAAATATTTAATTAATTGAATTTAATTAACACGAAGCCGGGCAGATGGAATTAAAAACCGCGGCTCTATTCGGACAGAAGGTGGATAATTAAATTAATTAATTATAGTTTTCCGATAATTAAATCTTCGACTTTAATTATTGAGTGGCCGGAAAGGTGAATTAAAAAACCTGGCCCTTAGCTTGAACGGAAAATAAGAATTAAATAAATTTTCGTAGTTATAATTATAAATACATAAATTTATAATTAATTGATTTTTTAATCTATTTTGTTATGCAGCCGGTTATGCCGTCGGCACCCTGTACGTACCTCAAAGAAAAATAAACAGAACCGAAACACACAACACGGCTAGGTCGAGAATTTAAGCGACACAATCACGGATTTGTAGTGAAATGGCGGTTTATAATTGTTGGTTTTAGAGAATGTAAAATATTTTTTTAAATTTTATCGGCTATATATTTCCTGAAATTGGAGGCAGAAAATATTTGGAAATTATGTGGACATGCATGCAAGTAGGGCAAGGGCATGTGGGGCATATGATGGTACAGTAGAGCTTCGATAAGTGGACTGTATATGTTAAATTTTATCGGGTATATATTTCCTGGAATTGAAGGCAGAAAATATATGGACATGCATGCAGGTGCGGATATATGTAAGGGCATGTGGGCATATGTTGGCACAGTGGAGCTTTGATAAGTGGACTGTATAATTGGGGGAACAGAAAAGTTATGTGGTGTAAAAAATGACACTGATTGAGGAAGATAAAAACAAATATTACGACAGCGGCGGACTGTTCGGCGAATTTGGAAATTCCGGAACTAATTCACACCGGTGGCCAATATTAATTATGCCTTCTTTTTGTCACCACACAATTTCACTGTTCACTTGCGATTTTTTTCGCGGATTAATTGCACCAAAAAAATATGTATGTGCGTATGTATGTATGCGGATGCACATATGCCTCGACCGTTGGCAAGCGAATGGATAACGGAGAGGCCGAAAACGGCGAGGAATATGGGCAGCACACAAAACGGAGACGGATAGAAAAATTTGCCGAATTTTAAGATTATTATAAATTATTAGAAAAAACTCAACCTGCCGCTGTGTCGGAAAACTCGGACTTGGAGTTGACACGGAGGGAAAAACAATCTTGCAGCAGTGTGAACGAAATTTAATGTTCGGATCACTGCTGAAGACCGGCAGAGAGATGGGGACGGAAAAATGTACTTATCTTTTGGCGGAACAATGCCGAGAACTGCTGGCAGAAGAAAATCCAGTAATTATCCGGCTCGAAGGACCAAAATGTGTAGGGGGGCGTTGAGTCCGCAAAAAGATTCCAGGATGGGGGTTGAAAAATCAGAAGTCGGGGGCGTCTTCAGTTGAGTATAAAAACGCGTTCAGCTTTATTGGCTGCGTACATCGAATTAAACTTAAAAACTAGTACAAAAAAGAGATCGACGACAACCAACGAGCGAGAAGAGAGGGCACAGAGGGGCGAGTGTGGACGCGCTCTTTAGCGCGGGTGCGCTCTTTAGCGCGGGTGCGCTCTTTAGCGCGGATGCGCTCTTCAGGTGAGCGGCACAACGGCCCCTCACCTAAACAACTTGTATAATCAAACGGATGGCGATAAATTTATTGAAATTGGGTAAAATATGTTTTTAAAAAATAAATTAATTTAATTTAATTAGTTGTGTGCTAAAAGTGTATAAAAAAAATTGTTGAAAACACCGGAATGAAATGAAAATGAAATCCATTGAAAAGGTGGCATCCCCTTAACTTGACTTTTCTGGCTTTTCCCCTTAATTATTTTGGCTACGAAAAATGCAATTGAATATAAAAAAGCCATTTTTTCGCGTTGTTTGCTGCTGACAAAACCTCAAATCACCTGTTTCGGCAGCAAGAAGTTATGTGAAATGAAACGTTTCGATAGCAAAACGATAACTAAAAACTTGTGAAAGCCGGAGCACCTAAAAACGAAAATCTCGGTTTTGGTCCCAAAACGAAAACGCAAACTGAAAGTGAAAACCGGAGCATGCCTGTTATTTTTTTTGTTCAAGCTTAATGATTATTTGGGTTTTTTATTTTTTCGATCAAAACAATTATTAGTCTTGATTTAAAAAATTAAAAATCGTTGAGTAATCATTACAAAGTAATTTTAAATATATTACTTATAATGATTACGGTCCCTGGCCTAAATTGGAGTGCCTCCTTCGGCGTCTTCAACATCATCCATCATGACAAATTTGCCTTTTTTTAGCCCAGGATATTCTTGATTCGTATCCGTATTCGGCGCCGTCAGCTCTGCGAAATAACGTATGAACCTTTGGTACCATCCCGCCCGTGCTATGTAAAATGAGAGTTTGCCCACCTCTGCTCTACAACATGGATATAGATACTCACTAATCAAATATATTAATATATAAATATATTAATTTTATAAAACTTTTCCCAAAATAAAGCTTTTGTTACGAAAGCTTTGTATGAACACCACTTCCTATAATTACAAATTATACGAATACACGCACGAATTTGCAAAATATTAGTATTAACAAGAAGTACAAGCCTGGAGCATGACTATGTATTTTAAATTGTATTGATTTGTGTGTTGAAGTCGACACTACAAAATGAAGTCAAATGCAAACACAAAACGTGATTTTGCAACAGCTGACTTTAATCGATGGTATTTTAATACTTTACTGGAAAAATATCATTTTTGGTATGTAAGATAAAATATGGGTGTATTGTTAATAAAAAAAAACTTAACTGTTCAAAATTAGAATACTTCACATTTATGCCATAAAAATAGGGCAAATACTCCAGTGTGCAGTAGACATAAAGACATAAACATCGAACTCTATTTCCATATTTCCATTTCCATAGGAGTTCCATCGAACTCCTTTTCCAGCGTGCCTGTCACCGATCAAAGCTATACTAATAAGAATATTGAAACGATAAAATCAGTTTGTAATTGGCTACCCGCTTATTAGAAACATTATTAAAGTCATTCTTGAAAAAAATTATTAATTTTTTATTTTATCGGGAATTAATATACGGAATTGGCGCTCGGTAGGATACAATGATGGTAGTGTTTGAAAATAAACTACCGCAACCTTGTATCCACATACACAAATTTAGGGTAAATCTAACGAATCTACAAAAGATTTTAGAAAAAAAAACATTAGTAAAATCACTAATCAGGATTACTAATGTTTTGACATTATTTATAAAATGCATTGATAACTTCAATATGTTCAAGAGGATAAGGCTATCATATAGCAACAGTAATACGTGAAATACTACCATTAAAAGTTTATGCAGAAAAGTATATATTCAGGCATGCTCCGGTTTTCACTTTCGGTGCTCCCATTTTCACTTTCACAAGATTTTTTCGAATTCCAAAACGAAAAAATTTGTCTTGCCGAAATGAAAAGTAAATGCCTTTTTCTTTATTAGAAAAATATTATTTTTTTGCAAAAGAAAAAAAAAGTAGTTGACTTATTGGTTTATAGTCGTTCTTTTTAGACCTCTAGAAGATCAATTAGGCTTGTAATTATTTTTAAAACGAGTAATTTCTGACCCCACCTCAAATTTGGATATCAAATTTTGCCGTCGGCAACAACAATTTTCGTTTTGGTGAACGACCGATATGTTTGACACCATAAGTTATCGCCTAAGCTGCCATACTTTTGATAGAATAAACAAGCAAGTTAAAAATACTTGTATAATCAAATGGATGGCGATAAATTTGTTAAAATTGGGTAAAATATGTTTTTTTAAAAATGAATTTATTTAATTTAATTAGTTGTGTGCTAAAAGTGTATAAAAAAAATTGTTGAAAACACCGGAATGAAATGAAAATGAAACCCATTGAAAAGGTGGCATCCCCTTAACTTGGCTTTTCTGGCTTTTCCCCTTAATTCTTTTGGCTACGAAAAATGTAATTGAATATAAAAAAGCCATTTTTTCGCGTTGTTTGCTGCTGACCAAACCTCAAATAACCTGTTTCGTCAGCAAGAAGTTATCAGAAATGAATCGTTTCGATAGCAAAACGATAACTAAAAACTTGTGAAAGCCGGAGCACCTACAAACGAAAATCTCGGTTTTGGTCCCAAAACGAAAACGAAAACCGAAAGTGAAAACCGGAGCATGCCTGATTAAGTCATATAATATACCAAGTCAAACTAAATTAAAAACCACCTGCTCAAGCTGTAGTTTTTTATGAAGATGAAACATTAAATTTACCCTTAAGCTTTGATAATAGATGAAATCAAATAATAGTGCACTTATCACTAATCAAAGGGACTAAAATCAAAAATCCAATCAAAATTGAACAAACAATGGGAATCAAAATTTTTATTACCGTGGTTTAAGTAATTATCAACAAAGAAAAAATAATTTCGGTTGTAATGAAATTTCAATAACAATATTTATACCAATCTAATAATAACACAGTGCGACAGTGATTTGGAACTTTTGAAGAGGAATAGTAGGAATATACGAGTATAGTATAAAACCCTGTTTGAAATTTTTCAAACACCCTCAAAATCTTGATTTATTTAGAAAAAACGGTTTTTCGGGACTTTTTTGCTCTTAAAAATTCCTTAACGCTGAATCAGATCAACAGCGTAGATCAGAACCACTGGTAACAGTTGCAAATTTTCAGACAAAAGGTCGGAAGAAACACAACAGCATTAAAAATAACAAGATAGGAAAGTTAGCTTCGGGCGGAGCCAAAGTTGATGTGCCCTCGCAGTTAAAAGCGTTGGTTGGTCGGCCCAAACTCCCAAAGTCCCAAACTTCTATCTTCAAAAATACCAAAGTTGGTATGTCTACCAAAAACCATTTTCGATCGATCAGTTATATGGCAGCTATAAGATATAGTCGGCCGATCGTTATGAATTTTGGTGGGTGGGATCAACTGAAAAATGGAATGTATACGAAGTTCCAACTCTGTCTTTAAAAATACGTAAGTTCCGTCATTTCCGATTGTTCAGTTATATAGCAGCTATAGGTTATAGTCGGCCGATTCTGGCCGAAAGTTTCAACCCGATAGCTCTAAAACTGATAGTTTATTTTGCGTAGAAACACACGGATGGACAGACGGACATGCTCATATCAACTCAGGAGATGATCCTGATCAAGAGTATGAATCAAGATTTTTAATTTATACGTTTTATACGCTGTCAAGCGTGCCCGATTAATTATATAATGATTATCCACTTGGTTTTTGTGAGTTGAGATTTTTATTACGAGGCGTGCACGGTGATGACCGGCGCATGTGATATCCAAAAATGCACTGACTTAAATACAGAAAATGTTCTTATCTTTAATGCCAAATCTACTAGCGAAAACAGAGTACCGAAATGATCTTATCTCTGAAGCTCGCCTTATTACTACCCATGTCTATTGCGGTCGGGTCTTACGACTAAATGTCCAAATATTTTATATTATTATATTATCAAATTGTATATCAACTAAATTTTGCGTCGGGTGATTGTGTTAACTTATAATTACTTTATAGCACTTTTGGTTGAGATCTGAAACAGAATGGTTGACATCGGATTTTTGAATTTCTTCTATTTATAATTTTAATACAGTTCTTATTACTTTTTTTCCATTGCAAAGATTTTGGAAAAAATACAGTAAAATTAAGAACTTACGAATTCCCTGTGGTCAATATAATAAAAGAATCTAAAAAGAATTATACAAACATGTTAAAAGATGAAAAAAATATATATGAACTGCAATCAAAACTAAAATGTAGTTATAAATATCCATCCAGTTATCTCTATTTATAATACCAAAATATAATGATATTCAGTTTCATAAAGGTGACCATTTGACCTTCACTTATGAAATCAAACATGCTTTAAAAACTAAACATGAAGGTCCCACAGAAGATTTATATATCTCTATCTATCCCATTTATAGAAGACTATAAACTTATACTAATTACGATAAAGGGGCTGTCCATATATTACGTAATCACGTTTTCTGCGATTTTTGACCCCCTCCCCCCCCTAGTAATCAAAAGTAATCATTTATCATTAATCATTTTTTCAAAAGGAGATTACAGCCAATCTTTAATATCATATCAATCATAGGAAATTTCTCTTCTCACAGCCTACTTTCTGCTATTCAGAACTAACACTAATGCGTTAAAATCATATCAATGTATTGGGGTGCCGACCACTGGATTAAACAAATCAAAAAGGAGTATGTAACTAAAAAACATCGCCTGTATCGAAAAGTGTCCAAAGAAATAGTGCCAAAAGCCGTAAGTTGACAAGTCGTAAAAACTTGCCATGATAATTTCGAACATTTCGGATGTGACAAAATTCTTGGTCGTAGACAGCAGTGATTTTGTTACACTCGCATGCGGAAGTATGTCAAGGACTACATTTCGTCATGTATGTTTATCTTACAATATAAAATTATTTCCGTAGCCGCACAATATATGTTTGCCCTGATTAATATCTTTCAATAATAGTTCGTCTTCCACAATGAACGGTTAGGCTGCTCCAACAAATTCGTGAATTATATTCTTTGCGACAAGTTACGATGTTGTGAGACTCTTATCTTTTTGTAAAATAACTTGCAAATAAATGCTCTAGTACTAACGAGGTAAATAAACGCTACCGTGACGTTACCGTTGACAAAAATTACTTTACAAATTTCCGAAACGGCCATTAACTCTATTTTGTTTATTTCAGGCCTGCATTTTCGGGGCAAGCAATGGGTACATCTAATCTTAAGTTGTCGTTCGGGGCACTTTGACGATGATGGCCGACTTTTTGACAGTTAAAACCCTTGCTTTGGCGTTTGATAAAACTTCGTAAAGCTTTTGTAATTATGCCGTTTTTCATAATGCTGGTTGGTGCCGGTTGGTGCATCCATTGGTACCTTTTTTCCTCTGGCAAACTTCTTTTCTTGAATTCTCGTTTGCATTTCCACCTCTTTAAGTGAGCATCAGGGGCGCTACAAAGGCAAGGAAATCTTTTTTAAACTTGTCCAAAAACTCTGACCATGTCAACATACTCAAATTCATCATTGAGTCTTTGGACGATGGCAACAATATCAATTATATTTTGTTGATGATGACAGCGTGGTATCCGGTTATTGTATCGTTGACTTTGACGTTTCCATTGGTATGTATGTCTGATATTCGGTCTAGCGTATCATTGAGTCCAGCCATCGTCAATTTTCTTTCCTGAAATTCCAAAATGGGTCGATGGATACGGATGGGAGAATGATTAAACCGAATTCTGATGTACACTGAGATATATGCGTGTGGCTATGATTTAAACATATTTTTATGGGTGGAGGCGAAATTTTCAATTGGTAAGCTGTGATGTTACCAGCTTACAAATTATTATTTTATCTGAGTAAATTTTCAGGCTTCTTTATCTTAACCAAAATCGTTGGAGCGTACATTTTTGAGTGCTTGTGTAGTTGCGATAGGTAATGAAATTTCCAGTATATGTCGAATTCTATTTCGCGTCATTGTATTTTCAACACTAATGTATTCTTTATCGTTGGGATCGAGACTTTCTAAACTTCTTTTTAGGATCGAACTTTCTAAGCTGGATGGTCATATTCGTATTCTTAGATTTCGTGCCTATGTTCTAATAACTTTAACTTGGATACGAATTATAAATGTTGGTCGTTGGAACCATATTCATGGACCGTTGTTACTAGCGTCACGACTCTCGTTGACTTTTTTGCTGGTCACAAATTTTTACTGGTGAAAAATACTTTGTAGGTTTTTTAAAATTGCTTACTTCTAAAAAATACCTTAAACTCTTTTAAAGAGTTGCTTAAACCTTTCGGCTAAGCAAGCAATAAAATAAAAAAAAAGAAAATTAAATAAGAAAGGAAAGCTTACTTTCCTTATGAAAATTTTATAATAAAAACAAATTATTAGAATAACAAATTAAGAAAAAAATCCTTAACTGCTATTTACAAAAATCTGTTTACCAAATATCATATCCGACTTATATTTTGCCTTCAAAGGAAAGCAAAAAAGTTTGGGTGTGTGCAAAGTTTGAAGTCGGTGGCTTTAAAACTGAGAGACTACTTTGCATAGAAACAGACAGGGTACAAGAATATACATTAAACATATTATGTGATGGAGTCCAATAAACCACGAATTGCCGTCAGCAAACGGCGGCTTCTCTTGTCTTCTCGGTGGTCGTGGACGAGGCTAAGTATTAGAGGTCTGCAGGACTTCATTCTTATTGCCTCAGCCATAGAATACATCAGAATGGAATAGAATGAATGAGTACAAAAGGCACAACGATCTGAGCGAGAAGGAGTGAGAGAGTAAGAGAGCATTCTAATTCATGCGCATTCTCTTCCTTTGAAACCGAGTGAGTTAGGGTGGGAAGTAAGAAGAGTGCTTTTGGAATGAGCAATGTAGCCGAATATCTCGAATGGTTTTTAACACACTCTTTGCATTAATTTATTATGTTCTCAGGCCGAAGGACTTAGTATCTAGCTTCTTACTAACATTAAATTTAGTATTTAATACTAGATACTAAATATGTTAAAATAAAAAAAATAAAAAAAAAAATAAAATTATATTTCCTTTTTGAGCAAAACGCTTTTTATACCCTTGCAGAGGGTATTATAATTTTGTCCAAAAGTATATATATTCTTGATCAGGATCACCTCCTGAGTTGATATGAGCATGTCCGTCTGTCCGTCTGTCCGTCTGTCTGTCTGTCCGTTTCTACGCGAACTAGTCTCTCAGTTTTGAAGCTATCGTCTTGAAACTTTGCACACACCCTTCTTTCCTTTGCACGCAGTATATAAGTCGGATCGGATATATATAGTCGGATGTATAGTAGGATGTATATAGTAGGATGTATATAGTCGGATATATAAGCCGGGATCGGCCGACTATATCCTATAGCTGCCATATAACTGATTGATCGGAAATGACCCAACTTTCGTGTTTTTTAAGATAGAAAGCTGGAACTTGGTACCGATTATATTTTTGGTCAGTTGATCCAAGCTACCAAATTTCATAAGGATCGGCCAACTATATCCGATGTTTGCGATATATATCCGGTTTTAGCTGCAAGGGTATATAAACTTCGGCTCCGCCCTAAGTTAGCTTTCCTTTCTTGTTTTATACGTCTTCAGTTTTTCAGTAATAAGATTTTACCTACAGATTGTCGGAGTTATGTTTGTAAAATTAGAACTGAAACTTAAAGATTAATGAAATAATCATAGCAGCCACTCCAATAGGTAGTGAGTGCCAGCTATGAATGAGCATCCGGACAGAGGCTGTGTCAGCAATTTCGCCAGAGCGATCTTTCGGACGATCGTTCAGAATAGTCCATCGGTGATTGCCGACGCCCGTTTAAATTAGTACTATATAGTGGAGAGCTCTTCTTCTGCAAGGGTAAAAATGCGAGTGTAATAAACGTTTCTGTAGCCGTTAGGATACAAAATAAAATTTTCAACATTTTTGATTTTCTTCCGAGCAAAGTTCGAAAGAAATGTAAGTATAATATTCCTGTGAGCACAAGCTTTTATGGTTTGAGCAATTACAAAAAAAAATAGCTCTGTGAGGATAGGGTTGGGCACCCATTAGATATAACATATATAGATACATATATATAAAAAACAAAACCGTATTGTCAACTAAGCCGTTGAGGTTACATTGTTGGACTCTTTTTAAAAAGTGTCTTGATTTATTTTCGGAGTCAGGTTTTTCTAATGCTCCTATCAGAAATGGGTTAATGGGAAGAAATGCTCCTAATACCTGCGGAATGAATTCCACTTAATAAAACATCATTCTTATTAAAAATGGGGTAAGTCTGGGACCATTACTTTTCATACTGTTCTTTAATGATTTACCACTTGCATTAGCTACCTCACTGGTAGTTATGTAATCTGATGATGTAAAGGTTTGCCTTTAGATTGTCCGATTCTTGAGTATGGTTACTGTGTCTGGAATCCGAAGAACCATTTATAATGTCACGTTGCATTGCTGCACTTTCGACCGGCGCCCTCAATCCCTCTCTCGCCCTTCAATCGATCGGCGCCCTGCACTCGCCGTCTTAATCGGGACCGTCTCTCTCGTTGTCGCACCTCAGAATCTATGTGACGCTTTAAGCCACGCTCGCATTCATTAGTATCGCCATCCCCTCAGATTCTTTATCGTTCGGGACGGATTTTTTACCTTTGCTTATATATAAAATAAACATGGAAGGGAATTTTTAAAATATTATTTTCCAGTTACGAAAAATGCTCGGTAACTTAACAGTTTCATTTTTGTACACATCTTTTTAAAGGGTAATGTAGATAGCCAGCATCTACTAACACGCTCAAAATTTGACGTTCCTATTAAAAAGACTAAAAATCTATACAACAGTGTTCTGTTTTCCTTAGCCATTGTAGTTTGACACATGCTCAGCAGGCTTCCTTTAGGGTATTATGCTCGGACTACAACGGTCTCAATTTTCTTAAGTGAATTTCATCCACTAATGAACTCTTTAAGCCCTTGACCTTGAATCCAGTCATTGACACCACCACAAATATAGCAACAATAGTGGTGACCAGACATAAGCTGAGTGGGTATAAGCTTATCTTTGAAGAAAGCGATTGGAGAAGGAACCAATCCAGTTTCTGCAAAAAAAAAAACGGCAGAAATAGAGGTAAGAACCAGAAAAAGAAGTGCAGAGCTATACTTAGAATTTAATTTTAATACGTTTAAATTATGCGATTACATTTATCCTCTCGTCTTAAAATAACTGGCAACCGCGCCAGCTTAAGGACTGCTCTCCTAAACTCCGCTCCTACGCTAGTCGTGACAACGAAGAGTCTGCCCTTTTGTCCGTGCTGGCATGCGTTGCGACAATTTTTCAAGTGAGCCACTGTTGTGGAGGGTGACGATCTCCGCACGAATTCTATCTAAGGGTAAATCTCCCATTGGTTGAGTCATCAGACGAGTAAGTCATCAGTAACTTATCGCGAGTTTGAAAACCACTTGCTCAATTCCACCCCAGTGTTTTAAAGAACCTAAGTTACTTCAGACTTAATTTTTTTAGCTGCTCAATGCAACCAGCACCCGTTAATATATTGTCGACGTAAAAGTCAGACCGAAAAAGTGTTTATAACTCCTCCTGGATTGCAGGACAAGCCATCAATAATTCGTTTGATACTTCTGTGTATATGTCTAACAAGACGCGTCAAAAACGACTCGTAGTTTGATCGATGTGCGTTTGAGGCCGTAAGATACACTGATGGAGTATGACATAGTATGGAGTAGAAAGAACATCAGTGCTTGTAAGGGAAATATGACCGAAGGATTCGTATTCTTCCATATATTCTTAACATATATTGTTTTTCAATAGGATCTTGGGATGGCTTGTTTTATTTGGTCAACGGACAACCGTTCGAAAAAGTGATCCAGCTCCAGTTAACACGTCAATCTGCTGAGGTTTATAAACAAATGGGTCTGCTAAAGGTAAGTTCTTTGGAAGGTCCCAATCTTTCACGTTCACTGACTGGTCAGGGTGATAACCTGGAATTGTTCTTAAAATCCTAAAACCGAACGGAAACTCATTACCATTAACTGATTTTTCTTATCCTGTGAATCAGCTTGAGCAATTCCAAGAGTATCCAAACAATTTGATACACGATGCCTGCCTACGGATCTGTAAGCGTTAAACAAGATCTTCAGTAATGAAGTTCATTTCAGTTCAGTTTTCGTAAACTCTTTTTAGACTACCGATTGTCAAAATGCTTTGTCAAAATTGCTCTCGGTGATTCGGAATGTCTTGATAGTTCCTATAGCTTCACCAGCGAGGCAAGAAATTAAATGATTAAATTTCTCGATAACAGGAATGTTTACATCTTTGTCTACTAATGTCGCGAAGAGATTTATAAAATTTTTAAACTCCGGTTTTCATTGAATTTGAAGTCTAAAGGGTATGGAGTTTAGTTCATTTTTATTAAATCGGATCAACTAACCAAAAATAGCATCTGTACGAAGTAACAACTTTCTATCTTATATAATATATTATATTATATATATATGTTAGATATTATATATTATGTAAAGGTATTCATATTTTTTGAATATTATATTATATATAATATTTTGAGGGTATTATAATTTTGGTCAAAAGTGTGCAACGCAGTTAAGGAGACATCTGCCACCCTCTAAAGTATATATATTATTGATCTGGAACACATCCTGAAAATTTAATTTTTAAGGGCTGGCATATTTATAAAATGGCATATTTATTTTAATCCTTAAATAACCAACTTATTAAATGTAAATAACTAATTTTAGCAACAAACCCTTGTATTAATAAATACCCTGTCATCATCAGAATTTAGAGAGCGACACGTCAACGTTTGTTTCATTAATTGAATGAAAATTTTCATTTTTCCTTGCTTAAAAATGAAGAAAATATCGGCAGATAATGAAAACAGAACTGTGACTATGATTAATCAAGGTTTATCCATGCGTGCTATTGCATCCATCCTAAGCTTCCACCGAATTCCAAAAATGTAAGTCGTGGACTCGTGGAATGGAGTCGTGGAATGTAATTCCAAAAGAGAAGGACTCTTCAAAAAATGGCAGCAATGCAATTCTTTTCCCATAAAGAAGAAGAAACCATCAGTTTTAAATAAATATGCAAAGGCTTCAACCAAGTTTGCACGGAAGCATAAAAATTTGACCACAGAAGAATGGAAACGCGTGATTTGGCACGACGAATCCAAATGCAACCGGATGCAATTAGACTGGAAGGAATATTGCTGGTTTAAACCAGAAGAAAGGCTTAAGGGGTTATATACAGTTGTGATAGATAAAAAAATCGATTTTTTTTTATTGCATATTCTTTAAGTATACACTGTTGGGAATACTCTCACAAAAATTCCGAAAATAGAACCGAAGTTGTAGCTATTAAAACTTTAAACGGGGTGGACACGATTGCTGAAAAACTATTGATCATCACCAAATTTTGACCACTTACATATTTATTATGATATTAGCTAGTCCGTGAACGAGGGACTGACTGACTATCGATACTTACCAGACTATCTTACCAGTTCCGCGACAGGAGTGTTTAAGCAGATTGAAAGTAGGATGTTAAATTAAGATAGATGGATTATGCGTAAAGAAAAAAGAAGATGGAAATGCGTATATTCTGAAAACCAATCTGCCAAATTTTATAGATAAATGCGCTTATCATGAACCGGAATTAACATTTCAACAAGATAATGACCTAGAAAATACTGCCAAAATCGTAATTGAACGTCTAAAAAATTAAAATTTTACATTTATGGATTGGCTTTCACAAAATCCTAGCCCCAATCCAATAGAAAATTCATGGGAAGTCATGATTGTCACGCGAAGAAGAAAATTAAAGAGGCATTATTAAAGAACAAGAACGGAAAACTAACTTCGGGCGGAGCCTAAGTTAATATACCCTTGCAGTTACAACCGGATATATATCGCAAAAATCGAATATAGTTGGCCGTTTAAAAATTATTTGTTTTATTTTTACGTTTAATCATATGGGACTGAATTTAGAACATGTTGCTACTGTTTTCAATTTATATTTACTTAATGGCTTCTTTTAGGATTAACATAAAATTGTCATTTTGTTATGAATTGAACACATAAGCTTAGTTATTGTGTTAATATTGAATTATTTGAAAAAAATAATCGTTACCAATATTTTTCCCGTTTATAAGTTTTGAGCTTTAACAACTAAAATAAGATAAATAAACTTTAATAGATATACTTCATGGGTTTAACCTAAGCCTGAACCCTATCCTTCACTATGTTAGTTTGATCAAATTTTTAATACCCACGAAATTAAAGGGCATAATAACAATATTAAGATATTTCGGTAGTTTTATATTATCTTCAAGCAACTCATACCAAACGATTTTTTGATGCCGTATCAGTGGTCACAATTAATGGGTTCATCCAAGATTTAAGGCCGCTTATTTGCAGTTCCTGAGTCTTAATTGACAAATCATCGCCAAAAAGGGGCTTCACATCTATGTTTACCCATTCTCCCTGGCCCAATGGTATACTTTGGCGAAATTCAAACATCTTCATTTTGTGGGTACAATTTGCCGCTTTTCTTTCAGCGCGGTGAATAGAAACAATAATATCTTTGTTCTGCTGATTTTTTATTTCTTCGATAAGTTCCGGCTTTTGTACCCATATCCAGTCCCATCCTCGTACATATATATGAAGAGTTGCGTAGGACAATTCAGAGTAGTCGTTTGCCATTTTAAATCGAAGCACTTCAATTTTAAGATTACTTTCAGTATAATGATGAATTTCTAAAATAGAAAACAGCGAATAAAAAATTAATATATAATTACACATAATTTATTTATAATAAGAAAGAAAAGCTTACTTCGGGCGGAGTTAAAGTTGATATACCCTTGCAGTTAAAACAGGATTAATATCGCTAACATCCGATATAGTTGGTCGACCCTTATGAGAATATCATAATATAACCAATTTATTACAATAAACAAGAAAAAAAGGTAACTTAGGGCGGATACGAAGTTGATATACACTTGCAGTTAAAATCGGATATAATTGGTCGATCCTTATGAGAATATCCCACATAATTAATTTAAAAAAAATTAAATAAAAAATAACAAAAATTAAGCCACCAAGCTTTTATCTTCAAAGATAGTAAAGTTGGTATTTTTACCAAATACCATTTCCGAGGTCGGATCAACTGACTAAAATGGAATCTGTACTAAGTTCCAACTTTCTATCTTCAAAAACACGAAATTTGGGTCATTTCCGATCGTTCAGTTATATGGCAGCTATAGGATATAGTCGGCCGATCCCGGCCGTTCCGACTTATATTCTGCGTGCAAAGAAAAAAAGGGTGTGTGCACTGCTACAAGCCGATAGCTTTAAAACTTAGGACAGACGGACATGAACATTTCAACTCAGGAGGTGATCCTGATGAAGAATACACACTTTTGGACAAAATACCCTCTGCAAGGGTATAAAAAAGTTTGAAGATTCTATCTTCAAATCATCAAAGTTGGTTTTATTCTGATCGTTTAGGTATATGGCAGCTATAAGAATCGGTACAAAGTCCCAAACTTCCAACTTTAAAATGTACTATTTGGCTCTTTTTAGTTCAGTTAATAATAAGTAATAATTTTGATGAAAAGGCAGTTATCCTAAACAATTAAATAGGGTCGAGGATTTCTCCTCCAATGCGCTACTTATACATGGCCAAAACTATAATACCCTTTGAAAAGGCATTAAAATATCAAATAACAAGAAACTTCGAATGATGATGAATGATGATAATAGATATTAATTTCGATTATTGCAGGTAATACCAGATTTTATGGGACTGTAATATTTTTTAGTTTTAGAAAATCGTAAGAAATTTATCATCCCAAAAATTTGATTTTTTGATTAACAATGTACTGTAATATACAATATACTATAGTACAACAGATATAGTGAAAAATCCCTGTTTCGGGTGAAAAATAAGTTCAAATTACTTTAAAACTTTCTTAACCAAAATATAGCTAAGGCACTTCAGGTAATTAAATGGTACCCAATAATCACCATCAAGTCGCCAGAATGTTAAATTTTTTGGTCGGATTAATAACGGTAAAAAATAAGGATGTGGTCGGCCGACCCCTATACAATTTGTCAGATCCGATAAGTCAACATGAGTTTAAAATTTTAAACTTAAAATTGTATGAGTACCAATGTTATAGCTGTTCCAATCAATCAGTTATGTATGTGGCTGCCAAAGAATATCAGTAGGGAGTAAATAATCGTCTGATTTCATATCCGTGTCGAAAACGGCGTCATATCCGTGTATGCATGTATATGTTGGTGGAAATCCATAATTAAATATACTATACATTCATACATATATACCATATTCCCATACAAAAAATACATACCCAGCAGTTAGGCTGGTGGCAATAGTTCTTTTTGGGTATGGATTCGGGTACTCTTTTGTGGGTACCCATATCGCTTACTGTTGGTATAGCGGCTTGGGTATTCTCTGCTTCATGTTTTTTTCTATAACACTGCGAGTATATACTTTGGTACTCCCTTTGGATACGACGGTCGGACCACCACAAAGGGCAAACGAAAATGTTCTTTTAAAGGAAATGACCGCTTAGAAAGTGGACTTGCAGTAAATTGTTTGTTATTGTTGCTAGAAGAAGTTAAACAGATGCGAGTATATACTTTGGTACTCCTTTTGGGTACGACGGTCGGACCACCACAAAGCGCAAACGAAAATCTTCCCTTTTTTTGATTTTTGCTTCAGTATAACTTGAGCATATTTGGTGACGCGACGTGAAAGTGTGGTAAATAATAAATAAATAATAAAAACACTAAATAAATATTAAAAACAGTGACAGTGAAACACTGATAAAAAAAGGATAAAAAAGGTAATAATTATAATTATGGTTTGCAAAAGAGAAAAGAATTTATTTTCAGGCGTCAATTATAAGGCATTTGTTGCAGCCCTGGTAAAGTTGCCAGAAATTTAAAAAATATACTAAGCGATTCCTTAATGATGGAGTATAAAGTCATTAAAAACAGCGCGAAATGTATATTTAGCACTACTTGGTAAGAATTTAAAAAAAATATTGGTTTTAATTTTAATAATGATTTTTTTTATAATATTAGATGTAATTACTGCTGATGGCGGCAATGGAAATATGCCTCAAACAACAACAACAACAGCAACAACAACACATAATTTTTGCACATGTAACACATAAGTATTTTTAAGCCAAATAAAATGGTGTAATTCTGTGAATTTATGATAAGTAAAATAATTTTATAAATTTTAAAAAATGAATTAAATGTATTTCTATAATATTTAATAATTTTATACATATTAAAAAACAAAAATTTATAAGAAAAAAAAATCTTTTTCTGGGTATGTAAATCGATGTCCCTTGGTAGATACCCAAGTGGCTATACTGTATAGAGTACCCAATTCCGTACCTAAATCGATGTCCCTTAGTAGTATGTATTTGGGTACTCTTTTTGGGTACCCCAATTCCATACTCATTGGTATACGAAGAGGTGACGATTGTACACTGCCTATGACATGCCTTAGTTAAATTCGCCTCTGAAATACATGTCTTAGGTATTGACTGGTGGGTACTCGTCTACCCTAGGGTCATAGTGAATTCGACACCCATGCACTAGTGCGGCGAACTGCTGGGTACTGACCTTTCACCCGACCTTGTCATAAATACATATGTCACCTGCAAGAAAATTACTAAATGGGATCGAGCAGGTCAATTGATTTTTTTTTAACTTTCAGGGCGGATTTTTTTCTTCGAAAATGTTTTCATATGATATACAAAACCAAAAAAAAAAAAAAAAAAAATGAAAGAATTAAAAAAAAAATGTAAATTTTTTTTTTTTTTTTCTTCTCTTTCTTAAGAATTTCTTTTCTTTAATTATTCTTTATTTATTTATTTTTATTCTTTATTTTATATTATAAACAAAATTTGTAAATATGTAAGTCCGACAATTTTGGTCAAAAGTGTGCAACGCTGTGAAGGAGACATCTCCGACCCCATAAAGTATATATATTCCTGATCATAATCACCTCCTGAGTTTATACAGGGTGCGCCATCTAGACAGGACCTGATAAAATGTTGAATAAGTCCTCCATTTTTTAGCCCATTTTGGAAAATAAACAAGATTCATGTTGGGTATAGAAAGCCATTTATTGACAATTCACCCAGAATACAGAATACAATTCACCCGCTGGCGCCGTTACTTCTTCCACTTCACAAGCTTCTATTTATCACCCCGATTGCTCTCTGCTGCGCTTCCAACAACAAACAGCGCCGGCGTCAATGGTAACGGTTGACGCTTTCCTTGCTGAATGATAAGCTCCAACAATAACCACTTTTTATACCCTTGCAGAGGGTATTATAATTTTATTCAAAAGTGATATATGTTATAACTTTGTCCAAAACGCAGTGAAGGAGACATCTCCGACCCTATAAAGTATATATATTCTTGATGAGGATCACCTCCTGAGTTGATATGAGCATGTCTGTCTGTCCGTCTGTCCGTCTGTCTGTTTCTACGCGAACTAGTCTCTCATTTTCAAAGCTATCGTATTCGTAAGCCGAGTATAGCTTTCGAAACGGCCGACTATATCATATAGCTGCCATATAACTGAACGATCGGAAATGGTTTTTGGTAGAAATACCCACTTTGGTATTTTTGAAGAAAGAAGTTTGGGACTCTTTTAGATTTTATATTATAACAAATTGGGTTATATTATCATATTCTCATAAGGATCGGCAAACTTTATCCGATGTTTGCGATATATATCCGGTTTTAACTGGAAGGGCATATCAACCTCGGTTCCGCCCGAAGTTAGCTTTCCTTTCTTGTTTTTTTTTTAATTCGAGTTGTTTCCATCTTCTCTTCACTTTGTGATGCCCAGCAACAATAAGAGGATGCGACTCGAGTCGTTGGCAGCGCATCGCTGCTCATATTCTTATCTCTTTTCGTTTGGCCACCAGATGTTGCTTATTAACATCTCATTGTTTTATTGTTTAGAAGATATTTATTTACCTTTGGGACGAGAGTGTGGATCACTGCTGCGCCTGAATGTTCTTGATTATGATTTCTGTATATTTTGTTTACATGGCACTGCATTTTCCTTGGAACTGGATACTCGCACGTCTACTGTTGAGTCTAGTGGAAGATTCTATGAGTCCTCGACGACTATCTTGCAAGCTATGCGTATTGGATATGCCTCAAAATGCACCAGTACCAGGAGTGTACCTTTATCATTACCGCCTAGCTGTCCAGTGTGAACCGTGGCTATAAATCGTCCTCGCACTCCAATAAAAGCATGAAAGTTCTATTTCAAAATATATCGGGAATGAGGACTAAGTCCCAGAATGTATTCCTGAATTTTTCTGACTGTGATGTAATCCTTGTGGAAACAAGGATTTTGATGTAATAAACCTTGTGGAAACGTGGCTCAATAACAACTTTAGCTCCTCTAAGTTCTTCGAGCCTAACTTTTACCAAGTATTTCGAAAAGACCGAAATGTATCCAGTTCCCAGTATGTCCGAGGAGGTGGTGTGATCATCACTATCCATCGTTTTCTTCAGACTGCATCACTACGCTTTTGGGTTGCCAACATCACCAGTGTCTGTGCAAGAACGTTTGACTTTTTGCTTGAATGGTAGCTATTTTCTGGTCTCGGCGCCCTGATTCACACTGCATGCTTCCTAGCACAGTTCACCAAAGTAATGAAATTGTAGTTTTGGATGATATTTTTAATTTGGGCCTCTCCCAAGTAAATATTATTTTTAATGATATATCTAAAATTCTTGATATTATATTTCTTTTATGGTTAGTAATGATATGAACAACGAGCCGTTAGTATTTCATATTGAGTTTCATAGATTTTTGCCATCTGTCTCACCCCATCCCATATTATCTTCTTAATAATTCTAACTTGTTACTTGTTTTCGGATGGCTCAATTGATGATTGTTATACTAAATTGTGTGATTGCCCTTTTTATACCCTTGCAGAGGGTATTATAATTTTGTCCAAAAGTGTGCAACGCAGTGAAGGAGACATCTCCGACCCTATAAAGTATATATATTCTTGATCAGGATCACCTCCTGAGTTGATATGAGCATGTCCGTCTGTCCGTCTGTCCGTCTGTCTGTCTGTCTGTTTCTACGCAAACTAGTCTCTCAGTTTTAAAGCTATCGTCTTGAAACTTTGCACACACTCTTCTTTCCTTTGCACGCAGTATATAAGTCGGAACGGCCGGGATCGGCCGACTATATCCTATAGCTGCCATATAACTGATTGATCGGAAATGGTATAACTTTGGTGTTTTTAGAGTTAGAGAGTTCAAATTTGACATGAGAGCTATTTGGCAAAATATTACGACATGCCAAATTTCATAAGGATCGGCCGACTATATCCTATAGCTGCCATATAACTGAACGATCGGAAATGACCCAACTTTCGTGTTTTTGATGATAGAAAGCTGGCACTTGGTACACATTCTATTTTTGGTCAGTTAATCCGATCTACCAAATTTCATAAAGATCGGTTGACTATATCTTATAGCTGACATATAACTGTACGATCGGAAATGGTTTTTGGTAGAAATATCAACTTTCATATTTTTGAAGATAGAAGCTTGGGACTTTTTTTTAGATTTTTTATTGTAATTAATTGGTTTTATTATGATGTAATCATAAGGATCGGCCAACTATATCCGAAGTTTGCGATATATATCCGGTTTTAGCTGCAAGGGTATATCAACTTCGGCTCCGCCCGAAGTTAGCTTTGCTTTCTTGTTAATATTATTGATACTAATGCCCCTGTGAGAATATGAAGATCCAATAGGCTTTCATTCTATACAAAATGTTCAAATAACTTAAAGAATTGAAAGGATAAGCAATACAAATGATTTATAAATTGGGAAAGCCTTGAGAAGGGGAGCTGTAACGACAATTTAACCGGGAATTTGAATTCCTTAATATGTTTCAAGCGAACGGTCGTGTTTTTTTTGTGCGCACTGCGTTTTATTAAAAATATTGGTAAACCGGTGTTTATATACTTGTGAATTAAATCTTGTGAATTTTAACAATCTTAAAGCCTAAACCGTATCGCTTCGCGAGTGCTGTGGTATATTTGGAGTCGAATTAATAATTTGCCTAAATTCTATTCCAAGCATAGCTCAGCTCTGCTTCTTCCCCGGCTTATCTATATTTCTGCATTTCTCTTTTGCACTCTTTCAAAGCTCCCGCTTCGGCTTCTTGTTCGGCACAGTGGTTCAAGGTATTGTGTTTTTTAACTTTTTAAATAATAATTTTTGTCTTATTAAATAAAAAAAAAAATAAAATAAATAAATAAAATGGAATTTAAACTGGTCTGTGCCATTAAGTCTTGTAACAAGACAATTTTCACATCGCAGCCTAGCATCCATTGCTGGTTATGTGAAAACGTCGTGCACGCCAAGTGTGCCGGTTTCACTGCATCAGTTTCGGATGCCATTTCCCGTAGGTCTGGGATACATTATTGTTGTGATAATTGTCGTGCTGTGCAAGGCGAAATGAGGTCGTTCATGAGACAGACCAAAAATGGATTTAAAGAGCTGATCACTGGTTTTCGTAAAATCAATGAACAGCTCTGTGCGCTGGACACTCAGTTTAGTGGCCTTCAGCTGCTAAATGAGTCCCCTAAGCGTAAGAAATCCGCTGTTTCTGATCCGCCTCAGCCTGCTCAGCCGACATTAATGCAGCCGCTTATATCTCTGGCCACCCCAAGGGCTAGAACTGAGAAAAATTCGTCAGAATTTCTCAGGGATAATGAGCAATTGTCCGATATATCCGCCATGGCATCCCTTCAAGTGATGCCACAGGTCCTAGGGAACGAAACCCCCATTAGGGTCACCCAAAAGGGTATTCCACAGTCCGGACCACCGGCACCGACTGATGCTGCAGTTCTTGTACCTGCGACACCAAAACCCTTACAGGTGATTCCTCCATTGAAACATATATTTGTTTCTCGGCTTGCCCCTGATACTTCAGAGATTGATATCTCGGCTTATATCAAAGCCAAAACTAAAGCCGATATAAAGGTGGAGGACATACAAAAATTTAAATACAATTATACAAGGCGCACGTCTTCTTTCAAGATTCGTGTGCCCGCGCTGATGTTCAAGACGATTAGTTCTCCCAGTTTTTGGCCAGAGAATCTTTTCGTCCAAGAACATCAGCCTAGTTCCGTGAAGAAAAAAGTTAAAAAACCAGCGGGAGTGAGACTCCCCAATATCGGAACTACTGACCAACCCTCCACCTCCTCTTTGGCTACTAACCCAAAAAACTAGTTTCCTCATTAACTCTTACCTATCAGAATACTAGGGGGCTACGTAGCAAACTCCCCAAGCTATATTCTGATAGTTCTTTCTTTGCATCCCATATAATAGCATTTACAGAAACTTGGTTAAATCCGGAGATCTTTAGCTCCGAAGTTTTTCCAAGTAAGTACACCACTTTTAGACGGGATCGATCTCAGCGAAGAGGAGGTGGAGTCCTCATTTCGGTAGACTCTACTCTTGCTTCTGAAGAGGTGAAATCCCATGAGTTTGGTGACATAGAACTTATTTGCGTTAAAATCACTATGTCCGTTAAAGCTTTATACATTACATGTTCATATATACCTCCAATGTCTGAACCGCCTACATATTGGCAGCATTTGTCCGCCATTCGATACGTCTCTAATCTTATGACGGATCGTGACCAACTCGTAGCGGTGGGCGACTTTAATATCCCAGAATTAAAGTGGTCCAACGTCGATAACTCACCATCTTTGTCACTTATAACTTACCACGACTTCACCGCGGGCATGTTTGACATGTCCCTAGGTCAGATCAATCATGTTAGAAATTCGCTAGGTCGGCTTTTAGACTTATGTTTTGTATCTGTTCCTGATGGTACTGCTCTCTCCAGAGCTTTTCCCCTTTCATCCCCAGAGGATCCATATCACCCCACACTGGAGGTCTCAATCGAAACCACTCCTGGTATCGATCAGATGTCTCCGAGCGTGGTAAATAAGATTCGCTGTTTCCGTAAAGCTGATTTTCAGAAACTTAATAGCCTTATTGATACGTTTGACTGATCTGATATTCTGGCGTGCACTGATCTTAATGTCACTTTAGAAAAATTTTATTTTACTTTAAATAAATTTTTTAACTCATGTGTGCCTTGGAAATATCCGTCCGCTTCAACAAATCCTCCTTGGTTTACAAGGTGCCTCGCTAACTTAAAAAATAAAAAAAATAAGCTTTTACTTAAATATAAAAAAAGCTGCAGTAGTGTTGATTTCTCAAGATACCTACTAGCTCGGTCGAATTTTACCGTGCATAACGCTGAATATTATAGGAATTATATTGACCGCTGCCGGATACAATTTACTCAGGATCCAAAGCAGTTTTATAATTTTGTAAACACTAAGCGTAAACACGTATATTTTTCACCCCTGCTTACGTTTGAAAATTCCTCTGCGACTTCTGATCAGGCCATTGCCGATCTATTCGCAGAATTTTGTCAAACAACTTATTCTCCTCCAAAATTGACTGATCAGCCTTACGCATATAACATTCAAGCAGCAAATCTTATTTTCTGTCCGTTTTTTTCTGAGAACAACTTATTATCTGGTCTTTTAAGGGTCAGACCCATTTATTCGCCAGGCCCCGATGGACTACCAGGCTGTGTGCTAAAATACTGTGCCAGGGCTCTGTGCAAACCTCTACTTAGACTTTTCAACTTATCTTTGGAAACCTCGATTTTTCCCATTAAGTGGAAGGAATCATTTATAATTCCACTACATAAAAAAGGGAAAAAGTCCGAGGCTGCCAACTACAGAGGCATCTCTAAGTTGTCGGCAATTCCAAAGTTATTTGAAAAATTAATTACCCCTCATTTGCAACACCTTTGCTCTTCGATTATCACTCCTTGTCAGCATGGCTTTATTAAGCGTCGCTCCACCACCACAAACTTATTGGAGTTGACATCCTTTGTCATAGATGGCTTTTGTAAGGGATATCAAACCGTTGTAATTTACACAGACTTCAGCAAAGCATTTGATTCAGTTAATCACTCACTCTTGTTGAGTAAACTGAATATGCTGGGTTTTCCTAAAGACCTCTTAACGTGGATCTCCAGCTACCTAGATGGAAGGACACAAAGAGTTTTATTTAAAAACATTCAGTCCCGTCTGGTCCGTGCTACATCCGGCGTCCCTCAAGGAAGTCATCTTGGCCCGTTATTATTTACGCTTTTTATAAACGACTTGCCCCCTGCTTTAACGAACTCTCTAGTTCTTATGTATGCAGATGATGTAAAGCTTTGTCTTCAGTACAAATCCATCTCTGCCCAATGCAGTCTTCAGTCTGACCTTGATAACTTTCAAAAATGGTGTTTAGCTAATGATCTAATACTTAATGGATCTAAATGCAAACATATGTCTTTTTATCGTTCTTGCCCTCTGCAAGCTACTTATTCTATTAATGGGATTGCCTTAGAAAAATTAACCCAGGTTAATGATCTCGGCATCCTATTAGACATCAAACTTAAATTTGCCGACCATATTTCCTTAATGGTTAATAAGGCTAAAGGAGTCCTTGGTTTTATCAAAAGGTGGTCAAAAGAATTTAATGACCCCTATATAACCAAAACACTATTCATTTCTTTGGTCCGTCCTATACTGGAGTACGGTTCATGTGTCTGGAGTCCCCAATATGGAGTACATCAGGACCGCATAGAATCCGTACAAAAGAATTTCCTAACTTTTTCACTTAGAGGTCTAAACTGGGATGCAAATCTTCAACTTCCATCTTATAGTAGTAGACTCTTACTCATAAACTTACCTAGCTTAACAAATCGTAGGACAATGCTCGGTGTAGTTTTCTGCATTTACTAACACGCTTAAATTTCAACATTCCTAATAGAAGGACTCAAAACTTTAGTCCTCTGTTCCTTAGCCGTTGTAGTTCGACATATGCACTGCATGACCCTTTTAGGGTATTATGTTCGAACTACAATGATCTCTACTCTATTACATCTCTTTCCTGTCCCTCTAACTTAAAATATAGAATTTTAAATTTCCTTACTAACTCCTCTTAGCTTAATAATTAACAAATAACTTAATATATTCTAACAAATCGTTTCTTGAGCGCCCCTCGGTCGTCTGGGCCTCTAAGCTTTATGATGAATACAGGAATGCTAGCTGATGCTCTTATTGATGCACAAGCCATTTCCAAATTCTGAAAGACCGGTATAAAAAAAAAAAAAAAAAAAAAAATAAGTTTCTTCATTATAATTCCTTATTCGTAACTGTGTACACCGCTTTTGGTGCGACTATACTCTCCACGCGAGGGCGTCTGGAAACAGGTCCCGGTAAGGTCATGTCTCTGCCGTGGATGCTGGCAAATTGTAGTCGGGCGGGGAAAAAAACACTCCATTCCTTAAATCACCCCAATCCAAGGTGGAACAGCATATGCCGAAGGATGCGTGTCCGAGGGAGCCCGGACGTTAATATGCGAACTCTGGGGGACCGGCCGATCTCCCAATTTTAACCAGGCTTATCGTGACAAGCGGGCCCCTTTCCGCCTACTCTTGTTACTCCACCAAAGTGGAGGATGGAACTCCCTAAAAAAGTCCAGAAATGGGGTCAGTGACCCTTCAAACTCCAAGGCCCTCAAAAGCCAAGGAGTTGCTGAGATGGGGAAGCCTCCCACAGGGAGGCATCATTTGAAGGCGGAACGCGCCGGTGGAAGAGGATGCTAAGGCATCTTCTTCAAAAGCGGGGCTAGCTATGGGGCTACCAAACGGCGTGGAGCGGAAGAACACAGGGTCCACCTCTAAACCAACCGGCGGGGTCCCTAAGGCGAACACTTTTCCGGGAGCGTCTTACTCGACGCAGCGGAAGGGCTCTTATAAAGAGAGGAGGAGAGCAGCCTTCATTTTAATGAGGGCGGACCCATCGGCCGAAGCCAACCAGGATTAGGCCGAAATTATTAGGTTTGCAAGGGAGGTCCTGCCCGACTTCAAGCCGGATAAGGCGGGTGTGAGGCTAAAGCCAAAAAAACTCGCTGGGTCAGATCCTGCCAAGGAGATCGCGCAATGCGCGAAAAGGAAGATTTCTAAGGAGGGGGGAGCCCAACATGCCAAGAAAAGGAAAGCCCAGCCGCAGACGAAGGAAAAAACCCTTATTGGAGGATCTTTGGCGACGAGTGGTTAACGAGTTGCATGGGTGCTTCGTGGAGGAGATGCTACAGAGCGGAGGACCCCCACCAGAATGCGAAGACGCAGGATGGTATCAAGGTAGTGTCAAGGTAATTGCCTGCCAAGACGCGCCATCCGTAGAAACCTACAAGCGAATGGTAGCATCGCTTGGAGAGATCTACCCCGGGGCAAAGCTGGTGGCGGTCGACTGGGAAGAGATCCCAAGTAAACCAAGGGCGCGAGTATGGCTCACCGAAAAGCCAGCCGACCCTAAAACTATCCTGACGATTCAAAGGATGTGCAATCCGACGCTTCCCACGGCGGACTGGAGAGTCGCCAAGGTCGAGGAGGTGGTAGGACTGCGGAGGCAGGTCGTCCTCACGCTCAACGAGGAGTACGTATTCGAGCATGTGATGGTCCTTATCAACAAATCTGATGGGAAGAGCAAACCAGGAGGTTTAGATCTGGAGGCAGACGCGCAAGAGCCAGACTTGGAGGAGCCGACTAAAGAGGGGCACCCGAAAGGAATGTCAGATGAGGAGGAGGGTATCCTGGAAGGGTACACTTCAGAGGAGAGCGACTTAGCAAGGGCACTTAAAGACGTCGAAATGTAGGAGGATTCTCTGATGAGCTCTGAGACGGAGGCAGAAGTTACTGTGGTGGAGATTTGTAAGAATGTCCCTGACAATCTTGCAGATAAGCCTCCGCCACAGTAAAGCGGCGTCAGCTGCCCTCCTACTCCACCTTGCCGAGAGTGGAGCTGATGTGGCCCTCATCCTGGAACCCTGGAACCTTGGTGACAGGATTTTTGGGTTGGAGGCGTCGAAGTATAGGCTCTGCAAAGCCGATACAATAGGTAAAAGGCCAGCCTGCATCCTCGCAAAAAATAACCTTTTGCTACCCAATTTCAGTAATGAAGACCACGTAGCCGCAGCCATAAAGGGAGGGTTCGGCGTATATGGGCCACGACCAGGAGGCCATCCCCCTGCTCCCGCTACTCAAAAAGCTGGTGGAAGGCAGCAGGAAGCATAAAATCGACCTGATCACTGGTTGCCATACCAACGCCCAGGCTCCTAAGCTCCTTTTATCCAAGGCTCCAATCTTCAGGTGGGTAATAGGGGTACAGAACCCACCTTCATAGTCAAGAACTCTCTTCACTCTGACTCCCTAGCTGACATCTTAGATGGGGAGTCCTAGAGAAACACTCTTTCTCGGACCATCGGTACATAGAATTAGTGATCAATTTTGAGAACTTTAGTCGAATAACAAAAACGCAACCCGAGAAAAGCAAACTGGGAGTTACACAAGAAAAAACTAGAAAGATCCTTGAGAAAACCTCCAGCAAGGGACGTGGACATAAAGCTTGTCCCAAAAGCAGATCGGGCAGTAGTAATTCAGTGAAACCACCATGGTGGTCGCAAACACTGGCGCCCTTTAAGACGAGGGCCCGCAAAGCCTTTAATATCGCTAGTAAGGCAAACACGGAGACAGCCTGGGAGGCGTACCAAGCGAACCCATCACTACTTTTGTCGAAAAGGCACTTAGTGGAATACGCACTTATTGCTTTTCTAGACATAGAAGGTGCGTTCAACAACATCCTGCCATGCTCGATAATCAATGCGCTGACGGGACTAGGAATAGACGATCAATCCGTACTCTTTATAAAGCAGATATTGGTAAACAGGACTGTTGAGGCGTCATTAGGAGGAGAATCTATTTAAAGATACGTCAGAAAAGGCACTCCGCAAGGATGCGTATTCTCACCCCTACTGTGGAACGTGGCGGTTCAAGCATACTACGATCCCTAGAATGTGGTGGTGGCAAGGTTGTCGCTTTACGGATGATGTGGCAATTGCCTGCACTAGAAAATATCCCCAGACTCTATGCGACCGCATGACGGACAAAATTAGGGTTCTCTCCACATGGGCAGTTAGGAATGGACTAGTTGTAAGCCCATTCAAAACCGAGCTTGTCCTTTTAACTAGGAAGTACAAAATACCAAATTTAAGGCTTCCAAAAACACCAGGCAAAACACTCTCCCTCAGCGGTATCGCCAAGTACCAAAAGATTACGCTAGACAGGAAACTGAACTAGAGCTAACAAGGCAACAATCGCGCTCTATACATGCCGAAAAGCCATTGGCCTTAAATGGGGAATGTCCCCAACGATAGTCAGATGCCTTTTCACAGCAGTCATAAGACCCATCCATTTCTACGGGGGGTGGTCTGCTCTCACAAACTCCACATGTAGAGAGAAATTTAGGAAAACGCAAAGGATTGCGGAGGTCTGTATTACAGACGCCCTGGACTTCATACTCGACCTTTTACCTGTAGAGATAATGGGGGCCAAAGTAGCCTCGCTATCGGCAATTAGGCTACGCGAGACGGGTCTATGGAAAAGGACCGACTATGGACATACCAAGTTGGACCTACACCACTTCACGCCAACAGGGGCTACAGACTTATGTATCATCCTGTTGATCATCCCACCGTAAAATATAAGGTATCCATTCCAACGAGGGAGGAATGAGCCACACAAATCCCGGGTCCAGCCCGGGACCTTCATATCTACGCAGACGGTTCCAATTTTGAATAGCCAGGTGGGAGGCCGTTTTTACTGCAAGCTGCTGTGTCTAAATGAGTCCTTCAGACTTTCCGACCACTGTAGTGTGTTCCAATCAGAAATAACAGCTATCGGGGAAGCACTTAGATCCCCAGCACTAACTAGCAATCAAGGAACAATCTGTATCTTTTCAGACAGTCAAGCGGCACTCAGAGCCCCTGACGAATTTTCATCCAACTCCAAGACAGCGTATGACATCCACCTCATATGGGTGCCCGGACTTAGGGACCATGAGGGAAATTGCGCCGCTGACGAACTAGCAAGGGCAGGTAGTACCAATCCTCTCCTCCCGGAAAGGGAGCCAGTAGGCATTCCCTTAGCTACGTGTAGGCTAAAATGCAGGGATCACTTTGACCGCGTAGCACTGGGGAAATGGAGAAATCTCCAAAACGGCAGGAACTCACGCACGATATGGCCTATCCTCTCTAGGAAAAGATCAATGATGCTTATCGCCCTCAATAGGCAGGACTGCAGTCTGGCAGTCAAGGCCATCACGGGACACTGGTTAATAGGAGCATACGTGGCTAGATTAGCGGTGCCACCCTATTATTACTGCAGGAGCTGTGGGGATGTAGAAGAGGAAGAGACAGTCGCACACCTCCTGTGTCATTGCCCTGCGCTGTAATACGGACATATTGGACTTTGACCTAGTTGAAGCCAGAGGAGAATTTACCGAGTCACACACACTTGACTTGGATGGTATCTCCCCATTCTTTCAGAAGAAGAGTATCGCCTTCCTTTCTACTATCCTTCAACTGCTTTTCTCCTTGTCGCTTGCATCTGGTAGATTCCCCTATCGGTGAAAGTTTACTTCTACCATGTCTATAGCTAAATTTGCAACGTCGTAAGATACTGGTGGATACCCCTATTCACAAAGGTGAAAGTAGATTACCTTCGATGATGCTACCAACTATCGACCTAAAGCCATGTAAGCCATGTAAGCCATGTTTTTTGTAGCTATGTAAGCCATGTGGCGAAAAAAAAAAATCAATAACTTAATTCAATTTACTACATGCGGCATCTGTTTCAATTCAGAATAAATACCTGTGTAAGATTCAGGATCGTGAAAAATAAATGAAATCGATTAAGAAAAATGATTTCATAAACATACATAGTGTGTATGTGTGCCGTTCCATTTCCATTATTCTTTTCTTTTACACACTATTACTCCGGAACGCTAGCAAGATTGGACTGACTTGTTTTGGGAAAATCGTTATAACTTCACCAATTTTCATAATTTTCCAGCTGCCATATAACTGAACGATCGGAAATGGTATTTGGTAGAAATATCAACTTTCGTATTTTTGAAGATAGAAGTTTGGGACTTTTTTTTAGATTTTGTATTGTAATAAATTGGATTATATATTCCTATTCCCATAAGGATCGGCCAACTAAATCCGATGTTTGCGATGTATATCCGGTTTTAACTGCAAGGGTATATAAACTTCGGCTCCGCCCGAAGTAAGCTTTCCTTTCTTGTTTTTTAGATAGTTTCAAAAAATTTAATAGCACCGAACTTTAACCTAGAGAATCTTTTTAAAATTCATTGATAGACAAAGAGTGTACCGTTGGCAAATGCAATTTTGCCATAGAAATTTTGAGATTGTTTCAGTGTAGGACACAATTTTGTACAATTTTGTAAAAAGAGGTATACGTGGAGGTCTGTCGTAAATGTATGTATATGGTTGGGCTATGAGCCAAAAACTTCCATTTTAAATTTTTAAGCGAAAATGAATTAAAGTAGATTAAGAATATGAAATTCATGACAAACATAACAGATTTGTCCTGAAAACTAGCCATTTTGTCCTGAAAACAAGATTCTCCCAAGAGGAAAGCCGGAAAACACACGGAATCGTATCTTCATTCCGAATTCAATCATACTGGCTGTTAAGAGGAGCCCCAAATAAATAGGTCTTACTCCAATGAGCTCCTTTTGGATACTGATTTTATTCGTCAAAGTTCTCTTATAAGTGCGATACATGAAATTTTTAAATGTATGTAAAACTACTTGTCAACGCACTGCACGCTGACCTGCTATGCGACCCTTTCTCAAGTGCGATAAGCGCACCACTTATGTATGTGTTTGTGTTAGGCTGCAGGGGATCGGCTTTGAACCATCTGTTTGACTCATATTTCATGGGTTCGATCCCTTGAAACTCTAACTTAAGAATTTCTATAAAAAATAGTGTTCAATGCTTGAACATTCTGAAAAGGGCCACAAAAAGAGGCGTAAATTTGATGTGTTTTTGATTAATATTTTTTGGATAAATTTGATGTTACTTTAACCTTTTCTTCGATTATAATTTTTAGTGGACTGTATAAATATTTGTTTTCGTATTTTGTTAATACATTTTTTTCTTTTAATAATTTGTGCAAGAATTATTAAAATTTTAAATATTTAAAAATTATTTAAGCTTTTATATGTTATGCTCAACCTAATGTTTGAACATCCTGCAAGGGGCCACAAAAGTGCCTTAGTATATCTATTTTTTTCATTTTAGATTTACTCAGAAAAATTTATTTTTTCTTCGATTTAGTGGACTGTAAATTTAATTGATAATTAATATCTTTTTTACCGATTTTTTTTTTTTAATCATTGATTTTTAAATTGTAAATATTTTTTTTTTACCATACCATACAGTTGTTAAATTTTCTTTTTTGATGCGTGTTCCTCCTGCAAATGATGTAAAAGGATCCGCCCATGATGCGGCTGATGGTGTAGCTCGTTGTTTTTTCTGCCGCTGATGTTGTTCTTCTACTCGCCGGTGGTCCTGCCGCAGACGTTGGTCCCGCCGTATTAAATGCCAAAGACTTTGGCTTTGTTGACGCCGTATATTATTTTCAATATTTATGAATTTCCGGTGTTGTTCCGAAAAAACTTATTTATTTTTTAATTGAAATCTTATTTTTGATTTCCCACAACAAGTTGTGTTTTTAACTCCTTGCGGCGTATCGCTTTGGAGATCCGATGGCTGAATTCCAGCCCAAAGATTTTCCATAAATATTCCGATGTAAGGCCTCGGACAGTCCTGCGCTAAGCCAAAAACGCACTTATTGCTCGATGGCAATTCTCAATCTCTGTGTCCCTTACCTCTTGGGGGGAAACAACAGAGGACTACGATTTTACACTGAGCTCTTTTATGCCCAGTTCGCAGCCATCTTAGCTACCTTTGACTGACTGTGTCAATGCACATCTAGCCACTATTTAGGTGCCAATTTTAATAGGAGCCCCAAAATACGGTTGAGAATACTCCTTGAGCCTTTTTTTTTTTACTCATTTTTATTATTTCTTTTATTTTATGCTCATTGGCATTTATATAATTTTATTCTCTGTGTCCCTTACCTCTTGGGGGGAAACAACAGAGGACTACGGTTTTTAAACTGGGCTCTTTTTTACCCAGATCGCAGCCTTATTTTTTAGCTACCTTGGGCTGAGAATTTTTATTTTTCTACAGCCACTTATAGGTGCCAGTTTAAATCCTGAGTCTCTTACCACAGGGGGGAAAAAGTCAGGGTGCCTCGATGGACCAAATGTTAAGAGGAGCCCCAAATAAATAGGTCTTACTCCAATGAGCTCCTTTTGGAAACTGATTTTATTCGTCAAAGTTCTCTTATAAGTACGATACATGAAATTCTTAAATGTATGTAAAACTACTTGTCAACGCACTGCACGCTGACCTGCTATGCGACCCTTTCTCAAGTGCGATAAGCGCACCACTTATGTATGTGTTTGTGTTAGGCTGCAGGGGATCGGCTTTGAACCATCTGTTTGACTCATATTTCATGGGTCCGATCCCTTGAAACTCTAACTTAAGAATTTCTATAAAAAATAGTGTTCAATGCTTGAACACTGGCTAAAGCCCTATATTGATTTAAATAATTTGAAAAAAAAATTTTTATAATTAATAAACAATGTGGTACACGTCAAACTTGAAAACGTAGAAAAGCTACTTTATTAGAAAGTATAAATATTGAAGTAAGTCGTTATGAGTCTTTACAATACTCTCCTGGGCTTAGCCAACAAAAAGTTGCAATGAATAAGTATCATAGTCATTTTCGTTCAGATATATGTACATATATATTTTTTTTTAGTAACCTTTCTTTTATTTGTTGAATCTTTTTGTGAGATCCTTGCTTTTTGCGAGACTAACCAGAGGTGTATTAAATCTTATATTTTTAACTTAACTAAAAGTCATATTGAGTTATACAGAGTTAGACCGCCCTAAAAATCGATGCTGGGTTGGGAGGTCGTCGCGTCGCAAGCGGAATGTAGGACTTTGTAAGATTCCTTGTGCTTCTGGATTTCGTCTTTCACTGCAAGGACGCCCAGATCTCGGTGGATGTTTCCGTTGCGAACAGTGATAGTTTTCAAGATTTTTGATTGTGCTGGTGCTCGCACAAAACAGCTACAGTATTCTCGCTGTTCGAAGGCTGAGCGCATTTCGAATAATAATCTGTTCACTTGCTCGATGGTTCCGTGGTTTTTTCGAAAGCCAAATTGGTGAGCCGGGATAATATTCCAAGCTTCCAGATGTGGTATTATGCGAGTTAATATGCATTTTTTCAACAATTAAGACAAAAAAGATAGAAGGTTCTTGGTCTGTATGATCACGTATGTGTGGTCTTTTCCGGGATTCGGTATCATTATAATGACGGATTTCTTAGGGAAAAAGCTAAGATTAATGATCTCATTAAATAGTTTGCAGACGACCTCTATAGCGCATTTTGTAAGTTTGATCACCATCTTTGGCGTCAGTAGGTCACCACCAAGAGCCTTTTTTGGTTTTAGACTTCTTATGACTTTTTCGATTTCATTCGGCCGGAATAAAGGTGCAGTTGGCTGAGTGGTAGACTCTGGCTGAAGATGTGAGATGTGTAGCGAATGTTTCAGCTCGGTCATCGTCGCTGCAAGCTCAGCATCCCGAACAGTTTCTTATCGGGGTGGTCGTTTTAGCTGGGGCGCTAAGATGTGGATGGGCCCTCCACAGGAGGTACTTTTTGGTTGTTGGCGGAAGATTCTGGATGTACCTCAGCTGTGAATTTTCTTCCTGTTGGTGAAGAGCCTGGTCAAGTGATCGGGTTGCTTCCTTAAGGCGTTGCTTTAAAGCTGGTGATCTGCTGTTTTGCCAATCACAAAGCACAAGCTGTTCGATTCGCTGATTGGATTTGTCGTATTTATTTCGGTCTTTTTCCTTCCCTTGAGGAGTAGAGATTTTAACTGCCGCAACGAGAACTTCTTCCAGGGCGCTCGTAGTGTAGTCGTTGTCCGATTCCATGTTAAATTCCGGGGCGAGTTCTATGTGGGCACTCACGTACTTTTTGTATTTAAGCCAGTTTGCCTGCGACGTCAGGCTGAAGCGGTGCTCGGTTATTTCGGGGGTTTAAAAAAAGCGTTAAAAGCACAGGCGAGTGGTCTGATGATAGGTCCGTATGGTCCGCGACGTATGTTTTTTGTCACCTAAAAATCAATAAGGTCTGGGAGCTTGCGTGGGTCAGTTGGGCAATATGTGGGACTTCCAGGGCAAACATAGTCCAGTTTATTTCTCACATATATAATTGCATTGTGAATTGCCTTCCTTTGGGAGTCAGTAGACGTGATCCCCAGTGCGTATGTTCAGAATTGTAATCTTTGCGGCTATAAAACGATCCCCAAGTGAATTGTAGAAGTCCATAAATTGTCCTTCCGATATTGAGAAGCGAGGAGCACGGTAAACGGCAGCGATTGAAAAGCTTCCGTTACTTGACTGAATTTGTATCGATGTGGCCAGCAAGAAGTTTTGTGAAAATGGTGTTTTATGCGTTCTCTGATTAGAACTCCAGTTGCACCGTGGGATTTTCCATCCAGATGATCTATGCGGTAGACTTTATAGCCTTTTATTTGAATGTTGTATTTGCTTGTTAAATGCGTTTTCACCAAAAGCATAAAGTCAATATGGGTTTCGTTCAAGAATTGTGGCAATTCGAGTATGTATATGCTGTGAGACACCATTGGCGTTCCACTTTGATATTCGTAAAGTTTGCATCGACTATTTTAATTGTTGTGCTACCAGCAGCAGTGTTTCACGAGATTATTTTATCTCTCACAAAACGATAAAAAAATTAAAAAATAATCTACTGGCTGCTAATTGTTAAACAAGAAATAAGAACGAAACGAAAGATGTGGACTCTTCAACGTCATTCATCGATCTATATTTTTTTCTCCAATCTTACGCCTAACTTATCGATTGCGGCGAAGCGTGGCGAATTCGCGACAATAGCGAATGTGAGCTTTACCTTCCGGTTCCCATATTTGATACTAGATTAAGATAACTAATTAAACAAATTCAATTTCATAAAAAAATCAAATAATATAAAAACGGAGTACCCGTTGACACTGGCCGCGTTGCAGGCCACTAACTGGTAGCCGTGCCGGACTGCTATCCACTCCTGAGGTAGTCCTTACGACGTCGACCACGCCCTTCCATCGACGCTGGCGTGCGTTGCTGTGACCCTTCCAGTGAGCCACTGTTGTGGCGGCTGGTGATCCTGTGTCCTCATGTTGGTGCTGCCACTTTGACCGCGCCTGTAAGCCCAAGACGTACTCCCGGGACCATCGCTGCCAAAACATTTGCTTGATTACCGAGACAAGCCGCCATCGCCGCAAGCACGTTAGACCCTGCTGGTAAGGAGTCCGCGGTGCTAGTGGGGCGATGAGCGGCCCGCCTGTCAACAGGTGCCCGAGAGTAAGCGCATCGTCGTCGTTTGGGTCCAAATTCAGAGCGCCCAGGGGACGTGAGTCTTGGACGGCCTTGAAAGAGGACGGTCTGCAGATCCGCCGTGTGCTTGGCAGACTTCCCCCTTGCCTCCCATTATCCGCCCATGTGCGGAGCCCGCGGCAGTATGAACGCAATTAGGCATCCGTTTCTTTATGCGTAATGTGTGACCGCGTCCTCAATTCTCCTACGGAGCTTAACGAAGTAGCGACTCGCTTCGACGAAGTTCGTTGCGTTGTCGCAGTGCACGATTTGCGGACTTCCTCGGCGCCCAACGAACCTTTGGAAAGCCAACAAAAAGGAATCAGTTGAAAGGTCGGAAACTACTCCTAAATGAACAAACGTAAAACAAACAAATAAAGCAATGTAGCCCTAATAGGAAGGCCTACCACGAATTTTCAATGGTGTATCAATAGGGCCTCAAAAATCAACACCACATATGGGCGGCACACCACAGCACGAATTCTGTCTAAGTGTAAATCTCCCATTATTTGAGTCATCAGACGAGGCTTGCATTTAAAGAAGCTTATGCATGATCGTACTGTCTGACTGCAGATTTCCTTCGCATTTACGATCCTTCTGCGCTGTCGCAAAAGATTTACATGTGCTCGTATATTTCCATGAAAATTCGACTCGTGCAAGTATCGGACGTAACTCTGAATAAATTGAGAGCGTTTTGTCAACAATACTGAAAACTTGGCATTGTACTTTACCTAGTCGTCCCCCAACCCGCAACAACAAAAAGGTTAACCCAGCCTCAGAAGATTCATGTAAAAATGGATTATGCTTTTGTAGACTAAGAAAAATAATGTAACTTATAATGGGGGAGCGTTTTTCTCTGGAGCGTCGCTACCTAAGTCTTTGCAGTCAACAACGAAACATTAATGCCTTGTGCAAATTCTCAACGAATGTAGACGCAGGCTACATAGGCTCTTATCGATGCGTCAGAAAAGGCATGAGGTGGACCTTCAGTCACTAATGAAACCATTGGGAAAAACCACGAAAGAAGTAATCGAGAGGCTCGTCGAAAACTGCATGCCAAGGAAGAAGATGTTCATAAGACCACACGCCTGCGCGTCTTTAGAGGAGGTGATGGGCCTGGCAGAGGAGTTTGAGGAATTAGCGCAGGAGGTAGAGGCCTTTAACAGGCAAGTCGCCACGGAACAAAGGTGGAGCCACAGTCAGCCGGCCGTAAACGAGGGGTGGCAGAGAGAAGAACCGCAGCATAGTGAAGCGGCAAGATACCAGAGGGACCAATTGACCTTGAAAGGGCAACGGGACGAGTTCCACCACCAGGCCGTCCAAAACACACAATGGGCACCAAGGTGGCAAAGAGAAGAACCGCGCCAAGGCCCGCCGGAGCGGCAGAACATCACGAGTCAAATTTGGATGCCAAGAAGGCAGCCTAAGACCACTAACCTTACAGCATATAGACAACCCATTTTATACAACGAAAATGGACGCAAAAATTTCTTGCGACAAGCCCCAGCAGGCCCCAGAGCGAATTTCTTACGCTCTCTTACGCTCATCGTTCGTTCATCTTACGCTCATTCTCTCATTAAATGTTTTCTGTTTCTCAGTCTCTAAACGGAGCGCGAAGAAGAAGGTTGGCCTGCGCTTCGGTTGATCTTTGCATGTATGCGTGTCACACATTTTATTCTGTATATATATTTTTACGAATCATTAAAAATCAATATACTGAGTCAGAATGATATTTAGGGGAGGGTGAAGACACGAAAACAGCTGATGGACTTGTTTACCTTTTTTGTTTAAAAATTTTCAGGCACTTGTTATTATTTTGGGTTATTGTGAGATTTAATTAAATTATTGTCGTTAATTTAATATTTTCCTTATATATTTTGGAACTTTAAAAAAGTCGCCGCTCGAATTTGTTACAGATATATATACATATATATACACACCGATACTAATCACTTTGTTCACAAAAATCAGCACTTAATTAGGTCCTCACGAAAAACGCTCCTCACAGAACAAAAATAGAATGCCGATTTAACCATTTTCTTCTTCTTCATCAAATGGCAATATTTTAGGCGGGTAAATTAGGCGGGTGGGTAAGCCAAGTGGCAACCAAAAATTACAAGAATCAAAACAAACCAAAAAAAAAATAGTTTTGGCGCGCAAGTTAACACTTTTATTGCCAAGAACTCCAAAGGCATACCACAGGGAAATGACGGTGTGTAAATACGGTAGTGACATTTTTATATTCATGTATATATTTTAGGGTTATATACAGTTGTGATAGATGAAAAAATCATTTTTTTTTATTACATATTCTTTAAGTATATACTGTTAAGAATACTGACACAAATTCTGACAATTCATAACGATTGGAGCATTAGAACCGAAGTTGTAGCTATTTATAGCGCACAACCTGCACATAAACCTTGAACAAACGTAAAACTTTAAACGCCATTGTGTAGGGGGGCGTTGGTTCCGCAAAAAGACTCCAGAATGGGGGTTGAAAATAACAAGTCGGGGGCGTCTTCAGTTCAAGTACAAAAAACGCGTTCAGCTTTATTGGCTGCGTACATCGAATACTGACTTAAAAACTAGTACAAAAAGAGACGATCGACGACAACCAACGAGCGAGAGAGAGGGCACAGAGGGGCGAGTGTGGATGCGCTCTTTAGCGCGGATGCGCTCTTCAGCTGAGCGGCACAACGGCCCCTCACCTAAACATTCTCCCCCCCTTGCAACGCTCGGGTTGCAACAGATCCTTCGTCGCTAGCTATGCGTCACTGCAGCTAGAGGGCGTACACGGGTCGATGAAGGCCCCCGTGTCGAAAATCCGGGTCCCGATGTTGACGCTGTTCCGTTTCAGCAGCGACGATAGGGTGGGCGCAGCGAGCGCGTCCTGCGGGGGCCCTCGAGGAGAGGCGGAAAGTTGCCTAGGCGCGGATGACGCGGGCGGAAGAGCGGTGGACGGAACCCGATGTGTGGCGGACGAAAGCAGTGGAGCGCTTGACGACTGGCAGCCAGTGGCGGAAGACTGCCGAGGAGTTGCCGACGAGCGCCGGGAAGTCGATGGCCGTGGATCGGCTTGTGAGTGCCGGAAAATGGCGGACGCAGGGCGAGAAGCACCCGAACCGCGCCGGGAGTTGGCGGATGACGGCCGACGAGAGAGCGAGACACCCCGTGTACTGTCTCCCGTGGGCGGTGACCGGTGCTCCTTGGTCCCGGGGTGCAGCAGCGTGTGGTGATCCTGACCACTTGTCTTACAGCCGTCCCCACGCCGACAGGATCCGTCGGAGTGCTCGTGGCCCAGGCAGCTCGAGCAATAGCGGTTCACGAGAACCGCTCGGAGCCGCTCCTCGGCACTAAGGCGTAGGAAGCGCCGACACTTCTTCAACGGATGGATCCCATTGCAGACTCGGCATCGGTAGGATTGTATACCTCAAGTACATCTGCTCTCCAGTGACTGGGCGTTGCGTGGGCGTGGCGACATCGTGCTGAATATGATCTTGGAATCCAATGAGTCACTGAGGCTGCGAGCAACTCGTGTGGAAAAAACAGACACGCTGCGGGGGTTGGCTGGAGATAATGGGCCTGTCAGCCATCCAAAAATGGTCTCCTGACCGAGAAGCGACCCGCAGATGTTAGCCTTGGAATTACCGAGGAGAATGGACGGAAGAATGTCAGCTCCTAATAACACATCGACTTGGGAGCTCTCAAAGAAGTTTGGGTCCGACAGGGGAATATCGGGCAGCCCCTTGAAACGATCCCGCAAAATCGGATATGATGGCCGATTTCCTGCCAACTGCGGAAGAACGTAAGCCGCAGTCTCTAATTGTAGCCCGGGTCTAGACGGCGACCGAATGGAGAAATGGCACAATTTTGGTAGTAGACTGCGCGGAAATGGTCTGATTAAGGCCGGAAACTTGGGCTTGAATCGTTTTGAAGGGAGGCTTGACGAGGTTGAACAGTCATTCCGTTATAAAAGTC
Organism: Drosophila malerkotliana malerkotliana; assembly: GCA_018153235.1. NCBI lineage: Eukaryota > Metazoa > Arthropoda > Insecta > Diptera > Drosophilidae > Drosophila > Drosophila malerkotliana. Next base: position 3,462,181 of record JAECXV010000202.1, on the reverse strand, counting down.
GCTTCGGAGCTTGAGTCTATCAGTGCTTGCGCCTGGACGGTGCACCCCAAATGGCACACGTTGATAAGGGCCGTGCCCAGTAGGATGGCTCCTGACCCGGAAGCGAAACACACCTGCACATTCGACTGATCCTCTGAGCCGTTTGCTGGCGTAGGCGGACTTGGAGCGGTAGGCGGCGTAGGCGGACTTGGAGGGGTGGCGAACGGATTGCCGCGGTGCAGGAGGGTGTGGTGTCGGCTATGGCATGTGAAACAGGTACGGGCGCTCGTGCAGTCTCGCTGCTGGTGCCTTAGGCCAAAACAGTTTAAGCATAAGTGCTTCTTTTTAATGTAGTCAAAGCGCCCACTTACATCCATATTTAGGAACCGCGGACATAAGCGAATGGGGTGGTCCTCCCTCGAACAGAGATCGCACTCGAGTCTCGTGTGAATTGAGCCCCCGAGAAGGGGGAGTAGGAAGTCCCGACCTTGGCGGAAATTGCACGGAGCCACTAGGCCTGACGTCGTCGATGGCCTCCAGAGTGCGATGGCGCTCTGTCAGGAAGTTATTTAATTCCTTCCATGTTGGAATCTCGGCCTTATTATGTACGGATTGCTCCCACATAGAAAGTGTGACTTTGGGGAGCTTTGACGAAATCATAAATACCAGGAGACAGTCCCAAGCCTCAACATTAACGGAGGACATTTCTAGGGCTGTCAAACAACTCTGAATGGTGGCTTGGAGCTCCTTCAGCGCGACCCCGGACTCTTGAGAAATAGCCTGGATGTTGAAAAGGATCTTCAACTGGCTGTTGACCAATAGCCGCCGGTTCTCAAAGCGGTCTGTGAGGCTTTGCCATGCGGCGACAAACCCCTCATGGGTAAGCGGAGCCTTAGAAACAATGACGTGGGCGTCACCCCTTGTTTTGGACAATAAGTGGAACAACTTCTCTACCGGGGTGAGCCGCGAGTTTTGGATGTAAATGGCCGTAAACAAGTCTCTGAAGGTGGGCCACCGAAGATAATGACCTGCAAAGACCTCGGTATCCACTGGAGGTAACCGGCAGCCTGTAGACGCGGGCGTGTGGACATTGACGGAAGCCTGAGTGGATTGGGAGGCAATTTTCTCCCAAAGCTGGGCAATACATCTCGAATAGACGGAGTAACAGTAGCTGTACTTCGCTTCCAGCACTGTCGAGACGGCCGCATTGTCGTCGGACACGGCTAGCAAATCGGAGCAGCTCTCATAGCTCTTCTCCACCTTCTCCCATAATGCCCGAATTTGGTTCCGATGGACTTCGCACATGTATTGGGAGCCTATTTCGGTTTCTGGGGCGCCCGGAGTGTTTATGTTAGCCTCAAATTGGCTAATTCAATCTGTTGTGGCGATGAACTTATTCAACGCCACTTCGACTGCACTTGGAGCCATTTTTGCAACGGAGCTAGTCTGCCTCTGTGAAGGACCGGGGATTGTATTGACGGATTCGTCACTCTTTGCCCTTGGACTGGCACTGGTAGCCTTAGGCTTCAAAAGAGGCGTCCGCGGAGATGCGGATTGAGCTTTGTTCAAACGGATGGCTGGGATCGAACGCGGCTTTTTGTCGTCTCCCGTGGGTATTCTCAGAGTCCAATTCGCTGGTCAGCGCTTGTCGACTGACTTGCGCAATGGGTGCCTCGTACGAAGCGGTAGCCGGTCACTAATGTGATGAGAACGGTGAGATCGCGGACGAAATGCAATTTCAAGGAGCAAGTGCGAACTAGTCGCGCCGATGTCGAAAGGAAAGTCGTTTGCGGCACAATTCGAATGTGGAAAGAAAACTTCAGGCACCAGAACAACCCAAAAGGAGACGAGGTTTGACCAGATTGTAGGCGGATGTTGCCTGATGCGGAGTAGAAGCAGCGTTAGACACGGAAAATGGAAAAAGTACCGGAAAATTCGTGCTTGTTCGGAAAAAAAAGATGACGGTCTATATATGTATGTATATTTCGACTTGTGTGGTTCGTACGGAATTTAATATATGTATACTGAGATATTTAATTCTTAACTATTTTCGAATTTGCGGAGCCGGAAGGTGGACTTAACCTTGGCTTGAATTTAACACACAAAAAATTAATAATTAATTTTTGGCTAACTGGCTCGGATTTAATTATGATGGAGCCAGAAGGGTGGAGTTGAAAATCTTTATTTTTAATCAATTGAGGTTAATTATCACGAAGCTGGAACGATGGAATTGAAACGTAAATCTTTAACTAATTGAATTTAATTAACACGAAGCCGGGAAGATGGAATTAAAACCGCAGCTCTATTCGGACAGAAGATGGATAATTAAATTAATTAATTATAATTTTTTTCGATAATTAAATTTTCGACTTTTATTATTGAGTGGCCGGAAAGGTGAATTAAAAAACCTGGCCCTTTGCTCGAACGGAAAATAAGAATTAAATAAATTTTCGTAGTTATAATTATAAATATATAAATTTATAATTAATTGATTTTTTTTTAATCTATTTTGTTTCGCAGCCGGTTATGCCGTCGGCACCCTGTACGTACCTCAAAGGGAAAAAAACAGAACCGAAAACCACAACACGGCTAGGTCGAGAATTTAAGCGACACAATCACGGACTTGTAGTGAAATGGCGGTTTATAATTGTTGGTTTTAGAAAATTTAAATTTTTTTTTAAATTTTATCGGCTATATATTTCCTGAAATTGGAGGCAGAAAATATTTGGAAATATATGGACATGCATGCAAGTAGGGCAAGGGCATGTGGGGCATTTGATGGCACAGTGGAACGTCGATAAGTGCACTGTATATTTTTAATTTTATCGGTTATATATATCCTGGAATGGGAGTCAGAAAATATATGGACATGCATGCAGGTACGGATATATGTAAGGGCATATGGGCATATGTTGGCACAGTGGAGCTTTGATAAGTGGACTGTATAATTGGGGGAACAGAAAAGTTATGTGGTGTAAAAAATGACACTGATTGGGGAAGATAAAAAACAAATATTACGACAGCGGCGGACTGTTCGGTGAATTTGGAAATTCCTGAACTAATTCACACCGGTGGCCAATATTAATTATGCCTTCTTTTTGTCACCACACAATTTCACTGTTCACTTGCGAATTTTTCGCGGATTAATTGCACCAAAAAAAATATGTATGTGCGTATGTATGTATGTATGTGGATGCACATATGCCTCGACCGTTGGCAAGCGAATGGATAACGGAGAGGCCGAAACGGAGACGGATGGAAAAATTTGCAGAATTTTAAGATTATTATAGATTATTAGAAAATCTCAACCTGCCGTTGTGTCGTAAAACTCGGACTTGGAGTTGACACGGAGGGAAAAAAAATCTTGCAGCAGTGTGAACGAAATTTAATGTTCGGATCACTGCTGAAGACCGGCAGAGAGATGGAGACGGAAAAATGTACTTATCTTTTGGCGGAACAATGCCGAGAACTGCTGGCAGAAGAAAATCCAGTAATTATCCGGCTCGAAGGACCAAAGTTTTTAGGGGGGCGTTGGTTCCGCAAAAAGACTCCAGAATGGGGGTTGAAAATAACAAGTCAGGGGCGTCTTCAGTTCAAGTACAAAAAACGCGTTCAGCTTTATTGGCTGCGTACATCGAATACTGACTTAAAAACTAGTACAAAAAGAGACGATCGACGACAACCAACGAGCGAGAGAGAGGGCACAGAGGGGCGAGTGTGGATGCGCTCTTCAGCGCGGGTGCGCTCTTCAGCTGAGCGGCACAACGGCCCCTCACCTAAACAGCCATTATCTCAGAATCTTGATTTTTCGAAATTACCTTTGCGGTGGACACGATTACTAAAAACTACTCATCAACACCAAATTTCGACCACTTATTTATTATGATATTAGCTAGTCCGTGCACGAGGGATTTTCAATTATTTTGAAAACTCCTGTTTTAAATCGTAAAAATCGAAAATCTTATACCTTGAAAAAGTACATTTTTTGTTAAAACCGTCGCCATTTTTTTTTTATCAAAATTTTTAAAAATCCCTTGTTCACGGACTAGACAATACAATATACTAACTAAATTTTTTTGAAGTTTGGATTTCAGATGAACCGTTTTTGGGATATCATATCCACCGCAAGACACCATCGAAAAAAGACGATCCGGGAATTCGGCTAAAACATTTTTATTATGTAATAATTTTTTATGAAAAAATTTAATTAAGTACCCAGAAATATGTACTAAACAACGTCGGTAACACATTTTTCATAAATATGGTGTCAAAAAAAAATCGATAAAATTCCATTTTTTTTACAACTGTATATAACCCCTTAAATTACACTGCAGATCATACAATAAGATATGCACTATAGATCATAAAACCATATAAGAATCCATATAAAAGCATAAAACCAATGTAAATATATATATATATGTATATATATCTGTAACAAATTCGAGCGGCGACTTTTTTAAAGTTCCAAAATATATAAGGAAATTATTAAATTAACGACAATAATTTAATTAAATCTCACAATAACCCAAAATAATAACAAGTGCCTGAAAAATTTTAAACAAAAAAGGTAAACAAGTCCATCAGCTGTTTTCGTGTCTTCACCCTCCCCTAAAAATCATTCCATCGTTAGAGTAGGCATGCACAAGCCTCTTGCAGAACAACAAAAACTTAAAAGCAATCGGCGTTTTAAGTGACTCCGACTGAAATATACTCTGACACTTTCTCAGTATATTGATTTTTAATGATTACTAACTACTACTAACACTTAATCTTATTCCTAAATAAATTAAAAATGTATACTGAAATAATAAAAAATATAATATAAAAAATAATATAATTTCTTTCGTCATTTCATCAAACACCGAATACCCGAATTTTGTTAGGGTAGCAAGCCTGAAAAGTACGAAAAATCAAAATTTTGTGCGCTGGCTTCGAAACGAAATCACACGCACACATACACCCGTGTATGTGAATGTGTGACACGCATACATACAAAGATCAACCGAAGCGCAGGCCAATCTTCTTCATCGCGCTCCGTTTAGAGACTGAGAAACAGAAAACATTTAAGGAGAGAATGAGCGTAAGATGAGCGTAAGAGAGCGTAAGAAATTCGCTCTGGGGCCTGCTGGGGCCTGTCGCAAGAAATTTTTGCGTCCATTTTCGTTGTATAAAATGGGTTGTCTATATGTTGTATGGTTAGTGGTTGTACTGAACCTAAAATATAAACTAAAAGATTCTTCTTGTTCACATTATCAAAAATATTCGATCCATTAGGCTAGTTGGCACCGGTAACAACTGTGGGAAAAATCTTTATGCAAAAATTGTGGACAGCAGGAATCAATTGGGATCAAGAGCTAGTTAATGAAGGAATGGGAAGAATATAAGTCAGGGTTAGTGGAATTAGGGCAAATAAGGCTCCCTAGATGGATTAATTTAAAATTATAAATTCTAATTAATTTAAATTATGTAATCAAATTCATGGTTTTGCAGACACTTCGGAAAAGGCTTATGCGGCCGTAGTATATTCCAAGGTGGGATCGAAAGTTATCATAATCGCTAGCAAAAGTTGGGTGAATCCGATCAAAAATAGAAAAACTATCCCAAAACTAGAATTATGCGCGGCATATTTGCTGAGTAAGTTAATGATGCGCATGGAAGCCATGAAAAATTACAAAGATGAAATATATGCATGGGTTGATTCAACTATAACGCTAGCTTGGATTAAGAATGGGTTAAATAAGATAAAATTTATTAGACGTAGGACGATATTCGGGAATTAAAAAATTTTGAATGGCATCATATAAGATCTGAGGATAATCCAGCAGACCTAACGACAAGAGGGTTAGACAAAATCAATTGGTGAATTGCGCTCTTTGGTGGAGAGGGCCAAAATGGTTGACAGAGCCAAAAAGCCAATGACCACAGCCGCCAATCATTGAGGAATCCTTAACACTAAATAAATTGATAAACACCAAAGATGACACGATTTGCGAATTGATGCAAAAGTTCTCTTGTATGCATAAACTAACACGAGTAAAAGATTACGCAATACGATTTTTGAAGATAAAAACCAGAAAAAATTCTAACCCAACATTTTTAACAGCCTAATACCTAATAAATACCTAAGAAACAATAAAGAGATTGAAATTAGCAGTAAAATAATAGGTCTGAAACCGTTTTTAGATACTAATGGAATACTTCGGGTAGGTGGAAGACTACAAAATTCTAAAGCGGCATTTGATGTTGAACATCCTATAATTTTAGACGAGTAGTAGTTCTAGATTGTCTAAGCTGCTAGATTGTCACCGAAAATAAGAGATTCAAAATATGGTATTTAACAAATTTTCAAATCCTCGTTCATATATTTAGATCCGATGGGAGACATAGAATTGGTCTCATCCTCATGGAATTTGGTGATATTCTACAATATGGAAGCATATTTCGAGATGATTTATAAAGGGAAGAACATAATCACCAAAATGAGATTAGTTTGTGAAAAACTTCATGGGTTTGAGGATCAGTGCTACCTTATTTAGGACAATACACTCAAACAGTTTTTAGAGTTGGAGTAATATTGCAAGAGTCATATTTCGTATACAAAGAATCTATTAAATGTTTTATGGTTTTTTATGGTTGCAAAAATCGTCCCTCATAATCGGAATCAACGAGGAATTCTAAGAAAATTTGAAACCATGAAACCATGTGTATAAAATGAATTCCTAGCTCGCGCCGTGAAGCTTAAAGATTTCACTATGAGGTACATAGGGTATTTCAAGGTATTTAAGGCATTTTAATGTATTTAAAAAAAAACAGACATTTTCCAATAACGTTGGAGTCAAATCTGATTCATCTTTTTACAAAAAATTTTATATATTTTTTTTAAATTTATTTAACTTATAATTTTTTGAGCCTCATAAAAGAAAGTAGGAGAAATGCGTCTGTAACTTTTTAACGAAGTAAGGTATCGGTCTGAAAATTGAAATATATATTCAAAGGCATTTTAAGCATCTAAATTAAAGTAGTCGTGGCATTATAAAAGGCGGAATTTAATTTTATTTTTTAATATAAAGTTTATTTGCTTTCCAACAAGTAGGTAATTTTTGCATTTTGTTTACTTGGAATATAACGTCATCTTATTAGAATCTCAAGTCTTTCTTTTGGAACATTGGAACGACTTTCTAAAGTCAATAAGTCTTAAGTCAATCGACTTCTGTATATTCACTTGCCGTACCCGGACGTGTTTCTTCGATCGCTCTTGGCAGTTTGCCAGAATTATTTTCGATCTTGAACTCAAGCTTTCTCCTTCCGCGACAAGTGGAAATATAACGATTAATCTCTAAAAATAAATTCGACTTAATTAGTTCATTGAACTACTTATTATCTATTTATATATTTAATCGTTTAAAGTTATCTCTGTTGTGCTTTAACTATATTCTCCAACATAAGTCTCTCCGAACTGTACTCTCTGGACGTAACCCGTTACATCATAGTTACTGTGGAGTTTGTTGTTCTTCACGACGCCGAACCTTCGTTGCACATCTCTTTTGTAACGTCGTCTCTTACATCCGATCTGATCGTCCACTCTCGGCTACAGAGTGCTTCAGAGAGGCTAAATTCTTTACACGCTACTACAGTGGTCTGCAATCCGTCACAAATGAGTCTTATTTGCACAGCAAAAAAATGTGAATTTGGTGGATCCATCACGGGTGACTCATACCTGTATTGTTGGCTCTGCAACAACTGCTCACATATTAATGAGCTAGAGACACAATGGACGGATAAGTGACCTTATCAACAAGAAAATTGGCCTGACGTGGTAATGCATCGCTTGTAGAGAAATTGAGTCAGAGATGCGGACTTTTATGAAACACGAAAAATGGTTTCCTAGATGTTCGCAAGCAATTCTCGGCCCTTAATGAGCAATTTCTCGCTCTTGAAACTCAATTCCTTGGACTAACGTTGTTAGGCGAATCCCCCAGACGAAAAATTCCGAACAACAACCTGCTGACTGCTAAATTATTGAATACCCCTACATCCCCTAAGTCGATGAATTTTCAACACCAAACATTTTACCGTCGCCTACTAGTCTACCTTCTTATGCTGTTCCAGTACCAAGGGACTTGATGAGCCTTCCTTCAGGGCACTCTAATATTCATCCCTTGCAAGAATCGATCAGCGTACCAAGTACAAATCTCGAGCCACCTCTCATCTTGGAGCCTCCATCGTTGGACATCGTTGGACAACCCCCATCGTTGGACAACCTACCCTCTGCTCTAGCTGTGATGTCTCCAAGGCCTCTGGTTGGTGTGGCGCCTGAAGTTAGATCTTCTGGACTTACGCTGAGGGCGGTTGCTCCTCGTAAGGCCATTTTTGTCTCTCGGCTTATGCCGGATGCTACTGTTGATGATGTCAAGAGTCACCTGTTAAACCATCTTAAGGTAGCTCCTAATGAAATAGCTGTTTTTAAGTTTAACTTTAAGCATAAGCGTTCTATATCTTCTTTTAAAATAGTTCTACCTGATTCCTACCTTGAAAAAGCACTTGATCCTGTAGCTTGGCCTGAGCACAGTATCGTTCATGAATTCCTAGCAAAAGACGCTCAGAATCCTATCCCTGCAGAAACTGCTTCAAAAAACTGAATAACATAGTATTTTCCTGCTGCTATCAAAACGTTAGAAGTATTCTGGGTAAGCTGAGCCAATTTTTTACAAAGAGTGCTTCTTTTGATTTTGAAGCTATCGTGCTTACTGAAACTTGGCTTAACTCCTCTGTCTCTGATTATGAAATCCTTGTTTCCAAATTCATAGTGTTTCGATTGGATCGTCCAACTATTGCAGGTGGTGTTAGTAATGAGTACTCTAGTGAACTTATTCCTTTCCCGAATGAGTTCGGAATTGAGTTCATTACGGTGAAAATTTTAACTGGCTCGTCTCATATTTTCCTGACCTGTTCCTGCATTCCTGTATACTTTCACCATCTTGATGCCATTAAGTCTGTTTTTTCGTTGGTCAAGGACCGTGATTTAATCCTAATCATGGGAGATTTCAACCTTCCCATCATTTCCTGGATCCCGTCTGAGGTAGACAATTCCCTGCTTTCCAGTTTTCATAACGACTTTATCGATGGCTTAACTGATCCTGCTTCAAATTAATCCAATTCATAACACTCATGGCAGATTTCTGGACCTTATTTTTTCTAATGTGTCATTCTCTGTGACAGTGTTTCGGTCCCCGCCGCTATCGCTTCCTGAAGACTTTCACCACCCTAAACTATTAGCATCGGTGTTAATTGATGTGCCTCACAATGATGCTTGCTTTAATGTTCAACCTCGTTTCAAATGCTTCAGAAGGACTGATTTTATGGCCCTTCGAAATCATTTGGCTGAAATCGATTGGAATGTTCTTTCGTCTATAGACACAATTGAAGCAGCTACGGAGTCGTTTTACGAAATAATTCATAAAGCCTTGAACAAATTTGTTCCTGAAGTCCCATTATCATTCTCTACAAAACAACCTTGGTATAATAAACACCTTTCTCGTCTTAAGAACAGGAAATCTAGAGCTTACAAAAAGTTTCTTAAGTCAGGATCGATGTGCCATCAGTCAAACTTTCTTTATGTTCACAACCAGTTTATTATTCTCAACGATTAACTTTATAAGCAGTATATCATGAATTGTAAGGTAAACTGTCGTAATGATCCAAGCTCCTTCTATTCTTTTGTCAATATGAAACGTAAATCAAATCGTTTTCCTCCTTCCCTATCATATAAAAATATTTCACATTCTTCTGAGCTAGGTATTGCTTATCTCTTTGCGTAATTTTTTCAAACCACTTATTCGTCCGATTCATATAACCTCAATTCTTCTTATCCTTATAAATTACCACATATAAATAACATTTACTTTTCAAAATTTCGAATTCAGGATGTGTTCGAAGGTCTTTTAACAATAGATATCTCATTTTCTGCTGGTCCTGACAATGTTCCTAGCTGTGTTCTAAGGTACTGTTCTGATATCCTTTGCTATCCTCTCATTATCTTATTCAACTTATCCTTGGAGCTGGCATGTCTTCCCAAGAGATGGAATGAATTATTTATTATTCCGCTTCATAAGAAAGGCTCTAAAGCACTTATTGAGAACTACTGGGGGATTGCTAAGCTATCTGCGATTCCCAAACTGCTTGACAAACTGAGAAAAAGCATTATTTCCACTTCACAGCATGGTTTTGTCAAGCATCGCTCTACCACAACTAGCCTTCTTGAATTCACTTCGTTTTCTTCCACAGAAGTTTTTTGAGCCGCATGCAAACTGATGTGGTATACACTGACTTTAGCAAAGCGTTTGATTCTGTGAACCACCATCTTCTCCTTCATAAGCTGTGTCTTTTGGGGTTTTCTCCACATATAGTACAGTGGTTGACCTACTATCTATCGAACCGCACGCAGCGTGTTTTGTTTAAAAACAGTTCATCACAGATTATAAACGTTTCATCTGGTGTCCCACAAGGTAGTCACTTAGGACCTCTTCTGTTTGTTCTTTTTGTCAACGATTTACCTAGTGTTGTAATTTATGCTACTACATTTTTGTATGCTGATGATGTCAAGTTATGTCTTTCTTTCTCAAACCATTTCCTTCATAGACACCTGCAATTAGGCCTTGATGAAGTCTTCTTTTGGTGCTCAAACAACCTCCTTTTACTTAACTGCTATAAGTGTAAGCAAAGATTATAAAGTACATAGATGGGACATCAGGGCCCAAAACGGTCGACTTTTTTCGTCGAGCTTGTTGGTGAGGGGGGAACGCACATGCATACGGTACTATTTTTGGAACTCAACAAAAATGTGAACCTATGTATGTATGTGTGACTGCTCGCACGACGGAGTAAAAATGTTTTGGCTTCCAAATTTCAATTTATCGTTTCTGTTTTCGATGCGCCGATGTGGTAGTTGGTAGAACAAATAGTATTTTTGATCGCTGCAGATCGAGACAGGATGGTAGCGTAATGCATAGAGTAGTTACTCTATGTGTAATTTTTCTGTGTTCAAATCCTCGTAAGACTTTGAACTTTTTCTTTCTTATATAATTATTTTTTTTTTATTTTTCTTTAATTGTAATATTTTTCTTTAATTTTACAATTGTAAAATTGTTTTTATCTTCCTTATGTCCCGCTAATAAAATGCTAGTAAAATTTCAAGGTAGTCCTTCCGGCATTTTGTCATTCGACACGTCCGTCACTTATTTTTACAATAATTGCAATTAAAAATAATAATAATAACGTAAAAATTAAAAGTAAAACAAATAAATGTATAAAAAAAATCATAAAACTAAAACAAAATTGAAAAAACCGCCCGCTAATAAAATCGAACCCAGGACCCCATGAATAAGGACCGCGCACTATCCATCTAGGCTACCCTCGAAGTTGATTTTATGATACTTAAAATTGGTATTAAAGGAAGCGCGAGAAGCCATACCAAAAACAGAGCTAACGAGTAAGGATAGTATAAAATATTTCTGATCTCTTTACTCTCACATTGGTTCGATTACAACGTTTCAAGCTTTCATCGTTCCAAAGTGTTACGATCTAAAAATATATTTCTCTCTTTCCCTCTCTCATCTGCCAGCCGTTTGTCGTGGAACCCGCTCTTAAATGTTTTCATTATTACAACGGGTTCCACGACGGAAAAAATTAAAACATTTGAGAGCGGGTTCCACGACGCGGCCTGACAAAATGTCGTAGAACCCGCACTTATAGACATTTTTACAGCGAATTCCACTACGAACTGAGACGATGTTAAGATGATTTTACAATTTTTAATTGTTTTTTACTGGATTATAAATTTAGGAAAAAATATTAAAAGAATAAAAATATACTATAAATAGATTTAAAATTAAATGAATTAATTAATTAATAAAATTAATTTTTCTTTGTATGAGACGTCCCATCTATGTACTTTATAATCTTTGGTGTAAGTTTATGACGTTCAATCGCTGTGCCTCACATCGTTACGTACTCTCTTGGGAATAACGTCTTAGATCGTGTTTCCCTAATTAACGATCTTGGAGTCCTTTTTGACAGTAAGTTGTCGTTCAACGAACACATGTCACTAACAGTTAATAAAGCCAGAGGTGTGCTAGCTTTTATCAAACGTTGGTCTTAAAAATTTGATGATCCTTTCACAACTAAAACTCTATATGTATCGTTGGTTCGTCCTATCGTGGAATTCTGTTCTAGTGTTTGGAGTCCGCAATACTTTGCAATGTAATTATGGAATATCTTTTATCCTAATTTATCCTTACTTTTAGTAATAATATATTAATAATAATAATAATAATAATAATAATAATAATAATAATAATAATAATAATAAACAACATAACAGCATCTCGATTCTGTGGCATAACTCGTCGTGAGACATGTGTTAACAACTGCACACATCGTTCGGTGCCCTGAATGTGCGATGGAATTGCTGGATCTGGCAGTGGTATTTCAGCAGAATTTATGTATTCCAACAAGTGATGTGTGGTATGTTTGCAGTAAATGGAGGTTCAAATAAGATGTCGTCATTATCCAAGTCAACTAAACGCATATAATCGGTGCAATCAAAATTAATGCGATTCTTTTTATAAGAAATAAGTTTTTTTGGGTCATATAATATCTCGCGATAATACATAATTTTATTAATCGCACTTTCGCGAACTGTTTTTCTTTCATCGAAAAGCATTGTTAACAAAATATTTTCTGTATGGGCGGAGAATGCATTGTTTTGGATTGCTTTGTTTACAATTTCTCTCAGATTTTGATCTCTCCGCCTTTTGTCATACCAAGCCTATTTTTATTTAGTTGCTTAAAATGCCTTTGAATATATATTTCAATTTTCAGACCGATACCTTACTTCGTTAAAAAGTAACAGACGCATTGCTCCTACTTTCTTATATAATATGAGGCTTCTTATTGAATATGAAAATAAAAAAAAATTATAAGTTTAATAAATTTAAAAAAAAAATATAGGATTTGTTGTAAAAAGATGAGTCAGAATTGAAATTTTAAGGAATCCGATCTGGACAATGAACAGAAGAACCAAATGAAAATGCCAACAGCCGCAACAAAGTAAAAACGTCAACGCAGCACTTGCGAATTACTAGGAAAATAATCACGCCACTGGACTCCGCCGCTGCTGCAGCTCAGCCGGCAGCTCTGCCGAGAAGTCTTAGCTAGCTCACGGTAAAACTAATTTAAGTTTTTCAGTTTCCAAATTACCATCAATGAATAAAGACAGAAAACAAATTTGTCAAATCTTTTTTTGTTAATAAATAAAAATTTAACTGGCGCCCGAGCAGGGACCATCGCGATTACAATAGGGCAAAACCGTCATTACGTACGCGAATTTGGTCATTTTTTTACACGACAGAGCAAAACGGTTACTAAGTGTAAAAACAATCTCACGACTCGACAGAGCAAAAAGTTTACTAACAGCGCGTGAAAATTTGTCTGCGAAGAAACTCATCACTTAATCAGTGATTCGCGGGAAATAAATAAAAACTTTGCAAGTGTAGCTGCAAAACCGTCATTACGTACGCGAATTTTGTAATTTTTTTACACGACAGAGCAAAACGGTTACTAAGTGTAAAAACAATCTCACGACTCGACAGAGCAAAAAGTTTACTAAGAGAGCGTGAAAATTTGTCTGCGAAGAAACTTATCACTTAATCAGTGATTCGCGCGAAATAAATAAAAACTTTGCAAGTGTAGCTGCACAACGTCAAAGCAAATTCTGTACAATACGTTTACAGAACTTCACAATAGGGTATGGACCGCGGAACCCTAGTAGGTCTACCAAAAATGAGAAATTCTGCACCATCGGTGGAGCCGGCGACGATAATATTCATGTATAAATAAAACTAAGATTAATTATGTGAAAACAAGAATAAAAACGAAAATTAAGTAGAGGAAAAAAATAATGTTATAATAAAACAAGAAAGGAAAGCTAACTTCGGGCGGAGCCGAAGTTTATATACCCTTGCAGTTAAAACCGGATATATATCGCAAACATCGGATATAGTTGGCCGATCCTTATGGAAATAGGAAAATATAATCCAATTTATTACAATACAAAATCTAAAAAAAGTCCCAAACTTCTATCTTCAAAAATACGAAAGTTGATATTTCTACCAAATACCATTTCCGATCGTTCAGTTATATTGCAGTTATGGGATATAGTCGGCCGATCCTAATGAAATTTGGTAGGTTGGGTCAACTGACCAAAAATAGAATCTGTATTAAATTCCAGCTTTCTATCTTCAAAAACACGAAAGTTGGGTCATTTCCGATCGTTCAGTTATATGGCAGCTATAGGATATAGTCGGCCGATCCTTATGAAATTTGGCATGTCGTAATTTTTTGCCAAAAATAGCTCTCATGTCAAATTTGAACTCTCTAGCTCTAAAAACACCAAAGTTATACCATTTCCGATCAATCATTTATATGACAGCTATAGGATATAGTTGGCCGATCCCGGTCGTTCCGACTTATATACTGCGTGCAAAAGAAAGAAGGGTGTGTGCAAAGTTTCAAGTCGATAGCTTTAAAACTGAGAGACTAGTTCGCGTAGAAACAGACAGACGGACAGACGGACAGACGGACATGCTCATATCAACTCAGGAGGTGATCCTGATCAAGAATATATATACTTTATAGGGTCGGAGATGTCTCCTTCACTGCGTTGCACACTTTTGAACAAAATTATAATACCCTCTGCAAGGGTATAACAAGAAAGGAAAGCTAACTTCGGGCGGAGCCGAAGTTGATATACCCTTGCAGTTAAAACCGGATATATATCGCAAACATCGGATATAGTTGGCCGATCCTTATGATTACATCATAATAAAACCAATTAACTAAAATAAAAAATCTAAAAAAATGTCCCAAGCTTCTATCTTCAAAAACACAAAAGTTGATATTTCTACCAAATACAATTTCCGATCGTTCAGTTATATGGCAGCTATAGGATCCGGGCCTTTCCGACTTATATACTGCGTGCAAAGGAAAGAAGGGTGTGTGCAAAGTTTCAAGACGATAGCTTCAAAACTGAGAGACTAGTTCGCGTAGAAACAGACAGACAGACGGACAGACAGACGGACAGACGCACATGCTCATATCAACTCAGGAGGTGATCCTGATCAAGAATATATATACTTTATAGGGTCGGAGATGTCTCCTTCACTGCGTTGCACACTTTTGGACAAAATTATAATACCCTCTGCAAGGGTATAATAACAGGTAAATATTAAGAAACGTAGTTACGTAAAAACAGAGCAAGAATAAAAAATAAAGTAAACCAAACAAGTTAATTGCAAGAGGAATTTGCAATGGTGCAGCGAAATTTAATATCTTGTGCCAACGAGAAGCAAATGTGCTGCAGATTTTTCTCACAAAGACTAGTGCTCACTCTTTGTTTTCAAATCTTTGGAAAATAATAAAATAAAACAAAAAAATATATTTAAATTAATAATTGGTTCGAGTACGAGTGAGCTCAGCTTTCTATTTTTCAAATACAATATTAACAATAAGTGGTGAAAGGGTAATAACCTGATACTTGTACATAATTTTTTCTACAAAATTAATATATTAAAAACGGCCCTATATTAATAATTCATATAATGGCAAATAATAACAATTTAATTAGACCACCAGTTTTAGAAACATTATCACAGCCACAAACATCCACAGGCAGTAGGCAAGCACAGGAGTTTTTAGCTAGCAGAAATATGGAGGGGGCACAGTTGGAAGCACATATTGAGCGGAGAATCAACGGAAAGCTATCAACATTAGTAAGTCAATTGAATGTAGGTGGTGCACGGACCGATTTCGCAGAAGCAGTTCCCTGCACTATAAGTTCAGGTCAGGCAAGAAATATTGACGAATTAGATCGGGTACCCGATATAGTGAAGTGCATGAGAAAATTTTCGGAAGAGCCTACAGAATTAAGTTCATGGAAGAGAACTGTGGATCGAGTGCTAGAATCTTACGAGAGCAAAAAAGGCACACCTAAATATTTTGCAATTTTGCAGACTATTCGCAAAAAGGTCACTAATCACGCTGATCAGATGTTAGATTCATACAATATTCCCCTAAATTGGGAAGCAATTGCTAGATGGCTGACATTGAATTTTGCCGATAAATGTGATTTGAGTACTCTAGAATATTAACTGACTACAATGATACAACGCGGAAATCAGACAGTCGAGGAATTTTATCCGAACATTTACAAAAATTTATCCCTTTTTTTACAAAGTAAGTTGCATGAATCTGGACGGTCTGTCCATAGTAATGACTGAAATAGTAATGACCAAATCATATAGGGATAGGGCTCTGGACACTTTTGTGAGAGGACTACAAGGTGATCTGCCACGTTTGTGGCATTAAAGAGCCAACTTCTTCAAGCTTTTCACTTATGTCTGAAATTAGAAAACCAAACTTACAGAACTCATTATGCCAATAGCAGGAATACCGCCGGTAACATCAGAAATACCGACCAAAAAAATTTGAATAAACCAATACCAAAACCCTTCAGCACCACCACTTCCAAACGTGGCAAAACCCCAACCCAGGCCCGAACGCATGGATGTCGATCGTAGTTTGCAATCAAGAAATGTCAACTACATGAATAGTCCGAACATCGAGGTCGGAAAAAGACCTCCCTTCCAAATAGATCAAACGGGAAAACGCCCAAGGCTTTTTAACATTCATGGATAGGAGATCTTCCTAGCAGAATTAGAGGACGCTGCCGAGGGTGACGTGACTGAAACAACAGACGATCAGAGCCAGGAGGAATACCTAGAACAGGCAGTGCAGAATCCAGAAGACTATGACAGAGACACAGATCAATACAATAACACAGAACCTAATTTTTTAGGGTAAAAACCTCCACACTGCCTTATTTCGAATGAGAGTGGGGGATCAAACCATCAAAATTCTTATAGATATAGGCTCTAACAAAAATTACATTAAACCAAACCTAGTTACTGACCAATGAGAAGCCCTTTAAAGCCATAACTTTAGGTGGAAGCATACCCATCACACATCATAAAATAGCCTATCTATTCAAAAGTCCCGACTTAACCGTAAAATCTTTCTTGCTTCCAACACTTACAACTTTCGACGCAATATTGGGAAACGATAGCCTACGCGAATTAAGCGCAGTAATAGACACAGCACGAGGGATAATGACTGTAAAAAAGACAATTAAAGTTAAAATAAAAGAGAAAAAATGCGATTCGGTAAACGCTATTACACCTCGGACAAATCACATGACAGAATCACAGAAGACGGAATTCGAAAAACTATTAGGTAATTACCCGAAACTATTTTCAAAACCGAGCGAAAGATTGACGTATGCAACCAAGGTGCAAGCAGAGATAAGAACAACTAACGAATCCCCAATTTGGTCCAAACTCTATCAATACCCAATGTCATTAAAGGACGAAATTGACAGACAAATCAAAGAACTCCTAGAGGATGGCATAATCCGACCATCTCGTTCTCCATACAATTCGCCAGTATGGATTGTCCCTAAAAAAAAAACGCCTCCGAAAAAAGAAAGTTCAGGATGGTCATTGACTATCGAAAGCTTAACAAAGTAACAATCGCGGATAAATACCCTATCCCGGAGATAAACAAAATCCTGGCACAATTAGGAGATAACAAAATATTTTCTGTCCTCGACCTAAAGAGTGGATTTCACCAAAAACCTCTAAAACCATCCGATACACCCAAGACTGCTTTCTCCGTCAAACACGGAAAATATGAGTCTACACGACTCCCCTTCGGTCTTAAAAATGTGCCTGCAATTTTTCACTTGACGATATATTAAGGGAACATATCGGTAAAATATGTTTCATTTATATAGACGACATAATAATTTTCAGCAAAGATTTCCATTCACACACTAAAAATCTAGAAACCATATTCCAAACTTATCAAGAAGCCAATATTAAATGTACTGTAGAAGGATCAATAATATATGCACGTCTGTGCTCTTTGAATACTATTTTATTTCTGATTTTAATTCAAACAAGAAAGGAAAGCTAACTGAAACCGGATATATATCGCAAACATCGGATATAGTTGGCTGATCCTTATGGGAATAGGAATATATAATCCAATTTATTACAATACAAAATCTAATAAAAGTCCCAAACTTCTATCTTCAAAAATACGAAAGTTGATATTTCTACCAAATACCATTTCCGATTGTTCAGTTATATGGCAGCTATGGGATATAGTCGGCCGATCCTAATGAAATTTGGTAGGTTGGATCAACTGACCAAAAATAGAATCTGTATTAAATTCCAGCTTTCTATCTTCAAAAACACGAAAGTTGGGTCATTTTCGATCGTTCAGTTATATGGCAGCTATAGGATATAGTCAGCCGATCCTTATGAAATTTGGCATGACGTAATGTTTTGCCAAAAATAGCTCTCATGTCAAATTTGAATTTGTCCGTCTGTCCGTCTGTCTGTTTCTACGCAAACTAGTCTCTCAGTTTTAAAGCTATCGTCTTGAAACTTTGCACACACCCTTCTTTCTTTTGCACGCAAAATATAAGTCGGAACGGCCCGGATCGGCCAACTATATCCTATAGCTGCCATATAACTGATTGATCGAAAATGGTATAACTTTGGTGTTTTTAGAGTTAGAGAGTTCAAAATGTGACATGAGAGCTATTTTTAGCAAAATAATACGACATGCCAAATTTCATAAGGATCGGCCGACTATATCTTATAGCTGCCATATAACTGAATGATCGGAAATGACCCAACTTTCGTGTTTTTGAAGATAGAAAGCTGGAACTTGGTACAGATTATATTTTTGGTCAGTTAATCCGACCTACGAAATTTCAATAGGATCGGCCGACTATATCCTATAGCTGTTATATAACTGAACGATCGGAAATGGTACTTGGTAGAAATATCAACCTAATATCGGGAAATATATCAGGAAATATAAAGCTAATATCGGGCTCCGCCCGAAGTTAGCATTCTTTTCTTGTTTTAGTTAATTAGTTTTAATATGATGTAATCATAAGGATCGGCCAACTATATCCGATGTTTGCGATATATATCCGGTTTTAACTGCAAGGGTATATAAACTTCGGCTCCGCCCGAAGTTAGCTTTCCTTTCTTGTTTTTATATGTATCTTTATATAATTCTTATATATACATATATGTATATGTATATGTATGTGTATAGGTATATGTATGTGTATATGTATGTGTATGTGTATGTGTATATGTATGTGTATGTGTATGTGTATGTCCATACGTGATATATTTATGAAATTAAAATTATTTATGAAATAAATAGTTTTAATCTATCTTTGTGTACTAGTTGTTTTTTATTCTTATTTTTTGATATTGTTATGTTATCTCTATCTCCTATTTGTTCTACCTTATAAGGACCTGTGTATTTAAAATCTAGTTTATGTCCTGTTTCATTATACCCTTGCAGTGGGTATTATAATTTTGTCCAAAAGTGTGCAACGCAGTGAAGGAGACCTCTCCGACCTTAGAAAGTATATATATTCTTGATCAGGATCACCTCCTGAGTTGATATGAGCTGGTCCGTCTGTCCGTCTGTCTGTTTCTACGCAAACTAGTCTCTCAGTTTTAAAGCTATCGTCTTGAAACTTTGCACACACCCTTCTTTCTTTTGCACGCAAAATATAAGTCGGAACGCCCCGGATCGGCCAACTATATCCTATAGCTGCCATATAACTGATTGATCGGAAATGGTATAACTTTGGGGTTTTTTGAGTTAGAGAGTTCAAATGTTACAGGAAAGCTATTTTTGGCAAAGCATTATGACATGCTAAATTTCATAAGGATCGGCTGACTATATCTTATAGCTGCCATATAACTGAACGATCGAAAATTACCCAACTTTCGTGTTTTTGAAGAGAGAAAGCTGAAACTTAATACAGATTCTATTTTTGGCCAGTTGATCCATCCTACCGAATTTCATTAGGATCGGCCGACTATATCCTATAGCTGCCATATAACTGAACGATCGGAAATGGTATTTGGTAGAAATATCAACTTTTGTGTTTTTGAAGATAGAAGCTTGGGACATTTTTTTAAATTTTTTATTTTAGTTAATTGGTTTTATTATGATGTAATCATAAGGATCGGCCAACTATATCCGATGTTTGCGATATATATCCGGTTTTAACTGCAAGGGTATATCAACTTCGGCTCCGCCCGAAGTTAGCTTTCCTTTCTTGTTTTTCAATAAAACCTGATCTCCTATTTTTAAATCAAAATCCAAACTAGTTTTGTCGTGAATAATTTTTTTGTTTTTGCTTATGATCTAGCATTAGTCTAGCTCTCCTAAATGCCTGCTCTAATCTAAATTTTGATTCCTTAGCGTAATCTTCTATATTGTAAAGGGGTCCTATTATATCTACGCTATTAAAATGTTTTGATAGATTTGACGTTGAGAGGGTGTTGTATTGAAACAATAGGCGAAGTATTGTAGCCATACATTCCAATCCGTTTTGTCAACTGAGATGTATGAACGGATAAACTCATTGAGTGTTCTGTGGCTTCGCTCCACGGTACCTACAGTCTGGTGATGATGTGCAGTCGAAGTTATGTTTCCAATATTAAAATTTTTACATAAATTCCCAATAATTGAATTTGTATATTCCGTTCCCATGTCCGTAATGAACGTTTTCATTGGACCATACTTTACAATAAAATTTTCAAATATAGCTTTTGCTACTGTATTTGCACTTTTATCTGGTATTAGTATTGCTACTAAGTATTTAGTTGAATCGCAGATGAGTGTTACTGCGTATTCGTTTCCATTATCAGATTTGGGTAGTGGACCAATCGTATCCACAATTACTCTATTGAAAGCTCTTTGCGGAGTTTCGGTTATGGTTAATGGGGTCTTAGTATGTTTAGTCGTTTTAGACTTTTGGCATTTAGGACATTTCTTTATGTACTCTTTTATGTCTTTGGACATATTTTTCCAGTAATAGTGTCACTGTGCCACTTTTAGTTGGCTGATTTTGTGAATACCGGCCTGCTTTTCAAGCCTTTGGAAGAACTGACCTAAGTCAAGGGTTCCATTAGTATACAAATCGCTAACATCATATCTTGCTGTAATTTTTTTTTCCGCGCTAAAAAAAAACACATCTTATTAATTACATGCAAGGTCACTACTTTACGTACTTAATCATTATTGATGACTTCATATACGTTGGGCTCTGAAGCTTTTTCAATAGATTGGTTATGCAATTCTTTTTGTTCTTTCCCTGCGCAGGAATTTTGTCTACTTTGGTTTCTGGTATTGACTTTCAGAATATTTGATTGTATGTTTTTATACCCTTGCAGAGGGTATTATAATTTTGGTCAAAAGTGTGCAATGCAGTGAAGGAGACATCTCCGACCCTATAAAGTATATATATTCTTGATCAGGATCACCTCCTGAGTTGATATGAGCATGTCCGTCTGTCCGTCTGTCCGTCTGTCCGTCTGTCTGTCTGTTTCTACGCGAACTAGTCTCTCAGTTTTAAAGCTATCGTCTTGAAACTTTGCACACACCCTTCTTTCTTTTGCACGCAGTATATAAGTCAGAACGGCCCGGATCGGCCGACTATATCCTATAGCTGCCATATAACTGATTGATCGGAAATGGTATAACTTTGGTGTTTTAAGAGTTAGAGAGTTCAAATTTAACATGAGTGCTATATTTGGCAAAACATTACGACATGCCAAATTTCATAAGGATCGGCCGACTATATCCTATAGCTGTCATATAACTGGACAATCGGAAATGACCCAACTTTCGTGTTTTTGAAAGCTGCAACTTGGTACAGATTATATATTTGGTCAGTTGATCCGACCTACCAAATTTCATTAGGATCGGCCGACTATATCCTATAGCTGCCATATAACTGAACGATCGGAAACGGTACTTGGAAGAAATATCAACTTTCGTATTTTTGAAGATAGAAGTTTGGGACTTTTTTTAGATTTTGTATTGTAAAAAATTGGATTATATATTCCTATTCCCATTAGGATCGGCCAACTATATCCGATGTTTGCGATATATATCCGGTTTTAACTGCAAGGGTATATAAACTTCGGCTCCGCCCGAAGTTAGCTTTCCTTTCTTGTTTAAGTCTGTGATTGTTATTCTGGAGAGCGCATCGGCTACATAATTATCTTTGCCCTTTAGGTACTCTACCGTAAAATTATATTCCTCTAATTCAAGTCTCATTCTTGTTAGTTTGGAATTGGGATTTACCATTGAAAATAAGGAAATAAGTGCTCTGTGGTCTGTTCTGACAGTGAAATGTCTATCATAAATATATGGTCTGAAGTGTATTATTGCCCAATGAATAGCTGCTAGTTCTTGTTCTCTAGTGCTCTTGTTGCTTTCACCTTGACGGGAGTATTCTGCCAAATTCTTTATGAAACGTCTGTAATAATTGCAAAATGCGACGAATCTTCTAGCGCTGTCCGCATCATGTGGGACTGGGTAATTTTGAATGACGTCGTATTTTTTGTCGTCGGGCAAAATTCCTTTATCTGTGCATTTATGTCCTAGCAAAGTGACTTCATGCATAAAAAATGAACATTTTTCTGGATGTTACTTTAGGTTGTGCTGCCTACATTTCTCGAAAACATCAGTTAAGTTTTGGAGCATGTGTTTTTCAGAGCAACCTATGACTATTAAGTCATCCATTTAAAGGAATGCTTGCGAAGGTTCTAATCCAGAGAAAGCTATAGTCATCATTCTCTGAAAAGAGTTTGGCGCTATTTCTAAACCGAATGGTAATCGCGTGAAGCGATATGAACCATTGTTTGTTGAAAAGGATGTTATATCGCGTGAACTTTTTTCTAGTTCAATTTGATAGAATCCTGACATTAAGTCAAGGCATGAGAAATATTTTGCTCTACCTTTTTTTTTTTTTTTTTTTTCCTTATTACTCCTCTCGGGAGCTTAGGGCCTCTACAAGGACTCTCCACCTAACTTTATTTTTCCGCTGTTCTTGTTCTTCCGGGACAGTTCTTCCGGGACAGTTCTGTTCGATGTTCTTCCGGGATATTTCTAGCAGTGCTGTGCGGCGCCAGGTCATCTTTTTGGGCGACCCACTCTTCTGCTTCCTTGTGGGTTCCACCATTCCAGAGCCATTCTTACGATGCTTCCTGGTCGTCAACGGGTTGGTTGGTTGGGGTTGGTTTTCTTCTCTTCTTGTATTAGTTTCGTTAATCAATTGATTTTTCAGTTGATCTGGTGATTAGCCAGGTGCAACCTATCCCAGAGGTGGGGCTGCCACCTGTCGATATCTGGGAATACCGTTTTTCGACCTCACATGTTTAGTAGCATCGGAAAAGAGACCACTAAGCATAATGAGGCCGAAAAACTTTGGAGGTCATGATTGCCATGAGTGGGGTTCGAACCCACGACCCATCGCTTAGCGTGCAGCTACACTACCCACTAGGCTATGAGCCCCCCCAACCTACCTAATTGATCCAAAATATCGTCGATTCTAGGGAGCGGAAATTTATCAGACAAGAGTTTTTTATTAATTTGACGATAGTCAAATACTAATCGCCATTTTTTATTTTCCGAATTTGGAAGTGACTTTTTTGGTACTAACAATAGTGTGCTATTATATGGTGATACAGAGGGTTCCACTATTTTATCTTTAATGAGTTTTTGGACATGCTTTTGAATTTCGTCTTGTTGACTATGGGATTTCTATAATTTTTTATATATACGGGTTCATCTTCAGTTAATCTCAGTTTTTGTTTATAGAAATTATTGGTAGTGATTGATTCGGTTTCTAGCCCGAACACATCACTATACTGGGTGCATAATTTTGTGAGTTGTTCGTTGAATTGAGGAGGAAAGTTTTTGGAAAGTTGGGATAATACAATTTTTTCTCGGGTTTCTAAGTCAGTTTGTACTACTTCGTAGTTTGAAAGTGGTTCATGCTGAATATTTTTAATATAAACTACTTGATCCTTATCTGTGGTATTTAATAGCCTTATATATGCATTCTGGGTTGTTGCTATGGTATTTGCTATATAGATACCATGCTGAACTTCTTGATTCGGAATTAATACACTGTCATTTTCTGAATTCATTTCAATTTTTCGGACGACTTGGGATCTTGCTGGCAGAATTAGAGAGTTATTGCCAGAGCTATATGTTATTGGAACATAAATGGGATATTGGAGGTTATTCGGTCTTATTATAAGCCAGTCTTCAGACGGCTTGAAGTCTAATTGACAGTTGTATCTTTTAATAAAATCGATTCCTAGTATTCCATCGCATGGAATAGCGAACTGCAAATTGTTGATATGGAAATCATGTGGAATTATGTATTTTGAAGTTTGAATTTCAAT
This sequence comes from Drosophila malerkotliana malerkotliana, assembly GCA_018153235.1. NCBI lineage: Eukaryota > Metazoa > Arthropoda > Insecta > Diptera > Drosophilidae > Drosophila > Drosophila malerkotliana. Next base: position 3,437,777 of record JAECXV010000202.1, on the reverse strand, counting down.
AGAAGTTAAACCTTTTGATACCCTGTATGTTTATTATTTGATTATTTTTGATGTTTTGAAAAGCATCAGAATTTTCCTTTAATATGGATATTACTGCACCTGTATCTAATAGAAAAACTAATTCTTTTCCTGTTGCTACGTTTGTGAAACTAACAAATGTACTTTTACTGACATTTATAGTGTGAACTTTGGTGTTTCTTACTGTTGAGTACCTGAAGGCGTCTGGGAGTTTCCCGAATCTGTATGGACTACCCTGACGTTATTGTTATGGTTGTTATTGCCATGGTTGTGGCTATTATTGTCATTATTATTATGGTTTCCACCACGGCCGTGTCCGCCGCGATTGTTTCCACCACGGCTGTTGTTGTTCATGTAGTTATTGTTATTATAGTTATTGTTTCCGTAGTAACCATTATTTTGATTATTTTCATTATTTTGGTAGTATCCGTTATTGTTATATCTACCTCGATTATTACCTCTACCGCGATAATTGTTTTTGTAATTATTACCGCGATAGTTTCCTCGATAGGCGTATAATATGGAATTTGCATTGCCTGTCATTTCAGTACTGCATTGTATGTACTTCGTGATGGCTTCATTCATTGTTGCAAAATTACATGCTTCCAATATTGTTTTAAGTCGGCCATGCTCACAATTTTTAACCATTGTGGAGATGGCTTCCTTGGTGCTGAATTTTTCAGCGTGCTCGGCCGATAGACCTTCATCAATATACGAAGCTTCTAGAAGCTTCCGTAGGTTGTCTATCTCTGTTGTAAACTTTTCTGCCGTTTTTCCTTTCTGGCCGGTTTTAGCCATTTTGGCTTTAACCACGTCAGATGTTTCTCCGACTATAGTATCTTGCAGTTTTTTAATTATTGCTTCTATAGTCGTTTCGCTTTGGACTCTGTACAAAGTGGATCCAACTATTTTGGATTTAATAACTTCTACAGCCAAAGCTTCGAATGTGCCTTTCGTTAGGTTGACTAAACTCAAAGCTGTTATAAATCTTTGCAGGTGTAACCTTTGCCCGTTAAATTCTGGGATGGCACTCGATATTTCCCTAATGTATTGTTGGGCTATTGTTTCGTCAGTCATTGTGGTAGGTTTTACTTCCAAAATGCTGTTGTCTAAATCTGAGTCTGTGTAGTCCTGGTCTGATAATTCAGATTGAATAAGGACTGCCGGAATTGTAAGATTGTTTATATCTTTTTCCTCAATTTCGGGTTCCGTGGAGATAGGGTCATCAGTTTCAGCTTGTACCTGTGATGATGAATCCAAATATTCTGACTCTTCACCAGTTTCTATTGTCAGGGGTTTGTTCAGGATCGTTGGTACTGAAATTGTTAGGTCGTACCTTTGCTTTATAAATATGAGATTGTCTCTTAATTTATTCAGATATTTTGACACCTGAGATCAATGGGCTTTGTCTAGCCTGTCTCTTTGGTCATGTATCAGTGTACGCGCTGTATTGAAGCGGTTTACTAATATTTCTGCATGCTTATTCACAGTGTTTATCTGTGCTGGCCTAGATCTTGATAATGACTTATAAGATTTGTCAAAATCAATTTTTATACCATGCAATCTTTCATAAATTTCCTTCCATTCCATTATCTAATGGACTACGGATATAATATTATCGGGATATTTTCTTGGACAGGGTTATATTCATTTATTATACCCTTGCAGAGGGTATTATAATTTTGGTCAACGCAGTGAAGGAGACATCTCAGACCCTATAAAGTATATATATTCTTGATCAGGATCACCTCCTGAGTTGATATGAGCATGTCCGTCTGTCCGTCTGTCTGTCCGTCTGTCTGTTTCTACGCAAACTAGTCTCTCAGTTTTTAAGCTTGAAACTTTGCACACACCCTTCGTTCCTTTGCACGCAGTATATAAGTCGGAACGACCGGGATCGGCCGACTATATCCTATAGCTGCCATATAACTGATTGATCGGAAATGGTATAACTTTGTTGTTTTTAGAGTTAGAGAGTTCAAATTTGACACGAGAGCTATTTTTGGCAAACCATTACGACATGCCAAATTTCATAAGGATCGGCCGACTATATCCTATAGCTGCCATATAACTGAACTATCGGAAATCACCCAACTTTCGTGTTTTTGAAGATAGAAAGCTGAAACTTAGTACAGATTCTATTTTTGGTCAGTTTTCATCCAAATTCCAACTACCAAATTTCATTAGGATCGGTCGACTATATCCTATAGCTGCCATATATCTGAACGATCGGAAATGGTACTTGGTAGAAATATCAACTTTCGTATTTTTGAAGGTAGAAGCTTGGGACTTTTTTTTAGATTTTTTATTGTAATTAATTGGTTTTATTATGATGTAATCATAAGGATCGGCCAACTATATCCGAAGTTTGCGATATATATCCGGTTTTAGCTGCAAGGGTATATCAACTTCGGTTCCGCCCGAAGTTAGCTTTCCTTTCTTGTTAATAATTATTGTAGGAATTATTATTAACTATTGTAGGCGCTTTCTGTTTTTTTTTTTTAATTTTTATATTTTGTCCAGATTATTAGCCTTGCTTCTGTTTATGGCTCTTTTAGATTTGTTGTGATACATTTTTATACCCTTGCAGAGGGTATTAAATTTTGGTCAAAAGTGTGCAACGCAGTGAAGGAGACATCTCCGACCCTATAAAGTATATATATTCTTGATCAGGATCACCTCCTGAGTTGATATGAGCATGTCCGTCTGTCCGTCTGTCCGTCTGTCTGACTGTCCGTCTGTCTGTTTCTACGCAAACTAGTCTCTCAGTTTTAAAGCTATCGTCTTGAAACTTTGCACACACCCTTCTTTCCTTTGCACGCATTATATAAGTCAGAACGGCCCGGATCGGCCAACTATATCCTATAGCTGCCATACAACTGATTGATCGGAAATGGTATAACTTCGGTGGTTTTAGAACTAGAGAGTTCAAATTTTACATGAGCGCTATTTTTGGCAAAATAATACCATATGCCAAATTTCGTAAGGATCGGCTGACTATATCCTTTAGCTGCCATATAACTGAACGATCGGAAATGACCCAACTTTCGTGTTTTTGAAGATAGGAACGCTGGAACTTGGTACAGATTATATTTTTGGTCAGTTTATCCGACCTACTGAATTTCATAACGATCGGCCGACTATATCTTATAGCTGTCATATAACTGAACGATCGGAAATGGTTTTTGGTAGAAATACCAACTTTGGTATGTTTGAAGATAGAAGTTTGGGACTATTTTTAGATTTTGTATTGTAATAAATTGGATTATATATTCATATTCCCATAAGGAGCGGCCAACTATATCCGATGTTTGCGATATATATCCGGTTTTAACTGCAAGGGTATATACACTTCGGCTCCGCCCGAAGTTAGCTTTCCTTTCTTGTTTTAGATACATTTGTTGTGAAATATATAAGCCTTATACAAGATATATGCGCTCATAAATAATACAATAATTAATAATATGTTCGTTAGTTCTAGATCAATTGTTTTGGATTCAACTTTGTTTATTAAATTAGCAGTATAGCCCACCTGCTTTACATCTACTAACCCCATTTTGGGTGTCTTCTCGTTCGTTAATATATTTTTCCTTAATTTGATTGTGTTATTCAATTTATTATTAGTTTGTCATTTATTTTGGCTCATTTATTTTTCTTAAGTTTCTTTGGGCTTTATGTTTGTGTAAATGTGTAACATTTAATGTGTTGAATGTGTAAATATGAAAATTGCCTTATTTGGCCATATTATAAAATTATTATTTATTTTTTTTTTAACATAAAGAAACCTGCCTAGTTTTTTGTATGGTTTTCAGGCCACACGCTAATCGGGCAACATTAATATCGCTCAATTTTACAATTATTATATATATATATATAAAAAAAATATGCATCGCAGTGCAATACAAAAAAAATATGCAACGCAGTGCATTGGGTGAAGAAGGAAAAAAATTTAATGGGCGCTCTAGGAAGCGCTGCCGGTCTGTTCTCCTTGGTCGTCAAGCGGGCTGGTCCTGGCTGTTGTCTTTTGATGGGGCACCGGTGCTGGCTTCACAGGTGTTTGGCAAGGATAACGGTGTGCGCTGTCGGTCTTCCTTTTTGCAGGTAAACTCGCAGTACGGCGAGTAGAGGGGTCCCTCGCAGTCTTTTTGGCTTTTTTTCTTCCACTTCGTTACTTTGCGGTTTCCGTAGGTATTGCGATTAGGTATTTTTCGCATTTAGATTTTGCTCTGGTCTCCTTTGAAGTTGCTTGGAGGTTTAATTATTCGTTGCTCAGTTTGTTTGAATGTGAGGGCTGAGTGAGTGTCAGATCGTTTGGGTATTTTTTTTTGTTCATTTTGATTTTAGTAAGTCAAATTAAGCTTGTAACTTTAGCCTTCTTGACAACGATGGAGGCGATGTACTTGTTTACGAGTGCAGATACCATTTGAGGTGTGTTTCCCTTTTTTTTTGATTTTGTTTTGTACACCTCCGCGTTTACCCATCATTGCACTTTACTCACTCAGATTCTTTTTCCCGTAAATTCCCTTTTTTTAACTTTTGTAGTTTTTTCCTTTAAAATTCCGCCATGTATTCTTCCATGGGCTCCTCGGTTTTAGTCCTTGGATGGACGATGTCCTTTGTCCGGTCCTGTTACGGTTGCCATGTAGAAGGATCAATAATATATGCACGTCTGTGCTCTTTGAATACTATTTTATTTCTGATTTTAATTCAAAATATAAAGAATCCTCTAAGTCCAAATACATAAGTTTGGCGCGCGCTGCGCTGCCAGTTCAGCCGGCAGCGGAGCGGCTGCATTACATATTTCTTATATACATATACTTAGGTGGTATGTTGTTGGGCGAGCATTTCACATGAGCATGCACGCTTAGTTTATGTAAATGTATAGAGAGTGAGTCTTATGCACATGCGGTCAGCGTGGGAACGCTGATTTAGCCTAACTCATAACTGGGCGGTCATGTTTCGCGCACTTGAATTGGTTTATTTGTTTGTTATATGCATGCAGGGTACAGTGTTACCTCGCTACATGTTTCTACATATGTGCATATTACAGTACATTAGACAAGTGCAAGTTCTACAAAAATCAAGTTAAAATCCTCGGATTCGCTATATCCGAAAAAGGCATCGAAACCAACCCTAATATGGTTCTGGCAATTGCCAACTATCCTCAAATAAAAACGGTAAAAGATCTGCGGGCGTTCCTTGGATTAGCAGGATATTACCGTAGGTTTATAAGAGACTTTGCTAAGATCGCTAAGCCCCTTAGCTCTCTTTTGAGAGGGGAAGACGGACGTGTGTCCAAGAAAGAATCCAGGAAAAAACTTATTGACATGAACACAGATGCCATAGAATCCTTTACCAAACTCAAAACCGCTCTCCTATCAGACGAAGTTAACTTACAATATCCAGATTTTAAGTTTAAAAGAGTTTCATTTAACAACAGACGCTTCTAACTATGCCATAGGTGCTGTATTATCACAGGTGGCGAGACCAATTTCATTTATACCCAGGATTTTGTCGAGAGCCAAGGAAAATTATGCCACCATTGAGAAGGAGACGCTAGCCATCAATTGGGCTTTGAAATCACTAAGAAACTACTTGTATGGAACATCAAATTTTCACAGACCATCAAACTTTGACTTATTCCCTAAGTAGTTGGAATGTAAATCCTAGAGTAAAAAGGTGAAAAGCATATCTTGAGGAGTACGATTACGAGTTATTGTATAAACCGGGGAAAACGAATGTAGTATCAGATGCGTTATCGAGGAACGGACCGATTAACTCAATGACGTCAACACAACATAGCGCAGAGAGCTCAGGTGAACATCTAATTCCTAGTATAGAAATCCCCATCAACGCATTTAAAAATCAGATTTTTATAATTCATAGCCAATTAAATGACTACAAATTTAGCATTCCATTTCCAACTTTTTATAGGCACCTAATAGATCGACCGAATTATACAGAACAGGAATTGTTAGCAATTTTAAAAAAATACTTGAACCCATCCGTCATAAACGGGATAAAAACGACAGCGAGAAGAACATGGAGAATATATTAGAAAATAAGAACATTTTAGAAATACCAAGATACGATTCACAACCTTACAGACAAGAGACCTACTTAGAGAAATTAAAGAAGTTGAAGATATTTTCAAAGTTCATAATAGAGCTCACAGGGGAGTGGAGGAAAATAAAATACAATAGAACAGTATTATATGTCCTGTTGCATCTGTGCAACTATTTACAAACTTAGTCGTTGCTTGGTCTAGAGTGCTGAATGTTCCAGCCTCCATTATATATTTAACTTTTTCTATAGAGCAATTTTTAATAATTGCACTGACAGCATGCTCTGTGCTGTATTTAGTGGCTGTTTCGAAGGATAGTCCATCGTCGATGTAGGCTTCTTCTAGGGCCTTTGCCAACTTCTCTACCTCTTGTACATATTGATTGGTCGTTTTTTTGGTTTTGCTGAAGGTTCATTGGTTTTGCAGTTATCCCTGATACTGAATCATCTTTTATTTTACTTTTCAATTTACCAATTATGTCAACAATAGTTGATTCTGTGGTTATGAGATTTCTTGTATGGCCTTTCAATTTTGATTAGTTAATGATTAAGTTAATGGCTGTTGTTTCATGTGTGCCTTTTAGTGAATCAATTAGATTCAGTGCGTCTATGAAACTTGTCAGATTTTCTGCCTTTCCAACAAACTCTGGCAGCAGAGATGAGGCAATCTTTAGGTATTCTACCTGTGACAAAGCCATGTTTACGACTTTTTCAGATATTGACTCAGATTCGGATACCTCGGGAAAATGTATTACCGCTGGTATCGTGAGATCCTGTAGATCTTCTTCTTTAATCTGATATTCTGAATCGCTTGCGATTTCTGAATCGCTTTCAGCTTCTGTATCTGTATTTGTTTCTTCTTCGATTACTGCTGGTGTGTTCAGTATCGAAGGTATTGTAATTTCTAGTAAGTATTTTGTCTTTATATTCTAAGGGTTATTTTTCAACCTCTGTAAAAATCTAGATACATGCGACCAATGGTGAGAGTTTAACTTTTTTCTATTGTCGTGTATCAATGAACGTGCTTGGTTGAAAAAAGAAACTAGCGTTGTTGCGTGTTTATTCACTGTTACGCTAGATACACTTTTATTTTCGTTAAGCATTTATACGACTTATCGAACTGTCTTTTAATATCAACTAATTTGTCGTTCAAATTATTTCATTCCATTGCAATTCATAATAAATATAATTTATATTATATTTATATTATATTTATATAATATTTATATTTATATTATATTTATTTTATATTTATATAAATATAATATAATTTTGTCTCTGGAGGCTTTAAAAGCATTACATATAGACAACATGGGACGAGTACGAAACCTCCTCAAGCAGACCAACCTTAACACCATCAGCTTGGTAACTCTTTTTCTATTGGTGACGATCATCAGCGCTGGATCTTTCATCCTATGCAGAAGAATGGAGGGTGTAACATTTCAAGTAAACGCTGTCCCACTTCAACACAAAATAGTTAAAAATGAAACTTCGATGGTTCACTCAGCGGCGAAAGACCTACACCAATTAAAGTTCAATGATCTCCCGTATTTCTGATGATTTGCTTGAGGACAAGCAAAAATCAACACGGGAAGAGTTAACAAATAATAAATTCTAAGGAATCCGATCTGGCCAATGACCAGAAGAACCAAATGAAAATGCCAACAGCCGCAACAAAGTAAAAACATCAACGCAGTACTTGAACATCCGCTGCTCAGGGTAGAATTAATTTAAGTTTTTCAGTTTCCAAATTACCATCAATGAATAAAGACAGAAAACAAATTTGTCAAATCTTTTTTTGTTATTAAATAAAAATTTAACTTGTATACACCTTACTTACCGCAAGAGGGTTGTTCGTTGACAAAAAACTGATCATCAATGCGAAAATTCCTCTGCTTGGGCGGCATGCATCTAAACTGTATAGGGTTAAAAAGCTACTAATCTAGCACAAATTCAGTCGAAATATTTAGTGTACAACTTTGAAATTGATTCATACCACCTAATGACGGAGTCTACAATTAGTAAATGTCTAAAGTGGCAAACAAACAAAACAGTTTGTGACGGCAGCTGACCATGGAGCAATGGTAACGATAATAGTTGTCAGCTAGGACCACTTAAACCTAATAGACCTTCCAATTGCTTTTACAAATTGGTCCTGTCACCTTTTTCCTTTTGGGTAGAGCTAGAAAAAATAAGTAATTGGTTGTTTAAAGTTGAGGAAAACTCTAAGTTGAGGCTTCAATGTGGCCAATCCAAAATTCAGATCCTTGATTTACCGGAGCAAGGCATATTTAAAATCAGTTTAGAATGTACAGCCCGGACCGATGATAAAATTCTAATTGCTCAGCATATTATTGAAACTGAAAGTCAAAAGGGATTAGCTTTGGCTTATATAGGAGAAATAAGGGAAATTCGGAGAATTGCTTGGGACCCTCTAAAGCCTACTGTCATTAATCGTGCAACAGAAATAGCTCACCTGGCCAAACAAATTGTGGATTTGAAAGCACAAAATTTAGAGTTAAAAAATGACGATTTTCATCATGTGTCAGGATATAGCTCATTAATTTTAGTAATAATAATCATTGCTGTACTAATTTTACCCTATTATAGAAAATTAAAGTCGAGAAGAAAATTGTTGGATATAGAACTGCCAACCCCAAAGCTAATTAGGAAGAAGGATATTTTAAATAAAAGATAAGAAATAACCAAAATCAAAATTACAGTCCACTGAAAAAAAAATATTTGGGAAAAAATTGATTTGTTAAAGTACATCATAACTTTTGTGGCCCTTTGCAGGATGAAGACATAAAATTTATAAATTGAATACACAACAAAAAATACACATATACATAAATAATCTGTTAAAAGATATAAAGTAAAGAGATTGATGATGTTAAATAATATGTTTATCTAAAACAACATAGCCCTTTTTGTGGCCCTTTCCAGAATGTTCAAGCATTGAACATGGTTGTATATACAAGTTCTAAAGATAGAGTTTCAAGGGATCGGACCCATGAAAATACGAGACAAACAGCATGGTCTAAAACCGATCCCCTGCAGTCTAACCAGGGACCGTAAATAATGATTATTGTCGCTATTTTTAAATGAACAAATCAATCACTTCCAATCAACATAGAACAAGCTTGACTAGCACGTTTTTATCCTTTAAGGATACACTATGAATATCCTTGATGATTTTTAATTTTTAATTGTTATATTTACTCTTCTATGGTTAAACATTATTTTTGATCGAAAAAAATGAAAATCAAAAGTAATCATTGAGCTTGAACAAAAACAATAAAACTCAAAAATAATGATTATTCGTGATTTTTATTTTTTTTGATCAAAAATAAAACTCACCAAGCAATAACTTTTGATCCTTTAAGGATATTGCCAATATTGTCCTTTGTCCTTATAAGAGGACCCTAGAGCAATAATTGACAACAACAACAACAATTGTGATAAATTGATTATATTATATCATGATTATTCTCATAATGATCGGCCAACTACAACCAATTTTTGCGATATATATTCGGTTGTAACTGCAAGGGTATATCAACTTCCGCTCCGTCCGAAGTTAGCTTTCCTTTCATGTTTTAAATGATGTATTAAAATTGATTGATTTTTTTTATGAAATTCTTATAAATATCGGGTAACTATATGTTTATTTTCCATATATATCCGATTTTATCTGCAAGGTTATATCAACTTCGTCTCCGCCCGAAGTTATGTTTCCTTTCTTGTTTTTTAACATATTCTCTTGGAATTTTCTTACAATATTCTTCGCTTGAAAATAAATTTCCCATGAATTTTCTATGGGATTGAGTTCAGGACTTTGTGAAAGCCAATCCCTAAATGTAAAATTTGGATTTTTCCAACGTTCTATTACGATTTTGTCAGTATTTTCCAGGTCTTGTTTAATCTTGTTGGAATTTTAAATCTTTTTTAGGATAAGCGCACTTATCCAGTTCATTATCTTGTTGAAATATTAATTACTGTTTGGGATAACCGCATTTATCTTTATCTATATGGCAGATTGGTTCTCAGAATGTTTATTAGTGTTCTTTACGCATAATGCATCTATCTTAACTAATTACCCTACGTTCAATCAGATAAAACAGCCCCAAACCATTATATATTCCCATTATTAATTTCACCATGCTTTTCATTTTGTTTTCACCATGCTTCACAGTTTCCTTAATATGAAGTCTATTAAGCCATTCTTCTGGCTTGAACCAGTAATATTCCTTCCAGTCTGATTGTATTTGGGTGCATTTTTATTCGTCGTGCCAAATCTCGCGCTTCCACTCTTCTATGGTCCAATTTTACTGCACCCGTGCCAACATGAGTCAAGCCTTTTTGTTTCAAGCCTTTAGCATTTTTATTTAAAACTGATGATTTCTGTTGAAAATATTTGCATATGCACCACTGTATATCTTATTCCTCTTATGTTATACACTAAAGTAACGAGTAACGAATTATCTGTCTTCTTTAAGTTCTGTTTCTGTCTGCGTGCAGCATTTTTTAGTCTCTAATAAATCGTCAAACCGAATAGGTTATGGGCCCAAACCAGCAAGAAAACTACTGCGTAATAGTCGAAAAGATTATACGATAATTAGAGATTCGATGGTGTTTGATGAACAAGATGAACAAGTTGAGTTCGCAATACTCAATAGAAAAACTTGATAGTGACAATTATAGTTCGTGGGCAGTGCAAATGAAAAGTCTGCTGGTACACTCAGAACTTTGGTCAATTGTGTGTGGGCGTGAAATTAAAAACGAAAGTGGAACGGTTGCAGATTAATTATGTTAAACACTGCAAATCATCGATGGAAGCTTGGAAAAAGCTGGCTAGTGTTCACATGCCTACTGAACCAGCGCGTAAAATACAGTTGTTTAAACAGTTGCTGTATATAAAAATGTCAGAGTCAGACAGTGTCACAGTGCATTTGAGTAATTTCAATGACGTCATCGAGAAATTACAAGAGATCGATCAATCAGTTCCAGAAGAAATGATTGTAATTATTTTGTTGTCCAGCCTATCTGATTCGTAGGAAAATTTCGTAATTGCTATGGAGACGCGTGATTCTTTGCCTTCCTTGATTTCTCTAAAAATTAAGTTACTGGAAGAGGGAGAACGACAAAAAGTGGGAGACAAAATGGAAAATAAAGCGGAATAGAAAATGTACTCGTCGCGTGCCGAAAAGGAAAAGCCCAAGCATAAGAAAGACATGAAAAATGTGGAATGTTGGAACTGCGGTCGTTACGGACATGTTTCGGCAAAGTGCTACTCAAAACAGAAAAACGCAAGATCAGAAATAGATACCAATAGTGTGAGCAAACGCGAAGAGAACAAGAAGTCGTTCTCGGTTTTCACTGCCGCAGCGAGCCAAAGTGGATTAACGAAGAATATTTGGTGCATTGACAGTGGTGCAACAGCCCATTTATGTGCAAAAAAATCGTTATATGTTTCAATTCGTGAGCATAAGGAAAAAATAATGCTGGTTGGAGAAAATTACATTGAGGCTGAAGGCATTGGAATAGTAAAACTGTTTTGGCAAGAAAACATTATTGATTTGGTTGATGTATTGTTCGTACAAAACCTTCAGTGTAATTTTATTTCGGTGTCGAGAGCAACTAATAAGGGGGTTCGAAATAAGTTTTTCGAAAAATAGTGCTAATGTCAAGAATAAGACCGGCGAAACGGTATTAAAAGCGAACAAAAAGAATGACTTGTTTATTTTCGAAAATAAGATCAAAACGGCTTTTGCTGCAAAAGAGAAAACAAATCAAGTAATAACGTGGCACAATAGATTCGGACATTTAAATTTTGAAAGTTTGAAATCCATGATTCGAAAAGAACTGGTGTATGGTCTACGCGGAGTAACCGGTAGCACGAATGACTTTGTTTGCGAGACTTGTGCGAAAACAATTTCAAAAAGTGGCGGAAAATCGTTCGAACAAAGTGTGCGGTCCTATGAGTACAGTTTCCAAAGGTAGAGCGCGTTATTTTGCTACATTCATAGACGACAAGACGCGTTATGTATGGGTGTATATCCTTAAAACAAAAGACCAAGTTTTTGAGAAATTCAAAGAATTTATGTTGTTGGCTGAGAAGCAAACTGGGCAGCAGATTAAAGCTATACGGAGCGATAATGGTAAAGAGAACATTAATGGCGCATTCGAAAACTTCTTTGTAAGCAATGGGATTAAGAGGCAGCTCACAGTTCCCCATACTCCACAGCAAAACGGCGTGGCTGAGCGTGCCAATCGGACGCTAGTGGAAATGGCAAGGAGCTTGATGGTTCACGCTAATGCGAACGAGTACCTGTGGGGGAAGCGATAATGACTGCGATGTATTTGAGGAACCGATCAGAAACGTCTACATTACCAGACATGACTCCATACGAAGCATGGTTTGGGAAAAAGCCCCGCGTATCCCATCTGAAGGTGTTTGGTACAAAGGCAATTTTGCTAGACAAGACAATGAAGAGAAAATTTTCTCAGAAAGGAATAGAGCATATCCTGGTTGGATATTCAGAAACTGCCAAAGCGTATAGACCCTTCAATCCTGATACGCAAACTATCAAGGAAGCCAGAGATGTGGTGTTCCTTGAGCACGATATAACAAAAACCGAGGATATATCGACCGTAGAATTGGCAGAAAACGGAAACGTTTTTGGTGAGGAGAAAAATGGCGGTCGCGATGGAAATGACGGAGATCATGCAAGGGACGGACAGTCAGGAGCCGATGATGGTGAAGACGAGTTGGTTGATAGCGTCGAACGAGTTCAGCGAGGCCCAGGTAGGCCTAAGATAATTCGTACTGGAAGGCCCGGACGACCACGTAAGGTGTACAATATGCTTAACGCTATTGGAGTTGCCGACGTCCAAGTACCGAGGGGAGTCTGAAGTATTCTCAACTACAGTCCACCAATACATGGAGTCCTGTAAATCTTCCTCCTGGCGAGAGAACTATTGGATGCAAATGGGTGTTTGCGGTTAAAGGAGACCAGTACGGCAACGTGGAACGGTTCAAGGCTCGCTTAGTCGCAAAAGGTTGTGGACAGGAGTACGGCATAAACTACACAGAAACATTTTCCCCAGTGGCTCGGTATTCTTCTATCCGATTGGTGATTGCACTGGCTGTCGAGAACAAAATGTTTATGCATCAAATGGACGTCTCAGCTGCGTATCTCAATAGCGACCTACAAGATGTAGTCTACATGCGGCAACCGGAAGGGTTCGTGGACACAGCGTATCAAAAAGGGTGTCTTCAGCGTATTGGATATCAAGAACAACGGCGAAAGATTTAATTTAATTGTTGTATATGTCGATGATCTAATTATTGCTTGTTCCAGAAATGAAGACCTTGTCGACATAAAGCTTCAAATCGCGCGGGAGTTTGAAGTAGTAGATGGCGGAGAGCTGAATCATTTTTTAGGCATGGAGATAGAGCGGGATGGAGAGACGGGCAGTGTGGCAATTGGTCACAAGCAGTATATCGACGGGCTGTTACGAGATTATGGCATGGAAGACTTTAAGCCGAATGCAAAGCCTTTGGAGGTTGGTTATCAGAACCTATTTTTTTTGTAAGACTGTCCACGAGCCAACCAGAAGCAGTATCAATCGCTATTGGATCACAGCTGTACCTAGCAATGACTACGAAGCCGGACATTGTTCATTGTGTGGCAAAGTTGGCTCAGAGGTGCAGTGACTCCGATAAGGAACATGCGGTGGCCGCTAAACGCGACCTTCGTTACCTAAGATGAACTTTGGGCCTGAAGTTGCACTTTGTTCGAACTGGTGTGCCTGTTCACTGCTTTGTGGATGCAGACTGGGTAGGTGACTGTAATGACCGCAAATCGTTCAGTGGTTGGGCGTTCTTTATGGCTGGAGCAGCGTTTTCGTCGGAGTCGAAAAAGCAGAGCATCATAGCACTCAGTAGCACGGAGGCTGAGTATGCGGCGCTTTCAACAGCAGCTGAGGAGGCTGCTTACGTGCTGAAGCTGGTATCTGAGATGGGTTTCGAGACGGCGCCAACATTGATGATCTACAGTGACAACCAGAGCACCCAATGTTTAGCGAAGAATGCGAGTTTTCATGCTATAAGTAAACATATCGATATCAAGTATCATTTCATAAGAGATTTATATAAGAAGAAAGTTATTGATATTGAATATGTTCCAACCGAAAATATGATTTCAGATGTTCTAACTAAAGCTCTATGTAAAGTTAAGCACACAAAATGTATTACTTCACTAGGGTTAAACTAAAAAGGAATCTTTTGAATTAGATATACCGCGGTGAGGAGTGTTGAAAATATTTGCATATGCACCACTGTGTATCTTATTCCTCTTATTTTATACACTAAAGTAACGAGTAACGAATTATCTTTCTTCTTTAAGTTCTGGTTCTGTCTGCGTGCAGCATTTTTTAGTCTCTAACAAATCGTCAAACCGAATAGTTTTTTTTCTTTAAAGAAAAAGAATGGAATTGCAGCCATTATTTGAAGAGTTAATCTGGCTGTTCACGACTTAGATTTTTTGGAATTCCGTGGAAGCTTATCATGGGTGCAATAGCACGCATGGATAAACCTTGATTAATCATAGTCACAGTTCTGTTTTCATTATCTGCCGATATTTTCTTCATTTTTAAGCAAGGAAAAATGAAAATTTTTATTCAATGAATGAAAAAAACGTCGACGTGTCGCTCTTTACAAGTTAAATTACATTAATACAAGGGCATTAATCAAAATTGAATCGCATGCGATTCACAACTGAGCAACGTTTGTTGCTACAATTATTTATTTGTATTTAATAAGTTATTTTTTTAAGGATTAATATAAATATGCCATTTTATAAATATGCCAGCAATTAAAAATTAAATTTTTAAAATGTTCTCAATTTTCTCTCCAATGTGTATCCGATGTGTTCCTGATCAATAATATATATACCTTATAGGGTCGCAGATGTCTCCTTAACTGCGTTGCACACGTTTGACCAAATTTATAACACCCTCAAAATATTATTTATATTATAATATTCCAAAAATATGAATATCTTTACATAATATATAATATCTTAAATGATATAAGATTGAAAGTTGAAACTTCGTAAAGATTATAGGTTAATTTAACCGATCTAAAAAACATAAACTAAACTCCACACCCTTTGGATTTAAGAAGAAGGTTAGATGTCATTGCCAAAATTCCGTAAAAACTATCCGGAGTTGAAAAATTTTATAAGTCTCTTTGAAACATTAGTAGACAAAGGTGTAAACATTCCTTTTATCGTGTAATTTATAGATTTTATTTCTTGTCTCTCTGGTGAAGCTTTAGGAATAATCAAGGCATTCCAAGTCACCAAGAGAAATTATGACAAAGCTATCGCTAGTCAAAAAATGATAAAGATAAACGATAAACGTTTACGATAAAAAATGTCTCAACTTTTTAAGCCAAATAAGCAAATTATTCAGCCTCCCGAAAGTTTCCCAGCCGTCTGCGTCGTCGTTAATACGTCCTATCGAATTATAGATCATTTTAATCCATAGAAGATGACACTAAAATTGAAAATAAGATGAATATTTATTTAGTTTTGGGTAGAGTAGGTCCAATGACTAGGCAAAAATGGGATGAATCACTGGATTGTGAGTATTGGCCGCTGTGGTCCGGTTTGGAAAAAATATTAAATTGTAGGTACCAGCACCAACCAGCTGAAGAGACTGGCATATCAAAGCAGGAAAAAGTTGTGTTCAGCAAGCAACAAGAATAAACCAGCTTGAAGTTATTGTAACGCACGTCTTGCCCAGTGTAGTCCGTTCGCTCGCCTTGCTGTAATGCAACGGTTTGAGTTTGTCAAGTCAGCCTCATTATGTTTAAATTGTCTGCGAAAAGGTCACACGATTGCGAAGTGTAAATCGACTAGATGTCAAATTTGTGCAAGATCGCACCACAAACTTCTGCACCGATTTACTGTGACCGAAAATAACTTGGCATTACCACCACCAAATGAACATCCTCCTCCAGCGCTACATCTTGATGGCCCTTCTACGTCACATGCTTTGCATGCGTCATCTCTAGAAAGGGTTTTGTTAGCGACGTCGATCGTAAGCGTTAGAACTAAAAATGGCGAGCATATATTGGCCCGAGCACTACTTGACTCTGGGTCACAAATGAACTTCATTACTGAAGAACTTGCTCAACGCTTACAGATCCGTAGGGAGGAATCGTGTATCAACTTGCTTGGAATTGGTCAAGCTAATTCCCAGGTTAAGGAAAAGATTCACACTGTGGTGATTTCAAAAATAAATGGTGGTGAGTTTCCATTCGGCTTTTGAATTTTAGGAACAGTTTCGGGCTATCACCCTGACCAGTAGGTGAACGTGAAAGATTGGGACCTACCAAAGAACTTACCCTTCAGTATCATACCTCAAGAATTACTCAAGGAAACCTCGAGGTAAAGGAATTGCCCCCCTAGGAATCCTCGGGGTATATTTTATACAAACCATCAAGGAATTTCCATAGAAGAGTTCCTCCCATCGAGGATTTCGAACACCCCAAGGAATAATTAGGGAATTGTGCAGGATTCCTGCAGTAATTCGAAGAGAATGTCGAACTAAATACCCCAGGGATTCCCTCTGAGGATACTCTGAGGAAATACCCCAATGTCGCACAGTGGTCGATTCGGTCTTGCCAGCGGCATTAAATTAATAACTTCTGAAATATTAGAGATATCTTCAATCGGTTTTTTATTTTCGGTTTGTTACTCAATTTAGCATTATGTGGACAAAAATGAAATCTATAGTGTTTTTTTAAATTTTTTTTATATTTAAAAAAGACTTTTATTAAATTTTTTGTATTCTAAAAAAAAGAGTAAGAAATAGAATTATAACTTATATTATGCAAGAAGCAAATAAGAAACATATAGATTATATATAAACATTTTATATACATTATACACAACAAAATTAAAATTCTGTGAACAGACGATGGCATGTCAAACCAAGGGTATTTATTAACAAAAATTTCGGCAGTTTCCATAGCGTACGATCCGAATGCATTGGTGTTTAAGTAATGTCCACAGGACAATGCTCGCAGGACAATGCTAAATCGGAATATTAAAATTTGGTTACTCTTTTTATGCGCGCAGCTAAATTTGGAAAAAATCTTCGTGCAGTGTTTCCATTGTTAGTACTTTCAGTACCGGCCGTACTTCCAGTTCTTATAATATTCCCGATAAGCTCCTCGTCAGCATTCAGCTTCGACACAATTATTGATGTATTTCCGTCCTTATACAAGCGGCTACTTGCAGCCAACAACAATGCATCCGTCGAGACTTTCTCCGAAATTCCTGATACCTAGTTTGTTGATTTGAGTTATTCTGCATCACTCTGAAATACTTTTCTCTGGGCGTCCAACATTTCTAAATGATGATCTTTCCATCAACACCTGAGGCGTGTCTAGCCATTCTTTATTCCTTTTTTCAAAAGCTGCCTTATTTATATCGCATTTCTTCCACTACTGGACAAGCCCACTATTAAAACTACTATTTTTCCCCAATTTTGCAAAACTCCTTTTCGTTACAATCATATTTGATTGTAACGGCTTCGCCGTGCCATACTAAGAAAAGTGCGCGCTTCGACACTGACATTCTTCATAAAAAGTGAAATAACTTGTAGATACGCAGGACTACGCACTTCATTTTTGATATTTCGGACAGATAATAATTCACACTTTAACAAATAATTGCAACGAGAGTGAATGCAGGTGAATTTGTTAAGTTCTACTTCACGAAAGACTGGTGTGCGCTCTATTCCGCACATTGTTAATACACCCCAAATCCACTACAATTTATAAGTAACGCATATACTGACACGTCACAAGCACAGATTTTCTATGTAGCACATACCTTAATAGTTGTTAAAAACCAAACTTGCACTAGAATAATCGTAAATTGCACTATTTATTCAAATATGCAACCAATAAGTAAAAGGGCGCCAAAATTGTAAATATCAACTGCTGAAACATTTGTTGACTTTGACAGTTCACAGCTGATCATCAGCTTATTGATGAGCTTAGAAAACATCAATTAGCATCTAATCAAGGTGTATAGCGAGGCCAAATCGACCACTGTGTGTCGCCAGGAAAAGTCTGGGTAGGAATTTCGGTACTGAAGGTACTGAACCTCACCCTACTGAACATGTTAACAAATAAAACAAGGTCCAAGCCATCCCGAGATCCGATTTAAAAGCAATATATTTAGAATTTATGGAAGATGATAAGCACTATAAGCACTCTTTCTACTCCACACTTTGTCTTACCCCATTAGTGTCTACGGCCTCAAAGCACATCAATCAAACTACGAGTCGTTTTTGACGCGTCTTGTAAGATTGGTCCTACAATCCAGGTGGAGTTGTATTCAACTCTTCTTCGGTTCTTGCTAAGCAGATTCGCTCTGAAAACCGACATAAAAAAGATGTATCGCCAATCGGCTGGCACTGCGCCAGCCCCATTCCTGGCCATAAGATGTTTGAAGAGCTTGTTGTCATGTGCCAAAGGGCGACTTAGCGGAACATTCTTTCTGTGACAACGAAGCTGTTTGACCCCCTTGGCTTATTAAGCCCTATACTTATAAAAGGAAAGATCCTATTGCAAGAAGTTTAGTTAAATAAGCTAGAATGGTATGAAACAATATCACTAATACTACTTGGAAACAGAGTGGAACAAAATACAGATTGCCTTGTCGCATTTAGAGGAAATCGCTATTCAGAGATTCGTATTCACCGAGCCGTTGTCGGCTATTCAAATTCAAGCCTTTTCTGACGCATCGATAAGAGCCTATGGAGCCTGCGTCTATATTCGTTGAGAATTTTCACAAGTTATTAATGTTTCGTTGTTGACTGCAAAGTCTTAGGTAGCGGCGCTCCAGACAAAGACGTTCCCCCATTAAAAGTTACATTGTTTTTCTTAGTCTACAAAAGCATAATCCATTTTTACATGAATCTTCTGAGGCTGGGCTTACCTTTTCGTTGTTGCGGGTTGGGGGGGGGGTCTCAATTTGTTCAGAGCTACGTCCGATACTTGCACGAGTCGAATTTTCATGTGGGTCCACGAGCACATGTAAATCTTTTGCGATAGCGCATAAGGATCGTAAATGCGTAGGAAGTCAGAAAGTACGGTCATGCATACGCGGCTTTAAATGCAAGCCTCGTCTGATGACTCAATATCCTTTTAAGGGGTTATATACCTTTTTTATTTTCAAAAAATCGAAAATTTTTTTATTGCCTTATCTTGAAGAACAACTCCTCGAGAACATTTTCCCAGAGATTGGAGCAGTAGAGAAAATTTTCATAGAGATTGGAGCAGTAGAAAAAAATTTACAACGCTCCTAACCGCGCTCCTCGTTAGGACTGCATCGACGAGGCATTTTTATTTCAATCTCGTATTCCGAACAAATTTCAGAAACATTTTGGTGTACCGGAAAGTCCTTGCCGGTTTTATTCGGAAAGAAACTCGTTCTGGCAATTTATGGATGCCACGCCAATACCACTCTTGGTTCTTCGTGGCGAACCATTCATCAAGCCATTTTCCGACTTCCTCGTAGCTGGCGAAGTGTTGCTCTTTGAGTGCATGCGCCATCGATGAAAACAAGTAGTAATCGGAAGGCGCCACGTCTGGAGAGTAATGCGGGTGGGCTAGGATCTCCCAGTTTACTGTGTCCAAGTAGTTACGAACCAATAATGAGTTGTGCGCCGGTGCGTTGTCGTGCTGGAAAACTAACTTTTCGTGTCGCAGCCGGAATTCGGGCCTTTTTTCGTTGATGGCCTGGCGTAATTTGATTAGTTGTCGATGGTAGCGATGTGCATTAACTGTTTCGCCCGGTTTCAGCAGCTCATAGTACAGCACACCTTGCTGGTCCCACCAAACACACAACATTGCCTTCTTGCCGAATCGATTGGGTCTGGCCGTCGAAGTTGATGGTTGGCCGGGGTCAACCCATGATTTTTTCTTCTTGGGATTCTCGAAATAGATCCACTTTTCATCCCCAGTAACAATTCGATGCAGAAACGACTTCCTTTTGTGTCGTGCGAGCAGCATTTCGCACGTCACCTTTCGTCGCTCTCGCTGCGCCTCGGTCAATTCATGCGGCACCCATTTACCCGACTTCTGGATCTTTCCCATCGCACGCAGACGGTCGCTGATGCTTTTTTGGGATGAATTAAGTTGCTCTGCCATCATTTTTTGTGTTTGCGTATCATCCTCGTCTAAAAGCGCTTGCAAGTCGGTGTCTTCAAACGTCTGCGGCCGTCCAGAGCGTTTTGCATCGTCAGTAGAGAAATCACCATTTTTGAAGCGACGATACCACGTTTCCACAGTGCGGATAGCTAGACCACAGTCACCGTATATCTCGTGAAGAATTCTGTGACATTCAGCCGCTTTTTTCTTTTGATGGAACATGAAAATCATCACTTCCCGCAAATGGCCATTTCCAGTCACGAAATTACTCATTTTCAAAGGCAAAAATTGGCAAGACCACGATAAATTTTCGATTGTTGTTATGCACTGTTTTGACACCTATATCAGTGGCAAACAAAACGTCATAGAGGTTATTAGCAAAAACAACGCGTGTGGGCTAGCGACATCTATTGGGAAAACCGGCAAGGACTTTCCGGTACACCGGTAAACTGAACTTGAAACTTTAAACGCGAATATCTCGAAATGGTGTTTCTTGAAAAATGACTTTGCGGTGACATGGATTGGCGGAAAACTACTGAACCGATTTACTTCAAATTGTTTTTAAAATGTTCGTAATGAAATTCTTCTGTGCTTGAACGATCGACTTTTTACGCACAAACTTTTTTTCGCCGAAATGAATTTTTTAGTGAAATTTCTAGAGACCAAAAAGAGATCATTTTTAGCATAAAACGTTCCCGTATGCATAAAAAATCGTTCATGCACAAGGAATTACACTAAACTAATGAAATTTTTTTACTTTTATGGTTTAAGTTGACCTGTTTGACCTGGGGAACTGTCACCGCAAGGCTCTAAAAAAAAAGCCTCTAAGGGAAACAGCCACCCCTTAAAAACTATTTAATATTTTTCCACCAAATTTTGCACAAACATTGTTAATAAAGTGTACTATCAAAAAATTAAAACATCCCTGTAATTAAATAATTACTACATACCTAAAAAAAATCCGAACATTGCTCTTTTTCTTCGACAAAAAAGGTATATAACCCCTTAAAAGCAAACATGAAAATCTCTTTAGAAAAATCCAAATTCTATTTTCAAATTCAAATTCTTAAATGGCAACAACACCAAATTACATAATTCCAAAAAATATTTGAGAACTAAGGAGCTTTCTTGGTCAAACAAGTTATTATAGAAAGTTCGTCCTTACATAGCAAAACCACTCAACACTTATTTAGGAGGTCATAATAGTAAAATATTTTAAAATATTATATGTCGAAAAAAATGTCGGTACAGTCGGACGAACCAGATGCAAAAGCATTTAATAAACTTAAGCAAAACCCAGCTAGCCAAATTAAATAAGTACAATAAGATTTAAGTAAAAAATTCATTCTTATAAAAGATGCTTAAAATATAGCATTGGGAGCAGTTTTGTCGTCAAAAAGGAAACCTATAACCTTTATATCAAAAACTTTAAATAAAACAGAACAAGCATCCAGAAAAAAATAGAATTTAAAAACACGCAAATATAGACATGAAAAGTTGGTATTCATTAAACAAAGTTGTATACCGATAAATAAATACAAACCAGGTACAACTAATGTTGTAGCGGATGCCTTAATCCAGAGTCCAGCTTAACAATTTGTCAGACGCAGATAAATCAGAAGCAGCTTTGAAAATGTAGTCGAAGAAACTAATAAACCTCTTAACCAATTTAAAATTAAGCTTTTAATCATTACTGGCAGATTAGATGTCCACGAATCAAGAAATATTTTTAATAATGTTAGATGTATTTTTGAGTATGATACTCCGGAAAATTTAACAACGAACCTAAAACAATATATTCCGCCATA
Source organism: Drosophila malerkotliana malerkotliana (assembly GCA_018153235.1). Lineage (NCBI taxonomy): Eukaryota > Metazoa > Arthropoda > Insecta > Diptera > Drosophilidae > Drosophila > Drosophila malerkotliana. The sequence continues at coordinate 3,415,649 of JAECXV010000202.1, read as the reverse complement.
TATAACCATCGGCATACATTGTACATTGCCAGGTGTTTACATATTGCAAAAACCACTAAAAGAAAAATAAGAAAAAAGTTCTTATTTACAGGAATTTTTGTGCAAGACGTAGAAAAGGAGGAAGACAAGGACATTTCTTATTATTGAAGAAACTCATTGTCGCGCCCATAGAAGACTTGACGAAAATAAATATGTTGATTATTATAATCTATAAAATTAAAAGAGAATATACATATATAAAATTTAATTTTTTGGAACCAAAATAAATATTGCATATATTGACATCCCGTAGAAATTTAAATAAGAGGAGACACAATTTCAATTAGTGAAGGTAAAAATATTCATATTGATATATTTTACGCAGTTAAAAAAATGTTCTTAACATGTATGGACGCCTATTCTAAATTCCTAACAGTCAAAGAAATGTAAAAAAATTAGATATTGAAAACAAATTACTATAAATTTTACAATATTACCCATTAGCAAAAAAAATTATTACAGACAACCACCCAAGTTTCACATCTGCGCAATTTCGTTCATTTATAAGTAGAAGTGGACTCACAACATACTTTGCAGATCCGAGACATAGCACTTCCAATGGTCAAATTGAAAGGGCACATTCAACACTCATAGAGATTGCCAGATGTATCAAAGAAGAATACAATCTAACAGATTATTCTGAAATAATCAATAGAGCAGCTCAAAAATATAATCAAAGCACTCAGTTACCAATGAAAAGCCATTGGACATACTATACTATTTTGTTGTATACCATGACAACATACCAAATGTTCTCCAACAAGCTAAAGCAGTTATGCTAGCAACACATAACAAAGACAAAAAACAAAAAATCTTTTATGTAGGAGAAATAATTTATGAAAAAAAAATATTGTGAAGTTAAAGCCAAGATATAAACAAGAAAGGAAAGCTAACTTCGGTCGGAGCCGAAGTTGATATACCCTTGCAGTTAAAACCGGATATATATCGCAAACATCGGATATAGTTGACCGATCCTAATAAAATTTGGTAGGTTAGATGAACTGACCAAAACTAGAATCTGAACCAAGTTCCAGCTTTCTATCTTCAAAAACACAAAGTTGGGTCATTTCCGATCGTTCAGTTATATGGCAGCTATAGGATATAGTCGGCTGATCCTTATGAAATTTGGCACGTCGTAATGTTTTGCCAAAAATAGCTTTCACGTCAAATTTGAACTCACTAACTCTTAAAATACCAAAGTTATACCATTTCCGATCAATCAGTTATATGGCAGCTATAGGATATAGTCGACCGATCCCGGTCGTTCCGACTTATATACTGCGTGCAAAGAAAAGAAGGGTGTGTGCAAAGTTTCAAGTCGATAGCTTTAAAACTGAGAGACTAGTTCGCGTAGAAACAGACAGACAGACAGACGGACAGACGGACAGAAGGACAGACGGACATGCTCATATCAACTCAGGAGGTGATCCTGATTAAGAATATATATACTTTGTAGGGTCGGAGATGTCTCCTTCATGTCTCCTACTTTTGGACAAAATTATAATTCCCTCTGCAAGGGTATAAAAACAGTTAGTTAAGGAAAACCACGATAATAAAGTAATAATAAACAATAGGAATAGAATAGTTCACAAAGATAATATTAAGTCTTAAATTTTAAGGATCTTAACATAAGGATCGGCCGACTATTTCTTATAGCTGCTATATAACTGAACGATCGAAATTACCCAACTTTCCCAAAATTACCAAGTACCAAAATTGAACGAAATTACCCAAGATAGAAAGCTTAGTACATGGAACTTAGTACATATTCTATTTTTTGTCAGTTAATCCAACCCACCAAATTTCATTAGAATCGGCCGACTATATCCTATAGCTGCCATATAACTGAACGATCGGAAATGGTACTTGGTAGAAATACCAACTTTCGAATTTTTGAAGATAGGAGCTTTGGACTTTTTTTTTAGATTTTTGATTGTAATTTATTGGTTTTATTAGGATGTAATCATAAAAATCGGCCAACTATATCCAATGTTTGCGATATATATCCGGTTCTAACTGCAAGGGTATATCAACTTCGGCTCCGCCCGAAGTTAGTTTTCCTTTCTTGTTTTTCTCTAACCTACAGATAACAATGCATTCCGCAATACTTCTATTTCTGATCATAGTTACTTCAACATCCGAAATAATTAATTATTCGAATTAATTAATTATTAACAATTAATCTTCGATCGAATAATTAATTATTCGATCATATATACTTCAACATCCGAAATAATTGATTATTTGAATCATGATTTCTTTCTTTATAAAGACAACACAAGCTGAGCTATTTCATGTTATCAAAATTTTATATAATTTAAGAACTCTTGATTTTAAGTTAATGAATTAATTAATAACAACAACTAGCAACAAATAATAATTTCCAAGTTTTTTGATGAAATAAAAATACTATCCACAAAAATTAAAATCGGATTTTACAAGCCGAGAGTTACTTCTAAGAAAACATCTTCATACCCTTGCAGAGGGTATTATAATTTTAGTCAAAAGTGTGCAACGCAGTGAAGGAGACATCTCCGACCCTATAAAGTATATATATTCTTGATCAGGATCACCTCCTGAGTTGATATGAGCATGTCCGTCTGTCCGTCTGTCTGTTTCTACGCAAACTAGTCTCTCAGTTTTGAAGCTATCGTCTTGAAACTTTGCACACACCCTTCTTTCCTTTGCACGCAGTATATAAGTCGGAACGGCCCGGATCGGCCGACTATATCCTATAGCTGCCATATAACTGATTGATCGGAAATGGTATAACTTTGGTGTTTTTAGAGTTAGAGAGTTCAAATTTGACATGAGAGCTATTTTTAGCAAAACATTACGTCATGCTAAATTTCATAAGGATCGGCTGACTATATCCTATAGCTGCCATATCGGAAATGACGATCGGAAATGACTCAACTTTCGTGTTTTTGAAGATAGAAAGCTGGAATTTAATACAGATTCTAGTTTTGGTCAGTTGATCCAACCTACCAAATTTCATTAGGATCGGCCGACTATATCCCATAGCTGCCATATAACTGAACGATCGGAAATGGTATTTGGTAGAAATATCAACTTGCGTATTTTTGAAGATAGAAGTTTGGGACTTTTATTAGATTTTGTATTGTAATAAATTGGATTATATATTCCTATTCCCATAAGGATCGGCCAACTATATCCGATGCTTGCGATATATATCCGCTTTCAACTGCAAGGGTATATAAACTTCGGCTCCGCCCGAAGTTAGCTTTCCTTTCTTGTTTTAGATTTTGTATTGTAATAAATTGGATTTTATATTCCTATTCCAATAAGGATCGGCCAACTATATCCGATGTTTGCGATATATATCCGGTTTTAACTGCAAGGGTATATAAACTTCGGCTCCGCCCGAAGTTAGCTTTCCTTTCTTGTTTACATTTAATTTCTTATGATCGACAAAATTTAATTGATACTGTCGCCACTTGGCCGATCACAGGGAATGCCTTTGAACAAAAGCTGGGCAATAGTTGGAGTTCGGTTCGTTTGTATGTTGGTTTGTTTTGTTCAGAAAGAATTACAATAGGTACTTAGCTCTTATACTTACTTAATTGGCCTACTCCAGTTTCTTTTGCCGCTCTTTGTAATGGCGCAAATCGTTCTAAATGATCCGCCAAATATCGATTTCTTTTTACCCGATTTTAGAGATACCGAATAACATAAAGTAAAAATACCAGATTTCATATGATACTGACTTCGACTATCAGCGCTAAGTTTGAACTTAACTAACTATTGATAGCCCTAATCCGTTCCGCGACATCCGCACCCCCCTGAAGCAGCCGCATTCACCACGTCCAGGACAGCTAGCTTCAAAGCGGGACGCATTGTCGTCGATCGTTAGTCCGCACTGCGGACTTATCTCTCCCGGTGAACAACTCTTCCACGACGCCTCGTTTCCACTCCCTTCGTGGTATGGCTGGATCACAGATGAACACCAGGTCTCCTCGACGAATGGGCTTGAACCATCACTCCCTGCGCACAAGAGTCAGCAGGTACTCATGCATCCTTCGCTTCCAGAATGGATCCCGCATCATCCTCGCTATGCGCCACTGCTTCCTGGTTCCTGGTTGCGCGTCTCACGGACTCCTGTCCGTCATCATTGGAAAGATCTGGTATGTCGGGTGCTCCCTTCAGCAAATCGTTGGGTGTTAGTGGAGCCTTTCGGTCCACCGTCACTGGTAGATGAGTGAGCGGACGAGAGTTTACTATACTCTCCGCTTTAACCAGCAGATTCTACAGTACGTGCTCCTTGGGCGCGAGGTCCTTCTTCGTGTACCCCAGCACCTTCTTCACACACTGTGCCATCCTTTCCCAGGCGTCACCCTCAGCTGGGTTCGCCGGGCAATTTAAGATCCATTCGACTCCTTTAGACGACAGCTCGCCTTGGATCTGTACAGGCTCGAACACTTCGCTGAACCTCATGGCCTCGCATGACCTCATTGGCGTTCCTAATCCTGACGACGGGTCCACGTCGGCTCATGCAGTTCCTTATGGCGATTATGCAGGAATCGGTAAACAAATCGTGGACCATCTCCAAGTGGATAGCTCTTGTGGTCAGACACGTAAACAGTGCCACCCACCTCTTCTCCGTGTGACGTCCAACCGTCACAAATAGTGGTCCAAAATAGTCCAACCCGGTGAACTTAAAGGGCCATCCGTTGGCCTCCAGCCGGTCCACTGACAGGAGTCCCAACTCAGGTTGAGTTGGTTGTGCTCTTCGCAGCTTACAAACGTTGCACTTGCTCACCACCCTCCGTAGCTGCCTCCGTAAGTTCGTAATCCAGAATCCGTGTTTGAGTGGCACATCCTCTCGTGGTGATTCTGCACGATCATCTCCACCAATGCCTCCTCGTGAGATAGTATGGTTGATCCTTCCGCTGGCTCGCATTACTCCGTCCTCGTCGAAGTATGAGGACAGTCCATGCAGTCGGCTGCCCTTGGCGGCTTTTCCTTGGCTGTCCTCAGCAAACGCTTCTCGCTGCGATTGCCATACCAGTGCGCGCTCAGCTTCAGCGCACTCCATCGGCGTTGAGTCCGTGAGCCTCTCCACCGTATCGTAGTCTACGACACCGTCGAATGAATCTGAGCACCCATGTGGTGCTCTTCACCAGTCGATTGTAGTTGGAGAATCTCTGCAAGGATATGAAGTTTACGGTCCTCGTAGAGATGATGGACCGCTTAGCCAACGCAAATCGATGCTCAGGTTCACGGCCTTGCGCGGCCCTCGACGCGTCTTCGATTTTGCCCATTCATTGCCGCAGGCCTCAAAGGCTGCGGCCAAATTACCTGGTAGCGGCTCGTCCCAGTTGACTCCTCTCCGCCAAATCATTCGCATTAACAATTGGCAGTCACCATGTAGCAGCTCAGGAATCAGGTGAAACGTCGACATGACCAGGCTTAGGAGCGTCCTCTTGGTAGGGAGGCGTTCCCTTATCATCACGCTTCTCGGGACTCATTGATATTTGACGCCGAACTTGAATTCGTCTGTAGCGGGCTACCATCTCCTCAGCTTCGGACCATTTGACGCTAGTAATGGATTTAAGTGGGTTCAACGCTCTGACCACACTTGCCAAACTGGAAGTGAATCGACACAAGTCAAAACCTGCATCTGGATGAATTTCTCGCACCCGTATTGAAATGGCGATAGCTTCTTCTTCATTTGTGAAACTGTCAACGTAGTCGTCCACGTAGTGGTATTCATTAAAAGCCAGGACTGCTCGCGGATCCGTGCTGCTGTACTGCGAGGCATTCAAGGTCTTCACATAGTGCGCCGAACATGGTAAGAAAGCTGCTCCGAACGTCATCCGATCACTGGTCATCTCACATAACTTGCCTTCCTGGAACATCTGGGCTTCCTGGGGCTCCAGTCGTCGTGCATACCCCTTCTTGACGTAGTCGTCCATTATGCCCTTATAGGCCAGCACGAAGTCCACATCGCGTCTAATTTTTCCCTTGATTTTGACGAGTCTCTTGAGCGCCATATTGTAGCTCTCTGGCAGGCTCACCTCGTCGTCTCTCCATAGCAGCCCGGTCTCATATCGTAGGCCTACTCGCTTAGTTGTCTCCCCCAAGATACGCAGGGCCCGAGCGTCTGTGACTGACGGCGCCAACTCCACTCCGCTAGCTGCGACTGGCTGTACCGGCATTACTCCGAAATTATCGATTTCGTAATAGTCGCTGACCATCTTCTCTAAGCTCGGCTCTCCGTTCAGTGGTCCAGCGTCCGTGACAGTGCACACCAGTCTTGCGAATTCATGAAGCCGTGATGGATGAACATATCCTAGTCCAGGCTGCGCCGTGGCGGTCACACAAAATGCCTGAGAATAGCCCACTGTCGTTGTTGGTGTGTGTGTCCGTGTGACAGGTTGCCCATTTGCATAATGGCCGCCGATCGTCGGCTCCAAATTTCCACTCCATTGTTGAAAAATTTGCAGTAATTTGTGCCGGCAACTGCAACGATGACGTCACTCCAAGCTCCGTTTGCAGATTGTCACTCATTTGCCTGGGCAAGTTTTCACTCAAACTATGTCGCGCTGCTCCCTGGCGTGGCAGCACTCCACTCAAACTTGGCCGTGTATTCACCGCACCGCTCACGCCAACGCCGCGTGCCCCGATTCCAACGGAATCCCTGGGGCCTCTGCTTATCCTCCATTTGCCTTTGCTTTTTCCAGCTCCGACTCGAGACGTCCGATACTTTCCATTAGGGCCGCCACTTGTACAGTCGTGGAGTCCGTAATCTGCCCGTTGCTTCGGGCTGCAGGTTACTTGCCGCTTTCCTGGCGGCTGTTCCACTTTGCTTCGGAGTCTGTGGCCGCTACCGATCACCAGCCACACTCGCAGAGCTGGCCGAGGTGCCAGTTGCTGTGGCCGTGGTGGTCGTAGTAGCGGGAACACCCGAGGCTTCCAGCCTCCAGGTGGGCTTGCACCAGGTTTCCAGGTGGGGCTCGACCGGGGCGAATGTTTCGTGGGCATCATCTTGCAGAGTGCGAATAAAATATAATGTCGCCGCTTGGCCGATCACGGGGAATGCCTTTAAACAAACGCTGGACAAGAGTTGGAGTTTGGTTCTTTTGTATGTTGGTTTGTTTTATTCCGAAAGAATTCCAATAGGTACTTAGCTCTTACATTTACTTAATTGGCCTACCGCAGTTTCTCTTCCCTCTCTTTGTTATGGCGCAAATCGGTCTAAATCATAGATGGGCAAGCCCATGGCTCCTCGGGCTCTCCAGGCTCCCCCCGTTATTCGTAATTTTTGGCGCCAGCAAATCGAGGGAGAAAATCGAGTCGCGCGGTCAGTGAGCCGTGAAGATTTACAAAAACAATGCTACACAAATTCCGAGGCAGGTAGCGGGCTCGACCCCGTGGTCCCGAGTTTGCAACATAAAAAAATAAGGGTGGGTTTGCGCACAAGCAACTTAAAACAAAAACAATTTTAAAGCAAACTGCGTAGTTGTCGTCGACTTCTGCACAGCCAAAATGTTTGGAAGTCATTCTGTGCAGTTAAGACTTTGAAATGAAATATTATTTCACAAAAAACCATAACATTGGAATGATGCAGTTTTTAATTTGTGGGACTATTGTTGGACTAATAAAGGGATACAATATTCGTCGACATTACAACTCACAGCATGGATCTTCGTACGACATGATAAAGGACACTGAACGGCTGCAGCTTATTGCTAGATTGAAAGATTCACTTTCCACTCAGTTAAAAAAACAGAATCAGACGTAGACAACAAGAAAAACATTCTTTTAGGTTCTTTTGTTGTAAGCTACAAGTTGGGCAAACCGCAAAAAAATTTCTTGAATGGCGAATTTTTTAAATCAACTTGCACATCTATGCTGCAGGGACTTGATGAAAAGGGCGTACAAATGAGCGAAGTTGTCCAAAAAATACCACTTTCTCGGCGTACTGTTACACGACAAGTAAACGAAATAAGCAAGCAATCAAAAGAAAATTTAAAACAAAAACTAAGTAAATGTGTTTACTACTCGTTGGCAGTAGATGAAAGTACGGACATTAACGACGTTGCGCAAGTTTTAATATTTGTCAAATTTATTGACGCAGATTTTAATGTCGAAAAGGTTATTTTAAATTTAGTTCCTTTGTATGGAACAACAACAGGCGAAGACATATACACCGCCATTGAAATATCCGGTGGCATTTTTGACAGACATTACGAGCTATTTAAATATTTTAAACTTCAGACACCAAAGCAGTCTCGACGATGCTATCAAGAATCGACGGATTCAAAAGAAAATTGAGTATTTTGGAAAATAGCTTAAAAATAAATTGTTTAACTCATTTTCCCCGATGCCAAGAACTTCAAGAAGAATATCCAGAATTACGCCTATCAGTATTTTGTGATATAATAAAACAATGACGACAATTGTTTGAACAACGATATACAGATTTTGAAGAGATTAACATTTTTGTAAGTCCAAAAACAGTAAAAATTGAAGAACAAGATCCACAATTTCAAATGGAGCTGTGCGATTTGCAAACCGACTTACATCTCCAGTCGGTGATGGTCAGCGAAGCTGATTTTTGGAAAAAAGTGCCCATAGATCAATACCCAATTTTAAAAAGTTCGATGCTTAAATTGGAGGCTTGCTTCGCGAGCACATTTGTCTGTGAATCAGCTTTTTCCCATATAAAAGCTATTAAAACTGTATATAGGAATAGACTAAGTGATATTATATTAAATGATATGTTAAGAATAGCTTTAAGTAATAATACAATCAACTACAAAAAATTAATAAGTTAAACATTAATAAAAAACTAAATGTACTGAAACTGTTTTTGTCAGTGTCAGTATTCTTTTTGCTCGCACATTCTGTCTGGCTCGTGGCAGCGAGGCATCGCGTCGGTGGTGGTTGTTCTTGTAATTTGTTGTTTGGCCGAGCTCGGGCGCCAACCGTTAGATTTCGTGCCCATCTATGGTCTAAATGATCCGCCAAATATCGGTTTCCTTTTACCCAATTTTAGAGATACCGAATAACATAAACTAAAAATACCAGATTTCTTATAATACTGACTTCGACTATTGGCGCTAAGTTTGAACTTGACTAACTATACATTTTGAGTAACTAACTAACTATGGGCTAAAATAGACATTTTAAAAACATAGATATTAAATAAAGATGATGTTCAAGAAATATAAAAACATGAATCAAAACCCGTGATAATCACGGATTTATTGGATATTTCTGAATTCAAAATTGCTTTTTACAAAGTATCATTTGTTATCTATTTAAAATATCCAACTACAAACAAGAAAGAAAAGCTAACTACGGACGGAGCCGAAGTTGATATACCCTTGCAGTTAAAACCGAAAAAACTTGAATCTGTACTAAGTTCCAGCTTTTTGTCTTCAAAAACACGAAAGTTGGGTCATTTCCGAACGTTCCGTTATATGGCAGCTATAGAATATAGTCGGCCGATCTTTATGAAATATGGCATGTCGTATTTTTTTGCTACAAGTAGCATTCATATAATTTTAACTCTCTAACTTAAAAAACACCAAATATATACCATTTCCGTTTCAAAGTTACACCATATACCATTGATCAATCATTTATATGGAATATAACTTCCCTCTCTTTCTTTCAAGCGAACGGTCGTGTTTTTTTTGTGCGCACTGCGTTTATGACAAATATTGGTAAACCGGTGTTTACATACTTTGTGAATTAAATCTTGTGAATCTTAACAATCTTAAAGCCGTATAACGTCTTAAACCGTATCGCTTCGCGAATGCTGTGGTATATTTGGAGTCGAATTAATAATTTGCCTAAATTCTATTCCAAGCATAGCTCAGCTCTGCTTCTCTCCCGGCTTATCTATATTTCTGCATTTCTCTTTTGCACTCTTTCAAAGCTCCCGCTTCGGCTTCTTGTTTGGCACAGTGGTTCAAGGTATTGTGTTTTTTAACTTTTTAAATATTAATTTTTGTTTTATTAAATAAAAAAAAAATAAAAAATGAATAAAATGGAATTTAAACTGGTCTGTGCCATTAAGTCTTGTAACAAGACAATTTCCACATCCCAGCCTAGCATCCATTGCTGGTTATGTGAAAACGTCGTGCACGCCAAGTGTGCCGGTTTCACTGCATCAGTTTCGGATGCCATTTCCCGTTGGTCTGGGATACATTATTGTTGTGAAAATTGTCGTGCTGTGCAAGGCGAAATGAGGTCGTTCATGAGACAGACCAAAAATGGATTTAAAGAGCTGATCACTGGTTTTCGTAAAATCAATGAACAGCTCTGTGCGCTTGACACTCAATTTAGTGGCCTTCAGCTGCTAAATGAGTCCCCTAAGCGTAAGAAATCCGCTGTTTCTGATCCGCCTCAGCCTGCTCAGCCGACATTAATGCAGCCGCTTATATCTCTGGCCACCCCAAGGGCTAGAACTGAGAAAAATTCGTCAGAATTTCTCAGGGATAATGAGCAATTGTCCGATATGTCCGCCATGGCATCCCTTCAAGTGATGCCACAGGTCCTAGGGAACGAAACCCCCATTAGGGTCACCCAAAAGGGTATTCCACAGTCCGGACCACCGGCACCGACTGATGCTGCAGTTCTTGTACCTGCGACACCAAAACCCTTACAGGTGATTCCTCCATCGAAACATATATTTGTTTCTCGGCTTGCCCCTGATACTTCAGAGATTGATATCTCGGCTTGTATCAAAGCCAAAACTAAAGCCGATATAAAGTGGAGGACATACAAAAATTTATATATAATTATACAAGGCGCACGTCTTCTTTCAAGATTCGTGTGCCCGCGCTGATGTTCAAGACGATTTGTTCTCCCAGTTTTTTGCCAGAGAATCTTTTCGTCCAAGAACATCAGCCTAGTTCCGTGAAAAAAAAAGTTAATAAACCAGTGGGAGTGAGACTTCCCAATATCGGAACCACTGACCAACCCTCCACCTCTTCTTTGGCCACTAACCCAAAAACCTAGTTTCCTCACTAACTCTTACCTATCAGAATACTAGGGGGCTACGTAGCAAACTCCCTAAACTATATTCTAATAGTTCTTCTTTGCATCCCATATAATAGCCTTTACAGAAACTTGGTTAAAGCAGGAGATCTTTAGCTCCGAAGTTTTTCCAAGTAAGTACACCACTTTTAGACGGGATCGATCTCAGCGAAGAGGAGGTGGAGTCCTCATTTCGGTAGACTCTACTTTTGCTTCTGAAGAGGTGAAATCCCATGAGTTTGGTGACATAGAACTTATTTGCGTTAAAATCACTATGTCCGTTAAAGCTTTATACATTACATGTTCATATATACCTCCAATGTCTGAACCGCCTACATATTGGCAGCATTTGTCCGCCATTCGATACGTCTCTAATCTTATGACGGATCGTGACCAACTCGTAGCGGTGGGCGACTTTAATATCCCAGAATTAAAGTGGTCCAACGTCGATAACTCACCATCTTTGTCACTTATAACTTACCATGACTTCACCGCGGGCATGTTTGACATGTCCCTAGGTCAGATCAATCATGTTAGAAATTCGCTAGGTCGGCTCTTAGACTTATGTTTTGTATCTGATCCTGATGGTACCGCTCTCTCCAGAGCTTTTCCCCTTTCAACGCCAGAGGATCCATATCACCCCACGCTGGAGGTCTCAATCGAAACCACTCCTGGTATCGATCAGATGTCTCCGAGCGTGGTAAATAAGATTCGCTCTTTCCGTAAAGCTGATTTTCAGAAACTTAATAGCCTTATCGATACATTTGACTGGTCTGATATTCTGGCGTGCACTGATCTTAATGTCACTTTAGAAAAATTTTATTTTACTTTAAATAAATTTTTGACACATGTGTGCCTTGGAAATATCCGTCCGCTTCAACAAATCCTCCTTGGTATACAAGGTGCCTCACTAACCTAAAAAATAAAAAAAAATAAGCTTTTACTTAAATATAAAAAAAACCTGCAGTAGTGTTGATTTCTCAAGATACCTACTAGCTCGGTCGAATTTTACCGTGCATAACGCTGAATTTTATAGGAATTATATTGACCGCTGCCGGATTCAATTTACTCAGGATCCAAAGCAGTTTTATAATTTTGTAAACACTAAGCGTAAACACGTATTTTTTTCACCCCTGCTTACGTTTGAAAATTCCTCTGCGACTTCGGATCAGGGCATTGCCGATCTATTCGCAGAATTTTTTCAAACAACTTATTCTCCTCCAAAATTGACGGATCAGCCTTACGCATATAACATTCAAGCAGTAAATCTTATTTTCTGTCCTTTTTTTTCTGAGAACAATTCTGGTCTTTTAGGGGTCAAACCCATTTATTCGCCAGGCCCCGATGGAGTACCAGGCTGTGTGCTAAAATACTGCGCCAGGGCTCTGTGCAAACCTCTTCTAAGACTTTCAACTTATCTTTGGAAACCTCGATTTTTCCCCTTAAGTGGAAGGAATTATTCATAATTCCCCTACATAAAAAAGGGAAAAAGTCCGAGGCTGCCAACTACAGAGGCATCTCTAAGTTGTCGGCAATTCCAAAGTTATTTGAAAAATTAATTACCCCTCATTTGCAACACCTTTGCTCTTCGATTATCACTCCTTGTCAGCATGGCTTTATTAAGCGTCGCTCCACCACCACAAACTTATTGGAGTTGACATCCTTTGTCATAGATGGCTTTTGTAAGGGATATCAAACCGATGTAATTTACACAGACTTCAGCAAAGCATTTGATTCAGTTAATCACTCACTCTTGTTGAGTAAACTGAATATGCTGGGTTTTCCTAAAGACCTCTTAACGTGGATCTCCAGCTACCTAGATGGAAGGACACAAAGAGTCTTATTTAAAAACATACAGTCCCGTCTGGTCCGTGCTACATCCGGCGTCCCTCAAGGAAGTCATCTTGGCCCGTTGTGTAGTGGGGCGTTGGTTCCGCAAAAAGATTCCAGAATGGGGGTTGAAAATTATAAGTCGGGGGCGTCTTCAGTTTAAGTACAAAAAACACGTTCAGCTTTATTGGCTGCGTACATCGAATTGACAACTTAAAAACTAGTAGAGATTCAGGAAAACTAGTACAAAAAGAGATCGACGACAACCAACGAGCGAGAAGAGAGGGCACAGAGGGGTGAGTGTGGATGCGCTATTCAGCGCGGGTGCGCTCTTTAGCGCGGGTGCGCTCTTCAGGTGAGCGGCACCACGGCCCCTCACCTAAACATTCCGCCCCCCTTGCAATCGCTTGGGTTGCAATAGCTCCCTCGGTGTTATGGCTGGTGGCAGGCTCCGGACACTACCCATCCAAGCACGGTGCTCTGGGCCACTGGCAGTCCGTCCTAGATCTTCAAGAAGCCCGGTTGGATAATCCGTGGGTACATATCTGCGCCCAGGACGACGGAGATTGTCGCTGGCAGATGGAATCGCTCATCCGCCAGGGTCACGCCTCGGAAGTGGGCACGCACCGCCTCGCTCAGCTCCCGGGACGGCGTACGAACTCGCACGTGAGGCTCGATCTTAAACATGACCTCCAGCCGAACGCTATCATCGGTCGTTGACCCCACGGTGGCGGAACACACCTGTTCGTCCCCCACGCTGGTAGTGGACAGCGGGAAACACGCAGCGAGAGAGGCGTCGATGCAGCTCGAGGGCGTGCATGGGTCGATGAGGGCCCCCGTGTCGAAGCTCCGGGTCCTGGTGTCGATCCGCACTAGTGCAGTCGGCAGCACGTTGACGCTGTTCCGTTGCAGCAGCGACGAGAGGGTGGGTGCAACGACCGCGTCCAGCGGGGGCCCTCGACGAGAGGCGGAACTTTGCCTAGGTGCGGATGACGTGGGCGGATGAGCGGTGGTCGGCAACCGAGGAGTGGCGGAAGAAGGCCGAGGATGTATCGACGAGTGCCGGGACGTCGGTGGCCGTGGATCGGGTTGGGATTGCCGGAAAGGGGCGGACCCAGGACGAGGAGCACCGGAACCGCGCCGGGAGTTGGCGGATGACGGCCGGGCGCCAGACGAGACACTCTGTGTCCTGACTTCCGCGCTCCGTGACCGGTGCTCCTCTCGGCATGCCTTGCGCCAAGCCCGCGGCTTCTCCACGAGATGCAGCAGCGTGTGGTGATCCTGACCACACGTCTTACAACCGTCACTTCGCCGACAGGATCTGTCGGAGTGCTCGTGGGCCAGGCAGCTCGAGCAATACCGGTTCACAAGAACCGCTCGGAGCCGCTTCTCGGCGCTAAGGCGTAGGAAGCGCCGACACTTCTTTAAGGCGTGGATTCCATTGCAGACTCGGCAACGGTAGGATTGAATACCTCGAGTACATCTGCTCTCCAGCGATGCGGGGGTGTTGCGTGGACGTGGCGACATCGTGTTGGCTATGGCTGACGGAAATATGATGAAGGAACAAATAACATGATCAGAATCGGTGTAAATGAGGGTTCGGAACTACGGGCAGAGCTACGGGACAGCACAATGGACAGAAACATTGGAGCGGAAGAAATGTTGATTACTGTGGGTAGGCGGACGCGTCCAACGGAAGAAGCACGACCTTAACAACGGGCCGCTTTACGAGCCCTCGCGCGGTGCGGATGTCGATCACGCGGACATGGCCATCAGAGCCGGGTACACCGCGTCAACCCTGCCTAAACGCCACTCATTGGACGGAAGGTTGTCTTCCTTGATGACGACCATATCCCCAACGCGGAGGTCCCTCGTAGGGGCTCGCCACTTGTTTCTCTTATGGAGCTCCTTGAGGTACTCCTCCTTCCACCGGAGCTGAAATTGCAGCTGAAGCGCCTTGAGGTGTTGCCAACGATTGATGATGGAATTGGTGTCCCCCTTTATCTCGGGCTCGACCGTGGCGAGAAGTGGTCCTCCCACAAGAAAGTGCCCGGGTGTAAGAGCTAGCAGGTCAGCAGGGTCTTCGGACATTGGCGCGAGTGGCCGCGAATTCAGGCACGCCTCGATCTTCGCCAGGAGAGTAGCCTGCTCCTCAAAGGTGTATTTTCGCATGGCGGCGGACTTGTAGAACAAGGTCTTGAAGCTCATGATCCTTGCTTCCCAAAAGCCCCCCATGTGGGGAGCTCCCGGAGGAATGAAATGCCAGAGAAGCTGCTGGTGACTATAGGCACCGGTTACAGCCCCCTTTAGGCTCTGGAGAAAATCGCGGGATAGTAGAGCAGCTGCTCCCACAAAGGTCTTCCCGTTGTCGGACTGCACTTGACGGGGGCATCCTCTCCGGGACACGAACCGTGCGAAAGCCGCCCGAAATTTCTCGGTCGTAAGGTCCGACGTAGGCTCTAAATGGATGGCCTTAGTGGAGAAACACACAAACACCAACACATAACCCTTTGTGATGAGACAGGCCCTCCCCGTATAGTTTTTTATCTCGAAGGGACCGGCATAATCCACACCAGTGTGCGTGAACGGGCGCGAGACGGACGTCCGTTCCTTGGGTAGCTCTCCCATGAGTTGCGTCTGAAACTTCTTCTTGTGGATGACACATACCTTACAAGAATAGACAACGGACTTGACCAAATCCCTCACCCTTGGAATCCAGAACTTGGCCCGGATCAGACGGATCATCAGCTGACTGCCACCGTGCAGCGTGATGCGATGTGTAAAATGAACCAGGAGTCGAGACAGCTGACAGTCGTACGGAAGGATAATAGGGTGCCGTTCGTCATATTGGAGAAGCTCAGAGGACGTGACCCGGCCGCAGGCTCTCATAAGGCCTTGCGAATCCACGAAGGGGTTCAGATTCTGAATCGGACTGGATGCCGATATTGGACGCTTTTCGTTTAAGCAGCCCATCTCAGAGACGAAGTGTCTGCGCTGAGTGACGGAAACTAGAAGACGTTCAGCCGACGTAATCTCATTAGCGGTCAGGTGCTCTTCAAACGAAGGTCGAATCTTCCGCGCGCGCTGGATGAAGCGATTAACATAGGCAAGGACTCGTAATGCCTTGTCGAGTGTGGAAAAACGCTTAAGGAGATCTTCGGGGGGTACTTTCGCGACATTGACCTTGACTGCTCGCTTCTCGAGTTCAGTCACGGGGGCATCATTGCCTTGAGTGGGCCAGTCGCTGCGAGGCCTCTGCAGCCAGTCAGGACCGTGCCACCACAACTGGTTATCTGCAAGACCTTGGAGAGCTACGCCCCGGCTAGCGAGATCCGCAGGGTTATGCTCGGAGCGGACATGTGCCCATTTCTGCACGTCGGTGAACTGGGTGATCTTGGTCACCCGGTTGGCCACGAACGTTGTCCACTGGCACGCTGGCTTATGCAGCCACGCGAGGACAATAGTCGAGTCGGTCCAACAGTATAGGGCAGACGCGGCCCCTGGCATTTGTGGCAGAACGGCGGTGGCCATCTCGGACAACAACAAGGCACCGCACAGTTCTAGTCGAGGGAGCGACACCGTCTTAACTGGGGCCACTCGAGTCTTTGCAGTCAGCAGGGTCACTATTACCGTGGACCCGATTTCGACACGAACGTAAATTGCTGCGCCGTACGCCGTCTGTGAAGCGTCGCAGAACCCGTGGTGTTCGACCTTTAGGTGTGGTCGGAACGCGACCCATCGAGGAACACGAATCTGATCGAGCACCGAGTAATTTTTTAGGAAGTCATCCCATCGCTGACAGAAATCTTGAGGGAGGGCGTCATCAACAATTTGGCAATTTGGGAGAGGACTTGGCGCTTTGTGAAAAACGAGCCGGAAGTCAATTCTGGCGGGACAAAAAAGAATTCATCAGTCGTCGCTTTCCACCGCACGCCGAGTGTCTTGGCCGTGCTCTCTGCATCTATGTCGAGAAAGTCAGCACGGCGACGGTGATCGATCGGAATGTCGGCCAGGATTGCCTTGTTATTCGACGTCCATTTCCTAAGTGGGAGCCCTACTGACTCTAGGGCCCCTTTCAGCTCCCGAATCGAAGCTTGGGCTTCAGTTTTGGAGTCTGCCCCCGCGAGAACGTCATCAACGTACATAAACTGCCGGATAATTTGGCTAGCCTGCGGAAACTTCGACTCTTCGTCGTCAGCGTGCTGTCGCAGCACACGGATCGCCAGGAACGGGGCACAATTGACACCGAAGGTGACCGTTTTCAACTCGTAGTCGCGGATATCCCCATCGGGATTGCGAAACAAAATACGTTGGAGCGGAGTATGCTTGGGGTCTACCCAAATTTGCCGATACATCTTCTCGATGTCGGCGTTGAAGACAAACCTAAAGTACCGCCACTTTAGGATTTGAATCGTCAGGTCGGATTGTAAGACCCGCGTAAAGAATGTCGTTCAGACTGGTCCCGTTCGCGGACGGGCTCGAAGCATTGAAGACCACTCGCACCTTGGTGGTCGTGCTTTCGGGCTTGAAGACGGCATGATGTGGAAGATAGTAGGTAACGGAATTGCTCGCGGGAGAGACCTCGGTCATGTGGCCTAAGTCGATGTACTCCTGAATTACCGAGTCATAGCGGGCCTTAAGGGGCGGGTCCCTCTTCAGGCGCTGCTCGTTACGCAGAAGCTGAGGAAGGGCAAAGGACCGTGAAGCCGCTAGCTCGGAACCCTTCTGCCCGGGGTCGCGTAAGGGGAGCGTCACAACGTACTTGCCACACTCATCTCTTTGCGTCGTCTGGACAAAATTGTGCTCGCAAACTGAATCCGATTCCGAACTTATCGGTGTGGGCACATCTTCCACCTCCCAGAATTTGGTGAGGAGCTGATCCAGTGAGTCACCGAGGCTGGGGGCCACTCGTGTGGAAAAAACGGACACGCTGCGGGGATTGGCTGGAGATAATGGGCCTGTCAGCACCCATCCAAAAATGGTCTCCTGACCGAGAAGCGACCCGCATATGTTAGCCTTGGCATTACCGAGGAGAATGGACGGAAGAATGTCAGCTCCTATTAGTACATCGACTTGGGAGCTCTCAAAGAAGTTGGGGTCCGCCAGGGGAATGTCGGGCAGCCCCTGAGACGATCTCGCGGAATCGGGTATGATGGCAGATTTCCTGCCAACTGCGGCAGAACGTAGGCCGCAGTCTCTAATTGTAGCCCGGGTCTAGACGGCGACCGAATGGAGAAGTGGCACAATTTTGTAGACTGCGCGGAAATGGTCTGATTAAGGCTGGAAACTTGGGCTTGAATCGTCTTGAAGGGTGGTTTGACGAGGTTGAACAGTCGTTCCGTTATGAAGGTCGCTTCGGACCCTGAGTCTATCAGAGATCGTGCCTGGAAGCTGCACCCCAAATGGCACACGTTGATAAGGGCCGGGCCTAGTAGGACGGCTCCTGACCCGGAAACGAAACACACCTACACATCCGACTGATCCTCTGAGCCGTTTGTGCTTCTGGCAGTCTGTGCGGTTCGAGCCCTTGCTGTCGTAGACGGACTTGGAGCGGTGGCGAACGGATTGCCGCGGTACAGAAGGGTGTGGTGTCGGCTGTGACATGTGAAGCAGGTATGGGCGCTCGTGCAGTCTCGTTGCTGGTGCCCTCGGGCAAACCAGTTCCAACATATCTGCTTCCTTTTAATGTAGTCCGAGCGCCCATTTACGTCCATTTCCAAGAACCGCGGACATAAGAGAAGCCTCAACATTGATGGCGGACATTGCTAGGGCTGGCAGACAACTCTGAATGGTGGCTTGGAGCTCCTTCAGCGCGACCCCGGACTCTTGAGAAATAGCCTGGAGGTTGAAAAGGATTTTCAACTGGCTATTGACCAATAGCCGCCGGTTCTCAAAGCGGTCTGTGAGGCTTTGCCAAGCGACGACAAACCACTCATGGGTAAGCGGAGCCTTAGAAACAATGGCATGGGCGTCTTCACTTGTTTTGGACAGTAAGTGGAACAACCTCTCTACCGGGGTGAGCCGCGAGTTTTGGATGTAAATGGCCGTAAACAAGTCTCTGAAGGTGGGCCACCGAAGATAATGACCTGCAAAGACCTCGGTATCCACCGGAGGTAACCGGCAGCCTGTAAGCGCGGGCGTGTGGACATTGACGGAAGCCTGAGTGGATTGGGAAGCAATTTTCTCCCGAAGCTGGGCAATACATCTCAAATAGACGGAGTAGCAGTAGTTGTACTTCGACTCCAGCACGGTCGAGGTGGCCACATTGTCGTCTGACACGGCTAGTAAATAGGAGCAGCTCTCATAGCTTTTCTCCACCTTCTCCCACATTGCCCGAATTTGGTCCCGATGGACCTCGCAAATGTATTGGGAGCCTCCCTTCGTTTCTCTGGCGCCCGGAATATTTATGTTAGCCTCAAAATGGCTAATTCGATCCGTTGTGGCGATGAACTTTTTCAGCGCCACGTCGACCGCACTTTGAGCCATTTTTGCAACGGAGCGAGTCTGCCTCTGTGAAGGACCGGGGATTGTATTAACGGATTCGTCACTTTTTGCCCTTGGAATGGCACTGTACGCCTTAGGCTTTAAAAGAGGCGTCCGCGGGAAAGCGGATTGAGATCTGTCCAGACGGATGGTTGGGATCGGACGTGGCTTTTGGTCGTTTTTCTCAGACACCAATTCGCTGGTCAGAACTTATCGACTGACGCGCGCAATGGGTGCCTCGTACGAAGCGGTAGCCGGTCACTAATGTGATGAGACCGGTGAGATCGCGGACGAATTGCGATTGCAAGGCCAAGTGGGAATTAGAAGCGCCGATGTCGAGAGGAACGTCGGATGCGGCACAATTCGGATGTGGGAGAAACTTCAGGAAGCCAAAAAAAACCCAGAAGGGCCAAGGTTTGTTGAGATTCTAGGCGGATGTTGCCAGATGCGGTGTAGAAGCAGCGTTAGGAAAATGACGGAACGAAAAATGGACAAGGCCCGGAAAATTCGTGATCGTTCGGAAAAATAATTGATGACTGTCTATATATGTATGTATATTTCGACCAGTATGGCTCGTACGTAAATATTCAATTCCTGACTATTTTCGAATTTGCGGAGCCGGAAAGGTGGACTTGACCTTGGCTTGGATTGAACACAGAGAAAAAAAATTAAAAAATTAATTTTTGCCTAATTGGCGGATTTAATTATTAGTGAAACAGACGGGTGGAGTTGAAAATTTCAATTCTTAATCAATGGAGGTTAAGTAACCCGAAGCTGGAACGGTGGAAATGAAACCGCGGCTAGGTTCAGAAAGAAAATCGACAGTTAAATTATTTAATTATAATTTCTTTTTCGATAATTAAATTTTCGATTTAATTATTGAGTGGCCGGAAAGGTGAATTAAAAACCCTGGCCCTTTGCTTGGACGGAAATTACGAATTAAATACATATTTGTAGTTGTAAATATAAATAAATAAATTTATAATTAATTGATTTTTTTAAAATTTGTTTGGTTATATATTTCCTGAAATTGGAGGCAGAAAATATTGAGAAATATATGGGCATACATGCAAGTAGGGCAAGGGCATGTGGGGCATATGATGGCACAGTAGAACGTCGATAAGTGGACTGTATGGTTAAATTTTATCGGTTATATATTTCCTGAAATCGGAGGCAGAAAATATTTGGAGATATGTGGACATGCATGCAGGTACGGATATATGTAAGGGCATGTGGGCATATGTTGGCACAGTGGAGCGTCGATAATATGTAACTGCGGAAACG